>JANZLQ010000005.1:10268124-10295583 GCA_026212715.1 Elanus axillaris
CCTGCTATTAAATGCCCACTGTAGTTTGGACTTCTTAAAGCAAGTGTGCAGGACCATTGTAAAATGAGCCATCTATAATTATAATGAAAATCCCTAAAATGGTGTACTGCATCATCTGAGGTGACACCCATTGCTTCTCCTTAATTTATTAACAGCTCTGTACTATCGTGTTTTTCCTGTTTGAGAAAGCTTAGACCATTCTGCAAGTTGGCAGGTTTAAGTCTTATTAGAAGTTCCTATCTCCTCTGTTATGTTTGGTGATGAGTTGTTTTGGAAACAGATGGTGTCTGGGAAACAGAATGAAGAAGAATTTGCACTTAAGAGAGAAAGAGAAAAACAACCTCTCCTTTCAGTTGCATAATTTATCTGCCTCTTCCCTCTCCCTTTATATTTAAAGCTCCTTTCAAAATTTTGATTGTAAAAAAGTGAATGCAATTAGTTTTTAATAACAGTAGCCAAATAATAAAAACTTAATAGGCTAACACAACGTATTCACTAAAGTTTATGGAAATTTTACCCATTAAATGATAAGTCTTTATAATTGAGAAAATGTTAAAATGACTACTAATTATTATTTTGAAAGATAAAATCTGGCATTGAAAAACAGAGTGCATGCTAGATGATAAAACTGCACTGTATTTCTTGACTGTCAGAATGGAATTAAATTAACTCCAACTGAGGTATCCTACTTCTTCTAACTAATTCAATATGTATAATAGAAACAACATTAAAATGGAAATATTTTTTATAGTGGAATGACTCACCTCTTCAATTTTTCCTGTAAAAGACATCTATTGTATATATAGAGAATGAAGGGGCTAACATGGAATGACCTTTTGATGGATGATTTAGTCAAAATTGAAAACAAATACTGAAAAAAAAATTAGTGGTTGAATTCACATATGAAATAAGGCTGAAGAGCTTAAGCTTCGTCAACAGAGTTAGGCTTCTGGTATTCATATTTGCAGAGGTATTTAAACGCTTAAAGACAGACTTAAGCTGTCCATGATACTTTTAAGTATGTGTTAGGAGCTTCTGTCCTTCTCTGATGGCTCAGCTAAAGCTGTGTTCCAAAAAAACTACTGTGGCCTGATGATTCTCCATAGGCCTGAACTTCTGTCTTTTGCACATGGCTTGAGCCATTCCTTTTGAGCAGTGTTTAGTTTCTGTTTAAATCCCTTTGGAGTCCAGATATTAAATGAAACCCCTTTTGGGATCTGATTTTGGCATGTCTTTGAGAATAGTTCACCCAGTGGCAGTACTGTTTGGCATTAAGCATCTCAGCTACAGCTACTTTATTTAATAATAATAATAATAAAGCCTGCTCACGGTCAAGTACAACATGGTGGTGGTTTGTTGAGTTTATTAGTTCTCCAATAATATTATATGCAAAATACAGATCTGCAAATAGACATGTGACTTCAGGAGTCCCATCCTCAGCTCAGGGCAGTTACTGGGATGCTACAGCCAAGCTTCTTGTCTCCTGGTCTCCAAGATCCCATGAGTTTGCACTCTTTGAGTTGCAACAGAGGAAGCCAAGATAATTAATAGATGTCTTGTGATGGTTTTGTTTGAACTCCCTGTCACTGTAGAGGGAAATGAAAACATCCTTACTTTCTCACAGGCTTCTCTGAACAGGTTTCTTGCATTTCAGCAGGGCTGCTCGGTCCAAAGCAAATTATACACTAATGCAGTTTCATTTTTTGGCAGTTAGGTTTTTATGGTTACTTCTGAATGTGATGATCTTGGGACACTATTTGAAAGTAAGGCTTCTTAGATCCACAGGGTTACTAGTCAAGTCATTACCTACAAGACTACTTTCTTGTTAATTTTTGTTTCCAGTAGTTATGACTATAAAATTAGGGATTCCTCCCCATTAAATTAGAGGCGTGGAAAAGATTGGTATCATTGCTCAAAGTAATGGTGTGACCTTTGGAAGCACTATTATCATGATTAATTGCCTGCTGTTTGTTTTCTTTATCCAGGTCTCAAAAAGTTTCCAAATTACCTCTCAGAATGAAGAAATCCAGGGATGGATAGATACCATTGAAACAAACAATGACATATGGACATAAAGCTATGCAAGGCCAGATGGCTATTTATTAATGTTTGTAATGGCCATTGATGGTGTGAAATCCAAAGGGATGCCTACTGCAGCACTGCTGCTGACACACATAGTTCCTCTCTGGCTATTTTCCTCATCCAGTTGGAATTCATATGCAATGGCTTCTTTACTTATATACATTTATTCCATCTCTAGATGTCTTTGCACCTTTGAAACATAAAATGCTTAGGTGAACAATTAATGCAGAGCTTTCAGTGTTGATTCTTGTGTGTGGTTTACTTTTTACCTGTGCTATTAGGAAATCAGACAGCTTACAGCCTAGTGTATTAGAGAGGGTCAAGCTGGAGTCACAAATCAAAACAGATAATCAGAAAATTACAGATCTGGCCTTCAGCCAGGTGATTTTCTTTTCTGTTACTTCATTAGAAACTTGGTTGGTGTCCCATTATTAAATGAGGAAGAAGTCTTCTGAAAGCTAAGGTGGTATTAATTGCATATAAGTTTGAAATTTTTCTAGTGAACTTTGTAATAATTTATATTTCATATATAAATATAGAAGTATATTTAAATATATATTTATATATATACTTTATTGAGATAAAGATAATTTTTTCTTTTAGATTACAGAATAATAAGTTTTTCTTCATGTTTTATTGAGAAACAAAAATGTGTAATTTAGAGACTTTAAATATTAGTGTAAGATTGAGTTAATTTCAAGATAAGACCAAATGAGTCTAAACCATTTTGACCCACTTCCAGATTTTGCTAATCAAACAGACAAAATCTAATGGATGTTAAGTGCCTCGATATTTTTTTTCGGTGCCCAGCTGAGATACCTTAGTGAGACATTACTTAATATCTGATCATGTTAATGATATGTGCCAACATTGTCAAAACTTTGGTGATCATAAAATTAGAAAGAATTTACCTTTTTGTCAGAATCCTTACATGGTTTTGGTCTTCTGATAGATTTGCTATAGGGGGAGCTTTAAATGAAATTCTTCTTGTTTGTTTGTTTTTCTTTTTTTTTTCTGTTCTGGCAATATAAAGAGCTGGTGCTCCTAGGAAGAAATGCTGTAATAGAATTTTTTAAAATATCCCTGAGGATTTTATGTATCTGAATACAGAATATTTTTCACTGGCTATTTCTTAATGTAATAGGTGCATTACTAGGACAGATAGATATTTGAGTAGTTAATAGAATACTGAAAAGACAGTATACTGTAAATTGAAACATTTGTGTGCATTTTTTGATCTTATTTCTCGCAGAATGAAACTATTCATGTTGTTAAGCAGTTAAGTACCAACTACTGCATATGTTTAAAATTTTATGTTGTGCTTCTACTGACCAAAAGGCTAATTTTTGCCACACCATGATATGTTAGTAAAGGTCAACATTTTTCACAAAGCAGGTCTAAAAATCACTATTTTTTGCTACTGATAACTGTGGTGATTTTAAACTTAATGGGATTGCACAAGTGTAATCAAAGGCATTTTGCAATTAATTTTAGCTGCTTGCATGAAGTGTGACCTGCAGTAAAAGTAATTAAATAAACCTTAAGATGTAAATAATGAGAAGAAATGAGCAGGATGGGGCACTTTTTTCATTTCTGTTTTGCATGCTGCACAATAGTACTTCTCCCTGAATGATGGAAAGAATGTGTCATTTAAAGTGACAGTGGCCAGTAGTTATTTTTAGTATTTCTGAAATGCATATGGTTCAGTGGACAAGAATGAGAACAAACCTGGCTTTAGATTTAATAATATTTATGTGTTAAATTAATTTATCCAGTATTACTAAGAGTAAGGATGGGGGGTTGAGGGGAACCTAAGCCATTATCTAGTTGTGGAAAGGAGATTAGATTCACACCAGTAAGCTGTTTGAGATGCTGTCTAGCAGCATTTGAAGCAGGAGGTCATGGACTGATGCTGAAGAGGGGGATTAGCTGCCTCTAAACTATTATGACTGAATTTTGTACAAAATGCTGTTGAGTCAGGGGAAAAAAATATTTTTGCAGTCACTAGAAAAAAAACTTTAGAGCCACTAGGCTGTATTAGACCAGAACACTCACTGAGAAGAATGATGAGGTGTATTAATCTTCCATCTGTGTTTTGGAGGTTAATGAAATTACTCAGACAGTGAAATAACCTAGGCTTCTAAGGACAAGACTTGAAAGACCATATGGTGGTCTTCTGTTTTTAGTATTCCTAGGTTAGTAATATTTTTTAATTTTTTTTCCTTAGCAAACAGCCTTCACATTGGAAACAGTCCAGTTGTCATGTACAAAGATTAGAAATTGAGCGTAAGAAATCTTGTCCTTAAATATATTAATTTAATGGATGTAGCTACTTTTTGGTGGGGATTTTGTGTCCTAGCAGTTACCTGAATAATTGGGTTAAAACCTGCAGATTTATTTATGGTCTTTAAAAATTTGAGATTTCTGAAGATTTTTGTGACCTCTCCATAAGTAGTGTATTGTGATTTTTTGTTTTGTTTTGTTTTACAATGGCATTTTTATAATTGCATACATTTGCAAATACAAGAGTATATTGAAGTTGATGACATAACTCTGTCATCAGTAGTTGTGAATACAAATCTGAATTTTTTTCAAGTGTCACTTTTGCAATTGATCTTAGATTTTGTATCTTCTCTCATATAAGAAGAAAAACATAAATATACGTATTTCTTTCTAAATGCTGACAAACTTTTGTAACTACTGTCTTCAGGATACTAGTTGGTAACTATCTGTTTGTGCACTTAGAGCATGCTAAGTCCTTTGCTGTCTGGTAAAGCTGTCAGATACACCTGTTCCTATTCTCTGCCCTCCCCACTCCTCTCCCAAACCAATACACCAACCCTTAAATTTCTATATAAATATTATTTTTCTGCAGAAATTCAACTGGATTTTTCACTGAAACATTGAACTCTGACATATTACGTAAAAACCAACCTGAGCACATACCCAACTTCAGATGGTGTCTTCTCACTTTTGAATTATTGTAGGGGAAAAAAAAAGAATATTTAAAATACAAAAACATTTAAGAAATATCAAGTATTGAAATATGCACTAAATATTTTGTTTTATCACAAGTCTATTTTACATTGAATATTGGCTAAACCAGTAAAATTTCAACACGCTCTACTTTCCTGCAAGTGTTTTTAGTGTCTCGTAATAGCGTTGTTTTCCACTTTTCTTTTACAGTCAGAACCGGCCATTGGATTAAAGTTCCATCACTATCTCTAAAAGTATTTGCATTTTTCTAATGTTTAATTTTAACTATAGGACAGCAAGAATTCTGAAGACGACAAAATTTTGGTTCAGATGTTTTTAAAAAAGAAATACAATTTTAAATTTACTTAAGGTGGTTCAAGGTCGATGTCACGGTATGACATTTGTAAGACTGAATGTGTAGGCTTTGTACTCATTACAGAACAAGTAAACCAGAACTACCTCTTTCGCAGGCTTCTGTACGTACACCTTTGTGCTGACCTACAATGTGCTTCTGTTTTGTCCTGAATCATGTCTGAGCCAAGAACACTTGTATTGTGCTGTGTAGTGAATTTTTAAAGTCATGTGCCCTGTATAGCTGGGACTCAATTACACTGTTATCCCAGACCTCTAAAGAGAAAGAGCGCTGCCATTTTTTGTCTGTATCACCTATCAGCAGAAGGATCTCCTGATCAAAACATAATCTCTCATTTGATTTGGCATCCTTTTAAATATTTTAGCTGTGCTGCTAATCTGTAAGGATTGTGTTTGTGCTCCGTCATCCTTCAAAAGACAAATCTGGTCAATGCTTTTTCACAAGGCGTAATGCACAGTGTAGCTAAAGGAAATTTTGTTTGAATCCATAATGTGTTATAATTAATTATAGTTACAGTTGGAGGCTTCAGTGAAATTCATGCTCTTCCCTCCCCCTCCCTTCTTCTATATGCTATTGGTAACTGGCATCAGGAATGGTTCAGCTTTAACACATCTCTATGGTGAATTGGCTGTTCCAGGTGTTGGTCTGAGGCACTTTTCCTGGTGATTTCCTTCAGCACATTTGACTCTTCTGCTGGTTGTCTTTCCAGGATGAAATGAAGATACGTTGGATATTGTAACTGTCTTTAGTATCTGTATTGGGCAGGGTGAAGTTCCCGCAGCCTGCGAATCGCAGAATAGATCATCTAGACCAACTGCCTGCCCAAAGCAGGGTCAGTTGGAACAGGTTTCTCAGGCCCAGTCAGGTTTTGAATGTTTCCAAAGGCTGAGACGCCACAACCTCTTTAGGCAACCTTTGACCACCTTAATTGTTGTTCGTTGTTGTTGTTAAAAAAGGTATTTTCTTATGTTTAAATGGAATGTCTGGTATTTGAATTTATGCCCGTTTGAATTTTTGTCCATTCATTGGATACCACTGAGAAGACTCTGGCTTCATCTTCTTTTTAGTCTCTCATCAGCTACTTACAGACATTGAGGAGACTTCCCTGAGCTTTCTTTTCTCCAGGCTCCTTTTCTCTTGTTCCAGCTGTCTCAGCTTCTCCTTGTATGAGCAATGTTCCAGTCCCTTAATCATCTTCATAACCCTTTGCTGGACTCGCTCCAGTATTTCCATGTTTCTCTTGTACTGGGGAGCCAGAACTGGACATGGCACTCTCTCACCAGTACTGAGCACAGGGGAATAATTCCCTCCCTTACCTGCTAGCTCTGCTCTTAACTAATACAACCTAGGATGTTGCAAGTATTCAAGCATACCTTTTGCCCCATGCCTCCCTTAATCTTCATACCATACTCAGGGACACACAGCATGCACGCATTGTGTCTTACAGCACCATGCTAGCAGGATGCAGTGAAGCACTTTGCTCTAAACACAATTATTAACTAATTAACGTTTTTTAAGGTGATGGGGTCCAGAGGAAACCCTGATCAGTCCACTCCAAGGAGTTCTAACTTTAAACTGCCCATTAGTCACTGTACATCAGTGGACTTCACACAGACAATGATTGTAGCCAAAGGTGTAAAGTGCAGATTTCCTATTACTGTGATGTCTCTGCAAAATGTATGTCTTAGCAGATCTTCTCCATGGCAGGTGTATATTGACTGCTCCAAGTTATTTTAACAAGTTTAACAGTAAAAGGTATAGATACTGTTCTGGAGGAATAGGAAGGGTTAGAACAGAATCCAAGCTAAAAATTCACATGATGTTCCAGTAGTTGTTTTGCACCCGAGCTGTATGTCTGGAATATTTATAATGAAATCAGTTTAGCTAAACACCACTTTCTCCTTCTCCTAAATCAGCTCCTCTCCATACATGCTGAAAGAATAATTGCTTATATTTGAACCTATGCTATTTTCTTTTATTTACCATGAGGCTGCTTCCTCTTGTTGTCTTTTACATTGAAGTTTTATTTAAGTGTCTCTTCTTGCCCCAAGGCAGTGGGGGAGAAAGAAATGCAGGGTTAACTAGGTAATGTCTAGTTAGTTAGTAACTGATTTTCCAGTTGTAGAACTTCTGTTGTTGCATCTTGAAATAATACATTCATATTGTAAAATATGAGGCCTTAAAAAACACCTTGCAATTTACAGACCTTTGAAGTATGCTGAAGTGAATATTCATTCAGTAATGATGTATTTTCTGAACCTCCATATATGTGAAAACAGTTTATCTCTATGTTCTAATAGGATTTATGAGTAATTTCATGCTCTTAAATAATGTTTTGTTTGGATGACTTGTCCATATATAATTAATAATTTTCTACAAGCACATAGTCCTTATTTTTTGATCTAAACTTGCTATTCAAATATAAGTAGTAATTTGCTTTTTAAATCCAGAGATGTGACATCAGAATTGATGTATCGTCACTAGAGTGAAATTCTGCAAGAGCAGATATTATAAATTCCACATTTTCTGTACAGTATTCATAATCAGTAGCAAATAATTATTGCTTTATTATAATTACAACAGGAATCGGGATGAAATGTTTAGGTCTTTGTCAGCATGCAGGGTGTAATTTTTAGAGGAAAATTTGCCCTAATTTTCTTTTGGAATTCTGAAGCTATGGTAGTGATTACAGCTCTTGGATGGCTTTTTCTCACAGTTTGCTTTATTCAAATTGATTAGTTCTGTCCTTATGACTTGGATTAATTTTTTGTGTGTTGTAGGGTATTAATATCCCTTTTAATTAGTTTCCTATTGCTTACATACATTGTATAAAAATGGCTGCGTTGTCTGTGAGGAATCATGGAAAAATGCATTGAAAAACACGTAATTCCTTCCAGTACTAAACTGTGTATGTCTATAATAGAAAACAGAGATCAAGGTGTCCTTGCAATGGCACATCACTTCCCTTTGCACAGGTTCTTAGTTACACAACTCCTTCAATACAAAGGAAAAGGAATCCCAGTAGACTGACACTGTTTTAAGATGGTCATACTTTGAATTTCTAAGTACAAAATATGTACTTGCTGATTAAATAGGGTCAGGTACTAGTTGTTAGAAACTAGTCATTTCCCTGGTACGCCTTCTAAGTCCTTTCACGCTTTTGAATGTACCTTTCATGTACAGTTTCTGTTCAGATAATATTTATTTCTGTTGACAGTTCTCATCTGCTGTTTCCTTGGCATCACTTATTTCTCTGCACTCGACTTCAAGTCTGTTGTACTGAATCTGTCTGAGAAGAGATAAATCTTGAATTTTGTGTTCAAAACACTACTACTGCTATAGTATCATTCTGTTCTCTCCACCTTTTATTTTCAGCCATTCTAAAGCAGTTATTGCCTATTTTCCACTTGATAGTAAAGTTAAACGTGTGAACATCTCATTTTATTTAATTACCAAAAGTAAGATCCATTTATTTAAAAACATTAAGAGAAATTAAACTAGACAAGTGGAAAGAAGAAGGTGCTGACAGAAAGATGATTATTTGCAAGTTAGTGTAATAAAAAGTAATAAGATTAGTTGTTAATTTAAGTGTATTTCCTTGCAGTGATACTCCTTTTGTCTCCTGAATGTACCAAACCTGAAGCCGGTGCTTCAGCATGGTAGAATACTGTAGATGGAAGTATTTCTATGAAAGTATTAAAAAGAAGGGCTCCTGAATTACCTGTGTCATGATTTACTTTGGGGCTTCAGTCTCTATGCTATCTATTCTTAGCATCATAAAAAATAAGTCATATACAGAGATTCAAATGCATAGATTCATACTGTATATCACTTCCTTATATATCTACAGATGGTGTGCATTTTTGTGTATTCTCTTTTAAATGTTCGATTTTATAGTCGTTACAATACGTTGCAGACTCTTGTATTTAATCGGGTGAATGTAGGAAAGTGCAAAGATTCATTGCAAATGATTAATTCAAAGATTTATAAGTATGTTTTGTAAACCATTTAGTTTCCAGTGAATACTCTAAATCATTGGCTTACCTTATTGCAAATTCTTTTAATTTTGGTGAAATTGTTTCCTTGTTGAGTCAAAAAGGCCAGGAGTCTGATCTATTAAATGCTTGGATGCTTAATGTTGAAGGCTTTATCTATATGTGAGCAGAATAAAATCAGGTAAGACCTTGCAGTGCATAGAAGGAAGGAATACAGGAGGTCTGTTTTTCTAAGGCTTTGATTCAGACCTCAAATGAGCATTCTAATATAATTTCAAGTGAGGAAAGTGAAGGCAATGTATGTTTGAATTATGCATTACCTACAAAGATAAAGATGAAAAGATATGCAGGTTGTCAGTCACAGGACTGGATTTCAACGATCAGTCACAAATTGATCAATTCAATTAATCAGGCTTTATCCCTGGTGTCCATGGAGTTTATAGGTTATGAAGTTCCTGCAATCAATTCTTGAGGACAGTCTTTCCTCACACTATCCAGTTTTAAAAACTTCTCCTTCCCATAAGAAGCTACTAAAAGGGAAATGCCAGTCTGTAAGTGCTATATGGACAGAGTAACCACTGTCTTTACTTAACTTTTGCAGTGGCCTTCAGTCTTCATTACAGGTGGAAAAATCAGGGCACCAACAGCTTCTAAACTAGACAGATGTGTTTAAGTTATTATGGAATGTGTGAGAAAGGAAAAGGCAGGCACAGAGCAAGTAATTTCTTCTCCATTTGTCGGCCCGTGAGAAGGCAAAGCACTTTGCCAATGCAGGAGTCCCACAGCACGTACTCCTATGACAGACTGTCAGCACAGTCCTATCAAGCCTGTTGAAGTTAACTTGGAAAGTGAGATAAGGGAAGGAGTTAGGGAGAACTGTGGTTTGGCAAGACATTTGAGAGAGTGATATGAGTAATATGGTTGATTGTGTAGATTCCTTGTATGACTACAAGTGATAGAACTTCCATAGATGGATTATTAGTAAAAATAAATAGGATGGTGTTACTTAATTAAGAGTGAGAGTACATTAGATTTCTGTGACCTCAAGCATTATGTATTTTCTTCACCTAGTTCTGATTGATCGGGATTTTCTATTGCTGACTTCTACTGATCTAAGCCCCTTTTGGGGGCATTAAAGGTCTAAACCACAAAAAAAAAAGGATAAAACAGTATAAGGTAAACTCTGTTAGCTGAATGATGGCAAAAGAGCAAGACATTTGTAGTCATCACCAGAAAGATTTGTCTTACTTCTGTTGTGCAGCTGAAGCTCCTCAGACTCTTAAAAATGTATTCCACATGTCTATTTGAGAGGCAGCTGAAATAAATTTTGAAAGTCTCAGTGATATCTTTTAGAAGAAAGGAGTCCCAAAATTAATCACATACATGATATAAATGTTTTCCTTTATTTACATCTCAGGAGTTGCTGGAAATTACTCTGATTTCAGAGAAGCTAGCATTGGTCAGTCAGCATCATGTAGTGACAGTTCAAATCGATAGAAATGTTTCTTGGTTTTAGCAGATACTATTGTCTTACAGGATGTGACTGAAACAAGTCAGCCTTCAGAACTAAAGCAGAACAAAATACTGGTTTAAGTGCTTGCATTCTGTCTTCAGCGATATACTTTTGTACTGGCATTTAGGATTTCAGAGCTTCATCCTCTAAACTGATTGTATGTTCAAAGGTATGGCACTAGAAGCGTGAATGTAACATTTCCAAAATTACAACAATTTTCAGGAAATTTTGGAAACCAACAGTTCAAGCCTTAGTCTTGCAAGTAATAAACTTTCTCATGAGTAATCTGATCTACTTCAGCCTTCTACTTAGGGGTAGGGTGCTGCTATGTTTTACTCCTTTGAAGGTGTAATTTATTCTAATGAGGAGCTCAGTCCGCTCAATTGAGCTATTAAAAAAGGAGGAGGAAAGCTGATTAGGAAATGTAGGTGACAAATTTCATTCTTCCTGAATAAAGACCATTATGATGAATGAAGTCTTTTAGGAAGGTGATTAACGTGGTACAGTCACTTGAAGTGATGCATGCTGGTTTTTCGTGGTACTGCTCTGTTTTTGTGAGCAATGATTTAGTGCGTAGATGGAGAACTTTTGAAAACATAATTTTTTTATGATTAGAAACTTTAGTCACATAGCCATAATTGCTAAAGGAAATAAAGTATATCATAGGCACTTTTGTATGATTGCTCAGTACTTTTTGGATCTTGTCTCAAGCTTTCCCAAATGTGCAATTAGATTTTTATTTTATTTGGGGAGAGGGGAAGTTATATTTAAAAACATCACAGCTTTTTTTCATATAAGAAAATACATCAGAAGTGTTTGTAATCTATGCATATTATTGCAAGGAAGAGAAAAAAATAGAATTTGGAGGTGGAATTTGGAAGAATGGCATCTTGAAGCAATAGTACTATTCAAGACCATTCTGAAGGCATACGTTTTGAAGTAGCACTTGACCAATGGATCCATAGATTGCTGAATCTGAATAGATCAACAAGAAGTCCAAGAGTCTGAGTGAGTGCTAATATACATTTATCATTTATGCTTCCATTTGTATTAGTGGTGATGCTACTGAATCCTTTGCTGTCAGTTGCTGTCAGCAGTCAACATGACCAGGCTCTGTAACAAGGGAGCTGAGTATGACAGCAAGGCAGTGACCTCATCCATGAGGCATGCAGTCCCACAGTACCTGAACTGGAGAAGCAGAGCAGGTTTGGTGACAGTAACCAAGTTCAGCCATCAGTCCGGTTGGTGATTGCTAGTGAAGTCCAGTCATAAGACAGATGTGAGGTTGAGCCAAGAAGTCAGGGCAGGATCAACATCAACAAGAAAAAACCAAAGCACAACATTATCTACAGCAGGGCAGAGACTTCAGTGCAGCACCCAAGCTAATGGGTGGAGGCTACATGGGTGGAAGCCCCAGCTACAGCTTCTCAAAGCATTTTCCCCACAGCCTAGCTATTTTTATAGAAATCTCATCCAGGGTTGCACAGCTATGCCATATCAGAGCAGACCTTCAACCCAAGTACATCAACCTGTGGGCCGGGGAAGAGGAGGTTCACAGAGAAAGACCATTTAAAGCTGGGCAGGGCAACTGGAGCCTCTTGGTGTACTCAGGATCCTGAGTTCCAGCTAGTGTCACTGACAGTTGGGGACATCACAGATGGGGGTGAAAGGGGTGGGTGACTGCTCTTTGATCTTATCTTCCTGTCATGTGACCCTTAATACATACATTGTAACAGACATTGCTAAGGGCAGAACTTTTGCTCCCTTATTTTTCTGAGTAAATCCATACCAAAAATTGTTCCTAGAGCTGGCTGGACTTTTTTGATGAAACAAAGTATGTACTTTCAGTGTTCTGACACTTCAAAGAATTTGGATTTTTTTTTAGAGTGGGAAGATTTGTGCTTGGAAACTGGTGTTTTAACCCTAATGGGGACTGTATGTATATAACTGCTGCAGCTGGTCAAGTCCATGAAGGTTAACTTTACTTAACAGTGAGGTAATCAATCTATTTAATGAAGTAATGTGATTAATCTACATTTGGTCATATGAATGACTAAACTCCATTGATGGTATTGACTAGATCTCCACTGACTATAATGAGATCTTAGACAATTAACTCAAATGCAGATATTTAAATTGCAGACACAGAATGACTGAGGTTAGAAAAGACATCAGTAGGTTATCTAGTCCAACCTCCTGTTCAAAGCAGGGTCAGTGGACCAGACCAGGTTGCTCAAGGACTTTATCCCATTTAGTCTTGAAAGCATCCAAGAATGGAGACTGCATAACATCTGTGGGCAATCTGTTCCAATGCTTGAAAGTCCTCAGGGTGAAAAAAGTTTTTCCTTCTATTCAGTTTAAATGTCTGTAGTATCTTGCAGTCTCACTGGGCACCGCTCTGAAGTGCCTGACTCTGTCTTCTTGGTCACCTCCTTGTGAGTACTGTCAGCGTTCTGTTAGAGTATCCTGAAGTAGTCTTCTCCAGGCTGAACAAATGTTTTCCCTCATCTTTTCCTCGCAAGGGAGTTGCTCTAGCCTCTAACCATCTTGGTTGCCTTTTACTGAAGTTGCTGCAGTTTATCACTGTTTTTCTTGTACTGGGGGCATGGTAGTGGATGCAGTGTGCTAGATGCAGTCTACTGAGTACTGGGTAAAAGTACTAACTTAGATCTGCTGGCTGTGGTCCTTTTAAAGCAGGTCAAGATTCTGTAGCCCTTCTCTGTAGCCAGGTTGTACTACATCCACCATGTTTAGCAGTGGCCCCATTTTTTTTTGTCCAGACTTTTTCTTGCTTATTTAGTGTAGAAGCTATTCTTGCTGTCCTTGATGTGCCTTACCAGTTTCAATCTTAGGTAAGCTTCGCTTTTCCTAGACATATGGCTGTGCAGTGTTTCTAAATTCCTTCTTTGTAGCCTGTCTAATTACAATGCTAATTCTGGAGTAGAAGCAGGGTTTAGAGATCCAGGCATCCTGTCCCATGTACATATCTGGTTGCTTTAATGCCTTATATCTTACTGCAAACAGTATATGCAAATAACTATATATGCAAATACGGAGGAATATTTTGGAAGAAAGCTAGCAAGTGCAAAGATATATATAAATATGGACTTTACAATGCTGTTTGGGTTTTGAAGTAGCATGTATCAACCTTTTTTGACAGTTTTCTGGTCCAGGTATAGGCTGTGCCTGTTATCACAGTTTATATTTCTGGTAGCCATAGGAAATAGTTTCAGTTCCCAAGAGATGAGAAAGCTATTGCTTCTGTGAGTCAAATTTACTTGAAAGTTAATGCAGTTGTGCATCTAAACTTTATGATGTCTTGGTTTTCTGCACTGAGCTACTTGACACCACTGTAACTGTCACACTTAATAAAAATAGATTCCTCTTCAACTTCATTTTATATAGGAATTGTCAGACTTGGCATATCAACACATCAAATTGTATCATTGGTATGAGATTGGGTTGGTTTACCATAGCAAAGAGTTTGTTCTTCAACAGTAAAAATACAGTTAGTGTGAGTTACTGTGTTTATCATTACTCAGAGCAATGCTTATTTTTCTACTATAACATCTGAATGAAATTCTGACATATGTTCTGAGGTTGCCTGAAAGAGGCATTACCATGCATTACTATTTTAAATGACTGCTTATTTGTATTTGTTCTTTCATTATCTTTAATAGACGATGACAGCATAGTGGGGAAAAAAGTTAGGTTAAACCAATGTTGTGAAAGAAGCAGTTGCAATGTGGTACATGCAAAATTATCTTGACAAGCCAAAGAAAGACTCTGTAATATTCAACCCTATAGCTGAATTTTAGGGAATAAAAGAGATATATTTTTTTTCTTTTTAAACCCAAATACCTTGACAGTTAGTAAAGATTTAATTGTTGTGTTAGCTGAAGAAGAAAGCATCTGTGTGTTATTGGTCTGTAGGTATAGTTTGAACAGAATTTGTTATTTCTATGTGGATTGAATGTATATTTTTATTTTGAGATTTGAATCCTAGATTAGAATCAGTCTTGGGGGTTTGAATTGTGGATAATAGCTGGAAGCAGCGATGTCCATGGTCTTTCAGTAGAGTTCTGTGACCAGCCCAGCTCCATCTGGCTGAAGCTATTGACTCAGAGTAGGAAGGGTATGTTTGGTTAGGCTCAAAAACTGCATGCCTTCCCCTGCACCAGGACATAGCCAAGCACCGTAAAGCCACTTTCTGCTACAGGTCAGGTGTTTTGGAGGAAGGGCAGGAACTAAAGGCATATTTCCCACTAAGCCTGGTCACAGGTTTAGAATTGCAAATTGCCTTGACAGCTGTTGACCATCCTTCATTTATAGAAGGTAAGATCACCCTGAATACATACGAGTACCAGACACTGAAAAGTTAGTCAGTGGGCACGACAGAGTAGCCCCAAATCTGTATCCAATCAGGCTTTTTTCCTATTTGGTAAGTTTATACCAGCTGGCAGGTTGGTGATTTGCAGTCACTCACTATGTGCTCTTGGGATTAATGTCATCAGCTGATTTTTTTATGTGCAAGAAGATGATTATTAGAGCTGTTACAGTAAAGGTATATAACATTTCCATGTGAATCTCTGAGTTATTATAAACCAGACAGCAGATTACAGCCCATCATCTCCTGTCATTTAAATCAGTATAAATCTAAAGTAGCTTTGCTGACATAGTAGAATTTCCCTCATATGCACCAGTATATCTGAGAGTGGAATATTCAACTTTACAGTTATTTCTGAAGGCAAGCCATCTTTTTCATTGAAGTGGCTGGCTGCACCCATAGTAAGTTGTAACACTTGTTGTAGGTGGACTTGAACTGAATATTCAGAGCTCTTGATTCTAAAACTGACCATCTGTGGGCAATGTTTTGCATTTCCCTTTCCAGTCATTGACTTGACTATTTGGTCTGCCAGCTCTGTTTGCTTTCCATTTTGCTGAGCACAATCCTAGCCATGTTTTTTAAATGCTACTGAAATATAAATGATGACAAAGCTTTTAAAATGGGAATTATTAAACTCTAGAAAGTCTCCATCTGCTTGTATATCAGCATACAGAATATTTGCTGCCCAATTTGCATTGTGTTCTATAGGGAGAAGATTTTTTTATTTTCTCTATGCATTCTGCTCAGACCAAGCTAGAAATGCAAATAATCAGAAATCATTAGTCTGTCTTTGTAAGTTTACTACCTGTATTTTGCAGAGCCATGAGGTCTGTAGATTTTCAGAAAGGTTCATTTTAGCATTTCATTATGTGTGTTTATCTAAAATGAATATGTAAATCTGTTTTTTGTTTATTTCTGTTGTAGGATATTACAATGTTTCTGCATTAGAAAGAGATGCTGTGCAATACACTGCTGGCAAGGGAAAAGTGTGATCTTATGGTTAAAGAGAGTAGTTTAAATTAGTTACTCATTGACCGCGCTGTAAACATAGATTCTAGCATACACTATGGGATACGAAGTAGTGGGCATATGAATCCTGGATTAGCAAGAATGCTGGTGTGTTGTAATGCTATGGTGCTAGACTTAAAGGCCAAGAGGTATTTGACAATTTATTCGTATTTTATGTATAAAACATGGTTTTGACTGTGATTCAAAAATATGCTGATATGTTGGAAGGGCACCCAAGAAGCTGTAACAATTACTTTATATGTAAACAAACAGATGACTTCTACAAAGAGAGAAGATATATTTTCAGTCTATTTTGATGAGGAAAAGTTTAAGATCAGCTTTTGTAAGATTCTTTGAGTACCTGATGAACATAGTTTGATAGCATACAGCTCTTGAGGTAAACAATTTTAATTGCAAACTGAACATTGCTAATTTTAGACAATCTGAAAAGGTGCAGGACTGAGCACAGCTAGTTATTGCAACAAAGTACTGAGAATTGGTGATAATATGCTATTTTTCCATTGCATGACATGAGGAGCTACTACCAGAAATGCCATGGAAATCAAGAAAAATAAATAGATGCAGTCTATGTAATAAATACAGGTTGTCTCAGTGTGGGTAAGACTGTATGGTTTGTATTAAACACTAAACAGTAAGTCACACTAATTGAAAAAAGTGATTTCTTCTGCCTCTGAATAGTGTAATTGAAGACAAGCTCTCAGGTAATTTAGATTTCCTCTGACATGTGGCTAAGCAAATAGCAGAAAAATGCTGTCACCTGTAGAGGAGACTGTTAGATTCATGAGCAAAGCACTCTCTCTTTTACTGTTCCAAAGATTCATATGCCACCAAATTTTGATTGATGATACTTTTTTTTCATTAATAGTAGGCAAAGTCTTCATATATTTCCATTCTCTTACCCACTAATCATCACATAGTTAGAAATTTTTTTTCTCATTAAAAAACTATTATGGTTACAATTTAGTCTAGCTCAAAGTGATCTGGGAAATGGAGAAAACAGTATTAACTCTGAAAAATAGAACTCAAGGTTTCTGCAGCCAACCACCAACCATGTTCAACACTGTGTATAGCACTCATCTGAGTACCATATTAACTAAAACATCTCAGAAAACAGAACTGATTTTTATTGAGTCAGCAAATAAAGAATGACTTGGGGAAAAAACATAAATATCTTAATATTTAACACTTCCAGAGGTTGCACTGAGTCTTCTCTTTGCCTTTTTTCCACAAAATATCACAAGACTAGGCTGTAGAAGAAGGAATTTTGCAACTCTGGGTGTTAAGATCAAATAAAAGGAATCACTTGTGGAGATGGTCTTTAGCCTGATCACTATATCTGAACACTTCTTCCTCTTTAAAGTTCACATGTACAGCTAGGTGTAAGCTTTGTTGTTGGCACTACTTCTGTTCTTTTTTTTATGGGATTGTGTAGACATTACAAAGGTCTCTTTCTCTAGACTTCTGTCTTAACAGTCTATGTTATGTTTTCCTAATGTGGAGAAGGAAAAGGTATCCTTAGGTTTATTACTTTCTCTTTTAATTCAGTGAATGTTGAGATTACAGCTGGATGAAAGCATTCCTATGCTAATAGGTACATTTATTGCAATTTTATGCCTTAGCAATGGTAAATAATCGCCCCAAGACAACATCTGTTCTCATTTGTTTAGTTTCATTTATGTTAGTGTATAAACTGAGGTTTTGATAATCACTTACCTACTTTGAAACTTATTTCTGTCTGTTATAGTATTGGCTTTGGTTGCAAATTTATATATCCAGCTAAGGAGCTTTAAGTTCTGGATCATCAACAGTCTCAGAAGAAAGTTGTCTCAATAACTCTTCCTCTTCTCTGTCTGTGCTATGTCTGTCACTGCACTATATTCCAGCATGGAATATATTCAGTCTATTGTATCACATTTCTTGTAGCTGGTGTTAAATACTGGCAGATCTAGGTTTCATGCTGCTAGCACTTTTACAAGTTTTTATGGATGTATTAATTGGCTTCTTCTTTCAGTTATAGCCAATGGTGCTTTACAGGGACATTCCTTCATATACACACTTGCGTTCATCTGTGTATATGACTGGGGCCAAACTTAAGTATCTCAGGGACAGTAGCTTCTTGCCTACTTCCTGCTCTGTTTTAACTCTAGGAAAGTTAACTGTGGGAGTGGATACTTCTTGCACCCTGTCATTTCTTTTGTTTTCTGAGGAGACTCCCAAACTGTATCAACTGCATGTGCCTTTGATCATGTGCCTGGGCTCTAGGACTGGAGTTTGTATTGAGATTGCCAAACAGACTCTACAAAACACCTTTTCTTTTGTGATACTCCTGATGTGTGGTAGGATGGGACAATGACAATTTATATCTAGTTTTACCCATGCCATTGTAAAAATGGTCTCTTTAAAACTGAATTGCAATGAAATTGCAATCTTTAAATTCAGCCATCTTGTTGGCCAACATGGCAAGTGTGGCCTTGGTCCAAGAAAAATGCTATGAAATTATATCCTTGACAGATGTGTCAGCATAGTCAGAGTGACTAACCTTCATTTTAACTTAGCCTTATACCAGTGCAGCTTCATTACTGATTAGATAATTGTGAATGTGAAGCAACACTTATATTTAGAGAGAACTGAACACATCTAAATGCATTTTGTATATTTCCCATACAACTGAAGTTCTGACAAGTGGACTATTAATCTAGCTGTCATTGTACCCAGGGAAATGGTGTGGTTCATAAGAATTTCACAGGTAGCTGAGGGTCCTGTGTTTTTGTTCCCTGCCTTCCCTCCCCTTGCTTTAATCATCTGAAACGTATTGACCACAATCTTATTTGTATGTAAATCAAAGGTCTAGGGGAACATGAAGATGCCACTTCTCTCAGAAAAGTAACCTTTCCATGAATTATGCAATGTGAGCTTTTATTTTGGGTTGTTTAATTTTTGCTTCATTCTCACTTCACATGTAGCAAGTGTTAATAACACCTTAAAAATAGTTTCCTGTAATTTCCCCCAGTTTCTTTAACTCTATTTTTGTCTCCTCTCAAACATTCTCACTTCTTTTCACTCTTTGACTGATCTTATTTTTACATCTAATAACATCACAGTTCTTTCTCTTCCTGAATTTTTCCATGCTGTCTGTCTCTGTGAATCAGTACTAAATTGCATTCTTTTTCTGGGTGCTTGTAGGGAGGGCTGGTTATTACTGCTGCTGCTGACAGACTTATACAGCACTTTGTACTCTTATAGCTAAAAAGTAGTATGGACTTAATTGCTTTTGCACTATCATATTTATAGTTATTAATGTGTAGCAGATGGATAAATTCTCCACCTGTTCTGACTGCTGTATCCAGCTGTTTCAGTGATAATTATAATTTACCAACATGGGAATAATTCACAGGCAAACTCAAAAGTGTAAAACCCATTTTGGTCTGAATTGAGGAAAGAGTAAAGTAAAATAACAATGCTCTGAAGTTCCATATTGGTGCCTTTTCCACTTGCACTATCTCATCATATGCTTTGTGATACTGAAATCAAAACAGAGATTTGGCTTCTACTCCCAGTGGTTTCTACTGTGACAGTAGGCAGATGAGCTAAGCCATCGTTGCTGAGAGATGTCTGAGCAAAGTCAGTACCTCTTCCTTATATTTCACAGTTCTGTATCATTGTGACTTCTTGCAGCTCAGTAGAAGTGATGATGTGATACCTGGTCCTTCTCTGTATCCCAGCTCTATCTATTTCTTCCTCCTACATTTCACCCCAGTCTGGAGGGTTTTTTTTAATATTGGGAGCATTGATGAAGTGGCTCTGGGGTGAATTTCCCTTTGTATTATCCAAATGCATGGGTCTTATATGTAGAAATAAAACATTTATGAGCCTGCCTAGGCTCTGGGAAAGTGCCCATTCTCCTCCCTGTTACCCTTTGTCTCCAACTCAGAACACAGTAAGTGCTTTGTGTCTCTTTTCTTACTTGGTACTAACAGCAATATCTCACTGTTGCTGGATTAAATACATTATCCTAGAAATCATTCAGGGCAGAATGACTAAGTACCTGAAGCATTGTGCGTTGCTCCTGAACATGCATGAAGATCGTAGGCGAGGGCATCTAAAGCTTCAATGTATTTGTTTTAACTGGAACTGTAGTTGCTGGTATCTATAAAATGCATCTAGATATATTTTCCATAATTCTAGGCTGTTTTCCTGAACTGAGGTTATACATAACCTTTAATATTGTTGTGTGATAAGTAATGCTCACTTTACTATAGGCTTGAAGGATATAGGTGTAAAAGTTCTTTGCATTAATGAAGTATGGTTAGCAACCTTGTGTGAGCTGGAAGTGCACTCAACACTAATTTTGATATTAACACTTGACAATTACAGATTTATTTATCCTCATTTTGTTTCTTATAGTTATGCAGTGTGGTTGTGTTAATTTTATAGTGTTTTACCTTGTGGTATATTTTTTTCCTTTTCCAAGATAACTGACTCACTGGACTTGGGGGGGGTGGGGAAATTCTTCTTCCTTATGTACAATATAATGAATCTCTGTTTTAATCTTGTGCAGCTACTGATTTTTAATTGATTCATGAAAGTATGCACCAAGTAAACGTCACTATTATTTTACTCCATTTTTGTATGTTTCTCTAAGGTCAGGTTATAAAGTCTTTCATCAGATTTGTCCTTTCATAGCAGAAAATAACCTCCCTTTTTTTCTTCGAGGCAAAGCTTTGCAGGAGAGGCTCCCTATCTGACATAGTACACCCTGATTAAAAAGAGGTGTGTTTAATAGCAACTGTCCAGAACTCGGGCATTGTCTGTCTCAGTGAGCCTTCCTTCAATGTGAGCACAATTATGAATTTCTCATGAAGCTGTGAATGGAATTTAAATAACTAATGCCACTGGGATTGATTTTTGGGATTGACAGAATAAGATGTGTAGATGCAGATTGGCTAATGTGTGTTTATGTATACATGCGCACAAAGGAGGAGGACGATGTTCTTAAAATATTGTTAATTTGTTTACATTTATAAGGACTTAAAAACCATGCAGAAAGAATATCGATGTGCTTAGTGGTCTGTTGCATACAGACTACAATGTGCAATGCTTTGATTAAGAAATGAGAAGACACTTCAGGCCAAATGGACAGTAGTATACAAATCTTCCATAAGTAAAATCATAAAATCCTATTGCTAGCCTATTTTGATGACAGAGCATAATGTTTTGAACTTCAGTGTGTGTATATGGCCATCTGTGTGTTTGCGAGAAGCTATCATCTTTGGTCAGATCCAGCTAAACAGCCTCAGTTCCTAGCAAAAGCAGTGTAGTTTGAAGCATCTCTCAGTCTCGTTCTTAACAGCCTGAGGGTAGAGCCTGCTACTGCTGCCTGGCCCTTCAGTATGCTGAGAACCTCCTTCATTTTGTTTAATGTCTTAACAATTCTTGGTTCTAACTAGAGTTTGAGAAACTTACTGATCCCCTAGAAGTACTTATGAGCTGTGGTAGGGATGATATGCAGATAATCAAGCTATATACCACTGGGACTGGAAAATAATTTGTGCTTTTCCTCTGTCTGTCCTCTTGTCACATTTCTCACTATATCTGTAGAAGTTTCTCCCAACCAATTCCCTTTCACTGCTACAATACTGCAGAACCAGAACGGACAAGAGTACAAAATAAAGTGAAAACAGAAATCTAGCCTTTGGAGAGCTGATCGGAATCAGGAGCAACATCCAGCAATTCTGAAGCAGTTCCAGGCTCCTAAAGCAGTAGACAGATGCTTTGCGCCTTGATGGGTTTAGGGCTGGAGGAATTGCGTTTGCATCTCAAGCCTCCCCATGGCAGCAGAGAAATCTTTCATGAGCTTCAGCCAAAAGTATGCTTCTACAGAACTAGAGTCCTCACTTCTTGTTACTAGTTACTTTTTCATACATCTGTTTTTTACTGTAATTGAAGAGAAATTAGGATATCAAAAGCTCAGGACTGTTTTAATCAGCAGGAGACAACTAAAGAGTTGACCATTCGTTCAAAATCATAATGTTTGTTTGCCTGAACTCTGTGAGGAATCAATGGGGTTGTGTTGGTTTCTGGAGATTGGAAGGTGGGTTTTAGTAGAATTTCCCTCAACTCTCATGTGCTGCTTGGGTTAAAGCCTTGTTAGGATTTGCGCTTTTGTCATGTTCGAAGTCATGACAATTTTTAGTTGTTAAGCACAACTTGAGGGGTGCGGGCCTCTGTTTATAGTGATTGAATGAAAGTATGAGACTTGCAGTAACCTTGGCTGCTTTGGCAAGGTTCTTCTGCTTTGAATCACTGAGTATGAACTTGTAAGTCTGCAGTTTTGTGCTCAGTCTGTCCTTCTATATGGGGTCTTTGTCCTACCAAGTGCTAAGCATCCTAAGCTTTCACTGGAAGAAGAATAGTGGCCCTTAACAGACATTTTTCAGCATTATACCAATTACTATAGATCAGTGAATTGAATAAACACAAATATCAGGAACAGAGTTTGAAACAATCAATTTGACATAATAATCTGTGTGTGCAAAAGTGGCTGGTTTGGGTTCCATATGCTGAATTTATACTGTCCTCTCCCTTTACTGCAGCTTACTCTTGCTAATTATCTTTCTTACTTCTCTACTCTGTTCATGCATCTGGTGGTAGATCTCCTACTCTCTTTATTCCAGTTCAAGGGCTTTTCTTGTATTGTTCTTTTTATTTTGTTCTTTTTGATTTCATTTGGGATAGTCTTATTCTGGGTGTGGTTTTGGTCTAATGCACACTTTCTTAGGACAGAAAAACCTGCTGTCTTAAATTGTGGTATATTTTGAAAGTGAAATCTAGGAAGCCCTAAAGAAATATTATAAATGAAAAAGTTATTGCTTATTTCTTAAAATTGACTTATACTGTTAATTTGTTTTACTGATGAGCATTCTGGGTTCAATGTAGCTGCCTCAGCGGAATGCCCCTCGTGTGCGAAACAGTCACACGGCTGGCAGGTAGGGCATGTGTTCTCTGAAAGAGCAGCTGGAGGCCAGGGAGGATCTTGTAGAGCATCTCAAATACCTCCACGGACTTACCTGTATTGAAACAAGTGAATTAACCAGCTGATTTTGGCTGATCTATAGAATTCCTAAATGTCCTGTATCAGTGTTTTTTGTTTATGTGTTTTCCTCCAATTCTTGCTATATTTTTTAACAGTCTTTTCTGGTTCTTTGTTTTGGTGCAGGTTGAAAATGTTAGTATTATGTCTGAAGAGCACCAAAATTAATCTGGTTAGCTGTATCCTTAAAAAGTATCTCAGTTAAATACTTCAAAGGTCTTTTCTATGATGTATGCATTAATCATATTTTATTTCCTGTCTGTGCTGGTCAGCACAGTGGTGCGGGTTGGCTTCTTGGAAAGCTACTGGGTGAGGAGAGCAGCTCCGAGGTGAATCAGGCACCTCAGACCTTTGGTCTCTAGCTCACTCAGCGTGCAACCAAGTCTTTCCTGGTAGACCAGGAGTGTTAAAAGAGCTTGAGGTACACTGAGATGGGAGAGTGACAATGCAAATGGTGGTGAATGAAAGCATAATGTGGGAGGGAATCTGGAGTAAGAAGCAGCAGAAAGGAAAAAAGTAATGGGATTTCTGTGTGTGCATCAGGGAGTAAAAAAGCCCCAACAAACAAAACTCAACCCTGCTCTTGACTAATCTCTCACCTTGGCTACTATCCGGTATTTCAGAATGGAGTCTAAGAAATTGTGCTGGATGTTGCAGAATTCCCTATGCACCAGGGACAGATGACTTTCCTTCATCAAATCTGTTAGTGAAGAGCTTGTGGCTGAGGTATCAGAGTTTTTATCTTACTGTGCACATTTGTTTTCTAATGAACATAAATGAACATTGACTAATTTTTTGTCCGTGTGAAAATCTTCTTTAAAGCTTGATAATATGTTCTGCTAGTGAATTATCTGGATTATCTCTTTGAAATTTACTGATGTATGTTTGTACCAGGGCTAAGCTTTTTTTTCTGCATTCCACGAGGCGGTCCTTCATTTTTGCTTTTTAAAGAAAGTATAAATTAGAGTGCAGAGCTTTTTTTTTTTTTTTTTTTTTTTTTTTTTTCCTCCAGAATAAGCTGCAGGCAGATTTATAGTGTGGATACAAATGACTTTTGCTGTTCTAAGAAAGGGGGGCCAGAGGAAGATGAGGGAAGGAGGGAAGAGTGAGAGCAGCCCAGTGCTGCATCTCTATTGAGCTGCCCCCAGCATTGGAGCCACAGGAGTAAGGAGGAGGAGGAGGAGGAGAAGAGGAGCATGGACACCAGCAGCAGCCGTGACTTTCCCAGGTTGTGGCACAAACCTGGCAGGCAAGAGGTCTACAGCCATTTTGCTGCCCCTGGCAGCCTGTTACCAAGTGGCGCCAGGTCGGACTGTTTTGTTGATCGTTTTGTATCAGTTGTGAATGCAGCATTATTCAGCTCTTTTTTAAGCAAGCCCAGTCTGTTCAAAGGCTCTGTGTGTAGGAGTCTTTACAATCACTGAAACTTTTTTTTTAATCACCTGTTCCTGGACTATTTTTGTGTGTTAGTTGCCTGTGTTTGAACCCAGAGGGCTGAGGGGGATTTTCAGGTGATGGGCTTCCTTGCATGTAATGTGATAGACTGTATTATCTTTAGTTTTATAGTAGCTTCAGTATCAAATTTTTTATTTTGCTCATTTTAGCTACACACTGGTGGGGAGGGATAGATCATTCAGATGTCCTTATTAATTTTGAGATATATTTCTTGAGTGTTTTAAAATTAATTTTGAACTTGATAATGGCTATTTATTTTATTTTACACCACCTTCAGGGATATTCTGGAACAGATTTAGAAGTCTGTGGTTTGGTTATCTTGACTTGTAGCTTTCAAGCACTGCCTTTTTCCTTTTGACTAGTTTTGATATTTAGGCTCCCAATTTTTGTTGATGCAGTTTTCATTTGACATAAAGAGAACAAAAGTGTCCTTGCATGTGCTCTGATCTTCATTTTGCTTTGCATTCTCCATTCATTTTACTTTAAGTCCTTCTCCAATGCTTTGCAGCTTTCCTAGATGTGATTAGGAGGGAAATGGTGTTTGATTGTGATATTTTGCAACTCTCATTTAAATACATATTTTGTATTCGCAAATGTGAACAAAGCAGTATCAGTGAGCACAAAAGTGTGCAGCTTTGTATTCCTTACAAGCTACTAGATGTTCCTCTTTTTTACAACTAGCTAAGAAATGGTGGATAAATAAAAAACAAAGAAAAAAAAAGAAAACAAAACATATGAGAAGAAAACAAACCCCAGTAATCTTCAGGAGTTAAATTTTGACGTTATTACTTAAGTCTAAATTTTATGACATGGCATTTAATAATATGACATGGACATTTATAAACCAGGTGAGATATTAAATGGTCAGCCATGGAGTGATTGATTATTGAGCAACACTATCTGCTTTTGGCTTTAACAGCAGAGTACAGTGATTTATACTGCATAGAGATATTTTTATTGGCACAGAAGTAGCCAAGGTGTCATGCTTCTGTATTTTAATTTTCTTAATTTCTCTCAATCTGAACCATACAACTGGAGATAGAAGTTCTTCTGTTAAATAAATAAAAGTAGATGTTACAGTTTTTCATTTGAAGCATTTATCAAGGAAATTGTTAGTAGTGCTTGCATAATAGATCAGGAAAGTGAGATGATCTATGCTAGGCTAGAATTGTAGCTGACAGGCAAAAATTTTATATGCTTGGGAATACAGCAGTTTTCAAGGTACAGAAATAATGAATATTTAATGACTTGAAACCCCAATAATACATTATATTCAATTTTTATTAAAATATTATTTTATGTCCAAGCTCTTTCATGCCATGCCTTCCTTTTTATCCACAAACATACTTTTGTAATTTTTCCTTACACTTAGTCTTTTTACATAGTTTGCTCTGAGTAATAAGATATACGTCTGACAGAATTTGAATTGGCTGAAATACTTATGGGATTAGGCAATAAGTGGTATTCCTTCAAAGAGAAGTAAAACATCTCAAAACGTTAAAGAGCAGACATTTTTCCATAAACTTGTGGCAAATGAGAACTTGAATCTATTAGATGTTGTCATCTTTTGATACTGTTCAACAGATCCAGTATAAGTCTAATCATCTATCTAAAGAAATGCATGATATGGGTCACTCCAGTCCTAGAGAGGATGAGGGTAGCTGTGTCATATATTTTGTAGTTGCTGGGATGTAGTTAAGGATGAGGCAATTATGAGCACTTCCAGTGATGTTGCTATTGGAATGAAAATAGATTGTTGCTTTCTACTGTTTTCTACATTGTTGTACAAATCAATGGCAAAAAATATACTGACTGTGTTCCTTCCTTAACTGAAATGGCAGTAATGGTAATACAAGTTGAGTCAGGGCAATAGTTATGTGCTTCCTACTCAATTTTCAAACTGTGCCTAATAGGCTATTGGTTTAATTTATAGGCTTCCCTAAAATCATGTATTGCTTATAGAATAAATTTCTGTCAGTATCTGAGAATTTAAAAAAAAGAGAATGTTTTCACCAATGAGTTTTGTCATTCAAGGAAAAAAAAGAAAAAAAACCCTGTCTCTAAATTACTAGCAGGGACCTTGCTGTATTAATGTGGTGGTTTGATGTTTGTACACTGATAGCTAATGCCTCTAACCGGGAGACAGAGATCCTACTAGACAGAGCAAGGTGGAGGGAGATATATCTTTCCTATAGACTGTACAAACCTTTGTATAAATAAAGCATTCATGAACATGCAGAACTGAAATATGGTGGGTTTTAGCTGGCTAGAACTAGGCATCTTGGTGCTTTACTAATTCTCTTTCTGAACCTGAGATCAAAAAAGGAAAGATGATGAAACATGGTGTCACTAGTTTCACTGAAAATCACTTGGGCAAGCATGCAATGATTCATTAAAAGAGCTAGAGAAAGAGTAAGGTTTCCTACTATTTGATCAGTTTTTGAAGTTATCAAACATTTGGTAAAAAATTTGTCCCACCAGTAATACATGTATATCAGCCTACCCTTTTTGTTGAGGCTCCATAGCTTTTTGCTATTGCTTTTCATGAATCTCCCCCCC
>JANZLQ010000005.1:10308092-10365540 GCA_026212715.1 Elanus axillaris
GTTCAAGCAGTTTCACTGGGTGGATGAGTGCAGTCCAGGGACTGTGTGCTCTGGATCAGGTTTAATTTAAGCACCAGTCACCATCCCTTGTTGCGTCTGTGAAGAGTCCCTTTATGTATCCACTCTGAGAGAGCTTTGCATTGTTTATAAGCAAGCAACCTGATAGGGGTGACCTATAATCATTACATTGCAGCCTATGAGGGGAAGCCACGTCCCATTTTGAGTATGCATATTCCCTGCAAGAATTACACTGCAGGTATGTTTCTTATAAATATTTCATGGTGAAGTGTGACCTTTATTTGCTTGCCAGGCATCTCATGGCTCTAATACACTAACCTGTGACAGATTGTTTGAACTGAAGAGCCCCGGAGCCCTGCTGTAGGTGAAAAGTGGATGCTCCTTATTTACAGTGAAGCATGTCAAACAAGGGAACAAAGATAGATCTTTTAAAGAAACAACAAACCAAACAAACAAAACCAGCCTATGAATAGCAAGAAGTAGCAAATAAAAGAAAATACAGAGTTGGGAACCTATTTTGTTCAGAAACATATCTCCAAAAGGTTTCTGCTATTACTGCTTCTGCATTCATGCACATAATGAATGAATTTAGTCCAGCACCTTCCAGTCTGTGTTACCAATGCTACATTTGCTGTCTTAGGATATATCACCTCTGCTGATGCTTTCTGTTTACTTTCTTAAAGGTCTAAAGCAGCTGTCTGCTTTCTGCGAATAGTAAATACTCGATACTGACTCAGCTTCACTAATTTATCAAAAGAATATCTTTACTCTTTGTCTGTGCCCACCTGCATGCAGTTGTATGCAAGAAACATTGTGGGGAACTCACAGAGGAAATCTGTACAGGTCACCTCACAAATGAACACATCCTATTTTGTCAGATTTAATGCTATAATTAGATTCTGCTAGATTTTATGTTCTTTGCACACTGGTTATGTTCCTTAACAATTTCTCAGTGTCATGAAAGCTTTAAAAGCCATGTACATGGAGCTGACTAAAAGGAATTGGAACAGGGCAAGATGCATGTGTTTCTGGGAGAGAGGATGAAACCACTTCAATGTAATTTTATTAATGGTAAGGCAAAGCCATACCTCTGGTTCCTAACTGAATGCAAGAAGAAGTTGGATTCATAGTAGTTAAAGGAATTAAAAGCTTTGGTTAGCTACCCAGAATAAGTTACAGAATAGAGGCATGAACTGGTGGTTAGATGCGGTGGGAAGGTGTCACTGCTGTCAGGAAGAGCTGATCAAGAACATAATGGGTGTTGTACAGGGATGGGGCTAATGAGGAGGAGGTGCAGCATTCCAGATGTTGGACAGGACTACAGAGGGGAGGAGTTATTCTGGTTGGAAGAGAGGGATATGGCCTGAGCGTTGGATATAATTTGAGCTCCACCCACTGAGAGGAGTTGGTGACTCCTGGTTGTCTCATTACAACTTCTGACACTGAAGTTCTGGCACAGATTATGGGTTTTGCTATAAATTATGCCCAGTAACTGTGCTCCAGAGGGGCATAACAGCTGTTACTTATAGTATGCTGTGTTTTGGCTACCATGTCAGTATAGTCTGAAGTACATCATCACACTGCCTGTTTTTGACATGACAGTAGGAGCATAGAAATTCACAATGTTGTCTTAATTAATCAGAGCACATTTCCAGGGGATGACCCCACCCTAGTACTCTGGAGTCAGTTTCTTTGCATCTGTTATGGTTCCTGTTTGGCATCCAGATCTCAGGAATCACTTTTGAAAAGTTTAGTATTAAGTTTTTAAGTAGCTTTGCCAGGGTCTATGAAAAATTAGTTTCTCTGTGTAGAAGGGAGAGTGTCTGGATTGTGCTGTTCTGTGACACAGCAAAGAGAGCTTATACAGCATGGCAAAATGTGGCTTAGGTCAAAATACAACATTTAGTGTGTCAGACTGAGAATCTGTGGATGGACACAGCTCTCAAGACTATCAAGGAGATTGCCTTGCTTTGTGTGGGGAGGGCTGCACACCTCACCTCTCTTCATGGTACCATAGGGTGACACAGGCTGGAAGGTACCTTTGCCCAAATATTTAGAAGATAGTCTCCCAAAGTTGTTTGCTTACAATCTTAACTTAAAGGAGTTAAACTGAAATTTTGATCTGACTCAATGCTTTTCTTATATGTAGAGATAGAAGTACTTGGTCCTAGGTATTGTCAAGTACCTGTTAAAAAGGTACCAGAGATTTACTATTTACCAATAACTTGCCAGTGATCACTGCCTGACAACCTAAACTACTGAAATTTCCCTCTATTGTAGGAGCTGTGTATGTCCTAGTTGCTAGACCACAAAGGGCGTAGCTATAGGAACATATACAAATAGATACCAGCTGTGCTGTCTCATTCCCTGAGCTGTCCAGAGATAAGACATCTCCAGACTTGAAGCCAAATATTCATCTTAAGCACTGCTCCATGCTTGAGGAAGTTTGACCTATTTTCCTGCTGGGACATACTGTGATAATGACATGGCTCTGTAGTATCTGAACTAAAGCTACCTCATGCTCGTAGCACAAGCAGTGCAAGCATAAATCTGTTAGCCCCTTGTCATGGTATCTAAAATCCTGCTACATTTATTTAGACCTAATATATATAACTCTTCTTTTGCTGCTGCTTCTGGCAAAGTGGTCCTGCTTCCCTAAAACCTAGAATTAGGTATCTGACTATAGGATTTCAGGAAAACCTAGCTTGATCTGGTGCCTTCTTAAAGCAGCTTTATCTTTTCATGTAGGCTGTTGTGAATCTTACTCTGAAGATCCTGCCATCACTTGCATGCAGTCCTGTGTGGCAGTAACCTTGAGTCTGTACTGTGAAACTCCATTTTTAAAAAAAGAGTCTTTCAGCGATTAATGCTTTTTTATTAATATCTTTCATTTTATTAATATCTGTTAGTAAATAGATAAAATAACTTCAGTTTTGAACACTGCTATCACTTTTCTTGGGTGATAAACACTACTTTCACTTGTGCTGTGGCTGAATAATGGTTTCTTTGAAAGTGCAATTAAAGCACTGCCTTCTTCAAAATCACAATTTGTTTTACATTATAAACTTGATTCAATAAATATCTGTATGACCCACACAGCAGTAATGAACACTTTTTTTAATGACTTTTTCTCAGTAGAGGCAGAAACAATACCTCTTATAAAGTGCTGTATTCATTGGAATATGAATGCATCAGTTTGGAAGGACCTCAAGAGGTTACGTTGTCCAACCTCCTGCTCAGAGCAGGGTCAGCTCTGAGGTCAGACTAGGTTATTCACGGTTTTATCCAGACTCATCTGGAAAACCTCCAAGGCATGCAACAACCTCCGCACAACCTCTGGCTGCAGAGTTTTAAGATTGCATCTTAAAGAGAGAAAGACCAGAGACTGAAAAGGGAATGAAAATACATGAAAAAAATGGAGAGACTTGATAAAACAGATGCTGTAAATCAGATGTCTTTTTACACATTTCTTTATGAACACTTAAGTTCTTAGCTACTTCAGTGTTTACTTCTCATCCAGTATTCAGAGTACACTAATTGGCATATCTTATGTTCTAAGGAGATGTTAGGAAGCATATAAGGTAAAACTGCATTTGGTTAAATTAATTGCCTGCTTCCTGGCCTTGAGAAGCTGCAAATCAGAGAACAAAGTTCTATTGTATACTTGCCTGATGAGAGGGCGAAGTGGAGTGTAACCACCTGCTGATGTTATTTTATCCGGTTCAGTTAGACTTGTTCTCTTCTCAGCTTTTCTCTTCTGCTAGTCTGTATCAATGCATTCTTACATAAGTCTGCTCCAGTGCTGTCCAGAGAAAATGTGAAAGCTGACACTTCCCTCCTTTAGAATAAAGACTGTGAGATCCTTGGAAGTCATACCAATAAGCCATACACACCCTTCAGATGAGCACTTTCCTCTTGAGCTGCGCTGTTATCCATACATCGGTTCTACTGTCTGGCTCTGAGTTCTGGGGTAGTGTTAATGAGCTTGAGTTGTAGAAGAGCAATTGTCTACTCTTCATTGAAAAGCAAATGCAGTCTTTGATCAAAATTGCAAAAATAAATTGCCCATCCTAAAAGCTAAAAAGGCAGAAAGCTTGGTTTAATTTATTTTGGAGAAAAAGAGATGCTTCTTTGAGACATGATCAAGGACAAAAATCTCTGCAGTTTATTTGCTTATCTTAGTATGAAAGACTATATTACTGTACGTGAATTAAAAAGATTGTAATAAAAATGATGCTCAGCTAACTCCATAAAACTTGGTAGGTAATAGATGCTCCCTCTATATATTTTTCTTCGTTTCTCTCTCTTTTTCTTTCTTTCTTTTTTTTATATATAAAAAAAAAGGGGTAACTTCAGGATCGTGCTCTGATAATCTCTTCTCTATGTAATCCAAGGAAAAATGTCCATCCTCAAGGGTATTCTTTTGCTGGGGCTGGTCTAGCAAAACAGTGATTTGACAGTATAGTGCTTGCTTGTTGGAGTGATTAATGAATTCCGTCATTAAACAGCGTTTCATGCTGGCATTAGCTTTTTGTGCAAACATCTCTTATGTTTCTGGTATAGCCGTACTTTTAGGGGTATGCTGAATGGGAACATTTTGTATCTCTCAAGTCAGATGTGTTTCTTGGTCTTGTAATTCCTTTTTGCAATTTACCAGATAGCATCAGATTTAAACTCATATTGAGACTTTATACTATGCTGATGCATCTGAGGACTGATAAAACCCTTTGACTCTTCAGTTCAAACTGTGGAAGGGGATTTAGTTACAGGTTTTTGTTTAGAGCATTGCAAGCAACCTGTTAAAAATGTCCTGAGAGGTATGGCTGCGCTGGGAGGACATGACAATAATTGGAAGCTTCTCTTTTGCAGTATTTTTATGCATTCAAACATACAAAACATGGTACTTAAGCCATCCTCATTTTACTTATGCAGATGAAAAGTTTTATTTATGCAGATGAAATTGCTAGCTATCAACTGGGAATTTAGGACCATTATTTTTCATAGCAGAAGTAAAGAAAGTAAAATTACTTTCTGTAGCAGGGGCCTTACAGATGTTATTAGTTTAAATAAGTGATTGGCCATAGTGGCTGGTCAGTCTCTCTTCATATAGGCAGTTCCATTGTTTCCTATTGCTATCAGGGATGATAGGGAAGCAGAGTCTGCCTCATTGTCTCAGTGTGGTATCAGTCTTAGTAATACTATTGTTACAATATTTAGGAGAGGAGGAAGTGTGCTTGTCTGTGGGAAATTTAAGTGCATGACTAGGAAACCAAATAGAGAAGAAAACCTATAGGAGAGTGACTTTTTTCAGAGGGGGGACAGAAAATGTGTAAACCCAGGAAACAGCTAAGGTCTAAGGCTGAAGCATCTTTCGTATGAGGAGAGGCTGAGAGAGCTTGGGTTTGCTCAGTCTGGAGAAGACAAGACTGAGGGGGATCTTATCAGTGTGTAAAAAATACACTATAGGAGGGTGTAAAGAAGATGGAGCCAGGCTTTTCTGAGTGGTGCCTATTGACGAGACAAGAGGCAATAAGCACAAATTAAAGCACGTGAAATTCCACCTGAATGTAAGAAAAAGTGCTTTTTTTCTTTTTTTTTTCTTCTAACTGTAAGGGCAGTCGGACACTGGCACAGGTTGCCCAGAGAAGTTGTGGAGTTTCCCTCCTCGGAGATACTCAAACGCCAACTGGACACATTCCAGGGCAACCTGCTGTAGCTGACCCTGCTTGAGCAGGGGGATTGGACCAACTCTGGAGGATCCTCTCAACCTAAACTTCTGTGATTCTACCACTTAGATTTAACCTTCTTTTAAAGTGGACTGATACTTTAAGAAAGCAGCTCCCCTACATGCTTTGGTACATAACAGATTTATTACCTTCTGTAACTCTAGTCACAAAAGTAGAGTTAGGTATTATACAGGCATTGTGTAGACAACTTTTTTTCCAAATTGCACCTGACTTTTGAAAATACTGTACTGAAGTGGAATTAAAAAAGGGAAATTACATTTTGCAAAATGTAAATTTATCTTTATTTTATTGAAGATTAAGCAATTGTATTGAGTTCCTGTGGCGAGGTTTTGGTAGTGGGGGGGGTTACGGGGGTGGCTTCTGCGAGAAGCTGCTGGAAGCTTCCCCCATGTCCAACAGAGCCAAACCAGCCAGCTCCAAGATGGACCTGCCGCCAGCCAAGGCCGAGCTAATCAGCAATAGTGGTAATGCCTCTGTGATAACATTTTTAAGAAGGAAAAAAAAAGTTGTGGGACATTTTCTGTCTTCCAGAGCAACCACTACTTGTGCTGGAGCCCTGCTTCCCGGGAAGTGGCCAGACATCGCCTGCTGATGGGAAGTGGAGAATAACATAATTCATTTTCTTTTTGCTTTCGTGCGCGACCTCTGCTTTCATTATTAAACTGTCCTTATCTTGACTCACAAGCCTGTTGTTATATTTTCTCCCCCCTGTCCAGCTGAGGAGGGGGAGTGATAGAGCAGCTTTGGTGGGCACCTGGCATCCAGCCAGGGTCAACCCATCACAGTCTTTTTTGGCACCCAACGTGGGGCTTGACAATAGCAGTTTTGCATTAAGTGTGCTATAGCTAGTTAGTAAGTGGCAAGCTCCTGTGCAGGTCATGGAGTTTGTTGGCTGCTTGCTTATCTCTGTTTTGCCTAGTTTTGAGAACATGGTATTACAAATAATGGCTATGTGCTTTGCCCTGGCGCTGATGGCTTTCCTGTGCTGTGGGAGCTATCTTGTGGAGGAGATGAGGGAATACATCTCCCTCTCCCTACCAGGCATTGATGTGAATGGTTTTATTATGCAGGCTCCCGAGGTCCTTGTTCACCCTTATGCGAGCTGTTTAATACTAATAATTAATACTGGTGCTATGTTATGGGTATTATGGAATCTGGTCTTGTCCTATTATAAAAGAAGACGAGTTTTGGGCGAGGCAATATTGAAATGTGCCCTCAAGCGACCAGTCCCTGGGTGGCAGGGTATATGGAAGGATTTGGGCAGATTCCTAGGGCGGTTATCACCTCCCATAATCTGGGACTTTATACCTGAATAGACAAGCAACCCTGGCAAACTGGCATGTCACCTGATAGAAGGGTGCCTTGCCTATTCCAATGAAAACCAGCAGCTTCTTTTATATCTGAGCTGACGTCATATGATATGGAATATCTGTTTGGTTAGTTGCGGTCAGCTGTCCTGGTTGCGTCCCCTCCCAAGATCTTGCCCAGCCCCAGCCTCCTATTGAGGGGGTCAAAAAATGTTGGGGACACAGCCTTGACGCTGTGCCAGCACTGCTCAGCAGTGACCAAAACACTGGTGTGTTATCAACACCCTTCTAGCTACCAATGCAGAACACAGCACTATGAGGGCTGCTATGGGGAGAATTAATTCCATCTCAGCCAGACCCAATACAGCAATTCAAGAGGAACAAGTACAAATGGCAAATTATAGTACTCAAGGTCCTAGTTTTTGATTTGTGAGGGGACAATATGTAAGGGTAGATATATTTAACAGACCACAATAAATATTTTTTTAATTATTTAATTGGCCTAAGTTCTGAAGAAGTAATTGCTTCCCTGTGCCATGTCTTCAGCTTCAGATTAGCTTTTTCTCATGCAAAAGTCAGTAATATCACAGGCAAGAGCCTTTTAGCACAGTCATCACTGAGCATATAAGTAAGGTAAAGAAAATACCCTTTTCACTGACTTAAGTATCAAAGCCATTGTGTTCTGCTTATGAGCATGAGTCACCAAATGTAGACTTGCACGTAATTTAATGCCACAACAGACCATATAAAGATGAAATTCAGGTTTAGTTTTTCCTCTAAATGTGACCCATGATACATTACTCAATGTAATATTGCTGCTGCTGGATAAGAAGGAAGTTAGGTGACAGGAAAATTAAGAGTGCTGAAATAAATAGTCCTTTTTTTCACAGTTCAGAGAAGCTGCAAGTTGGTTCCCCCAAGATTTGAGCTTATGTCCGTGCACAAATGACTTGCATATAGTGTGAAGAATGAATTGTTAAAGTTTGCAGGCATTACAAAACGTTGCAGCAGACTTTTTTTTGAAGCTAAGGGAGAAAAATAGTTGAAGGATACGAGAATGTTGAGTGAATGGGAGGTAAAATCACAGATGAAATTAATATTTTAATGAATGAAATAACCTCAGTTATTCAACTAATTAACTAAGTGTCTGTGTATGGTGGTGTATTTCCCCACTCACACTCACCCCCAACAAATGGTAAGCTTTGACTTAGATTTTGTCATCACAGAAAAATATCTTGAAGTCATCACAGAGGGGTCTTTGAAAAAGTAACCTCTGTGTTCAGGAGAGAAAAGGTTAAATAGAATTTCCTAGGAGAGGAGTGAAGAACAAACCAAAAATGAATTCTGCTTCTCTGTAATTTCATATTACACCCATAACTTGAATTCTTCTGGGATTATTCCCAATGTGAAAGAAAGGTTATTCTAGGACCTGTAAGGAAATGGCAAAGGGTGACCTGGTGACTAAAAAGTATGGGAATACCTCTGTGCAAGAAAAGATTAAATCCACTATGATGTTTCATCTAGGAAAAGGGATTGTTCAGAACTGTTACGACAGTTATGTAAAATCACAAATTATTAGAGAGCATAAAGTAAGCAATTATTTTACTCAGAGCCTAGGTATTGGGGAACAAAAAGTAAATCGTTAAGCAAGAAGTATAAAATAAAGAGTTTCTTTTCCTTTCGTTAATTTTGCATTTGATAATGAAACTGTGTAACACCTTCACAGAAAATGCTGTATTTATCCATCATATAAGTAAATTCTAAAAAACCCCAATTATACAATTTGTGGATAGAGTCCTTGTTCTCCTCTGAAAGAGGTGGGATCTTTAAATACGTACCAAACTTTAGGAGCTTTAATATCAAAATTATTCTCACTTATAAGAAATCAGATTTACAGGGCTACAACTTGGAGAGCTGTGCTTTTTTTTTTGGTCAGGGTTGCATCCAAGGAGGGTGAGTCTTCTTCATTCTTACTGTGGCTGATAGGAATGCATCTTTACTGAGATTTCTACTGCTGGAGATTCCTCTTTTCCCATTAGCATCAGTGTTTCTGTCTATTTTAAGGGTTTCTTTATAAAAGAAGAAAACGTTATGTTTGGAAATTCATCTCTGGGAAAACATACAGACCATAGTTTGTTAAAAATCTTAAATTTTAAGTCGTTTTGTTGTGACATTATATTCTCTTGTCTGTTCTTTTTTTTCCTTGTTATATCTCATGTGTTTGACAGTCCCTGTTCTGAATAAGCTTTAGTATATGTATTTGTTTTTAAAAAGTGTCTTGCACAGGGAGACTGTAGTCCACATGGATGCCATGGCTGAAAAAATAAGTGATCCTTAAAGAGAAATTATTTGCCCCCCACAAAATACTAGATTGCAAATTCTTTACTTATGTATGGTCCCAATGAAATAAATGGTAATACTCACCAGTGTATATTCTCACCAGTTGTAAATACAGAGTACTGCCTTGCCCAGAGTGAAACAAACCTGTTTGTAATTTCCTGTGAGGACATTTGCTCTTACAGAAGCTTTGGATGTAGAAGTTCTGAGTTTGGAGGTGCTTATAACAACAGCCATTTTTGAAAGTAAACAGTCCACAACTGTGCAGATTCTCCTTCTGTGTAAGAAACCAGAAAGTTTCTGAATTATTTTATATATTAAGCAGTTGAATCGTTCATCGACCATTAAATCTTTATTGTGTCAATTTAATACCAGTCTTCCAAACAGCTAGTTATGTTAGCATTGCTTTCTGGAAAGTTGGTTCTATTGCACCTTGTTCACATATACTGTAGAAATGAAAAATCGAATGCTGTTATAGCCTGTTCAGTTGCTCTCTGTTTAATCAGTTATACCTGTATGATGTGAATGCAAAGTAGATGTTAAGTGCTGCCAAATCAGTTTATTTTCCCAAATGTGCTTCCATTTTGTACATGGCATAAAGCAGTGGAGAGACTGGTCTCCTATTATTAAATTTTGCTCACTGCTTTTATTTTTCCTAACATCTTTTATTTATGAATTCTTGTGTCTGCTTGCTGAAAACATTGGTTCCTGCACAGATTTTCTCATTTTATAGTGCATATTTTGGTCTTGCATGGGGCATTCATTTAGCTTTCATCATTCAGAAGCTTTCAGAATACTTCCCTGATTAAAGTTTGTAATATATATAATTATAGATATTTTCAAGAGAAGAGATTTAGGGTAGTATAATTTTAAAGGTTGTAATTAATCGGCTAATCTCTCATGCCTGTATCAAGAAAGCGGATTTGCTACAAGAGAATCTATAAGTCCTGAATACGTTGTAATCCACTGAGCGACTCAAGTGTCTAGACCAATGATACTGACAGGCTCTTATAATTGCTATGAGTGATCTACAATATGTAGCAATTGAAGTGGTTTTATGTTTTTTGTTTCTTTTTATGAATTTTAAGAAATCTTATTGTATTACGAAGTAGATCAGGTGCTCTGTAACAGTTTGTTACACAGCTAACCTTCTATAAGGAGCCAGTTGGTCTTGCAGTCCACAAGCTGTCATAGACATTTCTAAAATACAGAAAGAACAAAATTCCCTGTCTAGGAGATTTTCATGCTGTGCATAGCTATAAACAAAAAAGTCAAAGCTGTTTCTTTTTTTTTTTTTTCCTGTGTATTTCAGTATGTGGATCTGTGTTAATGTGTTATAAAAACATATGAGGATGGCTTAGCTATTTCTGGGCTTATATGTCAAAATGTTGTGCATCAAAAACATCTTGTTCAGAGACACAGATCCAAGCTAAGACTTTACTGACTTTCTTTATAAGGTGGTTGTCTTCTTCAGCTGTATGGATCCAGAAATATGTGTGTGAGGCCTGTCACAATGAAAACTTGCCACTTAAAATCATAGGATAATTTGGGTTGAAAGAAACCTCAGAGTTTCATCTATCCCAACCTCTTGTTTAAAGCAGGGTCAGCTGTGAAATCAGACCAGGCTGCTCAAGGTTTTATGCAGTTGGTCTGGAAAACCTCCAAGCATGCACAGTCTGTGCCACTCCCTGGCAGTCTTGTTGAAAAAGTTTCCCCTACATCGAGTCTGATCCTCTTTCAACTTACTGCCCCTCATTCTCTCACTAGGCACTGCTGTGAGGAGCCTGGCACCATCTTCCCAGTAACCTCCTCATAGGTATTGGGGGATTGCTGTTAGGTTCCCCAGAAGCTGTCCCTTTTCTACGCTGAACAAGCCTTGTCCCTCAGATTCTTCTCACAGGGCAGGTGCTTCAGCACTGACTAACTCGGTGACCCTCCATTAAAAACTCTCGCATCTCTCAAGGTCTTCTTGTATCGTGTGGGGTGGGGCGGTTGGGGGACACACTACAAGCTGGATGCAATATAAGTGTTATTAAAAGAACTGCTATGTATGACTTTCAGGACACAATCTTCCATGTACAAATCCATCATAAAATTTAGGCTTACATTTTTATTTGGAAAACAAAGAATATTCATAATTTAATTCAATTTGTATAAATCATGCTGTATAAAATATAGCATTGAGTGAATTTCACATTACCAGATACAGGAGTATCCATTGTGTGTGTCTCCGTCTCAGCTGGTTGCCTAGAATTCCTTTATAGTCAGTGGAAAAAATAATAAGAACTTCTAGTATTTTGCCTCATCCTGGAGTAAACATCTGACATAGGTCAGATTAAATTTAGCCTTTAAAGTACCTGTTTTTACCACTGACTACAATGGAGCTCAGGGGCACTTGTGAGTGCAGGTGACAACCTTGTAGAGTCTAAGCTTAGGTAGCAACAATTTTACCTTTGGCCAGTACTGATTTGCTTGTAGCCCTGCTGAAAGGAAGGGAGAAGGAGATTCCAAGCTAAACTATATCTTAATGAATGCATAAATGATGAACCTCATGTGACTGCATCAATAGAAATAAGTGGGGATCTTGGTTCAGAATAAAAAAAGAAAGGCTATTAGTGACTGAGGTACAATGGAATACAAATTGTGTTTCTTATGTAAAGTCTGTAAACTTCAGTACAAATTTTAAAAATTATTACTAAAATGTCCCAACCAAAGCACAAATCTGTAGCCTTTTAAAACCCACTGATCTTAATTATGGAAGATGGCTTTATGTGGTGGGAGTATTTTAAAGGCGAGTTAAATATTTTTATGAAGTTTCACTTAGGAATTTCAGCTGTATTTTTGCCTATTCATTTAGATTTAAGTGCTGTCAACTCTAGCTTATTAATTGTTTATATTACTGTTTTGGATTTCCACAATAGCTGCTGCATAGTCTTCTGTAGTCTTTACCTGTTTGTTTGTTTGTTTGTTTGTTTCCTCCTAGCTTCCCTCATCATATTTTTTTAACAAAAATAGCAAATCCTCTGTTCAGAGGTCCTCCAAAAGATTCTCTTTAGAACAATTATAGCTTTCTTTAAAAACTACTAGCATCTACTTCCCCAAAGTAGTTTTTTACTGAAAGATAATAGTCTAAGCAAAATGTTAAACTTCCTTTTACTGCATAACAGTAATTTGATGTGACATTTCTGCATTGTATTATTATCAAGCTCTGAAAACTTATTAAATCATGTTCCAAGTGATCAATGGATTTATACTTTACAAACTGAAGCACTCATCATTCATGGCACTCCTCCTTTGTTCTGGCGGAATGGAGGACAGGTCTAATGCATCTTGTCAGGTCCTCATTTTCGTTATTTCTGGGAACATGATCTTTGCTTTTCCATAAGAAATTGCATAACTAGGCATTAAGTAGCAGCCAGATAGATTATTTTTTTTTCCTCAGAAATAAAGATAACCGCTTTTCTTTTTTTTTTTTTTTTTGAGGCAGAGCACAGTCAACCATAGCCATCCCATTTGTTCAGAAACTTTCTTCAATATTACTCTTTGACTTTACAAATTATGTAAAACTTAACAGTGGACATCCAAATTAACAGAAGTGCACTTTATAGAATTTGTCACATGGGATGGAGAAAATAATCAGATGTTGGACTTGGTCTACTCTGTAAATAGTTGAAACCAACTGTATTTTTATGTCCGTTCCTAACACTTAGAACAAGCTTAAAGAGGTTGCTGCTGTACTCTGATTGCTGAAAACCACTTTCAGATTTACTCAGAGGTAGGAATTCACAACAGATGACCATGGGAAGAGGCAAAATTTTGATTCCTAACTGGGATCCATGTAGAGCCTTATCCTTTTGGCTTTAGAGAAGTAACTTCAGAAAATATTTGATATAGTAGTTGGCTCCAAACAAGCAATGTATTAATTTATGGCAGTTTACGTGTTATAAATTATAGAAATAGTACTCCCCAGTTTTTAAAAAACTAACCATAAAACTGCACTTTCTTTTATTCATAATTCAGCAGCACACAATTTCCCTAAAAGTAAGGAGATATAAGCATGTTGTGGAAAAGGAGGAAGATCCGTCCTGCTATGAAAGGCAAACAAAACAGTATCATGGAAAATATGTAAAATACTAGACTGCAGAGCTGTGTCTTAATTATGGAATAAAGTATTTATCTTGAACAAGAACTGTTGTAGGAGGATATATATATTAGGGAGTGTGTACGTAGGTGACACACCTTAAGAATCATGAGTTTGTATTATTTTGTTTGCAGTCTTACGGTTTCAAAGTTTGGTTTTCTTATATGTCACAGTGAAAATAAAACCCTTTCTAGTGTTGGTATAAAACACAAATATATTGGAATTTCTGTTCTTCACTTGAAATGACCAGATATACTTCAGACCTGAGAGTACACTGTATAACAGATGAAGGGGACAAAAAGCTCACAGTTACATTTAAGATAGCTCACAATACTACAAGTTGCCACAAAACCAACTAAAAAACCCAAAACTTTTAAAACACATTATCCTTGCTGCATTCCTTCCTTTGTTCCTCCCTCTGAAGCTTTGTAGTCCTGTCATTAGTGCTGAAATATTTAACCTGAAGTTCACTTTTTTTTCTAGATTTTATAAGGCTGGTAGAAAGAGCTTATGCCTTAAAAATAGTAATTCCCTTCTCTATACCATTTTACTAATGAAAGCTCTGTGTTGACTGCATTATCATACCTTTGGAGTTCTTATTTCAAAAGAAATAATAGTATTAAAAAAATAATGATAACATAGTAATACAAAATTTGATCCAGTTGTAATTTGCCTTTTTGTTTCATTTGGATGACATATTGACTCAGATAAATAACATCATACTTCTTTCCTATAAAGTAAATTAATTTTCTTTTTATCATCTAATTATCACAATTTTTCTTAATGTTCTTTCAGAATTATACACTACTGTCAAGAAAATCAGTTGGGCCCATATATTAGTCATCAGAGGACAGGAAACCTAAAATAATAGCTACTGTAAAGCTGTGTAAAAGTCATGAAGCAGGGAGGTAATCATTCCCAAAATGTGTTACCTAGACACCAGCAGTACTTTATCTTGTGAGAGAGAAGAACCCTGATGGTAAGATTAAGTATCAGGAAGACAATCTTTGGATTCAGTACAGGTAAAATCAAAGATTTTCAAAGGAGAATCTAATTGGTAAATAACCCATATGAACTGTCTTTATGTACAAAATGGATATATAATTTGTCCAGAATGCTTAGAAAATGCATAGAGGTGCTTATAATTACTCTTTTTTTTAGGATAAAAACAGTTGTGCTGCTTGCAATGCTGAAACAGGCTAGCATTTCGTTTCATCATTGCCACAGGTACTGTCTTTCATAAATGTACATGTATTTTTCAAATGAGATAAATTTCTGGGTGAGCTCAGCTCCGCAGTGACTGTGTCTGCAAGAGACCCCTTATGTTCCCTTTGCAGTCAGGGGAGCGCTGTTCAGTGCACTCAGTATGGAGTTCAATGCGCAATCCTTCCTCAAGTAGACACCTATACTTGGTGAGATGGATAATGCTCTAAATTTTATGGACTGTGTTGACTAGGGGCTTGGTTCAGTTGCCTTAACAGTGACATCTAGTACTAGTTGAGATGCCTGTGGGCATTTTGCCTAGCTTCTAGGCTGATCCAAGGCTTGCAGATTGTATCATCTGCCACCATGCAGATGTCTTGGGGCATATCTGATGGCACTGTTTTAACACTGATGGTCCTCTGCTGACATCTGTTTTAGGCCACTAAAGCGAGATCTGGGTCTTCATTCACTATAGTAGATATCTAAATAGCTGACTGAGCTATATACACCTGCTTTGTATCCATCTGTGGTTAGATGAGATAAAGGCAGTTTCCATAATTCTTTGCATGTATCAAGCTGGTTTGTTCAGCATCTAAGCAATACACACTCTTTGCTTATTTCAACCAGCTGAAGTCCTGCAAAGAAAGAACCAAAATCTAGCCCACTGGAGATAAAATTTATTTTATGTAAATTTGAATAAAACTAGTAACACCTGAACTATTAGGATACATACTTTTTGTTTATAAACATGAACGCAATTAGCCTTGCTTTGAAACTTAAGTCATGTATGATGTGGGAATTCCCATCCACGTTCCAGTAAAGGTTCACAGTGTCAGTCATACATCAGCATTTCATTGTTTGAGGTTGTGTGTGTAATGCTGGAGGCAAGAAATACTTCCTACACTGATTACCAAGCTAGATTTGCAACATCTAGTGTTTGAGAAGAGGTGGTCACTGAACAGGTGCAATTACAGAAGAGACTTCTCTCCTACTGGTGACTTGGAGAACCGCACCAGTGGTGGACAGATCTCAGATCCTGGAGTTCCGTTATGGTCCATCATATGCCCTGCCTCACAGAGTGCCTTTGAGGATTAGAGGGGAATATCTTTAATAGAAATGCAATAATTTTAGTTCACATGTATAATGAACAGAGTTTGGCATCCACAGAACAATAATGCTGGTTTAGTGATAATCTTAGCATTATGAATTCAGTATTGTGTTATTAATTGTGTGTTATTGTATTCTTGATATGTTTAGCTAATTCCTTTTTCTAAATGGAAGTCTTGGACAGAAAAATCAATACATTTATATTTATGTGCAATAAGTTGCCAGGTTGAAATTAGCTCTTTTTTTCTTTTTGTAGGTCATTCTATTTTAGAAGAAATTAGAAAATCAGAGTTAGGCTAACCATTCTACAGATTTAAAAATGTGGTGATAGAGCTTAATAAATCCTAGTCAAAGTATAAACCAAGTAACATGTTTTATGAAGGAATACAGATCTTTTCTAACCTGCAATATATTTGATAACATTCCAGTTAATGTCTAATAAAAGCTCTCAGGGGTTCTAAAAGACAGAAATATTTCAGATGTTTAAACCTCGCATTTCCTTTTCAGTTTTATTTAGATAGATATTTTACTGAAATATTTTTTCTTTTAGAAATATGAAATCAGTAAACACTTCTTCTATCTGGAAGAGACAACTTAGAGGTAAAGGCCAGGAGATCTCAAGAGGACTTAAAGTTCCCATGCTTAAATCATTCTGAGTAGTGAGGAATTTAATATTATAAAGTATTTTTTCAGCAAACTGGAAGTTGGTAATCTAATATTTAGAGGTTGAGCCTGATTTCAGATGTATTTGCCATCATTCTAGGTTCAGTATAAATAACCCATATCAAGTAAGTTGTTTTTAAAAAATGTGTACATATATGTACGTGAGAAATTACATCAGATTACTTATTTCTTTTTCTACATATAAAATTATTGTCATGTTATTTACTAGTAGTGATAGCCAATGTCTAAGTATATTAATAACTTCCCACATCTTGTGATGCTATTACTCAAGCATGCTTTCAAAATCTTACGATTTTGAAGATCATAAAGTGCTGTTCTATGAACATTTAAATGTGTAAGTCTAATCACATTAGCACAGACTTTCAGAGCTCCCAGTTCAGAATATAGAATAAATATGTGACAGAAATAGTCCTAACTATTAATGACATGTTGTTATTATGCTTTTGAAGATGCTTAGTACTGAGGGGAGGGTCAGTTTTAGGCATGACAAAAGTAGACAGTAGCTTAAAGTTTAGAAAAATGTTGGCCTTATGCAAGAGAGAAGATTTCTACTCTAAAGGAAGTGTCTGAAGTGCTGTGCCTGGCTCAGAGGCAGCCACAGTATTTCAATTCCAAATCTGTTTCGTAGCTGTGAACACTGGGACTGAGCAAGCCACTTGGCTCAATCGCAAGTAGAAGGACCTTGCTGCCTGGACATCCAGCCATGTTTTGCCCCCACTGCTTAGCACAGACACCCATAAAGAATAGTGAAGAGTGGGGTGTGTTTGGTGTGGAGAGCTTGCTCAGTCTCAGCACCTGAAAGCATACTGGAGAAGATAATATACAGGGAAACAACTCTGCTGTGACCATGTACTGGAGTGTTACACTTGGTTCTTGGAGTCTGAGGTAGCTCATAGTATTTACTCATGAGACATCAACTAGAAATGTTCTGGAGTATAAATAGCGATACTGTATATGTAAAATCCTAAGGTGTAGAGTATTGGATGAATTTTTTTACTAGTGATCAGACAGCATTTATTTCTTGTGGGAAGGATGAGGAGCCAGTTACACTTTTGTAACACCACTGAAGGAAGGACAAATAGAATGAAAATTTGTCTCTGCAAAGCAAGAGACAAAAAACCAACATTAAATATATTACAGTTTTGAAATAGGGTAGGTTTCCATGTTTAATTTTTCACTGTCCAAAGCCAAGGTAACTCCCGTATTTTTCTTGAGTATTCTTAATTGCCCATTTAAATGTAAAGCTTTTTACTGTTGAACTTCATGAATATAAATCAACAGGAACAAGAAGTGTTGCCTGCAGGTTCCAGCTCCCGTGGTTTTAATTCAGGGGGGGTATCAGAGTTCTTTTCCCCACCCTTGTCCTGAAGCCACAGTTTTAGGCAGCAAAAAAACCTTGATGGGATATTTTACTGGGCCATTACAAGGAATATTACAGAAATTTGATGAATAAGATCTTAATTTAGGTTTTGAATATATTCAGCAGTTTGTTCAGGGATTCACAATCCGTTCACAAGTCAGTGTCAGTCTCTGTTGCTTACTTGTGATTCACAAATATCTGACACCATGTATGCATCCAGTGAATATATGGTCTCCAGATTTTGAGTATTTTATTCAAACACCATAGTCATTTAAATAATAAACCACTCTACAGCAATCATGACATCCTGAAATAACAATTTGTGCTAAATTAAGCAGAGAAAAGTGGCAACAGCTGACAAATGTCTCATTTAGGAAGACTGGAGTTTTGTTGATCTTTCAGTACTAATTTTGAGTTTGTTAGCCTTTCTTCAAAGTGTAGTTAGTATTTTTAAGATATGAGTGTGGTCAATTATATCTCTTTCTGTCATGTTTAGTGGAAACATGTCTATAGGACATTTTTCTGGTAATAACAAGCTAGCTAGCTAGTTAATTGTTCTAAGAACACTGTTTAATTTGACGAGATCCTTGAGTATCTAATACAATAATAACATTTACCTGAGCTCTTCTGCAGTTCCTAATGTTAAAAGATCAAGGACCTCTGGAGCAAACTCATTTTATAAATTCCATTTAGTTTTCAAAAAATGAACAAAATCCTAAATGAGTAATTTAGATTACAAAGAATTACTTTTCTCTTCTGCCTATAAATTTATGTTTCCTGAAGCCTGTATTATTTTAAAGGTAACACAACTGATTTTTGTGAAACTATTTCACATTATTTTTCTCTTAATAGAACCATTTTTTTATTGAGTCTAGATAGTAGTTGTAGATATCTCCAGAGAGATATGTTTATACACTTACAGAATTAAGATAAAATGAATATTACAGAATTTTGTGCATCAAAATGCTGCACAATTTTCCATCTTTAAAAAGATAAATTAGATAAATGCATTAGATAAATTTTGAAATGTAAAGATTTAAGTCAGAGAGGATTGTTATAAAGATACAGAACTAACCTCCAACATAGTATAGGCGATCAAGTTCCTACAGCAATTTTTTTGTCAAGCTCAGAATACCAACTAGGGAAATAAACTTTAAGTTCAGCTGTAATTAAAGCTGTCTGCCCACTTTTTCCTGCCATATCTGCCCAGTTGAAGGAAGAAAGGAAGGTCTGGTAGAGCTTTGTGGGTTTACTTCAAAAAAAGTGATTTGTTTCCTTGACATAGACAAAGCTTCCCTGCTAGACTCCTTGCTGTCTTCTCCAAATTTCTGTGATTTACAAATTGTGAGGAGGAGCAACGTAGCATAAATGGATCTTGTATTCAGAACTGGTATACATGTCTAGAGGCAACTACACTTAATAAATGGAGGTTATCTTTTAAGTAGAAAAGGGAGGAGGAAAGGCAGGGGAAGAAAGTCAGAATGTTTGCTGCTGTAGCTCTGAAAACATGAATTTTCCATTACTGGTAAAAGGCCAAAGGCGTTGGACTGAATTGACAGTGCAGGGTGTCAAAACGTGTGGGTTTCTCTTGGCATAGTCTCAGATTGCTATAATGATAACCAAGTGGCCAAGTGATTATTGCCTTACCTTTGTGTGAGTGGAAGCTCTGCTAACGCCAAGAATCATAAACATCTGTTAAACCTCCATTTTTATGACTTTCAGCAAAGGGCAAGGGACAGTACTGTAGTAAACAGTTAGACGGCAATCATCTGGGAGAAGCAAAATAAATCACTAAGAAAGGCAAACTGAAATGGCTAGAGAAATCAGAGGATTTCCTCCTCTTGTATGGCTGTGGCTGGTACATTCCACTGGATTTGGGAGATAGTAGGCTCAGGAGGCTCCAGAATCAGTTTTCTAATCCTTTGCTAAATGCTTTAATCCCTTTGATGTGCAAAATACCACTATGTCTACCATTGTTTCCTCCTCTGGGAGGTAAATGGTTATTCACCTAAGCCTCAGTCACTGTGGTGCTCAAGGTGGAACAGAAGCATCTGCTGCCCAAGGACGAGCTCTTCTGAACATTTCACATGACAGAAGACAACCACAGAGGGAACTTTTCGGCAACCAGTTAAAATATTGAGAAAGTCTAAGCACTGACAGTAATGTACACGGTTGGAACCACTAGGTGAGACGTGGCTTGAATTGCTTTCCACCCTGTTCTTCAGTGCCTTTTTAGTGGGATAGATGTCCACAGTTAGTGCTGTGTGCTAGGAATTGTGCTGTGCAAGCCAGTGAAACCAGTCCATCTGGTTGTATTGCTGGGGGTTGTGATCATGTAGCTATCAGCCCTGTCCTCACATTCACATACCTCTCTGGAATAAAGTAAAGCTGTGATTGCCAAATCACTGTGAGGAGTTTGTTGATGCACATCAGAAGGGATACCTAAAATCTTAAATCTGTAATGATGTCAAAGACAAGAAAATGTTCTTGTTTGTATTGTTGCAGCACCTATAGTGTGGAACAATGGAAACAAAAATACTTTTAAAAGGAGGCAATAAATATTCAGTTCCACTGAAATATGGGAAAACACTCAACATGGGTCTTGTAAGCATTTCACAGCTCCTATAAAATCCCCATTGCAATCTTAAAATTACACTAGCTCTCTAACAGTAAAATCTTCAGAACAGCTTAAGTGCCTTGGCTGAATGAAATCTTTTTTAAGACAGAAAAGGCCTCTTTTAAGCAGGACTCTGAATGAAAATATGTTTTCTAGTTGTCACAGACCTATGACTAAGATGGTTTACCAGGTCAGATTGTCACCTTGAAGACTGAGGCAAGCAATGCAATCCTGTAGTGTCACCCAGCATCAGTGGCCACTTCAGGGCATGACTACAACACAGTAAGGGGCAATGAATGCATTGAAACCCCTGAATGAGCACCTATCACAAGGTGCAGTGGTATACAATGGCATTACATCAAATCTGAAAATAATATGGTGAAATACCTAACTGGTCCTAGTTCTAGGCATAATTCACATGAAGCTCACTCAGATACCAGTTTGAAGGTTGCTCCATAAAGAATCAGCTGGGGTTTAGTTGTTTTAATGACACAGGTATGACCTTAACCATAATCATAGAATCATAGAATCATACAATAGTTTGGGTTGGAAGGAACCTTTAAAGGTCACCTAGTCCAACCCCCCTGCAATGAGCAGGGACATCTTCAACTAGATCAGGTTGCTCAGAGCCCCGTCCAGCCTGACCTTGAATGTTTCCAGGGATGGGCCATCTACCACCTCAATGGGCAACCTGTGCCAACCTGTTTCACCACCCCCATCATAAAATATTCTTCCTTATATCTACTCTAAACCTCTTTTAGTTTAAAACCATTACCCCTTGTCTTATCATATCAGGCCCTGGTAAAAAGTCTGTCCCCTTCTTTCTTGTAAACCCCCTTTAAGTACTGCAATAAGGTCTTCCTGGAGCCTTCTGTTCTCCAGGCTGAACAACCTTGACTCTCTCAGCCTGACTTCATAGGAAAGGTGCTTCAGCCCTCTGATTATTTTTGTGGCCTCCTCTGGACCTGCTCCAATCGGTCCATGTCTTTCCTGTGCTGAGTAACCCGGAGCAGGACACAGAACTGCAGGGGGGGTCTCACCAGAGCAGAGCAGAGGGGCAGAATCGCCTCCCTCAACCTGCCGGCCATGCTTCTTGTGATGCAGCCAAGGACATGATTGGCTTTTTGGCTGCAAACACACATTGCCCGCTCATGTGCAGCTTTTCATCTACCAGTACCCTCAAGTCCTTCTCGGCAGGGCTGCTCTCAATCCCTTCTTCCCCCAGCCTGTGTGGATACTGGGGGTTGCCCTGACCCAGGTGCAGGACCTTGCACTTGGCCCTGTTGAACCTCATCAGGTTCACATGGGCCCACTTCTTGAGCTTGTCCAGGTCCTTCTGGGTGGCATCCCATCCCTCAGGCATGTCAACCACATTAGTCAGCTTGGTATCATCTGCAAAATTGCTGAGGGTGCACTCAATCCCACTATGTCATTAATGAAGATATTAAACAGTACTGGTCCCAGTACGGGCCCCTGAGGGACACGATGTCTCACTGATCTCCATCTAGACATTGAACCATTGACCACTACTCTCTGGATATGACCATCCAAGCAATTCCTCATCCACTGAACAGTCCACACATCAATTCCATATCTCTCCAATGTAGACAGAAGGATGTTGTGGGGTACCATGTCAAAGACCTTACAGAAGTCCAGATAATATAAAAACTCTTTTGTTGCTTCATAGGTGCTATTGCTTGGCGTTAAATATTTTGCTGGCTGCAGAACTGCTGCCAGGTAGGGAGTCTGTATGAAGAGCAGAAGTATTGATTCAGAATGGTCTTTCAAGCTTAACTCTGCAAACTATGAAATGGGTTCGCATTTACCAAGAAAAATGAAGCCACAGAGATATAGAAAGAAGCTGGCATCACTGATGAAAAGTTACTTTTTGGGTGTAATTGTTCAGCTTCACACATCTTTTTTTCCCCCTATTACTGAAAGGGAAACCATTAAGTAAACAAGAGCAAGACTTCTTAGACTTATTAAGTTTCTCTAACATTTCTCAATTCTTTCTGAATCTTTCAACATTAAAGATACTGCACTGATTTGTGCATGTAGCTGAAATTTTATTGAGAGGAAACATTAGATGGCCACAGTGTATACATGAGCTGTCAGTTGTGTATTACAGAGTTTCCTGATATGGTGTTTACACACTCGGATCCTACTGGCAGAGACAGATTTACATGCTGCAGCTCTTTCCTTCCCTTTTTAAGGCTTGCCAAAGGTAGTAACAGGAAGGCTTCAAGGGCTGCTGTCAGAGACACTCACAGTCCTTTATTCTCTTACTATTGCTGTATGTCTTGCGTGTGTATGTATGTATGTATGTCTTTATCTTAACCTTAATAACAGAGAAAAGAATAATCTTGCTGAAACTGAAATTTTGTCACAGTTTTCTGGTTAAGCCTTGTCCAATATCAATTTGAGGAAAACTGTGAGGGAAAAATGGTGTATTTTTTCCAAATATATTTATCGCTAAAGCTGAGGAGTACATTCAGTACTTGTTACCTAGGTTCGCAGTGCAGACTGTTGATAGATTCTGTGACCAAAGTGACATGCCCCATTTGGATTGCATCCTGGGCATCGCAGGATTAAGGGTGGTGTATTTCAGGTGCATCATCTCTCACATACCCCTGCACCATCACATGAAATCAGAGCTCTCTCAAGTATTTGAAGCACTGATCTACAGGATATTAAGACTACTTGACTCTAGGCACTCTTCCTAGCACAGAAAGATTCAGAGTATGAAAAGTAAGCTCCTCCTCTGTGTCATGCTGTAGAGTCACTAATATCCTTCCTTTTACTTCAAAAGGAAGTGGGAAGGCTAACTTCCTAGCTGTCAAAATGAGGCTAATAATAATACTTATCACCTCTGGAAAAAAATGATCTGGCGAAAGTGGATAGTCCTTCAGTTTAAGATGAAGAATAACAAGAGCAAGAAGATAAATTTCTTTATGTAAATCTAAGAGTGCCTCTCAACCCTCCCTAGAGACATTTTTCAAACTCCTTTCCCCACCAGACAACATCACTAAGCAACGGAGCAGCTGTGGGTAAGGTGGATGCCATGGTAACAGCACCAGGTGAGTAAGTACTTCTGTTTAATGAACATTTTACTTGAATCTAGATCACTGACCATAAGAGGAGTTTAGCTCAGGATTTTCACTTGGGTCCTTCAGAGTTGTAGGTTATATGGACACCAATTTGACCAGTAATGGCAAGAGTGGTGTAAGTAATTGTCTGACATACTATCTTTGTCTCTGTTTCTGTTTTTATTTTAGGTTTACACTTGCGGTTTATCTTGGTCAGGAAGCACGTTTGGTTAGATGATAGTAAGAAGGACACCGTATCCTGTCCTGAGAGATGCTTTATAACCATCCTGCAGATCTTAGTACAGGAGGCAAGCATAGTGTAGCATTAACTTCTGGGTTTGGATATGGACATGGACAAATGAGGTTAGTGTTCTGGCAGACACTGGAGCCTTTCAGGACAGAGCTCTGGGAAGATTTTAAGGCATTGTTCACTGGAGGCAAAAGGCACTGTGATATTCAGCAGGTTTTTGTTTGGCTCAGGGTGCTGCCTGAGCAGCACAATAAAGTCCTGTGGTACAGAGGATGCACATATTTGCATGCACATGACCTGCTCTCTCTCTCGTTTGATTCTGCAAGCATGAGGAAATTTTTTAGCAAGATGCACAAGCATCTGTTTAGCTATGCAGCTTTTTTTCCTCTTAGTTAGCATCTCTGAGATTCTGTAATTACACTTCTGAGTAAAACATGCTGTCATGATAACTTATGCCTGGAGTGCACTATTTAAAGTGGTAAGCCTCACTCTTCTCAGATTTACACACAGAGTAGAGGTAGTGCCTGATGGAAGATAGTAAATTAGAGCAAATTTGATCTTGCTCTGAGAGAAACACTTGAAGTTCACCAACTCAGCATAAAACCGACCAACTTCTGGAAACAATGTAAAAGGAAGATTCCTGCATATGATACAATATGGAGACTGCAAGTTTCCATGCTTTTTCTAGTAAACTTGCACTCACTTTTAGGCCAACGAGTCTTTTGTTCAGGTTGTGCTACTAACCTTTAAACTGCTATATTAGCAATACAGGATTGGCAGGTGCTGCAGTGCCAATATGAATTACTCAGCTATAGCAACTTGAGAGCGAGATTGATGATCCTGTGGGCACTTCAAAGAGCATAACCCAGATGATTAATCTAGTGAAATATATTCCAGAGAAACACAATTGCTGAGAGAAAGTTAAATCTAGTAAAGAATGCCTTGTAATGTCTTTATGGCTTTCTTTGCAAGGTTGTCTAGGAAAGATAATTAGTCCCCTAAGAAAGGGATACTTTTTATTTCTTTTTTAATTGTGGAAAATTCTGCAACTTTGCTTCAGACATTTCATGCAGGATATTTTTCCCTCCAGCTCTAATGTGAAATGCTTGGGCATCCTATTCCCAGACAAGCAGGCTGTGTGCAGAATCATATTGATTTCACTGATAGTTCAGCAAACAGACATCTTGTAGGATGAGACTTTGACTCATCGGTATGAGGTTCACTGAATAAACCCTAAAATCCATGTGAAACCACAGCCCAAATCTCTCAGCTTTACATGAGTTCACAATGGATTTTGCAGTATGGTACCATTTTGACTTGAAACAGGATGGTGACTCAGATTACTAAAGTTAGCCTTCAGTTAGTTAAGGAATTTTCATGTCTAACTTTTAAAAATTAAGCTGCATTCAGGTTTTTCTGTTAAATCCTCTACAGAAGGTAGTTTCTTACTGCTTTGCATTTCATAAGAAAAACTGAATGTTTTTTAAATGGTTTTATATTAAGGGCTGAAAAGGATCAAAGGCTAGAATTTCTAGAACTTAGAGAAGACCTTTCACCCCCCCTCCAACCTGTTTTTTGCCCTTAGCTTTATGCTGCAGATACCTCAATATTGGTCTGTTTGAAAGAAAGAACTTTCCCCCTTGGGACAGACCTGAATATCTGGTTTGCTGAATACTTACCAGGCTGATTCAAGGGTGAATAAATTGATCTCCATTGGACTGAAATGGTCTTGAGTCAGGCAATTGATGTAACCCATAAAGTAGCTAATGCGAAAAATATCCACAAGAGCAGAAAGATGCTACAGCTTTAACAGGTAAGAATTAAAATTTATCATATTTTCACACAAAGGGATGTAAATGAGAGTGGCCATGGAAGCAACTTATTTGCTGGTGAAAGTCTGCTACAGGAGAAAACTGGGAAGAATTACAGGTCTGTACTGCCTTGAATCATTGTCCTGGTTTCAGCTGGTATAGAGTTAATTGTCCTCCTACTAGCTGGTACAGTGCTGTGTTTTTGAGTTCAGTATGAGAAGGATGTTGATAACACACTGATGTTGTCAGTTATTGCTAAGTAGTGTTTAGTCTAAAGTCAAGGATTTTTCAGCTTCTCATGCCCAGCTAGCGAGAAGGCTGGAGGGGCACAAGAAGCTGGGAGAGGACACAGCCAGGGCAGCTGACCCCAACTGGCCAAAGGGGTATTCCAGACCATGGGATGTCATGTCCAGTATATGAACTGGGGGGAGTGGGGGTGGGGGATCACTACTCAGGGATTAACTGGACATTGATCGGTGGATGGTGAGCAATTGCACTGTGCATCATTTGCATATTCTAATCCTTTTATTATTACTATTGACATTTTATTAACGTCACCATTATCATTATTAGTTTCTTATTTTCTGTTCTATTAAACCATTCTTATCTCAACACATGAGTTTTACTTCTTTTCCCAATTCTCTCTCCAACCCACTGGGGGAGCGGGGGGACTGGCTGAGCAGCTGCATGGTGTTTAGTTGCTGACTGGGGTTAAACCACAACAATCATGTACATTGCTCATTTGTACTTAACTGAACAGAAGTTTTGTTTATTTCCTTGTGACTTTCATGACAACAGTATGAAGTAAGTGGACTTAACTCTACTGTATACTCCTTAATGAGTGGAATTGGCAGATGCTTTTTAAAATAAAATTGGGAAGGAAAAGAAGTGGTTCTGTAAGTCTATGTTGTATCATCCTGAGTATTATTTCTATTGGTAAATAAGGTTTTCAAATACTCTTTCATGACTCTCTGTGAACGACCTCACCTGGCTGTTCATATTTCTTATTTTATGCAACAAAAATTTGATACAACTGCACTTTCCTAGAATCTCGATAATACAGAAAGCAAATCTTGTTTGTCAATACCTTAGATATAAAATTAAGGAGCAATACAAAGAATGTATAATTAATTTGTATCAGGATGCCAGTCTAGAAATTTACATATTTACATTACAAATACATAATTGAAGGCAAATACAGCCTAATTGCTCTTGTGAGTAGCTTGTCCCCCAAAATAATAAAAATACATTTCTATTGTGTATAAAAAAGATTAATTGCATATGGCTTTATTTTGTTATTCCCTGTATAGGAATTTCTCTGGAAATACCCACAAGGGTAATATAGTCAGTATTTGTAAACTTTCTGTTGGCTAAAATACAGGAAGGAGAAATTACTTTATATCATTAATTTAACTGACGAATATTCAGGCAGCAATCCTAGTGCAAACCCAGGATGAGAATCTTCTAAAAGTTTAATAATCTTTTAATTAATAGTAGATTAATAATCTACTGAAAAGTCTCAGTTGCCATCTAGGGGAGATGAGTAGCTGCATGCCACTAATTACAGAACTGTAGATTTCATTGTGAAGGTTACCACTCCTTGACTGAAATTTAAAATTTGTCTTCAGTGTGTGGTTTCTCAGTAACTATGCTATAAGATGTACTTACAGATTCTCATCAAGAAAAAGTTGTTGCCCATCCTTGTTAAAGATGAAAATATTTCATGCCCTGAGCTATGGTGTAGTGGCATGTCATGTACATGAAAACCACACTGTGGCTTTTACATGATTCCAGCAACAGTGAATCATTTAAGTGCACAGTGACATGTGAAATAAAACTGTAATTCAGTTTCACCCACCGCAGATTTTTTTCTGAATGCAACTTAAAATATAGAGGATTTGGTTTTTTGCTGATTTTGAATGCACCAACACATTCACATTTTATATAATTTGCTGTGTGATGGTGTTGACTTTATGTAAAATGCAGGATGGAATTGCTTAAGCAAGTGATGTTTCTACATATAAATTGTGGAAGATGATTTGCATTCAGAAAGGAGTTTATCAATATTAAATTGTTAGATCATTAGTGAGTAAATCAAATACATTTCTTTTTACTTTCATTGTGAATTTTGAGATTGTTCTTCTCAAACTATAAAAGGTTATTTCCCACAAGATTTCAAATAGTGAGATACAGAAGTCCCCATACAAAGGGATTTTTGTATGGGGATATTCAACTACTCTTCCACAAGTGTATCAACACTAAAAATAAAATTAGCATTAAAGAAGAAAACCTGCTAGGAAATTTTTCTATTTTAAAATGTTTGGTCTCCTAATTTATGCTTCTGTACATTATTATCTAATAACTGCTTCTACATCTGGTTGTAATAACTTCCTGAGTTTTCAAAATACAGTAATAGGAAAGAACATGGAAGATATTTCTGAAATAGTCAGTGGTAGGTATAGGGTCAACTAAATTACAGGATTTACATGTTGATATCAGTACTCATACACTAGTTAAAACTTGTGTTATAGCATGTATTGGCACTTTTCAGATTTGAATTTCATGGTAGTGTTTTTGCTTCCCTTTTGATTGCTCTTTGCTCCTGTGTCTATGTCTGTGAGTACATATTCATTATCTCTGCAGCCAGAGGAGAAAAGCTGTAGATGTCATAATGGAGAGCTGAATGAAAATTCTGGCGTGGTATACAAATGTACCCTTGAGTTGCTAGGGAGAATGATAAAAAAAATATAAGGTCTGTTGTAATGTTATTACATAAATCAGTTAAGTATTTTGGCCTGAAAACCTGTACTGCCTTCTGGTTACTGTGCATCAAAAAAGTGAAAGAACAGGAAACCTTTGGAGGTTGTTAGGGGCTGCCAAATATCCAATAGAAATGAGACTGACACAGCTCCCTGTCCCCAGGTCCAGTCAGCAGTGAGGCTCAGCATCTGGTCCTGCGAGGTACATACACAAACACATATATGCAACTCACAGGAACAGCTGGACACCCAGATCCCACTGACAGAAAGGGGCACTCACAGAAACACAAATGGCACCAATGGCCTCATCCTGTTCCCCTCCTCAGCTGATCAGGATGGAGGTCTGTTAGTGGGCAATGTATACATATATATGTTATAGATCAATCCAGTTACCGAAGCCTGAAACAAACTGGAAAGAATGGCACTGTTTAGCTGGGTGATAGACAAAGCTTCCTATTTGTACTGGTCATACAGTTCAAGACTAAGGAAAATTTGATAAAATAGTAAAGTGAATTCTAAAATAAATCAGAAGAAATACACCTTCTGGAAAAGATTAATCCATAGGCCTTTTCTTCTACAGGTTCTGAGATTAAATTGGATATGTTAAAGAGGATACCATTAAAACAACTACAGTCTACTAAAATAAACAGTAGTAGTAAATTCACATTGTTCTCAATGTAATGTTGGGAGAATATCCTCCTGTGGAGATGCTCTCCCATAACTGCTCAGTATTTTCCTCTACATTTCCTTTAGAACTGTTTTGGGAAAAAGATATGTTTTCCATAGGAAAACACAGTTCTGTCAAACTTAAAATGTCAGTTTGACTGAAATTTCAGACAGGCAAGAAGGTCAAGAGAAATCATTAGGTTTTCTTGCAGATAGTCTCTGGTGTGAGAGAGCATGGTCAGGTAAGGTAATAATGTTTCATTTAGAGTCTTAGCAGTAAAAAGGTATGGTGAAGATGGATAATAAAAAGTATTTATATTTCACAACAGATTTAAAAGTCTTGTCATTTCCTTTCAGATTTGCTTGAAGACAAAATTCTCAATGAGGGTTTTTTTTCTGGTGTTTTTTTGATCGATACTAATTCACTTCATACTTTGGAAGTGGTCACTGTTGCATGCTGAATAGCAAGATAGGATGAGCATGCCTGCTTCTTTTGTAGAAAATTATGTACTCATATAAAAATTAAAATCCAATTTCATTTTATGCCTGTGTATACATTGGAAGAGGCTTACGAGTCATTTTAAAATTTAAGTTTATATGCTGCTCATCAGTTGAGCGAACTAAATTTACTGAGGGATAAGGAAATATTAACAGGGTTCATAAGATAATGAGATATTTCGCATATATTAGATAATTTTCATTGCAGACACTTTCAAATTCTTTTCTTTGATCATTATTTTTTAAAAATAGTATTGCTCAAAAAACACTTTTAATTGCTACCACTTACAGATATGTCTTTTTCTAGAATTGCAGATTAGTGTAGACAACCAGCATTTGTCTTGAGTAAAGGACAGTAAATTTCTGTATTTGTTAAACATAAATGTTACAACAATGAATTAAAAATCTGTTTTCTCACACTAGTTCCCTTCCAATAATAATAACAATTCTGCTAGTCAGGGATGAGGGAAGAATGGTGACTGCAGTGCCTCACCAGCAGGTGAAATACTTGAAATACTTCTTAAGATTTGTGCAGCTCAAATTAATTTATATTTTTTGCAGTTTAAAAAAAAAATAATTCCAAGCTTTCTAATTCTGCAGTGTTGATAAGATAAAATGAATTCTTGGCAAGATTATCACTGAGTTCACTGTATTAAATATGTTGTTAGAGTAAAAAACATAAGAAATTGACCTTTTTTAGTATCTACAGCTAGAGGGGAGTCCAAACCAACCTTTGCTTACTCTGTAAGTCGTACTCACTTGTGGGCTCCTCTTTTAGTTTTCGAAAAGAAACTGGTACAAAAAAGGTGTAGGGAATAATGCAAATGTACCAAATGAAATGATGTTCTTGTTCCTCTGCGAGTTCTTTGGTTTGTTTATAAAACATAAACTTGAAAACTAATAAAAATCCCTAAATATAGGGACGAGGCATAAAGATGGACAATATATTTCTACAGGTTCTTAATGAAGCATAATGTCTGTGTTACTGCAAGGTCTCCAGGACTGGGACTTTGTTTTTCTTAACTTTTGTTACTGTTTTAGTTTATCTTCTGTTTGCTCTATGTATATTACCCATCCACATATATTTCCAGACAGTAGACTAGATAGAAATGGATTTTAACTCAGAGAAGGTTATTGCAAATACATGCAAACCAAATCCAAAAGATTCAGAGTGAAGTCTGAAGACTGAAGCTGAAAAAAAACCTAACTTAAAAATGGAGTGTGCAAGTGCTTATGTTAAATTACGTGCACAAACTGATGCTGCTGTTGTTGGTTTGTGCATTTATAGTTGACATGTGAGAGTATCTTTGGTCCAGAATTTTATTAAAGAGATTTTGTGTGGTTATGTATATGAATAGTATATTATAGTCTGCATATACACGCACATACACATATGCTGTTTGTGTTTGAAAGTCTTAAAAATCAATCCTTGCTGTGACCTGTAGTAAACATACTAAATATAAATACTTATTTTACCACTGAATCTCCAACCCAGTCATATTAGTTCCCTCGGTCTTGTGTTTGGGTAAGGAAGCAGGTAGGAAAAACTTATAAGCAGGCTCAGACCAAGGTAGCCCCTCATCGATTCATTAGTGCAGCCTAAGTTGCCTTACAAAATCAAAGTACACAGCTAAAAAATCAGCATGGAATTTATTTAAAAGTGGGTGTTACTGTGTACCCTGATACTGCAGATCAGAATTAGAGTCCAGGATACTAACTGCATTCTTGACTCATAACCCCTGCCTGAAAATGCCAGCGCATAACGTCAGTAGTAATTATGAGTTAGTTCTTTGGTCATGGAGATTATTGTGGAGACATCACTAAACTAGATGAGTGTTTAGAGTAACAATAGTATAACAGATTTCAGTCCTTACAGTTACCAAGAATGATTATCTGCAAACATTTATGTAAAAGATACATTTTCTAACCTCTGCAACTTTACTGTCTTTGATAAAATTTTATTGTTCAAGACAATATTAGCAATGGCTTATCCAAGACTGTGCTAATACCTGTTCTTATCAAGAACAGAAATTGCTCTTCAATACATTAATTGTGGGGGACCCCCCCACACATATTAGTGTTTCTGTGACCTTCTAACAATTCTAAATTTGAATTTTCAGAAACATAGTTTATTTTTAAGCTCTTAAAAGCCATAGAGCTCAAAATTTCAGATTATAATGAATACACTTAGAAGAAACATCTTCAGGGGAAAAAAAAAGAAGCAGAGTGCTAGCTTAGCTTTTTAAAAGTGTATGTTTTGGCAGACACTGGCCTTTTGTTTTTGGATATCACTAATTTTATTTAGTATCACCTTTCAAGGAGGCTGGAGAAATATACTTTGTGCTAGTAATATATAGCAGAAGTACCATCTGGTTTGTATAATCAATATGCACATTCGTCCAATTGAATTTTAAATAATTCAGTTAATGGATCTACTCCATTACTTATCTATTGTAGGTTTTAATATGATTAATTTCTTTTTTCCCCTTAAATTAAAAAAAATAAAACTACAGGAAGATGTTTTAGATAAATAAACTCAAGTTGTTTTTTTATTTAGTTTAAACGGGGAATTAGCTGACATATTTGTACTTCTGAAATTCACATGGAACATTATTCTGACAGAATTCTCAAAAGCATCCTTCTTTTGTCATGTTACTCAAAACACAGATGCAGATGGGATAGTTTTTTCAGTAATTTTTATTCATATTTATTTGTGGAAAGGTATGAGCTAAAATAATACCATTCTGTTGGTTTTTCTTTCTTTTTTTTTTTTTTTAAGAATATTTTCAATTGATGCTTTACTTAGTTTATAGTTTCTGTGAGAAACTATAATCAATGGGAGGAATCACATACCATGTCGACCACAGTGGACATTTACTGGTCTTCCCTTAACCCAATGCTGTTGTTAAACAGAGGCAAAAAAACCCCATCAACACCCACCCACACCCACACCCATTTTAATGCTTCATGGGAAAAAAACAAACTAAACCAAAATTATTCAGTTCTGGAGGGACAGACAAATATTCAACTACTTCTCTACAAATTGCCCCCTTGTAGAATTTCAGACAAATGTACCTCTATACTATCCATCTTTAGATAATCTCAAATAATTCTTTCTGACCCTCTTTAATCTTCAAATCAAGAGGATTCTTAAAAATCCTTTCTGAAAAGCAAAGGCATTAGTTTAGATGTTGAATTTCCATGTGTTATTTCAGACTACTATGTAAATATTTATGTAATGGCTTTTCCTACATAATTCTCCTTTTGTTTAATAGATGCTGAAGGTATATTTTGATAAAAAGGCCAAGCTGTAAAACAACCACGATATTAATATAAACAACCTTGTTTTGTAATGAATGGTTAAGGTTGGCACCTCTTGAGTTCAGGCAGATGATCATTTTGTTTTACTTTCCCAATAAAAGACCCTGGTAGTTGCTAGTAGCTGATGACTGTTTTAGCTACGGTGACAAATGAAGAAGAAAAAAGGAAAAACAGAAAAAAGAAACTTATGATTTATTACTTGCTCATAGATTACATGTAGACAGGGTTGTTAAGGGTTTTGGCTTTGGAGAAGATAGTGCAAAACTGAAAAATAAATAAGAAAAAGAATATCCGAGCACCTGAGATGGAACTACAGTAGCTTGGGCTCCACCTTGAGCTCGTGTAGGCTTAGGAGGAGCTTTGCTTACTAAAGCAGTTTTCTTAAGTGAGAAATGTCTCAAGAAAATATTTCACCCATGAATGAATAGGTGAACCCCTTACAAAAGTGGTATTTATAATTTATGGTACATATAATGTGAGAGTGATACAGTTATGCCAGCAGGAGTTACGCTGTAGAAAGTACAATTAGTTACAATTGTACAAAATACAATGAAATATAAAAGAAAAGTATTTCTGATGATGCTTGGATTTATATTGATAACTGATTCAAAGGACCAAATACTCAGTTTGGGATTTCAACCTGAAATAAATAAGGGAAGAAACAAATGTAAAAGAAGTTCATATCTGGTGAAACAGAACTGTAAACCTGAAAAATAAGCCTTGAAGAAAATTGTCTTAGAACTGTGGCTATACCTGTGAAAGTGGAGAAAATAATGACTTTGAGGGTTATGCAGTCCTTCTTGAATAAGGTTCTGCAACTGAAGTGGATATGCCCCTCCTTAGCTCTTTCTAGGGTCTATCCTGTGGTATTTAAGATTAAAATTCTCAAGCCTCCAGTTGATTGTTCAGGGGAGTTAAAATCTTGGCAAACTAGGTTCTTGGAACCTTTCCATTTGTATGTAATTATTTGAGGATCTCTTAAGGGATATTGTTAGAAATTAAACAGCACATTGTTGATAACTGTCTGGACAAAAATACTTACAAAATACCCTGCAAATTTACAGATGCTTCCTCATGGTTTCAAGACGCATATCTGATAGAAGCTTTCATCAGTGAAATTCAACCTTTGTGCAACACAACTGGAAGCACATTTAATCTCAGCTTTGATATTTGTTTTGCTCTTGCTCCTTTAACGTTATTTTTAGAGCTTTATATATGGTTTTCTAACCACGGTGTTGCATGTCCTACTTTCAACCGTACATGCTATATGTGAAATGTAACTTCTCACCCTACCTAGTCACTTTGCAGCTTACCATACCCTTTTCCCATTGTCCTTAAATCCTCTCCTCTGAAGGTGAAGAAGTATTAGGAATCAGTATTGTGTTGCACATTACTGCACAGAGAGCTGATTGCATCAGAAGCACTCGTCATGAGTGTCTATCCATCAGATCACTCAGAGGAAGGTCTGGGAAATGTATGTTGGGGTGGAATGAACTGTAGTTAATATCTGCTGGTGACAAATTCATACTATTTCCCTACATTTGCAAGCTTCCAAGATCAAAGGTGAAACACAGCAATAAATGCTCATTAGTCAGGACCATTATGCAAGTTGCAAAATGGTCTCTTTACCTCCATCTGTCTGAGCTTTTCTCCCACTTTTCCTTGATCTCCTCAATTTCTTTCCATCCCCTCCCATCTTTCATTCATGTTCCTTTCTCCTCCTGAGTTCCCTTCTATTCTTCCTTGCTCATTTTATATTTCAGAGTTGACAGAAGCAGGGACAATTTACACCTTCTTAGAGGAAAGCTATTGTGGCTAATCTAACATGTAAATTCAGTTTGGTATGTAAAATTTAGTGAAGAAATTATACAGCCTGGCAGAGCGGGAAAAAAGGCTTCATAAAAAATGTAATTAAACAAATCATGGCATTGAGACCTTCACACTTCACCTCATTTTCCCTCTGATTTGATTATTATTCTGTGAGGATATTTTCTGTGGTATTACTCGCTGTTAAGTGTCCCATTTTAGAAATGTCAAAACACTAAGTGATTGCCTTAAGGAAAATATTCTTCTACTCTCTAGCTTCCCATTTTATGACATAATGGAAGTAAATTATTGAATATACATGCAGTTCTCGGTTTTGTCATCTTGAATTTATGTGGTTTGCTGAAACAAAAACTTTAGCTTTTGGGTGTTAAAAATAACAGATTAATACACTGCATGTAGACTTCTTTATAAAGTAAAATTAAAATTATTTTAAAATAAGAAATATTGTATCAGTTTTACAAAAGTAGATTATTTGTTTTCTGGGTACTTGGTGCAGTTGAAACTGTTTCTTTTTTTATCCAATGCTAGCTGCCTTTAAATAAAAAAAAAATTAAACAACTCCAAATTATTTCTAGAAGGAGTAATTGGAGACTATTTTAAAAACTCAACCAAATATGCCGAATGATCATTTTGGCAAGATATTCCGGATGTTTTCTACTTTCAGAAAGTAGATAATGATGTATTACTAATTAGTGTGGTTTACTACTGTCTTGACACCCTTTGGTGGAAGACTAATGAAACTTTCCAAAAGAAGTCTGTTTTTCTCTGCTGTCTTATGCTGTACCCGTAAAGACTTTGATTCAAGACATCTTTCTGTCATTTTGCCTCATTCAAAGTTTGGATTCAAACCAAAGTCTCCCATCTTCCAGGAGTTCATTTTGAAGTACCTTACATAGTGTGAGGACTGTGTTGGTGGTTTTCTGGCAGAAAAGATAAAGTATATGTTCTGTACCTTATGGTAAGTTGTAGCAGGAGATCATGTAGAGGTGTTCAGGACTGCAAAGCTTCCTGGGACAGTGTTGAAGGATGGTGTGGATTGGAGATAGCCAGAGGCAATGGAGCCTTACTCAGTTGCCTATCTTGAACAGTACATGCTGTGGCCAGTCCCCTGATGCACACCTGGCTGTTGCCAAAGATGCAGCAAGAGAATACAGATTATTAACCATTGTAGTTCAGAGCTTGTGCTCGCTCCTTCTCACCATATTATGTAACTGGTTGGACATAAACTCTGTCTCTCCTTTTGGAGTGTTCTGCTTGTATACAAAGTACTTGAATATGCATTGGAACTGCTAACTCCTGCCTTCTCTAAGCTAGAGAGTCATTCTCTAGTCCCATGAATACATAAGTAGAACAGCTTCAAACAGGATGAATTAATAAATCAGTGTTTCATCTGTTAGGGTTGTACTCTCAATAATGCCATTGCAAATGAAAATATTTCCATTGAATCTGGGAGATGTAAAAGAATGGTAAAGGTACAAGAGGAGACCCAGGCTGCAGGATCATACGTTCAATCACATTAGTTGAGCAGATGGTGTTTAGGGAGGCGTAGAGAAGACAAAAGGCTCCAGGGAAATTAAATTAAAAACTCTTAAGCCAAGGCAAAAAAAAAAAAAATCCCAAACCAAAAAAACAACAAGAAACAATTGTACACTAATTTTGTTTTAAGTGAGAAGAAGGCTAAAGGTTCAAAATAAGGAAAAAAGAATGCAAAAAAGACCAAAAAAGAGCTAAGGAAGATATCATATATGAGTATGATCACAATAAATGAGAAAAATATAGCGGATAAGGAGTGTAGAAACTGCAGAGGAAGACTAATAGAAGGGCAAATAGTGGGAAGACCAAAGACAAGTAAAAAAAAGAAAGAGGGAAAGTATCTAGCCAAAGAGTTTCTTTTTTTCCCCCTCTTTCTATTCCATGTGGTGAGGGACTCTGGGCTTTAATCATCTTAGGCATAGCAGATGTATGTTCCTGGCATTGCACAGCATCAGGCAGTGATCACTGGCTGGTTTTATTGGTAAGGTATGCACATGTGTATCCACAAAGGAATCCCTTCAAGGCCTGAACTTTAATTGTTTGGATTTTTTTTTGTGAATAAAACAACAAACTGTCGCCAAACTTTTGTAGATACTGTATTCCCCGTAAGCAATCAAGGTGATGAACCATTCAGAATAACAGCGTGAGGGCCTGAATTGACATTTTGTGAGTAAATTCTCATTTTAGTTTTCAAGACATTTTAGATCAGCAAGTGCTGATCCCTTGGGGGAAGAAAAATTATGGGGAAATGCATAAAATCCCAAAGCTGTCAAAGGTAATTTATTGCGTTTGTTGCTCCTCTTAATATCAGATACAGGGATTCATAGACACTTTGTTGCATATATAATGACAACTTCCGAAAAGAATATTATGATTTCCTTCCTTTCCAAAGAGGAATATAAGGAAGTGTCAGTACCTCACTGGATTGGCACACTACATTTTTAATTGTCTGTCCATTGAAGGCAGTGAGAATATTTTTGTTAATTTAGAGACATTTCAAAGCTTACTGTATTTAGTGCTCATAATTCATAGAGCAGTGTGTTTCTTTTAACGTTGCAAATGAAGATGAGAAATTTGCATAAAAGTTAAGAAAATGAGGTGCAGTTTCATGATATACTGTCTTCAGTCAAATAGCTTTATGCCACTGTCCTGGTATCAGCTGGGATAGAGTTAATTGCTATGTTTTGAGTTCAGTATGAGAAGAATGTTGATAACACACTGATGTTTTCAGTTGCTGCTAAGTAGTGTTTAGTCTAAAGTCAAGGATTTTTCAGCTTCTGATGCCCAGCCAGCGAGAAGGCTGGAGGGGCACAAGAAGTTGGGAGGGGTCACAGCCAGGGCAGCTGACCCCAACTGGCCAAAGGGGTATTCCAGACCATGGGGAAGTCATGTCCAGTATATGAACTGGGGGCAGTGGGGGTGGGGATCGCCGCTCAGGCACTAACTGGGTGTTGATCGGTGCGTGGTGAGCAATTGCACTGTGCATCATTTGCACATTCCAATCCTTTTACTATTACTGTTGTCATTTTATTAGTGTCATCATTATCATTATTAGTTTCTTCTTTTCTGTTCTATTAAACCGTTCTTATCTCAACCCACCAGTTTTACTTCTTTTTTCCCCTATTTTCTCCCCCATCCCACTGGGTGGGGGGGAAGTGAGTCAGTGGCTGGTGGTGCTTAGTTGCTGGCTGGGGTCAAACCACAATGGCCACCAAAGCTGATAGGATTACCCACACAGCTAACATGTACATAGGGGTGCTTTCAGTGGTGAAACAAGACAGAGCAATACGTTTACTGTCTCTTGCTATGTTAATGTCTCAAACAGCATCAGTTACTCCAGTGTTTTTCTTCTTCGTAATTGTCCTCATTCTCATGCTCTGTTCTACAGATTGCCTATGATGGATCTCTTTAAAGATGCCTAGTCAGAGGTTACAGAAATACTAATGATGTTTTTCAGCTCATAGTAAATCACTGTAATAAATAGGTGGATGTTGCAACCATTACGTGTTCAAGCTTAATGAAGAGAGCTCAAAATAAAATTAATGACTTGAATTCTACTTTGAAATCACCTCTGTAATTTTTCACAGTAAGTTGGAAAGGTTTATTTTTTTAACTTGAGTATTGAAAAAAATCCCAATCTGAAAACCCCCCTTTGAATTGATGGAAATCAAACCAGCATTAAAATAACAAATACTTCATGTGTAACACATGACAATGTGTTGCTAGTGTGAAGATTGTGAGCCCTACTTGTTTAGTAAGCCAGTTTATATAAACAAAAAATCTGTTACTTTTTATTGTGCTGCAGTAAGAGTTTTGTGATTCCAGAACAGATAAGAAAAAATATACTATTTTCTGAGCTTCAGTTCTCTGATTTAGATAATTATTTTAGAATAAAAAAATAAGAAAAACATCATGAAACCCATATGAAACTGTATTCCTGGTCTTTCCAAAACAGGGGTGCGTATTATGTTGATGCATATCTTTCAGTGGCTCTTCTTTTCTTTCAATGGCTCTTCTCCCCCCCCCCCCCCTTTATTTTTAAATAAACATATATATATTATTACTGGAACATTATTTTTATTCTTAGGATAACTTTCATTTCCCAGATCACCAAGTGGTCATCTGTTACCCTTTCCTGATGATTCAACCATTCATACTCTAACTTCCCAGGTAGTGGGCACTTTCTACTCTAATGCTAGGAGTATTGTACTTTTGAGCTCAAATTTAGGGAACACTTAAGCACTTTTGCGAACATTTGACAGCACTTTCTCTCTCTGAATAGTTGATTTTTCAGTGTGTCCCTCATGGCTTGAAAAGTTCTTTTATCCAGAAGCAAGAAAGATTAAAATAACAGAAAATCTTTTGCTGTAAATAAACAGAATGAAAATACAACTACAGAGCTACAGAAAAATGTCACTGTGAGTAACGGCAAGTGAAGAAACAGAAATAATTTATAATTCATAACCTGTAAAGAAGTAATATAATATATGCAAATGGAGCATGATTTTTTTTTTCAGCAGAAGCTATTGTGTGTTCTTTTTACAGCTGCATACCAGCACAGTATTTTGATTGTCATTAATGAGATCAATCTTGTTTTATCCACTGTTGCCATACGGAAAAATTCTTGTACAAAATCAGTAAGGCTGAATTTCACTGGGCTGAAGACCATCCATTCTTTTAGTATGAACTGGTATAGGACTCTGTTTTGCAAAGATGTATGCATCTTTTAATTGTGCACTTTAAAAATCTGATTGTTTTTAACAGTGCTAAGCAAAATATGTAAACCAGTGCATTGTTTGACTAAGTAGTATATTTATTTTTCCAGTCAAAGTAAGTCAAAGTTTACAAAACTTTTTAGCAAACAGAAAACCAGAAGGAACACAAGCCTTATATTTTGAATTTGTTTAATGTTGTCAGAGACTTATGTATGGAAATGTCATTGACTTCACTAAGAGAAAGAGTCTGTCCATCAAATACAAATCATTATTCTAAAACCTCTGTGCTTTCTTCCAGAATAAAAACTTTTTTTGCCATTGAAAATGATTTTTATAGGAATCTAAAGAATAGTTAATAATTATGGATAATAAAAAAGACATCCTTTGATTTTTGCTCAAAATAAATACTATTTGGAATGGCAAGATATTTAAATTTCACAAAATATTATTAAATGTTGCTGTGGTCTGTGAAAATTTTGTGCAGACTAGACTCTTATGTCAAAGCTTGTTTCTGTGGTCTTAGTAATGTCAGTAAAGATGCCAAGGTTAAACTCTTCACCTTCAATAACACAGATTATCACTGTTTGACTATACTTCTCCTTTCCACTGTGAACTGTCTCATATTAAATGCTGCTGGTTTACAGATAAACTGCAATAAAATAATTATCAGGTTTTATACATTTAATCTACTTTCACATGCCAATGTAAATCAGAACTTCCACAAATCTGTGAAATTATTTCATTAAGGAGGTGTAAAGTAGTTACGGCATGTTTCTGAGCTTTCTTTTCATAATGTCAAGTCACCATTTCACAGCATGACTGCTCTGTACAGCAACAGAAATATGGAGGTTAAAGGGAGCTCTTGAGGTCCTCTACTCCAGCCCCCTTCTCCACCCCACAGTTAGGTCATGACTTTGTCCACTGAAGTATCTCATGTCTCCAAAGATGGAGATTCCACAGCTTTTCTGGGCAACATCTTCCAGGGTGTGAAAAGGTTTTCCTTATATCAAAAATCTGTATGTTCAGCAAGTGCCTGTTGTCTCTCAGAACACCCCAGGGAGGTGTGAAAGGCAGGTGATGGGTTCTGCTGCCAGTAAGCCCTCTGGCTTGCTCTCAGGTGGGAGACCTGTCATTTCCTCTCATTTCCCAACTAGTTTGCAAAAGCCAAAAATTCTTCAGTATCTTTATCAAATCCTGGAAAATGGATTATGATTAAAATTTTGGGATCACTACATTTTAAAACTAAAGTAATTATCCAAATATTTCATAATTTGTACTGCTGTAGTGAATATGGTGCCATTGCACTTTTACAGAAAGTGGAATAGGGTCAGAAGAAATGGGCAACTTCCCAGGGCTAAAAGGGTAGCAAGCAAAAGCAAATACTAAGTTTATGTAGTGCTTTGGTTTGATGATGATTGTGCTTTTGTAATTGCTATTACTAAAAGTCTTTTGTGATATTCTTTGTATCACCCCAGAAGGTGGGTATGAGCAAGTGGGACTTATGTCACTTAATACTAGAAGTCTCCAGTATCTGTACTGGAGGTAGTCACCTGAGGCTACCTACATGCTCAGTGGAACAAAGCAGGCCACTTTTGAAAGGGTGCTATTTATCTCATCCTGAAGTAGACATCTAAAATCAGTCAAATTAATCATACCTTTCCAGTGACTACAAGGGGCTCAAAGGTAGCCGGCTCTAATGCTACACATTTGGTCAGATAAAGACACTGCAGGATTTTTTTTTTTTAAAAATGGTTTTAGTGGATAAGGAGAGTGCCAAACTGAAGTCTTTCCTCCTGGAAGACTGAATTATGTTCTTCACCGCATGGCACTGAATTTGATGTCTGCATTTTCTACACCCAATTTGTAACAGTGAATTTAAGACACTATAGTGGGATGAGATTTGAGGGGAAGTTAATGAAGCCAGAATTTGGTCTATGCTGACATTAGCATATATGGAGCAATGCACAGTTCATGACTGAAGTTCTAATATTAAGTAATTGAAAGTTAACTTAAATAAAAAGTCAGTTACTTTTAAGCCAAAATATAAAAGGTAAGGGGTGTCCAAATGCATAATATGACTCAGTAGTTTTCTTTTAAATAATCTTCTGAGTTAGAATGTATGATAGTTTAATATTATATTCTACAGTAATATTAGTATGAATTTCTCTTGTGAAAAAGGAAAACACTTTGTCTTGGAATTCACTTGCATGCAAGTGAGATGTCATAGTGCTACTAAAGGCTGAATTTGGAAATCATTTCCTCAGATCAGTGCTAGTAAATATCAGACTGTATTATATTGAAATTCTGCCAATATTTTGAAGAGGTAAAAATTTAGTGCCTTGTATGCTTTGTTCACAAACACTGCTATAATTATGCTTGAACAAACAGTAAAACCATGCAAGGTGAAATATTGCAAGAGAAAATTCTTTCAGGGGCTATGCTTAAAGAAAGTTTGGTGATCAGTAAAGGACAGAGATGATCGATAATAACTTTTTATCAGTTTTTTCCTGTGAAACTTAAGAAGGACATGGACCTCTTGGAGCAAGTCCAGAGGAGAGCCATGAAGATGATGAGAGGGCTGGAGTACCTCTCCTACGAAGACAGGCTGAGAGAGTTGGAGTTGTTCAGCCTGGAGAAGACAAGGCTCTGGGGACACCTTATAGAAGCCTTCCAGTACCTAACGAGGGCCTGCAAGAAAGCTGGAGAGGGACTTTTTTAAAAGGGCCTGTAGTGATAGGACAAGGGATAATGGGTTTAAACTGAAAGAGGGGAGATTAGATGTCAGGAAGAAGTTCTTCACTGTGAGGGCGGTGAGGCACTGGCACAGGTTGCCCAGAGAAGCTGTGGATGCCCCATCCCTGGCAGTGTCCAAGGCCAGGCTGGACGGGGCTTTGAGCAACCTGGTCTGGTGGGAGCTGTCCCTGCCCACGGCAGAGGGGGTTGGGACTAGGTGATCTGTAAGGTCCCTTCCAACCCAAACCATTCTAAGATTCTATGACTCTCTGTAACATTTATTTCTATAATTAGTTATATACTGCCTGAGGATGACCTTGCACTTTCTTAGAGCCATGAATGGAGTACTGGAATGTATTGTCCACAGTAATTAAATTCTTGTCACCCATTGCGCCACCTTTTCTAGTGTAAATATACAACCACACTTACATATGATGTGTGAGCCATACAAGACTCCACTGGACTCCAGGGCAGAAGATGAAGCAGCAAATACTCAATGTCATATTTTGTAATGTTATAAAAAGCAGTCATATGCTATGAAAATAAAGTTAAATTAATCCATTGCAGCCTGATTCAGAAATTATATCCATCATCCTGAAATAGCTACAAGGTTTTACAGTTACAAGTTGCTTTCTCATGTAAATGAAGAAACTAGAGAACTACTCACAAATACTGAAAATTCCTGGTTTTACCTTTATTATAGTTTCTGTTAACTGTAAATGAGTGAATTTTGGCTCAATAACTGCTCTTCTTGTCTATTAGTAGGAACCACAACTGTTTATTCCAAAGTTCATCATTTTTAAAGACAGGAAACCCAGGAATATTAATCTTATTAGAAATTTCAGGAATGTAAGTATCAATTTCATGCATTGGAAATTTCTGCTTATCTTTTAGTAATGGCAGTTTGAAAAATGTGGTAGATGCTAAAATAGCTTCTGAGATACATTATAATACAGAGGTTATAATGAAATAAGCAGAAGCCATTATCAGAATGACTAGAGATTTTAATTTCTCAGTCCAGACATCCATTAGTCTATAAGACATTGCTGCTATGAATTTAGCCTTAATTCCTGTCTTGAGAGAGGCTGAAACTGAGAAAGACCCTTTAGAAATGCACGCTTCTCATGAAACTCAAAACCTTTTTGTTCCACAAGGGATCTTCACCTTGTTACCATCATTACTCTGTAATTGCTAAACTACTTTAAAGTGGCTGTAGAGTACTTGCAAGGCTCTTTTTTTTTTTTTAAGATTACTCTCAATAAGGAGAGTTTCCTTAGAACATTCTTAAAGTCATACTGAGTCTGTCACACTGCTAGCACAGGGAATCAGTTAGTTGGAGGCCCTTGCTGTTACTATTTCCCAGCCTCCAGGAAATCCCCAAGCCCAGCGTAGTCAGTGTATGAACTACTGCAAGTTCTGAAGCTGCTTTTATCTGACTGTTGTGCAGGCTTTCTTCTTTGCCTTTAAGAAAAAGACTATTTGTTTCTTGTTTCAGTGTCTGCATATTCCAACAGGAGCCTCAGCATAACCTCTGGCAGGTTCTGTCTGGTGAGGTCAATCTATAAAAGTACAAAACTAAATGAAGATCAAATGAGTATAACATGCAAATTCAAGAGCATATGAGTAGCTTCCTGACTTCAGCTCACAAGTGTTGCCAGATTAATTTTTAATGCAGTCTTGCTTGGGCCTACTGGCTTTTCTAGAAAATTAAATATTAAGAGCTTGCGAATCCTCTTATCCCAGCCCCTCCATTTCTCATCTGCTGTGGTTAGTGCCTTCTGAGATCTTCCAGATGAAAGCTGTAGGCTGAATGGGCCTCCATGCCATTTCCTCTGGGATTATGAGGGGGGTGTTGCCATTTTGTCCAGTTTACTAAACTTAAATGCTGGTGTCAACACCTGAGTTTGCTGCAGTTTCCCAATATCCACACATATACTATGAAATATTTATGAAACCGTCGCAGACATGAATGTCTGAGCTATCAGCTGAGATCCTCTTTATTTTGTCTTCTCTTTCCCCACTTTCTTCACAACATCATCTATTCCTCTTACAAAAATGCTGATCAAAAAAGGCTGTGTTTTTTCCCCGTCTATGCTATGTATATGCTGGCTGCATTTGTAAAATGTTTCTATCTCCTAGGCATTTTCTTGGCTTATTTTCATTTTGACAGTGTATGCAACTGTATGTGTTGTTTTTGCTGTGATACTGCTTTGAACTCGTGTCTGCCTTACTGCCTCAGGTCTTTTTTTTTTATTTTTTAAATTATTTTGGATACCATCTCAGGCAAAAATGTTGCCATTTGTGATAAGCCTCATTCTATTTGATAATTTATTTTGATTAGTAAATACTAGTTTGCTTTTTCAAGGGTTGTTTCTAATAATTGTAACTATTCTTTCTCTGTTTTATATTCTTACTGATTCAAATTACAAACTCATTTTATTAGGAACTTACCTAGCCCCTGCAAATTTAAAGACCATCTTTTTTAGCTCAGATGAGGTTCAATGTGTGGTATTTGGCCTTATTTTTTTGTACATTTTTTTTTCCTCCCTGGTTTTGTGTTACATTTCTATTAATTTCATAGTAGTTCTTTTCTCCTTTAGTTGTCTGAAAACTCTTGAGCTCATCAGGTGCCTCAGAACCAGGAGTTATGGGATGTCAGGCTCTCCTGATTGCTTTCCTTTCTGCTGAGGATGACTGCTTGCAATTAGAGTCTGGGCAAATTTGTGTTACCATTGTGTTCCAAATTCTCCAGGTTTCAGTGCTTGTGGAACTTCAACAGCAAAATCCTGCCAGTGCTCTTTGACATTTCCCTTGTGAATATCTGTTGTGGGGTGGAATCCAGTTACTTGCTGATTTTGGTGCTTCCAGGAAATCTGCCTGACACTGTGGCCTCCAAAGTCGTATCGCTACTGAAGCCTATTTACTGGCCTTGCATGGCACAGGTTGCATCCCTACTGCTAAACTTGCCCATCCTTCTGCAAGAGGGAGCCTTGTAGGGATGAGAGTCTCTTTAGTGCTGTCCCCCAAACTGACCAATTTTTGGCAGAGGTAGTGTCAAACCAGGACACATACTAACAGTAAGACAGGATGGGTAGTCATGGACCAGTGCTTGAGTCTGTTCCATGACCCTATTTGTTTTACTAGGCTAGAAGTAGTGTCAATAATGTGTTGAAATCATATATACAGGAATTTCAACTGTTAAAGATTCAGTTCCACAGGAGAAGGAGCTAATTTGCTCTCAGGAGCTGAAATAACAGTGTTGCCTCACTTTATAGTCCCAAATATAAAGCAGTTAAGCATTCCCCAGGACAGAGGGAATCCCACATTCAAATCTTTTTTAAGCTTTATTTGGAGCAAAGGTTTGAGCTTTGATCTACTATCTCAACCCTTAGGCTTGCTGAGTCAGTCTGTCTCTATCAGTAGTCCAATGAATATTTAATTACTGAAAAGTGGAGTAGTCCTTACAGAACACATTATAGTGTATAGTTTCAGTCTTCCAGCTAAAAAATAATTATTTCTGTGGGTCTAATTTTAACACCTGAATTCTTTGCTAATTTATCTGAAATAATCTAATTCACTGAAAACCAATGGTATATAGTAATTGAAAGAAGGGAGAGGGTTGTGAACAATGTATGCTAGGGTAAACTGAAGGTATCTTGCCTTCCAATTTGGCTTGTTTATAAGGAATTCAAAAATAAATACTTCTGACATGTTTCTCTTGTCTGCATTGCTCTGGAACATCATGTGCCTTTGGCAGTTTGCTGTTCTGGTCTAAGTAATTCCATTGCTTTTGCAGCTTTAATCCTTTAAGAAAATCTAATTTCAGCTGGGTTTTAGATTGTTCATGAAGACATCCTTTAATTAGTATGAGTGTGAACTGGACTTTCCTGTGCAATTGAGTGATTTATAATTAACATTCTCAGTTTTTGTTGAGCTGCAATAGTTCTCTACATTCTTTCTATTCAGTTTTGCTTGTGACAGTTTTTTTCTTCTGTTCTTTCAAAGTTATTCTCATTTGTGTTCTTCTGTAAAAATACAGTAATTATACCCTTTTGAATCACAACCTCTGACCTGTTAATTACAATTAAGGGACTCCATACATTATTACATTTAGATTTCTATATAAATCAAAACAAGAAGAAACAATGTGTTTTTTCGAAGCTGACATTATTTCCTCATTTCCTCCTTCTTTATTATACTGCTTATGTCTGCAAAATTCAAGAATCAGATGGAAACTAGAAATATCCAGTTCATAACCTCCTATTCAGTCTTCATGCTTTTAAATAGGAGAACCTCTTTTAAAAAAAAGTTTGCATAGTTGTTTTTTCCCTACCATACTTTCAGTTTGCCCTATGAAGTATTCTGTGCAATAATAATGTCATGACCTGCTCTTCTTTGTTCCTGGAATTGTCTAGGGAGTTCATGTAGTGAAAATTGTCCTTCAGCTATGTAGGGCTAGAAATCAATCTTTGTGCATGTGTGGGGAAAAAAAAAACCAACCTCAAAAAACACCACCACAAAAAGCCTTTATATTCCTGTTGAGCCAGAGAAGATGAAGTGATGGAGAGCTAGTTTGCCTATTTTGTCAGAAAGTCCTTTTTGTGAGGTTTTTTCTTTGGTTTACATTTCTTTGTTTGTTAGGATAAAAGCAATTACAAGATAATTCAGGGAGGCACAGACCTTAAAATTTCTTTCCTTTACAGGAAGTAATCTTCCCTGGGTGATCAGTTGCCTGCATTAGTGAATCAGACCCGTTTCAGGAGGTGAAGGAGTTAGTGTTGTTTCCCTTTCTAGCTGTGAGCCTCCTCCTTTCTCAGAGCTAGGCCAGGGGAGCAGACAGCCCAGTAGCTCAGTGGCAGCTCCACTCACTTCTCCCTTCCCTTGAGCATCGGAGAAAGTTTTCTTTCCCCTGTTTCTTCCTCTGTTCTCCATCATGCACAATTGGGGATGGGCCAAGGAGTGCAAGGACTGCCCTTCTTTGTTCAACTGGAGAGCAGTGTTGCTGCTGGTGGTGTTACCCTGCTCACAAGCTACAGGAAGGACAAAGAACTGGCCAAGCAAAGCAAGTAAGAAGGCGAGGAAAAATAATGAAGCAGTCTGGAGGAGAGATTTGACAGGAAGATGAAGCACAAGAGTAGTTGCTGTGAAGGCAGTTTTCCTCATCTCTACAGATGGTCTTCCAGCTATCCCGCTAAATGCAATGAAGACTGTGTTTAATGCTTGCTACTCGGGCGTGTGGCTTCCAAACTGATACCCTACTTTACTGAATTTTAAATTATGCCTTGTGGATTAGGGGAGGAGCACACTGCAGCATCTTGGGAGACCTTTATTCTTGTGCGTGAGGTATGTGGAGCCTGAAGAGTGGACCAGTCCCTCTGGTTACAATTGACTGACGGAGGGATGGACTGTAGTTTTCCAACAGCACTGACATCACTATCGCTTAAGGCAAACATAAAGAATATATTCTATTGAAAATATAAAACTAATAGGATAGCTGCTGTTTTTAGAGACAGGTGCTCAAACATAAACAGCTATCCCACAATTGATAGCTACCAATTCTCAAGTTTAACTTCATGTAATTCTTCCTCTGTTTTCTTCAGCTCTCAGGATATTTGCACAGTGTCAGCTAGTACTCAGAAATCAACAAGTCTCATCCTGATGTTGCCTCCACCCTGAAAAACAATGTTCATTTCATAACAAATATGTTTTTACTTGTCTATTTACTCCCTGGAAATCCAATGAGAAAGCCACTCTTCCCATAAATGTGTCCTATAAATCATAAATTTGACACTTAATCATGATGTGTGTTTTTAACTCGCTGCCATGTAGACTTGGTTTGTAATGAGGATTTAGCCAGACGTGGAGCAACCTCTTTATGAACGGCAAATTCAACACCTAACAGGCTTTTTACTAAACTAATTATAGTTTGATATGGCCTGCTGTGAATGAAAATTTTTCTGAGACCTGATGGAGTGAGGTTTATATCTCAGTATCAAGCTCCTTAAACATAGAGATTTAAATTTACTCTCTGAATTTATAATATGAAGGAGAAAAAAGAACTTCAGTTTACTGCTAGCTCTCAATGAGAATCAGGGATGATAGTCACTAAACACATTTGGGATAACAGCATTTTTGGTGATGCTAAAGATACCTTGCAGGTTCGGAGGAGCATCAGGAAAATCTGGCTGCCAAGATCGAGACTGAATGTGAACTTCTTATTTATATTCTTCATGTGATTTCTAATCCCAGTTTTATGATGGGAGATGCAGAACATAAATAAGAGAAATATTAGTTTGTTTTAGTTTTTATTCTTGATATTCATAAGTTTTAATTCAACTTCTGCATTTCTTCAGTGATAATTGGAGTTGGGGATGGTCATGAGGTAGCGTATTGATTCTGATTATCCAGTGGATTGGACAGCACAAGAGAGACTGATATGGCAAAACCCAGATATATTCTCATACTGCCAGTTTCATAAACAGGCATGAGTGACTGGAAAGACAAAGGAATTGGCCAGCTGAACATGCTGGCCTGATCCAGGGCCTGGCTGCATTGCTTCCTTGTCAGCTGCGTTCCCCCCATGCACCATTGTACCGCTCTGTTGCACAGTTCTGACTTCTCTGCCTGCTGTTGGGAGACATATTTAGCATCACTGTGGTCACTGTCCAACCAGCAACTAACTTTGGATATTTTTCCCCAGGATTCCCTCCCTGTTGCCCTAAAAGATAGCAAAGAAATTCAAATTCTCTTTCTTTTTTTCTTTTTTTCTTCATCCTTTTCCCCTGTGTTCTAAGTTTCTTTATGACTGGAAAAGTCAGAGATAAATTAATTATGTGTAAATATTATGTCATGGTTACATTCAGTAAAATAATGGTAATCTGCACTTCATTAAACTGTTCACTTTATAATCTCCAAAATAGAGGGAGGAAAGAAAAGAAAATCTTGTCTCTCTTTTACAGCCCTCAGTTAGGGTTTAATAGCAGATACTGTAGTGAGGTCTCATACTACTAAGGTTTAATTTCATTTATGAAATGTAATACAGTATATCTGCTAGATTACTGAGCTATAACATCAAATAAATACAGCACAATTTGTGATAGCCATGTTTCAGTGGAGTTTATTCCCTTCTAATTTGCAAAATCTAGTCATTCATAAGAAGTTTTCTTAGCACTGATGTCAAGTAGCTTCATTTTGATGGCATTGGATAAATTAATTTTATTTTTGTAAAGATTTACATGCTGCTGGTGAGCACAGCATCTGAATGTCTTGTAAAGAGTTTGTTTGGTTTCACAGTGCATTAGTGCTGTGAAGAAGTGTGAGTGACTTGGTTTTACAAAGCAAAATGCTGGTGTATATGGATCCTTCAAGCTTTGAGAAATCCAGTGTCTCAATGTTTCTCATCTGGCCACAGGACAGGGTGGAAGCTAAGCCATGTCTCTACTATTGAGGCCAGACCACCAGCACACCTGGGGCTGAGTCCAGCAAGACAGGAGGATCCCTGGTGGGGAACGTGCATTTTAATGGGACATTTCTTCTGCTGCAGTGGACCATTACTGCCTATTTCATGTTCTACATGCTGCAGGTTATGAGCCTTCAGTTGATCTGCAATGAGCTATAGCAAGTGGGGTTAGAAGCAGTGGCACCAGACTTTGGGCTTGGCGTGGTGGGGTCTCAGCATAGCAGTGGTATATGGGAGCTACATGCATATTGTCACTGTGTGAAACTTGGCAAGTCTGTACCTAAAATCACAGCCCATTAGCTTCTGTGGCAAAAGTCCTTACTTCAAGAAGATTAAGAATAGATTATGAGTCAGCTCTTCAGCTACATTTATCCAGGTAATTTGTGTACATCCAGAAGGTGCTGAGACCTGCTGGCAGGAAATGACACACTCCCCTAGAACTGAACTATTTCACCCAATAAAATGAAGTGGTCACATCCATACCTGGCCTAGGCTAACTCCCACAACCTGCCCATTGGAGGTTGCTTGGGATGGTGCTATTGACATAGTCAGAAACTAAGGCTAGTGATATCTCTAACATTTAAATGACATCAAGTGTTGAATTGCAGTGCCTGGAGGCACTCGTGGCTCTGCTTAACTTGATATGGTCAAAGCCTCTGGAGCCTCGTTAAAGGGTCTAACTTGAATGGAAAGTTTGTGCAGGAGTTGAAATTTACCCAGACGTATATGTTCCAAGATAACTTCACCTCTGTGACAGACCTGACATTAATCCTCTTTATTACTCACTTGATTGATTGTCACACCTAGAGGTGATCCCAGCCTCAGGGGAACAGGGGAATATTTGGGGGGGGGGTGTTAAAACATAAAGATAGTTTTAACAGTAAGCATCTTTTAGTTTTGCAGTGGTAAAAGTAAAAAAAAAAAAGAAGCAAAGATATAAAACTTGACTTTGGTGACTCTCATTTTGGTAGAATCATTGTAGAATCATAGAATGGTTTGGGTTGGAAGGGCCATTTAAAGATCACCTAGTCCCAACCCCCTCTGCCATGGGCAGGGACACCTTCCACCAGACCAGGTTGCTCAAAGCCCCGTCCAGCCTGGCCTTGGACACTGCCAGGGATGGGGCATCCACAGCTTCTCTGGGCAACCTCTGCCACTGCCTCACTGCCCTCACAGCAAAGATTTTTTTCCTTATACCTGATCTAAATCTCCCCTCTTTCAGTTTAAAGCCATTACCCCTTGTCCTATCACTACATGCCCTTGTAAAAAGTCTTTCTTTGGCTTTCTTGTAGGCCCCCTTTAGGTAATGGAAGGCCTATAAGGTCTTCTCAGAGCTTTTTCTTCTCCAGGCTGAACAACCCAAACTCTCTCAGCATGTATTCACAGGAGAGGTGTTCCAGCCCTCTGATCATCTTTGTGTCCCTCCTCTGGACACACTCGAACAGGTCCATGTCTTTCCTGTACTGAGGACCCCAGAGCTGAACGCAGTACTGCAGGGGGGGGTCTCACCAGAGCGGAGTAGAGGGGCAGAATCATGTGCTGGCCATGCTTGTTTTGATGCAGGCCAGGATACAGTTGGCTTTATGGGCTGCAAGCGTACATTTTCATCCACAACACCCCCAAGTCCTTCTCTGCAGGGCTGCTTTCAATCCACTCATTGCCCAGCCTGTATTTGTGCTTCAGATTGCCCTGACCCATGTGCAGGACCTTGCACTTGGCCTTGTTGAACTTCAAGAGGTTCGCAAGGGCCCACCTCTCAAGCCTGTCCAGGTCCCTCTGGATGCTATCCCTTCCCTTCAGCATGCCAACCACACCACACAACTCAGTGTCGTTGGCAAACTTGTATCCAACATGGTCTGTTGCTGCTGCATGAATCACTCAGTTAAAGTAGCAGAGTTAGAGCTGCAAAATAAGCTGTTCAGTTGAATGAAATGAGCTTTATGCAGACTTGTGCTTTAGAATTAAATCTGTAGAAAGCTCATTGTGGAAATTCAGTCTTGCAAATGCTTTTTACTGTCCCTTTTGATGTTCTCAAGGACAGAAGATATCAGCTTGAGAGAAGAAATGTACTTGGCATGGAGTGATGTTGGATATATGAAAAATGAATTTATATTATGGCACTGTATTCCCCTTGGAACATTAATACAGGAAGTGAAAGCTATTTTATTAAATCATGAATTCCAGCACGGAATCTGTCAGTTCCCCCAGGATGTTTTATTTTTAGCACCACAAAGTTGCTTGTCATGCTCCCACATCTCACCTGCAAATTGTGTGCGAGAAACAATGAAAAATATTTTACCAGTGACAAGCATGTGCTAGGTATAAACCTCCATCCAATTATATCAGCAAGACTGTTTAAGATTAAATTTTAGTTTAGTCCAAACTGCTGTATTTGCTGAGGCTAGCTGATATGATGTGTTTTGGTTTATCCTATAATCTAAGATGGAAAATTAATTTGCTGCACAATTGTGACAAATGCTTCTTGAACAGAATTGAAATTGAAAAGAAAAAAAAAAAACTACCAAAAAACAACAAATGATCTACCTGTTGGCACATACACTTGTTCAGTCATGGATAATCAGGCTGACGTTTCCCTGTGAATATTTCACGGTTTGAAGTTTTGGTTTCTGTCAGGAGAGGCACACACTCTATACACTTTGGGTCACTTAAAATTCCTCAGGCAGAGAAAGAGTCCAGGTATCTAAAAATCTTGAAATAACTCACAAAAAGTACTTGAGGGACATCAGGACCTGCTGTTTTATGTTATAGCCAACTTTTATCTAATATAGCCTTCAGCTTTTCAGTGACCCCACAGCTGTTAACTTATACTGTGGTTTTTTTAAGACTTCCATGTGCTAAATCACTGAGAGCTAAACTGAAATCTGCATAGAAACAGGAAGAGTATTTTGTAGACTACATAGATGAGTTCTTTGCTTTTCTCTCAGTGTTCTATGAATTCTGATTTTATTTCTTTAATCATGCCCAAATTGCTGCCCTGGTGGATGGAGTCAGACGTTCAATATTATTGTTATTCATGTCTGAAGGGCATGAATCTTGTTTCTGTTTCATATTGGTGAGATAAGCAACTTGGAACAAATATTCACATTGCCAAAAGAATTAGATAAATCATTGAGGGGTATATGTAACTACCAAAGGAAATAAAATAATTATTTCTGTAATAATTGATTTTATATTTTTTTCCATTAATCATGTGATTTTAAGTAAAGTGAAGGGTTTTCCCACTCTTAAAACCATAAGCAAGGGAAAGAGATCCTTATTTCTTTTATCTTTTCTACACAGAAAAGGTCTGATGCTTTTGTTACTGATGTTGTTTTGGTTTTTTTCTTTGATTTTTCTTGGCAGCATTTTCCCTGAGCACTAATGTGACATAATTTATATCAGTATTCATTTTTTGAGAACTTGCATATCTGTAAACACCAAGTTTTCCTCCCTTCCCCACTGACTGATGATAAATAAACCAGGTGCTGAATTCTAATTTATTTTGGCAAAACTGACAGTGGGTTACACTTCTGAAACTGTGCAAATATAGGCTTAGTTTCTGCCCTAAAGCTCATCCTTATGATTAATACCTTATGGTTAATACAAAAAAGGGATGACAGAAAAAGGAGGATAACCATCCTTCCACAGTTTGCTCTTTTGGGGCAGTCAGAGATCAGACAGCAGGGACTAATGCTGAGGAAATGTTGGTGCAAGGTTGGTCTTGCTTCTAATGTCCTTCCACATGGAGTTAGCCACCTCATGTGGCATCTCCAATCAGTTCTCATTTCCCATCCAGCAGTAGAGCCTGGCATCTCTCAGCAGTGAACCACAATTGCAGAAAAACTTTATCTTCCTTTCACTCAGGCAGCGTCAATGGTCTTTGTAGCCATGTCTACAGAAAGATGCTATAAGGCCTGCTCTTTTGGGAGCATCCTGTCCTTAGAGGCATGCATTTAGCCTTCTCCCTTTTATCTGGACTGCCAACATATTTAAATCCACCAGTTGGGAAGCAAGGCCCTGTGCTATTCCCAATGCCTGGGTATAATATTCTTAGAGAGACTTCAGATGCTTTTCCAAAGCTTTAAAAGGTCCGTATTACATTGAGCACTGAACTGGGTGGCGATGAGATGATTTCTGCACTGCAGAAAGATGCTTAACACTAACCCAGTTTCACAGTTGTTTATCTTAACTGACTTCTATGAAGTTATTTCTTATTTACACTCTTAAAGGGAACAATTTCTTTTTGCAGAACAGTTATCTTAACTTGTTTCACTTCTGGAATTGCAGGTTGTCCTGAGAGAAATTGTTTTGTAAGTCAATATCACATTATTTTCAATATCCCTCTAGAGGTCCCCAAACTATCCTCATCCTGCAAAAAAATAACGCCTGTAAGTAATTCATTGTATGTGAGTGCTTCCCTTGAATTCGCTGTGTTCACTTATGTTTGAAAAAAGCCCACTGATTTCAGAAGAGTTTGCTAGACTCAGTTTTTTTATGCCGTATGTTAGATACCTTCTCGCGCAGAATCACAGAATTGCTGAGGCTGGAAGGCACCTTCTGGAGGTCATCTTGTTCGACCCTTCTGCTCAAGCAGGGTCACTAGAGCAGGTTGCTCAATGCCCATATTCATTAGGGTTTTGAATATCTCCAAGGAGGCAGACCCCACAACCTCTGTGGGAGACTTGTGCCAGTGTTCAACAATACTCACAGTAAAAAGATTTTTGCTTATGATTAAATGGAATTTCCTGCATTTAAATTAGTGCCCATTGCCTCTTGTCCATACTGCTCTTTAAAGTCATCCTGGAACAGCAACAGGCTTCCATTTCATTTGTAGCATTCTATGAAGTCATAAATGCAGGATTATACAGGCAATAACTCAAACGTTTTTGTGCTTTATGAGGTATTACCCACATTTTGGCTATGTAATATCTGCAGTGGAAGGCCATGGTGTTTCTTGAGCTAGGGCTGATTTTACTGACTTAACAGGAAGTGCCACTAAGGTGTGATTATTTATTTGGCAGCACTTCAACACTTCTTTGTGTCTCTCAAAACCCCAGAATTACAACAATTTAAAGCTTCAACTTAGTTTTTAAAAACATGTTTTTAATCTAGTTGTATTTAAACTGCTTGTGATTCATAAATTGCATTCCAAAGACAAAATGGGAAACAGAGAGTGAGGTATTGAGAAGTTGTTCACCCCAATATTTAGAACTGTGTTTCAGTTTTAATTCCTTAGGCAGTTTGTACTGTCTTTTAGCAGCAAATGCCAAAATGGTAAATCACTACCCATAAAAGTTTGTCTTTAGATTTGTGATTTTGTGGCAGAGATCTTTGTATTCTGTGTTTGTTAGGTATAGTGTCGTCATAGTCCAGAACTAGGGCTCTGTGCACAGCTGTACTGTGAAGAAATAACCGGTGGTGAAAGAGAGGCACTTAGGGGTTTAAAGAGAAGAGACAAAAGTCTTGAATAAGTGGGTTAGACCAAGAATTACTATGTTTATAGAGAGAAGCATATTAGAATAAACCAGTATAAAATTGGGTTTAGAATACTTCATTTATGAACTTTTCTTTTGAAATTCAGAGCTTTCTGTGGAAAAATTATAAGAAAATATTTTGTTTTCTTGTTATGGGAAGATTTTGTAAGGGAAGAAGACTCTGTAATTGCACTGGCACTTGTACATGGTGCAGATTTGCTTATGATGATGGTCTTACTTGTGTAGATTGGTTGAAGAGGAGCAAGTTTGATGTATTTTTTCCTGTTTTACTAAAAATTATCCTGTTACCTATTACTTTTCAAGAGATTGCAACTTCTCATTCTCTACCCTTTATCTTTCCAAAGCAAGAACCGTATTTACTTTTGAAGTAGTGTGGATGATGCTTGCTGACGATGACTATTAAGGAACCAGCTGGAGCACAGATATAGCTTATAGGCAGTAGTCATTACAATTGTGCCAGTATAATTTTTTGGTACAGTTGTTTCATTTTGACAGCAGATATTCCAAAGGCTTCTTTTCTAACAGCAAAATGGTAAGAGTGAGTGATAGTGAAGAAAGGAAATAAAATATTTTTAAATGACAGTACATTTATTACAAATGTAACGACAAATCGTCAAATGAGCAACACACCCCCAATGAATAGTTTTTAAAATAAATAAATGCTCCAAGTTAAATCATGTTTATCTTGATTTATGTGGTTTCATAATTGTGAGAAATCTGATATATCAGGGATTTGTGAATATTATTCTAACCTGTGACCTTCTGAATTTAAGGGTAAGTCCTCATTCCATTATTTTTGCCACAATTGGCTGTTTTTCCTACTTTCAAGAAGGGGTCAATTTTGTTAATAAGTAATGCTGACTCATAAAGAAGCTGGTACTGACTTCACAGATACCCAGACAGGCTGGAGTCACACACTGAACATTTTTGACCTTTTCCTTCATTTAATTACGACGTAGAAACAAGAGAATGGGAACATGGTAGGGAAGGAGTATCCTTCCTTTAGTTGAAATACATATATGAATTTATAGCTTGGGATGCACAAAGAAGTTGTGGCAAAGTAACTCTGGGTGTTAGTCATTTTCAGTTCCAAATGTCCTTCAGTGTTGTAGTCTCTGTTTATTAGCTCTGAGATTGGGTTTAAAAAACAATTAATAGCAATGGTAATTTTTATTGATAATACATACTAACTAATGCTTCCACCATACATTAAAATGTTAACCAACATTATGTAAGTCAAGTAGAAATTTGGATGCTGAAAGTTGTTTCCATCACCTCCAGGAATGGAGGATAAATCAGGTAGCACTGATGGAGTCTTCTTTCTTTACAAAATCCTTATTCCCTGGATGTGATAGTAATTGAGCATTAAGAAGCAGTCTTCTCTCATAGTTAACCATTTTCTCTTTTCCCTTTTCTTAATGTCCTGGTGCTTGTCTAGGTTGCGTCTAGTCTCTACCACAACTTCATCCCTCAGCATTTTGGTCCCTCTGCTGACTCACCTCAAAACCTTCAAAAAATTAAATGTAACAGCTAACCTTTTGTTTTTATTGTAGAAGATATTGCTGTTTCAGCAATCGGGCAGAGCAGTTAAAGACATATGAAGGACAGCAGTGTTGTGTCTCCCCCATCCACCCTGCATCTATTGAGCAACCCAGAGTTATTCTAAACAATGTTTTGGAGAACCGTCAGTTCTGATTTTGTGAGGATGGTATTTCAGTCTTTGTGAGACCACGGTGCTCACACATGGCCCTGCAGCTGCATGTGAGCATGCATGCCCTGAACTTGAACTTGGCAGCAACTTTGCCACTAGTTCTGGTAGGAGCAGGATCAGTGAAGTGCCTACAGAGTCACTGCTATAACCCCTTGTTCAGATGCTGTTTAGACACTGGGTGCTACGGGGAACTATGTCATGGGAGTTCAGTAAAGGAAACACCCATCTCTTCTATGCCTATGTTAAAATAAACAGGAATTCATAATCTCAGTATGTTGCTTTCTTGCAGCCCTAAAGTAATGTGAAGTGGGAAAATACTATAAATTCTGGAATATCTGCTGTGCTGTATCCCCTCCAGAATGTTCGAGGTTGCAGTGAAAAATATTTTTTTCTTTCCAAAACTCATTGAAAAAAATTCATGTCAGTCTTTCTCTTATTTTGGTACCTAAGAATTTATTTTTCATCATAGAAAATACAGTATGAGAGTGTCCTGGTTTCAGCTGGGATAGAGTTCAGTGTCTTCCTAGTAGCTGGTACAGTGCTGTGTTTTGAGTTCAGTATGA
>JANZLQ010000005.1:10365640-10383981 GCA_026212715.1 Elanus axillaris
TTTTCTCCCCCATCCCACTGGGTGGGGGGGAAGGGGTGAGCGGCTGCGTGGTGTTAGTTGCTCGCTGGCGTTAAACCACGACAGAGAGACACTGCTAAAAGAGTTTCAGTGCAGAAAAAAAGCATACTGTGATTAAGTAAAATTAAAAGCTGTATAAACAAGAGAGAGGAGTGTCACTTTGAAGCACTCTTTTATTGTATCATTTCTTTGCATTTTCTTACTAACCATTTTCAGAAGGCACATACTGTGCTAGGTGGTCATAAGAAGCTAACAGGTCAGCCAAGTGAGGCAGTGCCAAACTGCAATGTGTATTAGGTGTACACTCAAGAAACTTGGATTTCATGTGCTTAAAATGGGCACCAAAATGGTTACTAAAAGTAGAACAGAGGTGAAATAATTTTAGGGGCAAATCAGGAAGATGCTCCATTTCTTAATGAGTGGGATGAGCATTTGCAATATAATTTTGGCACAATAAATTATGATCCACAGTTCTGTGTCCACAGTGTTCCAATCGGTTGCTAAAAAGGGAGAGCAATCAAATTCACTATGACAGAAAACTGGTAAGTTTTTAGCACTTTCTTGAAGTGGAGCAGATGATGATATGCAAAATTTCTCACTGATTATGTGACCATAATATATATTATAATACATATATTACATTGGAGCACCAAGATCAAACCAGAAGTATCCAACATGAAACTACTCTGAAATCCTTGTGTTATGCGATAGAAGCATGATGCTAGTAACAATTCCAATCTGCAGTTGTAAGCTGTGTGAGTTTTATTTCAGGTTTTAATTAGTAAAGAAGTACGTAATTGGGATCTTGAGGACACTAGAAGACTTTATCAGTAAAATGTATTAATGAGACATCTTTTTCCACTGAGAAAAATAAATTACAATTTTTTTTCCTGTAGCCTTTTGACTACAATATTTAATTTGAAAATCAATTTCAGATATATTTTAGCATCTCTTTTGCTACAATATGTGATTTCATGTTTGTATCTATGAAAATTTGCTTGCTATATATAAAATATGTCTGTAAACCCCTGCTTCTTTGTGGATGTGTTCTGTCTTTGGGCTTTGTGAATATACATTAAAAAATAAACTCCATTAGGTACATTTTCATATAATTGTTTTTAGTTCTGTCTGTGAGGTCTTCTAAACCCTATGAATTTATATCATCTGTAATACTGTAGTAGCCACTTGTAAAATGCCTTTTTCCTCCAAGTAGCTGAAAATCAATAATTACCTGATTACATGATAAACAAAAAAATGTGACTAATTGTTACTAAGTAGGGAAAAAGTAATCAGAAATACCTTATGGAGGATATATAAACTCTACCTGAAAAGGCTACTCTCTGTATTTTCCTAGTAACTGCTGTGATCCAGTAGAGAAAGCTGTTTGATCACTAGTAAATGGTAATTTGTAATCATTAGGTATTCAGTGTAATTAAAAATAACCTCTGTTTGTCAGATGCTATGACTGCAGAAAAAGGTATTTGATATGTTTGTTTCATTTTCATCCCCTGTTTGTTACTTAAAATGCTCTTCTTCATCTTTTACTAATTAGTTAATGTTTGCAAAGCAATTTGAAAATGAAAAGGACTAAGTACATCATTGTTAGGCAAGTATTGTGAAGGAAATTTAATTATGTTTTTGACTTTCATTTCTGTGGGGAACATTTTCCAGCCAAAACTCAAAGTTTATGTTCATCCTTCCATTGACCTTCAGGCATTTAGCATTAATGGTAAAAGAAGAAGTTTTTTCTCCTTTTTTCAGTTATTTCTCCCAAATGATGTCTTGTGACACGGTGGGTCAGTATTGAACTATACCAGAGGAGCCTGGACAGACTTGTTCATTGGACTGCTAACCCAAAAGTGGAATGTTTTTATTCCCACCTTTGCCACTAATTTATGCCATGTTCTTTGCAAGGTTAGTTCACCCAGGTCAGCTCCTAACTTTTTTAAATCTGAGAAGTGGTCACTGATGTTGTTATTCTGTAGTGAAATGCTGATCTAAGAGAGATGTTCTGTAAAACCTTGCATTTATTGTTGTGTGCATGTGTTTATGGTAACATACCATTTCCCCTTTATATCTACCTTGTGACTAGTAATATTAATAAGGAAGAAAACAGCTGGAAGCATTTTTCCAACTGGGTACCCTGGAAAATTTGCTTCAGAGACCTTTTCATTTTGAAAGCTCTGCTGCTTTTATTACTTAAAGTTGCTGATTCTCATTGGACATTAAAATGCAGTGGGTTTGGTTTTGTTTTTCTTAATACTTTCTGCCTCTGTATAACTGTGAAAACAGCAGGGAGCAAAACAGTTTCTGCAGAACCAACCAACCAGCTGTGTGCATCATTTCCCTCTTGTGATGTCACTTACCACAGTGGTGTATAGGATAAAATCCAGTTCAATGTCCAGATTCAGATTTGTGATGTTAGACGTTAGTTTGGAATGTTCATGTGAAAACAGATCTGTTTCACATATACTCAGAAAAGATCTCTAAGTTCTTGTTATAGTCAAGATCTAGTTAACAGAGGTCAGCAGACTTTGGAAAGCTCTTCAGCCCCTTCTAGGATAGACACCTACCATGCTATCAACTAATCTTCTCTCTAGACTCCACCGGTGAGGATCTCCCAACAAAGGCTTCTTGTGCTATTTGAGGTTCTTTAGGGAACCAAATTGTCTGCATATAATTGGGCTGGCAGGTGTGACTCAGGATTGCAGAATACCTTCAGCCATCTGAGACAGTGTTGGTAGGCCAAGGAGGTTATCCCACAGCAGAACACCAGCATCTTGTTCTTTCTGTAACTCTCCACTTCTATTTGTTAGACTGGGCCATATGAAGGACAAACTTTGGGTACATGATAGTCCTGTAGAGGCCTGGATGGGTTTAACTGTCCTACAAGGCAGGAGTTGTGACCTGCAGACCCAATGGGTCTCTACAAAGATATACATTATCTCAACAGAAAAGATGCAGTGTAAGAAAATATGTATTAATGCAACAGTCTGTACATATAGCCTTACCTAGAACTCTTGTTTGCTTAGTTAATTCAGAGCTCTTTGTTTCCCTTTATCTCCCACAGAGGTTACAAGTTGGTGTCTGTCCTAGTAATGCCAGACAGACAGTCTTGTGTGGTCAGGGAGACTTCTGTGGAACTGACACTGGCACAGTACTTCTCAGTATCAGCTGTCTGAGGGCTATCAGAAATGCTTGTCATTATTCGGTGGCAAATTAGTCTCTTCTCACCTCCATGTGGCAAAGAACATAAAAGAAAACAAGCAAAGTTTCTAAACATAGTTGTAAATCTGCTAGACCGAAAAAAAAGGTAGCCATTAGCTCTCTGTTCCACATGTCTTGCTGTTTTATTGTTCCACACAGAATATTAAGATGTAAAACTGAATGCTTTGATGAGTAAATTGGCTGCTGCCCAATAAACTAGTGATGATGAGATTCTGTGTGTGTACACATAGCATTTTTCCCCGGTGTGTCCTCCAGTCTACAAAGAAGCATGCCTGTAAATTTCCTTATTCTGCCTATTCATGAAACAAACCAGAAATTAATAATGGGAACATAAATGGTCATATGCTTATCTGCAATTCATTCTGTGGATTAATATGATACTTGCACCATCCTGCCTAGAAAATGACAGTAAGCCAACCTATGAGCAAACAGATACAAACCAACCATATGGGCCAGATCCTGAAGCCTCAGGCAGGCAGACAGAAAGCAGCTATTCCTCAGTTTGTGCACTTTCGTGCAGAAGAACAGTTACAGGCAATGATTCCCTCCACCTAACTGATCTGGCCTATAAAGTGTGAAGCACTGCTCAGCTTCACATCTCTGAACCAATTCTTTCAGGCTGAATCTGGAGACACTTTGGTTGATAGAGAGCGGTCCACACTGGCACATGTCTTGTAACAAGTCTTTGGGCCTGTATCTTTTCCCTTCTTTGTATTGTCTGCGCTGTGTTTAAATTTGACATGGAGATGTAAGGTGATTGACAGAAAATGTTTAGAGGTGGAAGTATTAGTGCAAAAAGTTTGAGAGCCATTGGTGTACACAGCACGGCATTGTTCATTCACACCGCTGGAGATGAATGGTTTCCCTGTTAAAAAAAGTTCTAAAATCTGCTTCACCTTTTTCTATACATCAGCCAAGACGATTTGCCAATTGCACATGAGGAGTAAACCCAGAATAAAGTCATAACATTGATTACTTCAGTTCAGCCACAGTATAAAACTGTTAAGCAGCTGGATCTCTTTTTTTTTTCTTACAGTTCTTTATTGTTATCCTGAAATACATGATTCTGCTATTCACAGACTAGCACCTATTATTTATACTGCTTTAAACTTGGATTCCAAAATGTGTTTAATATTTCATATCTTTTTATTTAAGGAATATGTTTTTGTTTCTCTGCAATAGCTTCTATGAATGCATATGCAAAAGCTTTCCTAAAATCCATATTAGAGTAATTATGTAATGTTTTCTTTTCAAGTGGACCCTGTTTATCTGTACTTACCCATGATGTTATTCATAGCTGCTCTCACTTTTGCCTTTCCCTCCCAGAGGTTTGGGAGAGCTTGGAGTTAGCAACAAATCTTACATTTATTTCATTAGGAAGTACTTAAGCATATTTGACAAATTTGTTACATTCATAAACTTTTGAAAGATCATGACCCAGTTCAGGCTTCCCAAACATTCAGCTAGCTCCCTCACTGAAAAGGGACCCTTGATCTAGCAGTCTTAGTCCAAGCTTCATCACCCAAAAGAAAAATATCCTTAATGAAAATCTTGCGAGCCAGGAATGACACAGGGAGGTCACCACTTTATAAATTTTATTTATTCTGCTTGCAGTTTACCAAAACATCATGTTGCATTCCAATTAGTTGCTACTTGCCAGTTCCTGCAGTTTTCATAAGCACACAAATACAAAATGTAAATGTGTTTTCTTGTTCCTGTTTGTTTTCCTTAGTCGTTTTCTGGCAATAATGTATTTACCATGTAGCCCTCCACTTTAATACATGCTGCTTTCATATATTTTTCTACTACTTATCCCAAGGAGAAGAAAGTATGTTCTGTTTCTGAATGTACTTAAGGTAGTGAACGAATGCATTTCAGTGAGATTAAGATAGATAAAATATATTAACGATATCTAAGTAACTTATGTGTCATTTTCCAAAGTTACCTAAAAGCTTGGAGTCTAAGTCTCAGATTCATAAGTTTTTAAGTTGCTTCTGAAACTTCTTTCTGAGTGCTTCTTCTCCTGCTTAATAAAGACTGATTTATTTAGATCTCATAGTCTTCATACTTACTATTTTTAGCTGTGCAAGTCTTTTAGTTAATCTCTTCACTTTATTGTGTCATTCTGCAGTAAGGACAGACTTTGTACAATAATCACAGTGGACTTGCCAAATAGTGTCAATATTGTCTATTATCACAGATACTAACATTCTCCAATTACTGTAATTTTAGTTTGGTTTGGTTTTGACATTGCTGTCTGCACTTTTTCTCATGAATGTTATGGAAGTTGAACTATTTTGTTACCAGGAACAGATCAAATACTAGGAAATGCAGCATGTTTACTTGGTAGGATGTTATGAGGTAACACATTGACCAGGCTGCTGAACCATACATCCAACTCTGACTATCAATTTCAGTTCCAATTGGAATATTTTTTGTCCTATTTGCTGTGTAATTTTGACTTGCTTAATGTCCAGCTTAGAATCTGAATTCATGTTTCTTCCTGAATAGCTAGCTACCACAAAATTGATACTTCTAGCTTTCTGTTTGTAAGTACTGAATTTAACACGGTTCTCTCTTCATTTAATGCATCTCAGCATTTTTACTTCAATCTGTGACTGAATTTTCTGGTTTGATATCACAGTTCTTTAGCTTCTTACCTGTGGTGTTCACCAATTTAAACTAATTTTATGAAATTTACATTAGACATGTTAAAATTCCATTTTAAAATCTCTTGATCCTCATTTTGCTTTGTTCATTTAAGGAGAAAATTACATTTCCTACATTAAAATAAATCTTAAAAAATAAAGAAACGTTCTTTTTAATGCTAATTTTGTTTTTACAATGGCATAGATAGAGCATCACTAAGATCTTCAGAGAATTCAACCCTTATTCATGTTTACAATTTCACTTTTTTTTTGGAAGCCTGCTCATTAAAACTAAAATTACTAAAAGTTGATTTAATTTTATGTACATTAGAAATCCTAGTTTCCCTGTAGGTTTTGTATTTCAGAAAAATAGGATTTACTTAAAATAAGATGCCTTTTGGTTGCAGTAGAGAGTTCCCATTGATCAGCTGATGAAAGAGGGAAGTGAGTAATAATTATTTCAGCAGGATTCAATTTAACTTGCTGCTCCACAAATGATCATAAGTTGTTTTTATAAATTAATCAGACATTAGGGCCCAAGACTTACATTCATAGGAGGAGGAAGACAGAGGCAGACTTTGGACTAAGGCGGGCCACTGCTCCAACCTTTGTAATACCAAACTGTTCTTCAATAAATTTCCACCCTTGCAAGTGGCCATCCTGGAGTGGTGATGCTACAGCACTGATTACTCAATACTTTGGCCTGTGTAATTGCTGGCTCATCACATTATGGCAATTCCCCTGGGTTTGGGTTGGGTTTGGTTTGATTTCCCAGTTGTCGTGATTTAACCCCAGCCAGCAACAAAGCACCATGCAGCCGCTTGCTCCCTTCCCCACACCACTACAAGCATGGGTGGTACTGAACATCTCTGGCACTGTGCCGTGGTGAAATGTGGCAGAGCATAGCACTGGTAAATGCACGGCATCAGTAATGAGTTATTTATCTCTCTGTTTTAAATTTGAGTGTGAATGTTTACTGCTCCAGATGCAAAGAGGGATCTGTTTATTACCATAATGATGCTGTACAGAATTGTTTTGAATCCAGTCATGACTATTCAGCCTTTCCCTCCCCATAGTCAAACATGATGAGTTAGTGAAAAAGAATGCAGTTTTTTCCTATTTATTAGATTCTGGAAAATTCCTCTTATTGCATTAGATGCATTAAGAATAACCAGAAAAACCTTGATTTTTTTATGGAGGTTAGTGTTGTTTTGGACATGAAGCATAACCATTACAACAGGTAGTTATAAAACAGAACATAAATCCAACCTGGATATCTAGGTAACATTTAGGAAGCTCCTCTCTACTATGCATTTTACTGAAACTGACATGCTGGACTATATAGCATATGTGATGAAAGGGTACATAAAGTACCAAACATAGAAAACTGTATACATTACATGGAAAAGTAATTCAAGTATGTAATACAAGAATGACACTGAAAACTGAATAATCAATTTTATGCAATGCAGAGTTATTCTACTGTGTTGAAACTCTCAGAGCAAAGAGAAGATCTCAGACTTCTTGGGTGCTTTTCATAATGAGGTGTACTGGGATGGGGAAGGGAAATTGATGTGGGTGCTATTTATATCAGAGAATAAATGTATTGTAAAACCTGAAACACAGTCATTATTATGAACTAGAGATGAAGATGACTTGGTCCCTGAATCCTGTCACATTTCATATGTCTCTGATTTTGATATTCAGATTATTAGTGCTTTCCTTTTACTCTCAGATTTCATTCAACCTTGTCAAAGATTGGGTTTTCACAGAAGTTCCTAATAGTTTGAACATTATCTCCATGTTATGATATCCCCTAGGAATACATTTCCTATAAGGTACGTGGTATGGGACTTTCAGGAGAAGCTGTGGTAAGCACTGTCATTATGAAGGAAGTCCAGCCTATAAAACTAGCTGACAGAGGTGAGGAAGGAGGCATCTGAATTAATTAGAATTGATCCAAAAGACTGCATTAGATCAAGTGTGACAATTCAGTGTCAAGTTAAATTAAAAATAAAGCTGTTGACATAACAGAATAAAAATAATAAAAATTTTATATTATGTGAAGAACTAAAATTACATCAGTTTTCATAATAGGGGATGAAGAGAGGGAATATAATTTCAAGTATCATGATACTGAAATTTCCACCCTGAACTCTTACCAAGTCAAGCAGGCTCTGACTCACAAAGTAATATGAAATAAAGTACTTAATTTGAGTGGACAGAAATAAAATAATTTAACTTGGAAAAAATATTTAGGTTTTCTTTTCATAATAAAGCAGTGTAGTTTAAACTTTCCTTGCATAACACTTGGATTTTTTGAGGACAGTACTTACCTGATATTAAATGTTTTACTAGCTCTGCTGGTTGCTACATTTATATTTTCTAAAGCTTTGTAGGAAAGCAGCTACAGGATTTTCTTGCTGATAAAAACATGAGGAATATTGTATTAACAGAGAAAAAAAAAACCAATATTTTATCTTATTCTCTCTGTGGTTTTGGGTACAATCCTGAAAAGTTAAAATGTGTTCTGGAGCTGGGAAAAAGCCTTTGAGGTGGATGCAGATTTGAAAATCACTACTCTATTCCCTAATTAACTATGAATTTATTTTTGGGTTTTTTTAATTCATATGCATTGGAATCTATTAGTTGAATAGCCACTGAGGCCAGTGAACTGAACTGAACCATACTGAATGCTTGGAATTTAATTATCTTAAATGCCTTATGTTTATACGCAGTAGTTTGGCACAAATTTGATTATATAAATGGTAAATTGTTCAGTTAAAGCAGTATTAACAACTGAAAAAAGCATAAATCAGTGAGATTTTGAAAGAATTTAACCAGTGACTGAAGAAGCAAAGAAACTTTTGGTAATACCCAACTTCATAGAAAGTTTAAAAAAACATGATGAAAAATGTGTTAACTTGTAAAGTTCTAGAACTACATGCATATGAATATCACTTTAGTTTAAGTTTACCAGCAGAATCATAAAAAATCTTTTTTTTTTTTTTTTTTTAGAGAATATTTTTGCATGTCTTTCGTGGATGCTTTGAGTCAGAACTGCAATAGAAGCTCTGGTACTCTCTTTTCAAACATAGAGGACACTTTGCTAGCAGAGACACTACCATGAGCATGCCTGCTGCAAACCCTCTTTAGATCAGATCAATCATGATATGAATGGAAAAAATTAGGTACTTCTAAGATATATAAGTTTGACCCAATCTGTATGCCTCTTTTCCAGTGATAAGAATTGCGACCTCAAAATGCCAATTTTTCTCCACTGGCTATGAAGGAAATCTGGCTGCATCAAGTGCAATTCTTGTAAATATCAAATACTGAACTTCTAAACAAGGGAAGGGGTTTATATTTGATGGCAACTTTGTATGCAATGATTTAAGTGGCATTTGTTCACTTTTGCTTATTGCTGTCCCATATCCACCCTTTGAATTGTACTAGCCCAACTATTCATGTGGCCATGAGATGACCTGGAAAGTTTCCTCAATCCTAATAAAAATTAAGCCTGGCAAATATTTTAATTTTGCCATATTAGTTCTTTAGCCTACACATCTGTTCACATCTGTTTTCAGAACTTTTGAGTAACGGATGAGAAGGCAAGAGGCATTTTGGGCTGGTATTTTTGCCAGAGAGATACAGGTGAAACCACAGCCCATGATCAAGAGGCTTGTAATTACACAGTCTTCTAGGGAAGGAGTGGGGAATAAGCAGCCATCAGACTTCATGGAAATCACAAAAATGGAGAAGACATGGAATTGCACACCTTTGCAATTAAGTTAGGTTAGGTTGTATTGGTTTTAATAATCACTGAAAAGCCCTTTCACTGATTGATGCCTGACATTTTTTGAGCAATCTGTGGTACATTAATTCTCATTGTCCCTTTTACAAGTATGGTAAACAGAGGCTTAATCACGTTAATTTTAAAAAAAGAAAAAGGATCTAATTTTCAGTATGAATAAGGCTAGACTAAGCTAGATACTTAGGAATAGATGAATAATTTCATTTAGTAGGTCATGCTGAAACATTTGATGAGAGTACTTAAAGATCCATCCAAAATAGTCTTTGACCTGTACATGATTATTTTGAGACTCTGTGGAGGACAGGAAAAGTCCCGCAGGACTGAAGAAGGAGCAGCATAATTTATAGCCTGGGATACTTTCAGTGAGATCACAGTATTTTCATTACTGATGATGATAGAGAAGGTACAGGTATGAAACTGAACATGAAATAAGGCTAAGGAGAAGTGCATATACCGTGAAGAACAGGGTTAGAATTCCTAATACAGCTACAAATGGGATGATGTCTAAAACCAGCAAGGTAAGTACAGTAAAGACAAGAACAAAACTCTACTTTTAGTAGGAAGAATTATAACAAATATGTGGGGAAAAAAATCACTGGGCATCAGTAAGGCAGAAAAACATCTGAAGGTTATAATGCATCATGAATTCCATATAAATTAGTATTTATATTAATGATGTGATGTGGTTTCAAAGGACACAAATTAACTCTTTGCTAAATTGACAGAGGCACTTTATAAGGAGGCTATTATTTCATCTGCATTCACTGCTATTAAGATTTCAGCTAGAGTTTCGTGTACCTCCTTGGAGCACATCTGCTTTAAGAAAGGTATAGACCAGTGAGAGGTAGTGCAGTTGTAAATAACAAGAATGGCCTATGATTTTCAAAGATTAAAAGAATTAGGCTTGATTCCTCAAAAATAGAGAAGATTGTAAGGAGACATAAGACCTGTCATCCAGTATGTAGAAGACCTCTCTGGAGAAATCCAATCTGTTGCCATAGGAAAGGGTAATAAGGGACCCAGTATATTCCCTGATTTGAATATTAGGAAAAATTTTCATCTGGCTACAAAGATATTGTAATAGTGGGAAAACAGGGTTTGGAAGGCTATCAAATTTCCTTACCTAAATATTCTAGCAATCTTTTTTAAGGAGATATATATATTTAAAACTGCATAAGAGGTTTGATTAGGCTCAGAGAGTTTTGCATCCTGCCTTATAGTGTAGTTTTGTGATAGAGGATGCTGTTTCTGGAAGCACGATTTGAATTTAAAGATCTAGAGGAAGCTCTGAGTTGACAACAGTGGCTGGGTTATGAGTTTGAACTAGAGCTAGGATGCCAGTATCATTCAGAACTATTAAAAAGGTGTTAACAGGGAGAGTTTGTGGCAGGAAGGGAAAATTAAATTATGGTTGTGATCAGCTGGAGTCAATGGCTGAATATCCTCAACATTATGATGTCAAAGTTCAGGCTCTTCAGAATAAAGATTGTAGGAATAGGATGATCAGTGCAAAATGTTAAATGTATGGGTTTAAGAACTGCTGTAAACCACTTCAGTGGTAAAGGTTTTGAGTGGATCCACTATAGTTTATGTACCTATCTGTAGATTTTGAGCCAAAACAGGAAAAGATCCTAACAACAAGCAACACAGCATTCTAATGCATTTTAACTGATAGAGCTATGAATACATCTGATAAATGCACTGAAATCCTATTAACTTGAAACAATACATTTGACAGCAGATTATTTGAAATAAACAGGAAAACACAAACCATCACATTTTCAGAATATGAACAAATAGTTTGCAATATAATCAAGTATCTTGATTTAGACTGTAGTAGAAGTCCAACTCTTTTCTTTGTTCACAGCTCCCCTGTCATCTTACGTACTGTAGAAGTAAAGAAAAAACTGGAACAGATTTATGCAGGTGTGGAAAATAGTACAAGTGGCATTCAGGGATTCATCACTTTCTTCTTTGGGATGGAATGAGAAAACCTCAGACCTTAGTAACTTCTGAAATTTGGGGCAATTTCAGATCTGACATAGCCACAGAGCTCTCAAAAGTATTAAGAGAGGCCTTCATATTATAAAAAACACTTGGTGAAATTCTTTGTAAAAGCTACAACTTCAAGAAAAGCTTCTCTGAGCTTACATTTTCTTAGCTACAAAGGCAAATTGGCCTCATGCCCCTGTAATTCAAGAAATACATACAAGAATCTTTAAGATTATGCTTAAGTCGTATTTCCTATTGAGGCTAACCATAGGAAACACTATACGTTGGTGCATATACATACATATGTAAGTATGTGTGTACTTCTGTGTCTATACATAGATTTATTGATTTGGTATACACAATGAGATGTTTATTTTTTCCTTTTTATTGTTAGAACCAGGAAAAAAGCAGCAGATGTAATGGCTTTTTCTTTCTTTCACTTTATATGCAGTAACACATGTATTTCTGTTCTGCCATAGTACTTCTGGGTAATGCTCATATATATGGAAAACAGGAGGAACAGTGCTGATTTCTAAGAATTTTGCCTTCTGTTCTGAGCCAAGAAAAGGGTGTGCTTGAGCAGGATATGCTTTTACTTTTTGTTGATCTGGAGTTAGGCAGAAGTAAATTTATTACACAGGTTCCAGAGGAGGTCACAAGGGAGTTGTCCTCTGCCATTTACCTCTGACATATATATATATATATATACATAGATATTTTTGTAACCCTTTCTTACTAGGTTTTAAAATGTTTACTTCAGAGTGTACAGCATTTGTATACAGTTAAACTGAAGCAGTAGCTATAGAAAAGAACATCTGGCTCTCTTCAGAAGCAGTATTTTTCTCAAAATTGTATGTAATATCCAAGACTGATTTCCGTCTAGTGAAAGACTAAGTGAGCATTGATTAGGAGCTGTGTATATTTTAGATTAATTATGTCTTGTGGGCAGTGTAGCATATGCTTCAGTATACAGAAGGCTAAATTTAAGGATACAGAAATTATCACTTAAGAGCAAAGCAAAGTCACAGCAACAAGGTGATCTTAATCCCATCTGCTGTCAGGAAAGAGCCAAACATAAGCCAACCAAAAATTTAGAATTCTCCCTGATGACTTACCACCATAATTTCTTGCTTTCTTATACTATAATTGCCAGCTCTAACCAAGTGATTTGTAGGCAGTGTAACCATAGATACCACTGAGTTTCTTCAACTTTGGTTAACTTTTCAAGTCAATAAGATTATCTGATATTGAGTGTTGTTGGATTTGTTATTTCTTTACTCCACTGTTCTCTTTTTTTTTTTTTTTAATATGGAAAAATATGTCTAACAAGCTATTCCAGTCATCTGCAGTCCAATAGTGATTTTTATTTTAATTTATCTCATTTTCTCCTTCTGTTTTTCTTTTTTTCAAAGAAAGTACTCCTCCTTGAAAAATTCCCATGGGAACATTGAACGTCGTGTTTACATCCATTTTGTTAGAAACGTTACAGGCAAAGAATATTCAATAGCTATATAAATATAGCTTATAAATATATTTAAAAATCAATAGAAAGTGTCTTGTATCATTACAGGCAATGAAAGCTATTTCCTTATTCCTTCAATTAAGGATTAGCATGTATTCATATTTAATGGATAGAGAATTCTTACGAAAACAATCCCCATCGTTCCCTTCTCCCCAAGTTAGCCATGCTTACCTCTTTCCAAAACCTGTGTTTATAACATGGTTGATTTTATCAGAAGTAATGCTTGTTGCATTGCTGAGTCATCTAGTATGAGACTTCAAAGGTTCATGCATATATTTATTATACTGCCTGCAAATGAATTAGAGAAGCCTGTGCTAATACTGTATTTATAGTCTAGCTCTGATTATTAAAGTATCTCAAGCAATTAGCCCCACCTTGACTGAGAGACATCAGTGCAAGAATGGTTAAAGCCAGAGCTTGACACATGCACTCTGCTCCTAGAGCGAGTTCTGCGGCAGTAGAAGACGACAGTGGTGACACTGGAAGGTTGGTTCCTCACAAATGGGAAAGCAGGAGGAGAATGTGTGGTGAAGAGTGTTAGTGTCGTTGCTCTGTAGCTTGAAATGTGTAGCATGTCACACAGCAGATTCTCCTGGTGATCTTAAGGGCCAGTGCTGATGATAGACCTCTGCTGTATTTCACTATTGACTCTGATGTCATGTGAAGGGATGTTGTAGACGTAAGTACACAGTATGCAGTAGGGCTCAACTTCAGTTGCATAAATAATCTATATTCAATGCATAAGGATAGAAGCCGGAACCTCTAGCTTCTCTCGTGGCCCAAGAAATACCTTTCTTTGAGTCCAATTAGTGACATGTTTAGGAAGAGGAGGAGACTGCAGTCTGGGTCAGCCTATCTTTTCTTTCAAGATTGAAGATTTGTCAGCCCACAATTATTGCCATTTGTGATAGTATTGAACACCCATACTGGATCAGACCTGCTTCATCCTATGCGTCCCTGGGAGATGACCGAGGTACTAAAAAAGGAGCAATGAGAGACCTTTTAAAAAGTCTTCTAGCTGGATAGAATAAATGTTAGAGCATTTTTTCCTCCAGTGCCCAAAGGATTAAATCTATTATCATTCCAGAACTGAAATAGAAATCAAGAGAGCTATGACTTGTAGCCCAGCAAATACTGGTTTTGCCAAAACCAGTAAAAGGCTGTAAGTTTTGGACTCATGGGACAGTGAAGGCCACCAGGACATTTGTTTTAGCAATTGTCTAGTGACCAGGTGACTGTTGTCTCATCTTTGTGTGAGCTGAAGCTCTGTGAACAACATGAATGACAAAGGTCTGGCAAACCTTGGTTGGACTAGATGATCTAGATGATCCTCCAGCCTGTGTGATCCTGTGACTTTGACAATATTTTCCAAATCAACTAGTGATCGAGTGTCTGGAACATGTGAAATGAAATTTTCAAGTTGTTTGCTACTGACGATGTAACCTATGCCTGCCCTGTTCCTTAGGGCTCTTAATGGATACTTCAAAATCAAATGGATTTGGTTTTGATGCATCAACCATGTCTGTGCTCCAGGATCTAGAGAATGCAAAAAAAAAAAAATTTCATTAGGAGAGAGACTTGCAAATCATGCCAGATGTGACTAGTCCTCTCTCATACAGTGTGTCCTATGACATATGATTGCAGAACATGAAGGTGCTTGCTGGACTGCATGCCTTTGCACATCCCAGAATCTGCCTGAAGCTAGATACAGAGATTAGGCATTTTCTGTGTCCTCAGGGATTTTGGAACCCCTGCAGGACACAGGCACCAGCTTTCTGAAGCTGTCATGAGGTGAATGGAAGAAAGCATTTGCTGAGCCATTATTGGATTAAACATCCAGAGAAGGTTCCCAGACAGTACCAACATTTGACAAGGTTTGTTGCTTGATGGCATTAGGCCAATGTGTTGTACTCAAAACAAATGTGCTTGATTTTCAATTCGCTACTCCATGCTGTAATCACTAGAAAAAAAAGGAACATTTCAAGACAGTGTTGATCTTATCAATGTCTTGCTGTATTTAAGTAACAGAATACCTTTTCATAAACAATCCTGCTTTATAAGAAATCCCAGAGTCACCGATTCTGCATGTGTTTCACTGAACTAGCAGCTCCCTCCAGACCCAGAGCCCCGCATGCCCTGCAGAAGCCTTGTTGCAGTCCTTCACTGCCAAATCACCCTTTGTACTTGCCCTGACATGAGGACTCCTCCTGGATATTGCAGCAATATTTCGGCTAACAGATGGGCTTGTAATGCTTGGTGGGTGCTGCTACCCTGCAGATAGAGATCAAATACCCAAGCATCGCAAACTGCTGTCCATGGCAGACATTCTTGGCTAATCTATACTCTCTAAAAGTTTCCATAGAGTGAAGGAACTTGTGTTAAACCAACCTAAATTTGCCATGCACCTTTTAGGCTTCCTATAAAGCAGAGGCATTCCTAATTTTCACACAGGTACTCCCTCTGGACCCTCTCTCCCTCTTTTCCAGACTATGGTGAAACATGTAGCCTTTCTAGAAAGCTACAAGGCTTGAAATCTGGTTTGACACCTGGTGTCAAGTGTTACTGCTCTGTGTTTCTTTAATGATGTGTTGACTTATAATAATACTTCACAGGTGGTGGTAGTGGTTCTTATGATCTCTGCATTATAATACTTTTAAGTAATAAAACAGGATCTTATGAATTTTACTTAATGTGTTAATTTTGTATGGGAAGATGTAATAGAATCATTTAGGTTGGAAAAGACCCTTAAGATCATCGAGTCTGACCATTAACCTAACACATCCATCATCAACACTACTTTCTCCTTCTTGAACTTAAGTCAGTCTAACCCTTGGAACAGCACCAAAAGCATGATGCTGATATTATTTTGAAAACAGCCTATTTCTGAGCCTAGGTAGTAAATACAGTGCATATATTCTATTTATATATATATATATTAGCCCCTGTCAGAGAAGACAGGTTTTGATCATAGTGGTCATGAGAGTCTAGTTACACTGTTATATGAAGTCTCTCATTTAAGTATTAGCAGACAGGTGCTATATAAAGCCTCTTATTTCAAGTACTAGAGAACAGGAGCTTTTTCCAATGCAGCAGGGCATTTTAAGACTTGACACTAAAATATGTTATTTGGTTGTATCATGTCATGTGTCATATCTTTATTGTTACAAAAACTGGTGAGCTTGTGCTGTAGCCTAACAACTTTCTGAAAGGCAAGTTTGTTAAATAAATGTCCTGTATGCTTTTTGAGGACTCTACTTCGTACAAGAGTTTTAATAACTCTTTTATTCTTCCTTCTTCTGTTCCATGCCTCTCCATTTTATTTTGTTGTCGAGTTCTAGTTATGATCTATTAGAAACTTAATTTCAGCTGCATTGTATGCTGAGGTACACACAACCTTAATTTCTGCAAGTCCTATTTCCAGGGCAGAGTTCATTCCCTGTTTTTTCTGGTTTACTGCTGTCAGACTGATAACTGTGGATGGAGACCAGCTTCCTGGTCTCCTTCATATAATGGAACAGTGATCTGCATTTGGCAGGAAAAAAGCAAGCACTTTCCATGTGCAGAGATAACCTCACAGCTGCCAGCCCTCTGAGCAGACATTGCTGAGGAGGTGTTTTCTTTTGCTTGGCTTCTTTTTGGCTGAATTGATTGATCTTTGTCTGGATACAGTCCTGTTTGATTTAATGTTGAAATCTTGAATGGAAGAGTCAGGAAAATTTTCTGTAACAGTTTCCTGTGACTAGACTGTGAAAATCTGGGTAGAAAACCCTTTACCCTATTGACATTCCAGCCTGTTGTGGCTCACAAGGGCTATTAGAAGCTTCCTCCTGCTAGTCTGAAAAGCCTTTACATAATGGGGTGGAAAACCACTTTGTGAAGAGACACAAATATCTCTTCACAGAATTCTGAAAATAGCAACCTGCCTTCCTCATCTGTAACACAGTAGGGGCAAGCTCAGCAATTACATTGATGACTAAAGTACTGATAAAACAGCACTATTCGCCCTAGGGAATCTTGTAAATAAAGATGGACAGCATTGTCCCACTCTTGTCTGGGAGGGCCACAGCAATAGTCCCAGATCTGCTGGCAGAAGCCAGAGATGCTTGGTCAATGCCTATGCAGACTTGCACAGACACCCTTATGTCAGATAAGACTGAAAACCCAAGGTCCCCATGTTTATTGTACAGCCTGCTTTCCTACTTTGTTATCCCTAACTTGGAAATGGTAGAATGTATGTATTTGGAAATGCTAAATGAGGCAAGAGCTGAATTACCATTGGCAAGCCATCTTTGCCATAGGTTTTTATTTCAGTCACTTGAGTCATTCCTGGCTAGGTTTTCCAAGTCTCAGTAAACATACTGCATGCTGGTACATGCTCCTATTGCTGCCTACACTTTTATCCATCTGTTATCATGGCAGTATTCCTACTTAGAAGTTGGTTGGACCATTAAACTAGATTACAGGTGCCAAGTGAATGTAGGTTTAGGCAGTTACAAAAGTTCTTCTGCAGGCTCTCTCCGCTCTTAAGTTAGAATTGCTACATTGATGCCACATGCTTCCTTACCTCATGACATCTGTTGATGCTGAAATGCCAAAAAAACCTTGTGTACATATAAAATGGATCTCTTTGTTGCTTGTATATGTTGACAAATTTTATTGCCAGTGTTTAACAGAGATGCTTCATGAGATCACATCCTTTTCCAAATACAGATACCTCTTGATGTTGTTTTTAAAGCAGTTTTATGACCTATAATGTCAGACATTAACTCTATTGATACAAAAAACTTTTTAGTGATCCTAAGTCATCTAGGCCCAGTAGCTATATTAATTAAGCTATAGGTACCTGTCCTGGTTTCAGCTGGGATTGAGTTAAGTGTCTTCCTAGTAGCTGGTAGAGTGCTGTGTTTTGAGTTCAGTATGAGGAGAATGTTGATAACACTCTGATGTTTTCAGTTGCTGCTAAGTAATGTTTATACTAAGTCAAGGATTTTTCATTTTTTTCTGCCTAGCCAGCGAGAAGGCTCGAGGGGCACAATAAGTTGGGAGGGGACACAGCCAGGGCAGCTGACCCCAACTGGCCAACGGGGTATTCCATACCATGGGACGTCACATTCAGGAA
>JANZLQ010000005.1:10390136-10415864 GCA_026212715.1 Elanus axillaris
ATTTTCTCCCCCATCCTGATGGGGGGGGGGGGAAGGAGTGAGCAGCTGCGTGGTGTTTAGTTGCTCGCTGGCATTAAACCACAACAGGTTCTTCATTCTTTTTTTTTTTGATTTTCCAGAAGAGAGGCTGGGTGGCCTTCAAAGTTGTCTTTCTAGGACTTTCATGTTAATTTTTCCATCATCTTTTCTATTCAATACTAAAGTGGGCTCTGCTGAATTATTTACAAATTGAGCTGATTCCAGTTAAGATTATGGTGGGTCCAGGTATAAAAATAAACATTTCATTTTTCTACCAAGGTTGGGTGGCTTGTGCAGCTAATACTAGTAGCGTACAGACCTAGAAACTTAAAAATTGCATGTAAACAAACATACATACACACACACAAACCATCAGATGTTCTCTTCAGCCACCGTGGGCTGACAAGATCTAATTGACTTCAGTTAAAGCATTCTGTATTTGAGGAATAGTTATTGACCCTTCTGCAGTTTAAATAAACTTATTTTTCACAAGTTCTGCACAGGAGACAATTTCATTACCTTAAAACATCCTGAATCTTAATTTCAAGTGGTCTGTTTAGAATGAACTTCAACAGACCTACCTTGAATCACAATTATTCTTTAACAGTTCAGATGAATTCTATGGGAAACAGATAACTTCAAGATGCGTGTCATGGTTTATTAATTTTTTTCCCCAATGTCAATTAATGATGTGCATTGAAATACATCAGCAGTTTTTGAAAATAGCTACAGTCACCACTACGCTTCTGTTCTGGATGTGTATTGTCTAAGTCAGGAAATGCTCTTACCGTATCAAGACTGGATACTGTTTAGCATCTAGAGATCTTTTTGTGTGGAAATAACAACAATATTACAATATTTTTAGAAAGCTAACTGGACTTCATGTGAATCCTTCCTTTAACCCTGTTATGTAGAATGGCCATGCTCTCCCTATATAGAATTACAAAAAGGCCTTAGTAAGAATTGTATTCATAGATGAGAAATAATCAGGAAATACAGACACTGAAATGAAAGTCAACTTCTGGGCTTGTGTCTGGTTCACTAGATGGCCTAAAATAAGTCATAACTTCTCCAATTACATTTTGATTATTCCACAGAATGCTGTAATGGTTCTTAGCTTTTTCATATGAGCATTGTGAATTAAAGTCTGAGCAGAACTTTTGACATCCTGAAATTAGCAAAGTGTGTTAATGCAACACATCACCATCTATGTAGGGCAGGAGAAAGAATGGTGGAGTCTGGAGAAAGAGTGATCTTTTAGAAAACATAAATTAGGTCTGCAGAAACTGTGTAGAATTTATAATAAATGGCCTAGATCAGAAGGAAAGACTAAAGAAAAGAGAGATAAATATTATTTATTCCCACCTCATCTGTTGCTGCACCAGATTCTCTGGGTTTTTTTGCATCTGAACTCTGTAGATTAGCCTCATGTTTATTTATATCCGACATGACGTTTGCATAAATTTGCAAAGGCCTCAGTTTTACTGATGACACTTGTAAATCGCAGTAGGTAAATGTGAGATTGAAGTCAGATACTGCTTATCTATCAATCTAGTGGATCTGTGCACAGATAAACTATCAGCCATGAATGCTGATACAATTTATTCTTGTAATAATGATTGTAAAAGGCATAGAACATGGCAAATTTATAATGGATTCTTGTCACATAGATTGTAATGAGAATAGAAAGCATCACGATCTTAATTTGTTCTGGTGAAAATTGTCGAACTGTAATGAGAACAGAAGATAGCACAAAAAATGTACCAATTCTCTGAGCTTCCTAAAATGCAATCTCACTGTTGCCCTCAAATGACGTTTTCCAGGTTCCCTTGGTCTGCTCCATTCCACAGTGGTTTTTGTTCACGTAGCCATCTCTTAGTGTCTCATTAGAAATATGCACCCTTTATAAAAATGTAATGTGGTCATGCAGTTCTCTCACAAGAAGACATTTTAGAAATATTTCATGCCTTTAATTGTTGTAAAGATAATGTAAGATGATGACACTTCCCAGCTAAACATGGAGAGTTTAAGCCAAGTAGAACCAATCTGGGTTGGCTTGAGAACAGTTGTGGGTGGGTTAGGGCAGGAAATATAAACTGCATTCACATTGTTGAGTGACATTTAAGAAGAGTAGCCTGAGTTTGAAGTACTGCATGATATTCAGTATGACTTTTAATAATTTCTAGAGCTTCATTTGAGTCTTTTATTTACTTACAGTCTTTTTATTCAGACCAGGTAGGACATATTTTCTTATCTCCAATAATTCTGGAAACTCAGTGAGTTTATTTCCTAATTGGTTGCATAAAAATCTCTATCAAGCATAGATGCTTGGGATAGTCCTTTTGACCAAATAGATTCATTTTCTGACATACTGATTAAAACTGATTCATATTCAGAAGAGCTCCTAAAATTATATTTGGACACCAGTTTTTAACCCCATGCTTTGGCAGACAGAAAACCTTTACAATGGATTCAGAATGACATGTTTTTCAAATCAAACTAGCAAACATACAATTCCCTAGAGGGTTCATCAGTTTTTGGAGAGGAAGTTCTAAGAGCAGATTAGCCAGTCCTACAGATACGTATTTTACTTAAAGTGTATTTTTTAACATACTTACTGCTGTTATCTAATACCAATTACTTACCGAAGCATGAAGGCTTCACAGACAGAGCAGCGCTCTTTTCCCCCTTTTTTATATCAGCATTTTTCTGAGAAACATATTTATTGATGGAATGATGGGGAAAGGTGTTCTTTGTTAACTTGGAGCTGTCAAAGGTTCTCTGAGTTTTTTTGTGCTTTGTTACCCAGCAGTTTCGTTTACCAGCTCCTTTCAGTGATGTCTGTGAGCATTCATCCTGTCGAGCCTTGCACTGTGGCACAGTCTCATTTCCCCAACATTTGTAATTACTGAGTTTTGCTAGTTTATTCAAATTTTTGTTAAACTCTTAGACCATATCCTACTTTGATTTGTATGTGTGCTTGTTTCATCAGTTCATGGGGTCTGTTGATATAATTTGGTGAATCCTTTTACTTAAAACCAGACAAAACCAGACTTAGTTCTTCTCTGGCTTCTTCCGTTCAGCACAATTTATTCTGCAATTACATAGATAATTTTTTTGTCCTAAAGTACTCAATGTTGTTGCAGGTATGTCTTTGTTTTCCTACTGGCATGATCAACATCACCAATTAAATTCATTAAAGATTACTGATAGCAATACTTTTCTTATAAGTAATTTCTAAGGAATGTTTTGGTACTATTATACAGCCTACTTATTGAAAAATGTCAACAAATTAGTTTTGTAAGATGCAATGCCCAGGGAAGAGTTATTGGGCAAATAACCCATTAGAACAAGAGAACTGAAAAGAGCTAGCAATTTCTGAGCTATCTACATTTTTACTATAACACATTATTGTTGTAATGTACATTTTTTAACTGTGGTGGAAAACTAATGAAGCATTAAAGTATAATGTTTTCTTCTAGGTGCCAATGTAGCATAATCAGGGAGATTTAAGCAAAACAATGATAAATACTGTGATAAAATGAAACTGTCAGATTGGTGACACAGGTAGAAGTTCAACCAACAATAAGATCTCCAAAACAAACTCATGAATGGTAAATTTTACGAATCTAGCTAGGCATTTTGGGTTATGGTTTAACTTTCTGAATGAATAGTCAGTTGAAATAGTTATTTGCACAAATTTTTGGTTGTTTTTTGGTTTTGGGGTTTTTATACAGATACTGGTGTAATTTAAACACTTTTGTGTTGGAATTACTACTTTAACTATATTTTAATTGTATTTGAAACAGAAAAAAGTGAATTTATACTGCAAAATATCTGAAAACACGGCAGTAAAAACTCAAGGTTTTTCAAAAAATCTGCTTAGTTGTCTTTGCAGAATAATTAGAATGATTGTATCCAAGTGCCATCTTGAAATAAAAAAAATTATTCTGAAGTATGGGATTTATATTTAATGCAGATTATTGGAGGGCATAATTGTAACTGCTATAATGTACAAATATTCACTTCTGCACACTGGAAACTGCTTCCAGTTCTGCCCTTGAAGACAGATGTGAACTTTCCACTTCATTGCCTAGAGATGTTTTTTTGAAGAGAGCTCCATAGAAGGTTCATTTTACAAGCACACTATATATTATTCTAGTAACAAAGGCTTGGGAATTGATTACACAGACTATAATATAGATATGATAATTGCTGGTATGTTTTAGAATGAAATTTGAATTTTCTGTGCCATGCATCTGTAGTTATGATCTCTGTAATGGACTCTTCATGCATTTATGTCTGCAGCTTTCCATAACCCATGTTTACAAAGTCTGTTGTTGTCTGTGGTTATTTAAAATTTTTACCAATATATAGCATAATTGATTCTTTTTTTACTCAGGCAGATGCCTATTTTACCAAAAAGGTTTGAGTTTGGTTTAGTTTTGTATTTTTAAATTGGCTTACATGATATATATGATTTTTAAAAAATTAATAATTAGAATGTAAATGAGAATTCCTAATTTAAACTATATAGTTGCATAAAAATATAAGTAAGTTTTCATTCCAAAGATATCTTTTTTTATAAAGAAAGCTATTCCAAACAAGTAAAAAAATTATATCCTGGTTTTATAAATTACGCATTAAGGTGACAATAAACTAGCTAAGTTGTTTAGTTGCCACAAAGCCAAGAACAAAACAATTATTTTGAATGTTTTTAGCAAAAGGCTTTTGTTTTTTTTCTGGAAATTGTGCTAATTTTAGAAAAATAAGGAAATTTGGAGATCACCAGCAAAGTCTGTTCTGCTTATTTTATTTTTTTAAAATGTTATTATTTCATTATTTTCAGGCTATTTCTTATATGAATATGCTGATTAGAGTGGAGAGGTTATACATAGCAGAGAAAACTGTGGAACTGTCTCTGAAGAAGAATAAAATTACCATAAAAATGCATGTAAAATTTTTGCTCAGGATTTTTACACAGAACAGTGGAGGTGCTGTCTGGATTAGATCCTCAGTTTAGTTTAATCACCTAAATTCCATTTGCTGAATTTGGGCTGTCATTGCCTAGAGAACAGAGATGAAGATATTTGTTTCATTAACAAGAAAAGCAGAAAAAAAATGCATTTTGTGTGTTTGTTTATGACATATCTAACCCACCTGACTCTTGTTGTTCAGCTTCTCTTCTGTCTTCTTTTTTTTTCTTCTCTTTTTTTCCCCCCAAATGACTAGAAAGTGAAGAAAGAGAAGGGCAAAAGAAAGAAATACAAAACTTATGAAGGAAGAAGTTTTGGGTTTTGCTTTTTTTTCTTCTACTTTTGACTTTTCATCAAACAACTGAGAGCTATTGACTTTGTCATTTTTATCTCCAGATGTTTGTTCTTGACTTAATAGGGAACCTACAATTAAATTAATTAGAAGCTGACATTAGTATCACTCATCCTGGAAGACTGCATCATGTTATGTTATCTATGATGTAAACAGGTTCTTTAAAAGTGTTTCAAGGGTTGGGCACATGGTTCAAGATTAGTTAAGACTTGAAAGTTGACTTTCAATGATAAAATAAGATCAGTCTATTCTGAATAACAGCAGCATGTTTGATAGATGGCTAATTGTAGTTGACATAGGCAATCATGAAGAAACAAAAGCTGACAACGTAAAAATTCAAATTAATGTTGCTCTTACTTACTTATTTGCTATTTATGTTGTTTGTTTTTTGGTTTTGTTTTTGTCTTTTTTTTAATAAGGGATAAAAAGATGGAATTCTGTCCAAGGTTTCGAGAATTAAAATTTTTTGTTCACTTTTGTGACATTTGTTAATATTTTGGTTGTAGAACTAAAGTAAGAGTATTGTTTACTTTCGAAAGGACAAATGGGTTCTTGTCAGTAGAGTAAACCTTAGTTAACCTTAGAACCCAGTAACATTTTATATTAAAATTATTTTAAAATATTTCTAAAAGTTTTCTACAATTTGCAATATATCTAAAAGCTTTACCAAGGACATTTTAGCATCAAATACCCTTTTAAAACTCAGTTGAAGACAGGCCATGCCTTCAAGATAAAAGTTAAGCTTCCATGCAGTTTTTGCTGACATTGTGATGTTAGCCACAAGGACAAGGTTTGTTAAACCTGATGTAAGGTACAAAACCAGTAAGTATGATTTAAAATACAAATGGAAACTGTGTGATTTCAAAATAAGTATAGCCATATTTATTCTGGGTTTTAGCATTACTGCTATAGAGCTTTGTCTAGTTTAAAATAGAAGCTATTTTCATGACAAAATAACTGATACTTGTTGCCAGAAGGGACTGTGAGTACAATGTACGTTTGTAATCCAGCAACTCAATGTAGGAAAGTGCTGAGCTTGTATCACATGAATTTTGGTCTTGCAATGCTTGCTTTAAAGCTTAACTTTTTAAAGTTTTAATGTGATTCTTTAGAAAGACAAATATAATTAAAAATTCATATTTTCATTAGGGTTTTTTTGTATTTTGCTGTCAACTAAGAGTCTACGTGTAAAAAATTTTCTACAGATAGAGTAATTATTGGAACAATTAACTCTGAAGATGGAGAAGTTCCTCCCCCATAAATTTTCATATGTTTCTAAAATAAATGCTGAAGGGTTGAGAATAGAAACCTCTTGGTGAAGCCAGATGGATTTCAGCATTAAAGGGTCAAATCTGCTGAGAATAATGGCCCCTTCTGGCCATAAGAATCTATGAATATTCTGAATGAGTTGTTTGGCTTCCTACAGTGCCCTGCATAGACATGTATGCGTGTGAATGTCCGTCTGTGTATCACTCACACATGTATGAGTGTAAGATTATTGATTTGCCCTTTTCATGAAAAATTTAATATCTTAAATCTTCAGCAATTGCATTCTCTGTCTTCTCATCAAGGAGAAATTCTGAATCATCTTAACTAGCTAAGTAATTGTGTAATTAGCATTAAAGCTGAACTAACATAGTTGCTTGGAGAGGATACTTTATTCTGGAGATAGCAAAAAGTAGCAAAAGAGCTTCTAAGGACTGCAGAAAGATCATTTCAGGGGCACTTTGGGTTTTGTTATCTGTGTAGATTTTTTCCCCCCCGCTTCATAATCACTAAAGCAGTACTGTGTGTATTCTGAGACACGTGAAAAACTGAATTTTACAAAGTTAAACCAAATAATCTTTAAGTTATTAATGTAGTATTCTGGGATACTGGAAACATTTGATATTTTTGTTTAGAAGTAATTGTGGCATTTCAATTAAAACTTACTCAATCTTACAGAAACAAATATTTTATCATAAAATACAAACAAGGTCAATATTTTAAAAAGCTCCATTTTATGAATGCACTCTTAGACTCTGTGGGTGGTATAGTTTGAGGTTTTACCCTGGCTACGAATATTTGGCATGAGGTAACAGGATAATGGGTGTGTCTATTACCAGGCATTGCAAGTCCGTTGGGAAACTGAGTACTCTTACCATAGTTCAACTCAGTATTTTGGGGTCTTACCTTTACTTACTTCCAAGGAGCTACCACTGATTCATAATGCTAATGAGACAGAAAAATTAAGTCACTTCATTTCAGTGGCTTTGGTTTGTTTTATGGAGTTTTTTTTCCTAGCAGTTAAAACCTGTCTTTTCCTCTTATATTTAATATTTATATTGAGAGTTAGCAGTACATTTTTTGGGGCAGACTTATATGGGTTTAGATTATTTGGTGTTTTCTTTGCATAATTGTACTCATGGTGTCTCTTGAAAGGAAACTCAAGCTTATTATGTATGATTGCTGGAGTATAAAGGATTTATTTGCACATTAAATGCCAAGAAAATATCTGTTTTAAGTAATACTGTAGCATCACAGTATGTTATGCTTTTAAACAGCTTGCAAGCAAGTTCCTGTAAGAAATACTGAGAAGAAATTTTAATGAATATTGGTCTGAAGTTTTCCAAGAAAAATAATTTATTTTTAATTCTTCATGTACATGTTTGCCAAATTATGGAAGTACACAGCATGCTCCACTTTTCTGAGTTACAATGTTTGACAGCATTATCTTGCAGATTAAATGGCATATTCCTTTCTAGGAAAATCCAGTATTTCCTTTTGTGTGGCTGTACAACGTCAAAATTGTAGGCAGGAAAGTGCAAGGTAAAATCAATGAGCAGGACATGCAGAAAAGATAAGGGTTAGTTAAAATGTGTCTGCTGTGCATATATATCTTAAGATATAATCAACATAAATCTCAAAGGAGGCAGAAGCCAAGACACTAAAAAAAGCTTGGGTTTTCCCCTTTTGCACCTGCACCTCATGTGTCCCTTTGTCTTTCGCTGGACTTTGGACTGTGTTGTCTCAAAGCTTGGGAATTTGCTTCTTATCAGTGAAAATGGCCACACCTAATGATAAAGTGTTATTCTGACCCATATGTTGCAAAACCATCAATTTTTTTTGTAGGAGGTGGCACCTGTGACTACTGTGCTCTGCCATCTCTTCACACTGCCCTTGCCATGATCTTAAAGCAGGGAGGTCAGTATGGTTTTCACCTCCTCATTTTGGGTATTTAGGAGAAATATCTGTTGGGAAGAGCTCAAGAAGTTGCTGGAAGGTGTATGTGCTTCTCGGCATGTGTCATATCACACAAAGTCATGGTCCTTCTGCACAGATGTAGTATCTATTTTCTTTGTTTACTTTATCATCTCTTTACTGCCATGGCAGCTGCCAGTATATCAGGAAATGGTTATATGCAACCTTCTTACTGTATTTGTAGTTAATGATTAATATAATTTTCCAAAGCCAGGTAAGTGATTTTCCTTCACTTTCTGCTCGACCTGTGCTCGCTTCCTTGAGAACAGCCTGTTTCCTTGACTATGAATTATACCCCAGTCTTTTTGTCTGCTTGTTTCTTTGCCTTCCTCCCTCATTTTCAGCACCTAAAGGATTCATATATCAATCATGTAACACGGAGAGCAAACATTATACATAAATCATTACTAACTTATAATAAACTCAAGTGATAAAGCCATGTGCTATAAACATAAGTGATGAAGCAAATATGCACACGGTGGTTCTGATTAAAGTAAGATTCAAAGAGCAGAGATGAATGGAAAAACGGGAGTCAGTGGAAGTGTCTTTAGGTATTTAGAGCTTTTGAAAATCAGACCATTTATTTAGGAATCAGATTACAGATTTAGGACCTTACTTCAAGCTATACTTTAGTGTAGGCTCTCAGCACATCTCAAATTCATTCTTGAAGTGAGGTTTCTCTGGAGCATAGTTTGCTGCAGGCTCTCTCCCTAACCAGGAATAGATGCAGTAGTCAGCCCACCAATGGTGTTTCTATCTGGAGATAATGTCCCATAGCCTGGTGAGTGAATTTGAGTAGCCAGGGTCAAAACTTCAGCTCCTCAGTTAAGTATTAAAATTTAGGTGAGATGAGGCTGGATGGAGCTAGGAAAAAAACAAACAAACAAAAAAAAACCCAAGCCCACCAAACTTCTATTCTTTAAGCAAGTATTTCCATCCTCCTCCATAGCATTTCACTTGGAGTGTAGATCAGCCACTTCCACTTATGTGAAATAGCATGCCAATCCCTCTTCATAAAAAGGACTATTCACGCAGTAATAGACTAAATATAAGCAAAAGGCAGACACATTTCAATCTGTTTTAGCAGAGATTTTTGGTTTTGCAAAACATATTGTTGAAAAGAACTACACATGTTAGTTTTAGGATTATCTGGTTGCAAGAGCAAACAAAATACAAAATGACTTTTCAGAATAATGATGTGTTTATATTTCTATTGAGAATGACCAAATTAAAAAAGATTTTACAGGGAATGGTTGAGCTGTTTATTAATATGATCCATTAAGGTTCAGATAAAAGGATTGTATTTATAGTTTATTATCAAATGTATATTCTCAGATGTAGGATCTGAGATAAAGGATAAAGACCCACTGAGCAATAGGCACTGTGAAACATTAAGAATAGTTCTCCTTTTTACTACAGAATTCACCTCATCTAGTTCTTTAGCTAAGCCCTAGTTTTTGAACAAAAACAATTTTCTCTAGGCTCTCCATTAAAGGTCAACATTGAACACAGGACTGAATAGACCACAAAATCTTCAGGGGATGGAATTGTTTGTTGTTTTAGTGCCATCCGTGACACTAGACATTTGTCAGTTCAGAGCAAATAATAGCAATGACGGGATGGGAATACTCACACTCTCTGCTGACCAATTGCGTGGGGATTAGTGATTCAGCTGCTAGAAGGCATAGAAAACAGTTTTTATTTGAGACTGTTATAATAAAAGGTACAAAGGAGCATACTAGGGCTGCTCAACATCTACATATAGCCAAGGAGGACTGCAATAATCTAACATTTTTAAAGTTCAAACTAGTTTGTAAATAACCAGTTATTAAAAACTGTGTTGTACTATAAAATTATTACTTCAGACACTAACCTTGGATTTCTTTGGTCTATGTGATCTAAATGGAACAACTACAATAATACTATCAAAACAAGTTAGAATAATGTGAATACAGGTCATATACTGCTATTAATTAATGCACAACAGTATGTTCATTTGTCATGGATACAAGTAAATTGAAATTGGTTTAGTCATCTAATTGGGAATCTCCTTAAAAGAACCTGTGAAAGAAAATGTCATTGAAACAGTTGTCATCTGACTATGATTGTCAGATATATGCTGAAATATATTTATGAATGTAATTATGTTCTTATCTTGGAAGTAAATACAGAATCTCCAGTGTCTTTTGTGAGGGAAAAGTGAGATACCAAAATAATACTGAAAACATGCTAGGATGGACTCTGTGGATTGGAAGACTGCTTAATAGAAAGATGGTATTGTCACTGATGTGTAACAACAGAAAACTCTCCACATCTGATTTTCATGCATATTTTGTTGAAAAAGTCAATATTCAAAAATATCTTAAAGACTTAAACAACAAAAAAACAAACAAACAAACCTAAATCTAGTTCAATTTTATAGATTCACTAATTAAAACATTCAACCCATAGGCTTACAGGGTATCATACTGTGTGAATTAGGGCTTATTATTATTACAGATTTATATTGTGGTGGCACCTGAAGATGTTTCAGTGTTGTCATGACAGACACTGCAAGTGTTGTCCCAAAACTTGTGGGATCGCTCACCTGGTGTGCAACCCAGTAACACACAAGAGTCAAGGTATTAGCTGTTTATTGCCAGTTCTGTGCAGAAAGGAGTCTAGCGGGTATCCCCACAAAGCTAGAATACCGAGCACTAAAACATTCATTTATACATTGTAAATTAGCATAACTACCATATTCATTGTTTATCAACCTTTTATTCGTGCCCATAATTCCATATCTTAAAGCCGATTGATGTATAGCGTCCTTGTCTTCATTTAAAGGTGCAGCGTCTTTTAATTTTACTGTGTAAGCTTGGCAGGTGAGGGTTTTCAGATGGAGGCGAGTATCCTAACTTCTAGAGGTGTGGTTTTCGTATTATAATTAGTTAAGTTCACCTAAAGGGCACATTTTTAACTGATTCATATGGTATAGCCAAGCTTATTGGGCAATCAGCACACTAAAGTTTCTGGTTCCTAGTTTTAGGCAATTTGTTCCTTCTAATCCATTGTCTTGTCAAGAGCTGCTTACCCAGGTGATTTACATCAATTACTTATCTTTTGTTCCCTACATTTGTAAAAAATTACAAACATAAAGATTTCGATATCACAAATATGATATATAATTTTCTAAAGGAGCTACAGCCTCAGAATCTTTTCTTTGCACAGTTATAAAAAGAGATTTATTCTGTTTCAGATAATGTTTGTGGATTTTCACTGTAATCCAGAATTTCTCAAAGTATGCACAGATCTTAATCACCCCTACTCCACTGAAGTACTTGAGGCTCTTCCATTGACTTCTTTGGCCTGTGGATGATGCCCATATCCACTTTATTGCTTTTTCCTTCACTGGGGTTGGTTTTGCCATGGTAAAAAAAGAAGTGGTTACCAGAGGCAGTAAAATGTTTGATGGGAATTTCTCTGTGTAAGTAAAACTGAGGAGGAAGTCTAATTCCTTTGAGCTGGGCAACAGCACCCCTACAGCTAAACCTGCCAAGATAAAGGAGGACTATTGGTCATCTTGTTGTAACAGTGCATGAAAAAAAGCAACAAATGCATGACAGCACGGTTAGATGCAGAGTAAAAACAAGTATAGTACTGTTCCCTCTCCACAATAAAAAACCAGTTATTTTTTGACAGCTTTTCTTCTTTTGCATCTATGATGATATATATTCTAGTGATACATTTTTTGCATTGACAGCATACTTCTAAGCATCTAAGGGCCTTCAGCAAAATAACTAAGGGAAATTGAAGATTACAGAGACACTATATGCATAAAAATCCCACTATCTGCCAAATTTAATTTTTAAAATAAAAATTTCTAAACAACAGAGCAGTTGCTAAAAAGACACAAAAGTTTTGCTTTTTCTGAAGGTGCTGGGATGTATCTTGAAGTAAGGTAAGGGCATACACATTTCAGAATTGTCATCACTTGAGGAAGTAGGTCATCCTTGTGTTGTCGTATTCTGTATTTCATCTGTTCATAATTGAGTGGAATATTTAGCAGTCCCAAACCTATTAAAATTAAGGAGCAGATAATTCCTGACACATGGGAGAAACACTGATTCCTCTGTACTTCTCTGGTAATCTGCTGCAGTATTTACAATTCTCTTCCTTAACACTTGGTGTCAGAGAAAAAGAAGAGATCATTAGCAACAGCAGACCAGCTGACAAAGTTCCACCAGAAGCTTTCATTTTTTTTCTGGAGCCAAAGCAAAATCTTAGGGCAATAGGAATAATTTGATGATTATTCTACTACTCTATAAAATACACCTTTTTATTTAAGATTTTAAATTTTTTAACCTTCTGACTGAAGAAAATGTTACAGTTTCTGGTGCCAAGGTATTATTTTTCAGCACATTCACAGAATCACATAATGGTTGCGGTTGAAAGGGACCTGTGGAGGTCATCAGGCTTTGTTTGGAAGGATAATAACAAGGTAGAGAAGAATTTCTTGGGATGTATCAACACTTCAGAAACATTAGGGGGACTGTTTGACACCTATTTGAGCTCTTAGGCTGCTGTTATCAGTCCAGCATCCAAGATGTGTTTATTCAGAAATTCAGTCCCTGAAAGCTTCTGTTAGTGAGCAACCACAAATTTGAATGGAAGACATTAAGGATAAGGAAAAACAAAAAGGAGGGGAAGATCCAAATAGTGGTTGTGCATAGTCACTTCATTGAAGATAAAGGCTCCAGAGCAGATTTTGAGGGGGTAACTATGCACCCAGTGTACTGGTCGATGCTGTCTCATTGCCATTGTACGTTCTCCCATATCTTTATTCTTTTCTTATTTGTTGCAGTTTTTTGCAGCTCAGAAATCAAAGTGATATTCAGTAGGTCAGCTGTAGACATGAGTAACTGGTCTAATTAACTACACTCTTGCCCTATAGTCAGTAGACACAAACAGGCACTTTTAAAGTGACAGTCTTTTTATCTAATGTCCTATGATAGGTTAGATTAACTGCCTTCTAAATGTTCCTGGTTTTCTCCATCAAAGGTAAAAGTTTCCAACCACAATTATAAATATCTACACAATACGCATCCACAGTTTAGTGAAAATGCCACTTTCTCGCCTGCTTAGGTAGTGCCTACACCCATGTTTCGAAAAATGCTAAGCTACAAATAAGATTTAACAGCCTGAAGAAGTAAGTGTTTGGTAGGACCACACTGAATAATTATACAGTAATTTCAATAAACTTGAATTACGTGATTTTAATGTGTCTTCTAAACTTCTGGAATGTTTCTTTCTCTCTCTAAAAGCAGGAAATATATTCCCATTAAGAGATGCTGGAAGATGCTTAAAGCAACTTAAGGCAAAAAAAATCAAGAGGTAATTTTTAAGGGATTTAATAACAGTTTAACTCCAAAACATTTCATTCTAAAGATGGCAAGCTAAAACAGCCTTCAGAAATTTAAGATTTCTTTTATTAGAACTGCTTGATTTCCTTCAGTAGTAATGATTAGAATTCCCATAATCTAAGACAGAAGATTGTGGACTGCAGCCATGGAATAAAATAGATTTTACTTTTATTGCTGCACATCAGACAAAGTGAAAAAAGTAAAGTGCCTAACAGCAGCATGCAGAAATGGCAACTCATCAAGCAGACTATATGCTAAGGTATCACAGTTCAGAACAAATACCAGCACTCTCAGTGGCAATGCCTTCTAGCAGGGAAAGGTTAAGTATCATTTTTTTGTTCTGGATTTCTGTTGCACTTCAAAGGTGACACAAAGAGAAGTAAGTTTTATTCTATTCCTATTTTGATATTAGTTGTATCTTCCAACAGACTGACCAAATTCTTTTGAAACTTTTATATATATACCATAATTGAGCTGCATAAACCTGGATAGCAATCACTGTCTTCAATAGCTCTGTACAGAAGCAGCCAGGAAGCATATAGCAAATACTTCTACTGATGCATACAGAAAAAATAGGTAAGAGTCTCACTCATTTTTGCTCTTTTTGCTTCCCAGTGGCAACAGAAATAAATACATGAAATCCATTTTTTTTCATGTCCGTTTTTGTGACTTTTAATGTATACACCAAGTCAGTCAGTCATGTAAGCAGTGGTAACTGGGTACATGCACAAGTCTGCCATGAAAATAGTTGAAAATAGCTTGCTTTATTTCATAGTTGTGATGGCTTAAAAGTAAGCTTATCAATTAATGACAATAATCTGAGATGCTGAGATAACTTGATCTTCCTCAATCACATATTGAAAGCCTTTTTTCTGAGAAAGAGATAAAAGCTGGTCATCTTTTTATATTGTTCAGATAACAATCTCGGCTTGATTGCAACTTCAAACAAAAAAAGGCATTCTCAAACTGAAAAGGTAATTCCTTCCTCCTTGTGTTGACAAACTTGTTTATTCTGTAGGATTTTTTGCCTTTTTTTTTTAAAGTTGATACTGTACATTTACCTGAACCAGCTTTTGTGGATTTCTATGATCTCTTTTTGGTGGCTGAAAGACAGCTTGACATTTAAAGTTGGCTAAATGCTACAAATTTATTTAATGCTAATAGTATAATGCTTTCTGCTCACAAGTACTATTACAATAATACAGTTTTTGAACCTGGTAGGATTTCATGAATCATTGAATGATTTTGTTGGCAATCACATCTTATACTGAAATCAGCTGCATTTCTCTGTACCACCACTCCTATTGTATCATATTCCAAACTGCACATTACTAATGGCAAGGAAAGTCTTCTAGTTTCAAACCTAAATTTATCCATGGACAATTCATATCCATTTGGTTTGTAGCTACTATACCTTTCCCCTTATATAAATCATATTTGTGGGATTCTTTTCCCTAGCTTAAATTAGCCATATGCTTCTAACCTCTTCTCCAAAAATCAGCCATCTGACTAAGTATTTGTTTGCACATTCTTCCTCCACTTGGGGTGAAATCCAAAAATATGTTTAAGATCCTAAGTGACACTTTAGACAAAATTTATGTGTATAAATTCAGGAGAATGATGCTGGAAACCTGTCTGTGACCTCAACAGGCACACAGTATCTATGAAAACCTTTCTATATTTTCCTAATTCTGGACACCATAAAGCCTCAACTGTGGACTCTGTCTATGCCAAGCTGGCTGCTTAGGCAATTATCTCCTGCCTCACACTCTTTGGATAGAGAAGGGGGGGGAGGGTGTTGTTTTCTATTTTTGTATTTTTTTCTCCTGCCAGATCTACAGTCCGATTTGGTGGTCATGCTCTGAATATGTATGTCCCTCTATCATTCTGTACGATGGTGGTGGTAACTTTTTTATGTGCAAGTCTAGCAATGTGAATATTTCTTCTAAAGGTAGGAGATCTGAGTGGGATTTGAATTTGTAGTTCACACATCCCAAAGAAATGATCAGGCCACCATTCCCGTTCTAGATGGGAACGTAACTTCTCTGCATAGTTCTGTTCAGGCAATGTCTACCATACTCAGAGGGACTCAGCAAAGAAGATGTACAGACTTTAGGAGTACGAAGCAATTATTTGTTGATGAATACACACCGCAGACAGGTACATCTGAAGAACCGTTGATACTAATATCCTCACCACCTCAGTGAGGCTCTTGAAGAGTGTTTGCTGACCAAGCAATCATTAGTGAGGTTAAGAAGCGTCAACTTCCTTTGCTCCTTGGAACAGACCAACTGACAGTTGCTGTTGCCAGGTTGCTGCCATCTACTTCTGCGTGTTTTTGTTTCGGATTTATACATGTTCATTTCAGTATTTTTTTTCTTGAATTCTTCTGCCAATGGCACTCTGTGGTTTTGCCGGGTTTTTTTTATTTATTTTATTTTCTTACATCACCTGGCTTTCTCTCAAACACCTTCTCACCTCTTAAACTTTTTTCTCACTAAAACTGAGTTGAGGACTCACAGCTGTGCTGCACCAACGTAGGCCTTGCATTCTAGACATCTTGAACCTCTGGGCCGAAAGTTTCAAGAGTTCATTCTCTTCTTCTGTTTGCAAAAAGAGCCATTTTGTAACAAGCAGGGCAAGGACCTCACAAGAGGAGGAGTGACTCCAGCCTCATGTTATTCAATATACTCAGGGCAGGAGGATGTGAAGGCTTCCAAAGCCTGAATACATATCTACTTTAAAGTAACTAAAACATAGGAAAAGAACTACAACTTAAGAAGCATGCAGGGTAATTTCCCTGCTTCGCAATTTCTTGCCTCATCTCTACTAATTTGACTAATCATTTCATGGTGGCACAGGTTCAGTTATTGTTCTGGAATCCAAGTACACATGCTCAATGTGTAACAGTTTCATTTTTACCTGTAGAATAAATGATGATATGATATCCATGAAAAAAAGACAAGATTTTTCTGACAGTCTTCTCCCAGTAAACCCATATTGCTTTTTAGTATATGGCCCTTTTCTTCATAACAAGCATCAATTCAACTTTCTTTCAAATAATTTCCTAAAACTTTGTAAACATTTGAATTGGACTAACAGAGCTGTAGTTACCAGGAACACTTCTTCTACACATTAAACAAAAGTGGATGTGAGTTGAATGTGGGTAAGCTGTGTGTGACTCGATTTGGGTGGATTATGTATATCTCATAGCTTCTTGATTTGGCTTTCTTGTGCCAATGTACTTCAGTGAATACTATTAGATTATGATCGTGCATTTCCACATCCAATATGATGATTTCTATTCTGTGTGCTCACTTCCTGTTGATATTTGCTTGTGTTAAATCTCACTGTTATAAAAATTTGAGATTAAAGCATATATTATGTGTACCATACCATTAACTCTGAAGTTATCTTAACTGCAATGTGGATAACTTTTTATCTTCAAGGATACCAAATACTTTGTTGCTTGTTTAAATTACCTTTGCAGAATTTGACTTAGCTCAATTTTTGGAAATTCATTCCTTATCCCTGCTTTTTCTGATCTTCAAGACAGAGTTTGCTATGCTTATCGGATTACTTTTCCTCTCTGGATGGGCTATTCAGTTACTTTTTCTATTATTTCATTAAGTGGCTTATTCATATGAGATCTTGGAAACATGCTGTACAAATTTGCAAAAATAAAACCCATATCAATTAAAAATAAATATCCCAGTTAAATCTGTTTTAGAGTCTCAAACCAAAGAGTTTATATTAGCATTTATACCAGAGTTGTCTTAATTTTAAGTGTATGTTTGTTGTGTTTTCCAAGAAACATACTCAAATCTATTTTTAGTAAAAAAGAAGATGGCAAATTTGAGTAATAAGAAAAATGTTTGGTGACTGCCTGCACTGCCTCTCCCCCTGTTTTGTTTATGAGGTAATTAGGGAGAAAAAGCGTGCTTTCTTTTCATAGATCTATTCAGGTTTTTATAATTAGAATATGGTTTTTGGTAAAGATTCTGTTTTGCAATGTGATTATTTTAGGTAGTGGAATTGGATATTATTTTTTCAGAGATTTATTTCTTAATGCTTTTTTCATTCCTATGTTGGTTTTGTGATTTTATTGTACTGGAAGCAGTGAGGAAGGAGAATTAGGAAGGAATAAAAATATTATCTGAGGAAGTAGTTGGTTGAGTTGGTTAGTGTCTAAATGAAACTAAAGCTTTTGCCTTCTGAAGTAACTTAGAGATGTTTTATGGGAAGAAGCATCTGTTTTCACCTTCACAAATATATTAAGTACTTTGAGTTACTTTCAGTTAAAGAAAAACTCTAGTTTACCAATTAGTGTTCTCCAAGAGTGAGTTTATCAACATGCTGCAATAAAAAATCCTTGACTGGCAGGGAGATGGAAGAGTTGACCCTATTATTTTCAACGTGAAATTATCTAGCATTGTGGTATGTGAATACAAAAGCAAAAAAACTGAAATGCCTGAGCTCTTGCATGACAACTGAAAAACAGGCATTCACAATTAATGTTAGATGTATGCCTTTTTCAGGATGACATCTGTTTATTATAAAACTGAATGAGGAATACATTGTGACACAGTACTTTGTTCTGTCCAGCAATATGGGGTTGTAAGGATTTCTGAAAACACATGGAAAGAGTCATGGGTTCAGAATATTAAAGCACACTAGTACCACTTGTGATGCCAGTAATAGTGTCTACTGCCAATTCAGGAACCAAAGGGTGTGAAGAATTCTGTAAAGAGCTAAGAAGATTTATCTAGTGAAGACTGCTGAAACAAGATGATGTCCATTTCCCAAGTCCTAATAAATTTGGGTTGACAGGCTAACTGAAAAGATAGCCTTAGGGAAAAGCTTGCATTCAGGGCAAGAGGTTAACTGAGGAGAAGACAGGTCTAAAACTGAGGCATATGACTTCATTGTACAAAATTTGATTTTACAGAGATCCATTCTGACAGAGAATCAGGAGCTAGAGGGCTGGTGATATAAGGAGATTTTTGTAGGCTCTTTTGTGATCAAGTATCTGCATGATTATTAAAACTTAGATTGGAATTTAAAACACACAGCTTGGGAGAAATATTCGCCATGCCTATATAACAACAGTAAAAAATAAAGTGGTAAATAGATGCAGATATAACAAAAGTCCAAGAAGACAATAGCAAGGTTTATTAAATCACTGCATATCCGGAGAATTCCGGGATATTTCACTAGCATCACTTGCATCAGTATGGCAGGGAGGCAAGACTGGGACTTCCACCTCTTGACAAGATTTAGTGCAGTTTGCCAGTTTGGTCATCACCACCTACCTTCCTTTGCTCATGTTAACTGTTACTGTTTTCCTTTTTAAGAGACTTGTTCTACTATGTGCTCAGCACAAAGCACAGTCCTTGAGTTGAAGAACTTTACTCCAGGGAAAAGAGACTGAATAGGGACCGTGAGCAAAGCTGAGAGGAAAGAGTGGCTGGGTAACTGTTTGGTTTTAAAATACTTAATACTATTACTGAAGTTGCTAACGTTATTATAGGCAGTTCATAGAATTGAGTCTGTGAAGGATTTAAATGAGGGAAGGGAAGTGACTTGAATCTGAGAAGGAACAAGTGTATGAGCAGTGAGTAGGCTGCAGCCGAAGAGGTACTAAATGGGATCTGCATAACGAGCAGAGCTAGAAGTAGTAAGAGCCAAATGTAGATGTATAGAAAAGAAACAAGTATAGAGACTCTAGAAACCAGATATGGATATATTATAAGGAAATAAATGGAAATTATGTCACAAACAAGTGTTACTGTGAGAAGAACATTTGCAATTAATGTATAAAGTAACATGTTCTTTAAGAATTTCTATATAGCATGTGTGTGAAATTCAGCAAACTCTTGAACCATGGATTATTTCATGGTAGAAACCACTTAATTATGTTTTTATGAAATTAAAGATGGTTAAGGCTAGATTCTGAGAAACTTAATAACACTGAAGTATTGTCTTATTCCATTGCCCCATGCTGACAGAAGCTGTATTAGCACAAATAATAATGGTGTTATTTCTGCTTACATTCTGAAATGAGTATTTGTCAGGCTGATTGTAGAAGGCAAAACCAGCCTGCTTTTCAGTGGGTTTAAAAGCTTTTGGGCCTTCCAATAAATTTAATTTAAAAATAATCTATTATAATTATATATTATATATTACATTATATATCATGTATTATATATAATATATAACATTACATATCACATATTATATATTATATTATTAGCAATAATAATATAATCATATATAATGTGATAATATATGAAATATTATTGTATTATATGATATGTATTATATATTATATTATTATATTATAATATCTAGTAAACTTTGTGTAGTGGTCTTTGCAATCTTTATGAGAAAAGAATCAAGGGTACTATGAAATTGGATCTTTTTTCTGTAGTCTATTTATGCAAAATGTTATCTATTGTATTTAGTCACTTACAGACTCCTGATAATACTAACAGCATGTTTTTCTGTGGCCAAATTTGTTTCCTGTTGTGTTACTTCTATTTGAAGTTTATAAAAGACAGTTCACAACATACTTATGGCTTCCAAAATTGTTTTTTAGGAAAAAAAAAATGTTGCTGACCTTAAAAAGGGAGGAGACTATAGTAAAAATTCCAGATAAATCCCTCTAAAAATATTTGCAAGAAAACTAAGTTATATTTTACACATTCTTTAAAAAAGAAATTACTTTTACTTGTATTTCTTAATTAGTGCTTCCCAGACAAATGGCGTGTAGTTGGAGAACTTTTAAGTCCTATGGAGAAAGATCATCTTCCCTGAAGGATTATGTTTTAATGCTTTTTTTCCTAAATTGTATTTAATAGTCTGATACAGAGCCACATTCACTTTGGAGTTGCAAAGGGTACAGTAACTATGAGGGGCTTCACTGCATTTGGAGACAGACGATTAAATCTGTAAACTGCAGTTATTGGGACAGTAGTGCCAAATACTTTTGATAAATATTTAGTTGTGTCAATAACTAGGACTCACTGGTTTGGTAATTTTCTATAAAAGTAGAATAATAAATACACAAGGCAATTGTTAGATAATCTGAATGATAATGCATGCATTCTTGCATTTCCTGTGCCTGAAAAAAAAATTCGTCAGACAAAGAAAATTATTTTAGAACTTTCCTTAGTTCCATTTCAACAAAATTAGCCCACATGAGTGTTTCTTACTAAATTTTGTTTCACATGCAATTGCCATTTTGTCTGCTGTTCTTGCAATTTATATTTCACTTGTTAGCTTAATCAGCTATTTATTCAAAGGGGCACCATCACAGTAGCGATTCAATTATTTTTAAAACAATTAACAAATAAGAGAATTGTAAAGTCATTTAGCAATGGGCTTTGGATCTGAAGTATGCAGATAGACTTCACAAACTGGGGTTTTGGTAGATTTTAGATAATTCCAGAAAGTATTTGAAACCAGCTAATCTCAAAATGTCTTAATTTCTAATCATACCAATGCTCTCAGAAATATCCTGCTTGGGATGTGAGAGCTGAGCACATAAGCTCCATTATTAGAGATTAATAGAAAGATGCCTCACTTCTGGTTAACTATGTTGAAAAGCCATTTGTGGTCCTATCATGACCAACCCTTATCACTCTGTGAGAAATGCCATATCAATGACAAAATTCTGGTGTCACTACATGTTAAGTGCTCTTGGTGGTAAAACCTGCCAGTGCATTTGCTGAAGTGAGGCTCCTCTTTACGCTGAAAAAGGCAAGTTGCATGAAGTCAGGAGGAGAGCAAGGAGTCTGGTGCTTACACCCCTGTCATTCGGGCATTGTTTGGTGGCAGGGGCAGTGCTGGAGTTGCAGTCTCTGCTTTTGTTGTTACCTCATTTATTACTGTATTGTTATTATAAAATGCATGAATGTTTCTGGGGTTACACAGTTCTGCCAGGTACCTCTTCTTCTAATTAAATACCGCATCTTCTGGGCAACTGATTATATACTGTTGGATATTCTGCAGTATTTGATGGTATAAAATTGATCAGTCATCCGTAATACCCTAATATTATCAGCACTATTACCTATATAGTTACGAATAGAACAATTTTGCTGTTTTTCATGTGCTTTATATTCAGTAGGTCACTAAATTCTCTATATCAGAGAGATACAATAACTGAATTGCTGAGACCTTCCATTGTCACAGTAAAAAGAGTTAAAAACAAGTATACAAAGATTTTAATGTACAGCACAGACCCCTTCTTCTCCACTAAAGCTCATTTTGCAATAGTGAAGTAGAGCTTCATTAATTATTCTAGTATCCAGAAGATTCTGGGCTTTTTCTTTCCTTTCAGTACTTTCTGTGTTTAAAATTTGCTTTTGCTAAAGAAACTGTACCCTAAATCCCACTGGAAACAGTCTCTTTACTCCACTCATGTAGTAGCTAGGCAACTGGCAACAAGATCTTTTTGCACAGATGCAAGCATTTGTTCTTTTTTTCTGATTTTCTGGGAAGAAGAGTAATAAGAGCCAGTGTGCAGCAGGGATTAAGCAGTAAAGAGAGCAGACAGGTGATTGTCCTTCTGGGTTACAGCCATATTAAATTTCTACACTGATACATATACACAAATTCAAGAGGGGAAGGTAACTTCTGAAGAGAAACAGAGAGCCGTGAGTCCCTGTTTGTCCCCTTTTACTCCGATTTACAAAATTAGAGGGACCTACTGATAGATTATAGAGGCTTTAGAAAACGATAGATGTTAGAAATATATTAAGCAAACTTTGTACATGAAGGTCATCAATACTTTGGAACAATGTAATTGTTTTCACAGTGTATTTTTGTGTTTGTTCGGCTTGGCTTTCTGAAACGTGACACACTTCATTTCTGTTAGAAAGGTGTTATGGTTCTTCCCACAAGAGCAACAAACAAAGAAAATAACTTCTCAGTATGCATAGCATTTGGATTAAAAGTATCCAGCTGTATCAGTTGAAAATGCCATGTGATTTTACTGTTAAGTTTTCAAGTAAGTAACTTCATATGTTTGTTGTATCACAGGTACAGGAATGGCTGTGCTTAAACTGCCAGACCCAAAGGGCAATGTCAGGACAACTTGGGGATATGGGCAAGGTGCCACTTCCGAAAGCAGGCCCTTCACCACCAGTATCCAAACCCCCTGCTACTCTTCAAAAACAGCCTATGCCTGCTGTCTCACATTCCCCTCAGAAGACTTCCACACAGCCTACTCCAGCAGCAGCAAAACTGAAAGAAGAACCAGGCATTCAGAAGGAAGTTCCAAAACTTCAACAGGGGAGACTGGAAAAAACATTGTCAGCTGATAAAACCCAACAAGGAATTCAAAAAGAAGATACAAAGGTTAAGCAGGGGAAACTTGTCAAGACACCCTCAGCTGATAAAATCCAACGTGTTTCTCAGAAGGAAGACCCAAGACTCCAGCAAACAAAACTGACAAAGGCAGCCTCATCTGATAAAATTTTGCATGGAGTTCAGAAGGAAGACATAAAACTTCAAGAGGCAAAGCTGGCAAAGATACCCTCAGCTGATAAACTTTTACATGGACTTCAGAAAGAAGACCCAAAACTCCAACAGATAAAAATGGCAAAGGCACTATCAGCTGACAAAATCCAACTGGCAGCTCAGAAGGAAGATGCACAACTTCAGGAGGTCCAATTGTCAAAGGCAGTTTCATGTGATAAAATCCAACATGGAATTCAGAAAGAAGATCCGAAACTTCAACATGATAAAATCATGAAAACTTCATCAGTGGAGAAAATCCAACAGGAAGCTCAAAAAGAAGAACCAAAACTTCAGCAAGAGAAACTGTCAAAGACACTTTCAGCAGATAAAATTCCTGCAACAATAAGTTCAGACCAAAAGAAACCCCTAAGCACATTGGAAGAAGGTAAAAAAACTGTGCTCCCAGAAAAGAGCACTTCACATCCGGAGGACAAAAAAGAGCAAATTACAGCTGAGACTAAAGATCGTGTTGCTGAACAGAAAGCAGAAGTTGAAGCACCTTATAAGGGACTGCAAGCTAAGAAGGAAGAGGATGTTAAGAAAGAGGATTTGATAACTGGGATTTCACAAATGGTTTTGAAAGCTGAAAAAGCTCAGGAAGAAGAAATTCCTATTCAAAAAGCACCTTTGCCAGGAACTGACCATGTGGAAGCAGTGAAAGAAAAAATAGTAAGTACCTTTCTCACTCCTAGCCCCCTTCTCCCTTGCTACAGTTTCGAATCTGATCCTGACAGACCCTTTCCTTTATGTCTTGCTGCTCTTCATTGTTATTCACAATATGGGATGATTCTAAATTATAAAATCAATCCCTCCCATTGAGTGAAAGTTTCACCAGTTAGTCCTAAGATCTAGATGCCACTTTTCAGTACTTCTTGTGTGATTTTCAAGCAGTTAATCATTTGAAACTAAGGCAAAGTTTCTGTTTAATAATTTTTCCAACATTTCTGATTTATTTATCTGCTTCTGTAGTCTCTCCAGACTTTGGAGTTTAATTGTTGATATTGGAATGTTTTCATAGTTCTTAATCCCAAAAGGGAATAAGCTGTGATGGTAAGGTGAACAGTTTTGCAACACCAAAATATAATAAACATTTGAGGGATACTTTGTGATGCCTGAACGTGATATGTTAAAGAATGCAACCTTTACATCTTTTTACTATTTCATTTGTTTATCTCATATGGACAAGTACTTTTAGGTAGGGTTTGTGGTGGGCTCTCGTCATCAAGTCAGATGAATGGATGAGTTTATGATAGCATGTATTAGAGGTCTGCATTTCTTAAATGTGTTTGCTGGATATGAAGTCACCAAGTCACTTAATCAGTTGAAGTGAGTAACGTACACAATTTGTTGAGAAATGCAAAATGATGGGGTTTTATATCAGCATTTAAAATTAGGTGCTGATTATTATGTTATGAAAGTAGGAGTAGGTTTAGGAAAAGTGTTTAACCTTTGCCAAAATGATGTTTTCAAATAATCCTAGTCAAAAAGGTCAAGGGTGGTTTTTCGGTTGGGTTTGTTTTGGTTTGCTTTTTTTTCCATTGTGTTAACCATGTTATTTGGACAGAAAAATATTCTGAATCAGAAATTGTGCTGTGGAAAATACTGCTATTTTTATAACAAAGTTTTCTGTATGAAATATATCACCTATCACACATTCTGTTTACTCCTCTTGATGGTATCAAGAGGTATAGTGTCCCTGACTGTAGCAAGGGAATCTCTGAATTATGCTGAGTAACATAGACAGAAATACTGTCTTCTGTAAGAACCAGGAAGGAGATCTAAGAAAATCCTATATCAATTTGATTTTATTGTATCAAACATAAGACATTATTGCAGGACCTTCCAAGAAGAGTAAGCTTAATTTTAGTTAACAAAAAATCAGTTCTGGGGATTTTTTTAAATTCATATCAGAAAACCTAAGTAGACTTAGAATTTTGATACTGTTGTTAAAAATTTGGAGTTTTTTTCTGTTAAAAAACGTTTATAAGGGAAAATTTTCATCACATGCTAGTCTCAGTCCTTTCTGGTCATTTTTATGTTCTATAAAGAGGTGAAAGCATATTATACTCTGGACAAATCTAGGATACATAGATTGGATTTCCATCTCTGATAGTGACAGGTTTTAATTGTAGATTAATTAGTGATTTCTGATGCGGTGCACACATATATTTCATGTATATTTTACTTATACTGCCTTCTAAGTGAAATCAGGACT
>JANZLQ010000005.1:10416090-10516309 GCA_026212715.1 Elanus axillaris
AAATTAGGATTATCTTTGATTTGACCTGCCCCCCCCCCCGCATATATTTTGCTCCTTGGAAAAATCCTAACAAAAAAACCAAAGAAACAATAAAAGCAGCAGCTCAAATTGTTCAGAATTAAAACTAAAGCTGGTGTCTAGTTTGTACTTTATGAAAATAACTCCTTTTTATTATTTTTATTCATTGAAGTATTTTAATGTTCTCCGTGCTATGCATCAAACATTGTTAGATACAATTTTTCCCAAGAGAGCATGTGACAGAAGTGGAAGAGGAGATAACAATTTAGATATCACACATTGATTCCATTTCAGTGGGTAAAGAACAATATGTAGACACTGAAGAATATATTTTATTACACGTGTTTCAGGACAGAATCATATGACAGATTTCAGGTAGGTGTATTTTTAAACAGGGCTGCAAGGGAAAACTTAATACTTTCTTCACTTGACAAACTGCTGATGCCATTTTATATCCAAAATTGTGCAGATGGTAATTACTAACTCTTGTGATATTCCAATGAGATAAGTAAATAATACTATCCTCACTTTTCACTGAAAGAAAAAAAAGACAGCAACACCCCAACAACTCCCTTAATACTATCCTCACTTTTCACTGAAAGAAAAAAAAGACAGCAACACCCCAACAACTCCCTAAAGACATGGAGATGCTGAAGTTGTCACCCAGTATAATCAGTAGAATGATCCTTGGAAAATCACAGATATTAATTGTATTTAGAGAGCTGGCATCCTTTGAAACAAAAGTGACTTAAATATTGAAAAAATTTTAAGTATTTGGCTCAAAGTATGATTTAAGGTATCGTAAAGCCATTTTTTCTTCAAAACATTCTTTTTTCAGTAATATTTTATACTGCAATTTCTTAAAAAATATTTTAAATAATAAACTGACTTTGCCCATGATTTACAGGACCCTATTCTGAGATACCATCTTGTAATATTGACTATTCACATGTGCAGTAGCAGTTAGGTATTCTAACAGGGATGCCTAGAAATCTTGGATGGTTATGATGTACAGTCTGTCAGTATAACACAATCATCTTGGAACTCACAAATTAACATGTAAGCAGTTCAGCACATCTACATGAACACATTACCATGGTGTAAATTTGACTTATATTTGCAACATATCAGCTGTATTATATAAGTGCCCTTACTACTACCTTCTTATATTTACTGTGGAATGATTATGTACTTAGGTTGAGTAACCAGGTAGAAATTAATATACTATAAATTGACATTATTATATTAACACATGCCATTAATGACAAAACACAGACCAGGGAGCCAAAATAAGGAGGAAATGCCTTATCTGTAAGCAGTTTTTCTGGACACAAATAAAATGTTTCATTTTGATAATATAAAATTCAAATATACATTAAACAGTTTAGTCAACCAAAATCTTTTTTTCACTCTCTGAAATCTTTATTTTAGATAATGTAGATATCTTTATTTCTTCTATAAACAGAATGACCTTTTAAAAATCATGACTTCCTTTGCAAAATAAAATTTCTGTTCTGTGCAACAAAACGTAATCTTGCTAGCTATAAATAATTTTTAAAAGTGGCAAGACTTTTTTTTTTAAATCACAGTTTTCTTTTAATAGAGTTCTGACTGAATTTGATGATCAATGGGACTTTTTAAAGCACTAAGTTTTATATTTTGAAATAAGAATATTGGAAGTGAGGAAGTGTAAGAATAAATAATACTTCTAAAGTAAAAACTAATGCAAAATAGTTTTATGATGTATTGACATTGGCAGTGTAGAAATGCCACTAGGATAGTACAAATACATCCTACATTAAATTATTTTTACCATTAATTAAAGAGGTTTCATTTGCTGGTTTTAAACAGTCTTTCTTATCCAGCCTGTAGCTTTTAGAAGTCTCCTTGTTCCTCATGTCTCAAGATCCTCCCATCAATGTCTGTATTAGAGCTAAATTTTTTCCAGTATTAAAAACTCATAGTAGGCAAACTTTCAGAACAAATGCCATTCAACTATTCAGAAAGGCCCAGTAATTCAATGTGTACCAAAGTGCTTCCACTTTACAAGAAAAAAGTACATTTTTTTTTCTTACTGATTAAAATACATTTTTCATTCTCCAAGAGCTGTTCAATATACATATATGATTCTCAGCAGCATTGTTTCTGCAATATTTTGCTATTCACCTAAAGATCTCAAGTTTATGGTATGTTTACAAGTCTGAAAATGATGCTGTCTTTGTGTATGTGATGGCCCGCACTGTAGAAAATAAATTACCAGTCATTTAAGAATAGATGTAGCTACTGACAATATCCCAATTCACAGGCTGCAGGAAATAGGGGAAAAAAAGCACAAAGACCAAATATTATTTGGGTACATTCATATGATCTTGAAACACGATGTACAGGAAAATTTTTGCATGATGTATCACGGGATAGACAACTATAGATAGAAAATATATTCATATTGTGGCAGCCTTAAAAAGAAAGTTTGATTTTGCCATCACTTTTATTTCTAGTGATAAAGTCCCTCTTATTGTAGATCTTTTTCTTTTCCTTACTGTACAAATAGTCTTTCCCATATTCAGTTTCCTGTTATTCATAGCATGATGTTATGTCATACACTGAGGTTCAACAACAGTGCAGACAATAGCAATATTCATTGCCATCTCCTCTGGTTTGGTCATTGAGTAGGTACTACACACTGGACTCGCAGATAGGGGGACCATCACAAATTACAAGGAGAATGGCTGAAGTTGTTCCATGACCTGTAGTTGTCTACCTATTTCTGAGCTTAACTGGTTTTAACTGTTTAGTTGACGCCTTCTATCTCTGGTTTACAAGTCACTGTATCACTTCATCTCCCTGTGGAGAACCAAGATCTGACAGATTCACTTTCACTACATGGATGCTCTACTTCTAGGAGACCTTCTGAGCTTGAACGATATTTGGATTTTCTAGTAGCTCATTGAAATTGATCAGTGTGTTTGGTTGGGTATGTCTTTATAAGTATGAACATATTTGAAATAAAATAAAAAATAACAATCAAATGTCATAGATGAAATTTTAGTGAGGGGCATAATATTTCTAGGTGGAAAAATCCTTTGGTTTTTGAAATACATTTTTTTTTAAAACATAGGCCAATAAGTTCCACTTAAACAGTTTCTTCTTTAATAAAGGGAAGAAAAATGTAACTATAACATAGAAACCTAAGATTTTTAACTGCTTCATTGCTGACTTTATATGAAGATTACATATGATTCTGTCATTAAGCACTAGAGAATATCCAAGAGTACATTTTTCAGAATAATAAGTGCTGAAGTGTTTAAGTGGTGATGACTTCCCAAAGTTGTTTGGAGTACTACTATAGGTTTCCCCATATTAATATATCAATCACAATCTTATCATTAGAGTTGTCCTTAGACATATTTGTTTTCATATTTGATTTTTAATTACAATGGATTTTGCTCTCATATCAGATATTTGGGTTATCATATTGGGTACAATATTGGTAAGAACAGATGTAGTTTATATTCAAGTTAGTATCTGATTTTGCAGATAATAAATCACTCCTGTGAAATAGAGTTTCCTTAATTTAATATTAATTAGTACATTACTGTAATATTAATGTTTTAATGTAGGATTATGTGCACAGTGATATGTCTATAGGCAAGAACAGGTACTTTAAATGTAAATTAAATAATGAAAAAAACTGACTGGTTTTTAGAAGTAAAATAACTAATAAATATTTTGTTTGGCATTAAACATAACTTTAGTGTGAATAAACATCTGAAAATACTTGCAATTGATAGCAACTTAACTTGAGTGTAAATGTACCTTTAAATTATAATTAACCATTGTCATAATTTTCTTAATATATTTATTCCACAGTGTTTTTTTTTAAACTCAGCATATTGCTAAGGAAGTTGATAAATTAAACCTTTAAATAAATGGTCTGCTGTACTGCTGAAATCATTGACTTAGATTAGCAAAGTTGATAAATACTACCTACTTGTATTATTGAGGGCCATAACAAATATGAAGATCATTTCACATTATTAAAATCAGGAGACTGGGCTGCTTGTTCTCAAATTGCTAGTGGAGGTGGGGACACTTTATAAGACTATCAGCTAAGATGACCTGTCATTTGGGGAGTGAGCTGTTTTGTTAGCAGAATGGTGAGGTACTTTCACAAAGTGCAAAGCATTTCACAGTAGAGAGAAGCAGGAGGGAAACTGGTGTGGAAATACTTGCTGTAGGATATTCTTTGTATTTTTGTTATCTAAAGGAGGAGATAGAAGTGCTTGTCATTCAGAACGATGTAGAAGAATCTGGAAGCTAGGAGAGCAACTAAGTGTGTTTAATTAGGGATGAGAAGGAAAACATTGGTTATGATGCCCAGTTAGGTATGCCTGCCTTGTTTGCTTCCTTGTTTCTTTTTATTAATAGCTGACCCTTGTGCTTTCCTCCCTGCAATTACACTTCCCTACCAGCAGCTTACCTCTGCATTACAAATTTAGAGACACTCCTTTTTTATGAGGCAGTCAGAAAATGTTTGTACATTGCCGAACTGCAGATATGGGGGACATTCCAAATTGCATTAAATCATGCTTCAATACTGCATGTATTCTGTTGCATGTTATGATGTGTAACAGTTAAATCAACAAAATGAAACCATAGGTCCAAAATTTGAGAAGACTGACATAGTTCTAGACAATTATAAAAGATTAAATGGGCAAAGAAAGGAGCAGACCCCAGAAATACCATAGACTGACATTTGGCAAGTTGTATTTGTATCTAGAACTATGTAGGCAGCTGTGAAACATAAGTAATTAAAATCCTCATTTAAATTAAACCCCATACAACTTGTCCCCTGCACATGTGAGCAAATGGTTGATTATGATTAGTAAGTGTTCTGAAAACAATTAAATACAGTATTTGTTTATATTGAAAAAGAGAAGATCATCTTACCACTAATAAAATCAGTTGCCAATGTGGAAACGCATGAAAAGCATAGTTAGATTCAATATAAAACCTCAAAATTTGAGGAACTTTCTGTATTACTTTAATAGCTTTGAATACCAAAATCAGTGTTTAGTTTTTTATGGTTTAATATAATTCTTCTTGGCATCATAATTTTTCATCTGAGACATTAACTCATCTTTTAGAAAAAAAGTCACATGTATTTAATTGCCTGGAGACATTAAGAATTTATATATAAATATATACACACGCGTATGTATTTATTTTTTTAGGAAAAAGAGGATGACAAATCAGACACATCAAGCTCTCAGCAACAGAAAAGTCCACAAGGTCTGAGCGACACCGGGTATTCTTCTGATGGGATATCAAGTTCACTTGGTGAAATTCCAAGTCATATCCCCAGTGATGAAAAGGATTTACTCAGAGACTCTAATAAAAAAGACACTATTTCACAAGAAAGTCCACCAAGCCCCTCGGATCTAGCTAAATTGGAAAGTACTGTACTGTCTATTTTGGAAGCTCAGGCAAGTACACTTTCTGATGAAAAATCTGCAAAAAGCAAAGAGCTTTATGAAACGTACAGTGAACAGACAAAGGATCATCATAAAACAAAGCCTTTGCCAGTCACTCCGGAATCTTACAGTTCAGATGAGGAAGACTTAGAAGCTATTCACGAAGGTGAAGGAACCATTGTAGAAGATGGTAAAGGAAGTGCTTCCTCTCAGGCAGACAACAAGGAAGAAAATGAAGGAGATGAGATATTGGCAAGAAGACAACGCTATGATTCTGTGGAAGACAGCAGTGAGAGTGAAAACTCACCTGTCCCGAGGAGAAAAAGAAGAGCTAGTGTTGGTTCTTCAAGCAGTGATGAGTACAAACGAGATGACAGTCAGGGATCAGGTGATGAGGAAGACTTCATTAGAAAACAGATTATAGAGATGAGTGCTGATGAAGATGCCTCAGGTTCTGAAGATGATGAATTCATTAGAAGTCAACTCAAAGAAATCAGTGTAACTGAAAGCCAAAAGAAAGAAGAGGTGAAAAGCAAAGCCAGAGGAACAGCTGGAAAACATAGAAGAATGGCACGGAAAAGTAGCGCAAGCTATGATGAGGATGCAGGAAGAAGACATTCATGGCATGATGATGATGATGAGACTTTTGATGAAAGCCCAGAGCCAAAATACAGGGAAACTAAAAGTCAAGATAGCGAAGAACTTGCAGTAACTGGAGGAGGAGGGCTTCGGCGTTTCAAAACAATAGAATTAAATAGTGCAATAACAAACAAATACTCTGAAGTTTCTGAACAACAGAAAGGTATTTTATATTTTGATGAAGAGCCTGAACTAGAGATGGAGAGTCTTACAGATTCACCAGAAGATAGATCTAGAGGAGAAGGGTCTTCTAGTTTACATGCTTCTAGTTTCACACCAGGTACATCTCCTACTTCAGTGTCATCACTTGATGAAGATAGTGACAGCAGTCCTAGTCACAAAAAACTGGGAGGGGAGAGCAAACAACAGCGCAAAGCCAGGCATCGGTCACATGGTCCTCTTCTTCCAACTATTGAAGATTCTTCAGAAGAAGAAGAACTACGGGAAGAGGAAGAACTGCTAAAGGAACAAGAGAAACAGCGTGAATTAGAACAGCAACAAAGAAAAAGTTCTAGCAAAAAATCTAAAAAAGACAAGGATGAACTAAGAGCTCAGAGAAGAAGGGAACGTCCAAAGACTCCACCAAGTAATCTTTCTCCCATTGAAGATGCATCTCCAACAGAAGAATTACGACAGGCAGCAGAAATGGAAGAGCTGCACAGATCTTCCTGTTCTGAATATTCACCTAGTATTGAGTCGGATCCTGAAGGATTTGAAATCAGCCCAGAAAAAATAATAGAAGTACAAAAAGTTTACAAATTGCCTACTGCTGTCTCTCTATACTCGCCAACAGATGAACAACCAGTTGGACTCCCCAAAGAAGAAAGTGGTCAAAAGACATTGAAAAGTGCCGAAGAGGTATATGAAGAGATGATGCATAAGACCCATAAGTCCAAGTCATTTCAAATTACAAATGAAAAAGATGAAGTTTTTGAAAAAGAACCTTTATATGGTGGAATGCTAATAGAGGATTATATTTATGAATCTTTAGTAGAGGATACTTACAATGGAACTATTGATACTAATCTTGTAATGAGACAAGATGAGAGCAATGAATATATACAACATAGAGGAAAAGAGAAAAAAGTAAGAGCTTCAGAGCAGATCTATGAAGAACCACAGAAAATTACTGATGTACAGAAAGACTACTATAGTGTTGAGACTTTACATTCTATTGTGCCTCAAGAAGACATTGTTTCTAGTTCTTACATTATCCCAGAAAGTCATGAAATAGTTGTATTAGACAGTGCAGTAACTTCCATCACTGAGGAAAAGCAGTTGTTAGATGCAGAAGCTGCTTATGAAGAGCTTATGAAAAGACAGAGAGCACAGCTAACTCCTGGGTCCAGTCCAACACAACCAACTTCAGGTTTTGTTCCCACATCTGATACAAAGGTATCTAGTGTTGGAGAAATAGTGGATAGTACATCTTTAACATCAAGCACTACTTCAGCGATCTCAGATGTATCACCTGTCAGTAGCACAGCACTTTCTATTCCAGATGTTAAAATAACACAGCATTTTACAGCAGAGGAGATTGAAGATGAATACTTAACAGATTATGCCAGAGAAATTCAAGAAATAATTTCTCATGAAACATCAATGTTGACATACTCTGAGACATCAGAAGGTGCTGCATCAGTTTTACCTTCTGATACAGCTTCTTTAACATCATCTACATCTTCGGTTTGTACCACAGACAGTTTATCACCTATAGATAGTGCAACCACAGGTTTTGTAGATACAGCAGATGCTGTAAGTAAACTAGTAGATTCTGAAGGTGTCAGGATAATAACCCAAGTTCCGTTAACATCTATAAAAGAGTACTCTGAAGTGAGCATGCCTTATGAATCTATTGCTGGAGCCACTAAAAAGCCATCTATAGCATCAGATACGCAAAGTGTGGATCAAACTGCAGTTTGTTTGCCTGAAACTGCACCTTCAGCAATGGCAGCTACAGTTATAAAACCCAAGCAATATGCAACTGATGCCATTACCTTTGATACCTCCAAAGCAGAAAAGGAAGCAGCTGGAAAAATGAAAAGTACAGTAGAGGCTGGCATTGGTAAAATTCATCATGAAGATTCACACAAAGAATTGGGTGTTGATATGACAAGTATTAATTTGCCTAGCGCTACATCTGAGCAACCACCTGTATGTATAGCATCAGTACCAGTTACAGAGCCTGCATCAGAAACATCTTCTGTACCTACTCCCAGTGTTGTAAGTAAGACCAGCATGGTCTTTGTGCCTTCCTCAGCTCCTGCTGTAACATCCAAAGTATTCTCGCTTTTTAGAAGCTCTTCTTTGGATTCTCCTGCACAACCTTCTCCACCCCCGCCTCCTCCTCCTCCACCACCTCCTCCTCCACCATTACCTCCACCTACTTTACCCAAGCCAGCCATTTATCCCAAAAAGAAGTCACAGATTAAGACTCCAGCAGCAACAGTTCCCACAGTGGTACCTTCAGTCACAAGTGTTCCAACACTGGAGTCCGCAGCTGTATTAAAGAATCACGTGGTACCTATCACAAAAACATATACCCCAACACCACCTCCTGTACCACCCAAACCATCCTCCATTCCAGCAGGGCTTGTTTTCAGTCACAGGCCTCCTGAAGTAACTAAACCTCCAATTGCTCCTAAACCAGCAGTTCCTCCACTCCCAACAGCTGTTCATAAGCCAGCAGAAACACAGCCCAAACCAATAGGTTTGTCATTGACTTCAAGTATGACTCTGAATTTGGTCTCTGCAGCTGAATACAAAATAGCATCTCCCACTTCCCCTTTGTCTCCACACTCTAACAAATCTTCACCAAGGTTGACAAAACCCTCACAGGAAACCTATGTTGTCATCACATTGCCATCTGAGCCTGGAACTCCCACAGAAGCTATAACTAGTCAGGCTGTTACCAGCTGGCCTTTAGAAGCACCTTCTAAAGAACAGATTCCCCAGCCTATGCAACCATTTTTTACTCCATCCATGAAAACTATGGAAATTCAAAGTATGGCAGATCAGAGTATTTATATTTCAGGTGCTTTGCAAGCTATTCCTGTTACAACACAGTCAACTTTTGAAAAAATACCTAGTTCAAAATCAGGTGTAGTAACAGAGGTAGCCAAGACAACAGTGTCTGTGGTTAAGGGCCCAGTGCCTGGTTTTGGTTTAGGTAGTGTTGCTATTACTATGCCTCCAGAGCCACTACATATCGTAGATCAACCCAGGTATAGAGAGAATGGAAGATTCCATCCTTTGGGTGATGTCATAGATCTTCGCACTTTAACTAAGATGGATATTGAAATGAGAGACAGCTGTATGGATCTGTCTGCTGTTTCCATGGATGTGAGAAGGCAAATGCCGGCAAATGATACGTGTGGGCGGCCAGTAAGTACTGTCCAGCCAGCTATAATAAATCTTAGCACTGCATGTGTCGCTGATACTTCTCTGTCTCTAGTCACTGAGGCAGTAACTGTAATGACCTGCACTGCCACTGTAAGCTACACTGCCAGTACAGCCAGCCTTGTGGATCTGGGACATGCGATGACAACGCCGCTTCAGCTAACAACATCAAAACATTTTGAGCCTGCATACAGAGTAACAGGCAGCCAAGCATTCTCTGCAGGTAGAGATGAAGTGCCAATAAATTTATCCCTAGGTACTTCAACACATGCAGTGACATGGGCTACTACGAAGCCTGTTACTGTACCACCTGTTGGTGTTACAAATGGTTGGACTGATCTCTCCACTTCTCAAGAGCCAATGGAGAGTGGAGCAGTTGACCTTAGTACTACAAAATCCCACAGAACAGTAGTAACAATGGATGAAACTACTTCAGGTATCGTAACAACAGTAATAGAAGATGATGAAAAGCCTGTGGATCTGACTGCAGGGAGAAGAACTGTCTGCTGTGATATGGTTTATAAATTGCCATTTGGTAGGAGCTGTACAGCACAGCAGCCACCAACTACACTTCCTGAAGATCGCTTTGGTTACAGAGATGACCATTATCAGTATGATCGTTCAGGGTCATATGGCTACCGAGGAATGGGAGGTATGAAACCATCTATGTCTGATACAAATTTATCGGAAGCTGGACTGTTTGCATACAAAAGCAAGAATAGCTTTGATTATCGAGTTGGGGCAACTGATGCAGCAGTAGATCTTACTTCTGGAAGAGTTACTACAGGTCAGTATGACACAGCAGCAGATCTTTCTTTGAAATATAATTTTGATGTTCTTCACCTCATTTCAGGATGATTTTTTTTTATTTTTCCCCTCTTTCTGTTGTTTTGTTTTCTTTTGGACAGTGTGACAAATTATTATGGATTACACGTGGGTTTCATTTCTTCATTTTACATATGTGATTGCACAGAGGTGCCTGCATGTGCCTGCATGTTCAGAAATACTGTTTCCTTCACATCTAAAGTAGATCATTATCCTGAAGATTTGCATGCAGTTTCCCCCTCCCATTTAACTCATCAAGATGGGATGACTTTCAGAATCCGCAAAGCAGCATTCTTTTGAGGGACTGGACTGTAACTTTGCCCTGTAATTTCAGGTGAGGTTATGGATTACTCAAGCAAGACTACTGGTCCTTATCCAGAGACTCGGCAGGTGATTTCTGGCATCGGGCTCAGTACACCACAGTATTCCCAAGCAAGAATGGTATCATCTCTGGCTTCCCAGTTTGGTGTTGGAAGTGTTTTAAGATCATCCAATGGTGTTGTTTATTCTTCAGTAGCGACTCCAATCCCATCCACATTTGCCATCACTACACAACCTGGTTCTATTTTCAGTACAACTGTCAGAGATTTACCTACTCTCCAAACAATTGACTCGGTGCCCTCTTTATCAACTTTGCAACAGAATCAACCGCTCCCAAGATCATATAGTTTCCTGACTACAGTGGCAGCTGAAAAAGATAATGCAATTACTACCATTGATATGGAGACAGGGTTACCACCTCTTAGTATAGAAACTATTACCACTGAGCCAACCAACTTGATACCTGCTTTAACTACAGCATCTGAAGTTTATACAGATGTAATTGAAGATGAGGTTGCCCTTCTCATTGCCCCTGAAGAAGGCAAACAGCAGCAGCTTGATTTGGAGCGTGAACTTCTTGAGCTTGAGAAAATTAAGCAGCAGCGCTTTGCAGAAGAGCTGGAATGGGAACGTCAGGAAATTCAAAGATTTAGGGAACAAGAAAAGCTTATGGTGCAAAAAAAGCTTGAGGAGTTGCAATCCATGAAACATCATCTCTTATTTCAGCAAGAGGAAGAACGACAAGCTCAGTTTATGATGAGGCAAGAGACATTAGCCCAGCAGCAATTGCAGCTTGAACAATTCCAACAACTACAACAACAGCTCCACCAACAGTTAGAGGAGCAAAAAATTCGTCAAATATATCAGTATGGTTATGACCCTTCAGGAACTGGCTCACCACAAACTACCACAGATCAAACACTTTTGGAAGGACAGTATGCAACCTCAGAAAATGGGCAGTTTTGGCCTACTGATGATGCAACCACTACGGCTTCAGGAGTGCTGGGTATTGAAATTCCACAAAGCCAAACATGGTATACGGTTCAGTCTGATGGCATTACCCAATACATACCCAGGTCTGGTATCCTAAGCTCTGTTTCAGAAATGTCTCTTAAGGATATTGATGTTAGAGAGGAGAAGCAATTGAAAAAGAGAAGTTCTATGCCAAAATTACGTGGTCCATATGAGGAGCTTGAGGAGACTCTGGAAGAAGAGCCCCGGTGCTTCAAAAAGATAGTGGACAGTGGAGTGCAAACTGATGATGAAGACGGAGCAGACAGAGGTTACACAAACAGGAGACGGAGAACTAAGAAGAGTGTTGATACGAGTGTTCAGACAGATGATGAAGATCAAGACGAATGGGATCTTTCTAGTAGATCCAGAAGGAAGCCTCGTGTAGGGAAATACAGTGAGAGCACCACTGAGGCAGACAAAGCTAAACAATTCTCCAAGTTATCTAGTATTGCAGTTCAGACAGTGGCAGAGATTTCAGTACAAACAGAACCTGTAGGAACAATAAGAACACCTTCAGTCAGGGCTCGATTGGATGCTAAGGTTGAAATCATAAAGCACATTTCAGCTCCAGAAAAGACATATAAAGGAGAAAGTTTGGGATGTCAAACAGAGACAGAGTCAGATACTCAAAGTCCCCAATATCTGTCAGCTTCATCTCCTCAGAAAGACAAAAAACGCCCAACACCATTAGAGATAGGATACTCATCCCACCTTCGTCCAGACTCCACGTTGCAGGTAGTCCCTTCCCCTCCTAAATCTCCCAAAGTTCTCTATTCACCCATTTCACCAGTTTCACCAAGTAAAGTTATAGAGTCAGCATTTGTACCCTATGAAAAACCCATCACTGATGACATCAGCCCTCAGAAGATGCTGCATGCTGACATTGCCACGGTTCCTCCATCAAGCCCAAAGGCAGCAAAGATGATGCAACGCTCTATGTCTGATCCTAAGCCCCTGAGTCCCACAGCAGAAGACAGTTCCAGAGCTCAGTTTCAGTACACTGAGGGTTTCATGGTAAGAAGTATTTGCTTGCTTTTTTTTTTGATTTTTTTTTTTTCCGATATGCAGTTCTACAGATAACAGTACAGCATGAGGGCTGCCACACTCATTTGCAATACCTGTGTATGTAGTCTTTTTGCATACCTTGCTAAAAAGTCCCAAGGAATGTCTGCTGTCTAAAGCAATGGTTATTTGCTTCATTGCTTTGCCTGGAAATAGAGGAATCAATATCACAGTCTTACTAAGATTCAGAAAAAAACACAACAAATTCTTGTTCAGAATTTGGAAGGTACTTTATGTTTTACATGGCAATTAATTGCTAATATAGTGTTTACCACCAGTTCTTCAGAAAGTGAAAAGCATTTTCTTTCTAATCATAAAACACCCATCTCTTGTGGCACAGTCTGTAGTGCATTTACCATGAAATTACTGCATGTGCCTTCTGAGAGGCAGCTAACACCAGATCTATAATTACCTTAGTTAGCTGACCTTTTTGACCCTTGTGAGATTTCTTGGCCATTTGTGATTCTGTGGGTAATCTTGTGTCCCAATGTGTACATCTTTTATCTCTCCCAGACCAAAAGGTCTCATATCACAAATTCTTTTGTTTGTTTGTTTGTTTGTTTGTTTTGGATAAATAGGATTATCAAGAAGTTATGCAAGTCTTGAGGGCTGTTTCTTAAAGGGGTCAGGGGAGGCAATTTTGTATAAGGCTGACATCATCAAGATTAAAGTTTCTCATTTCTGCAGTATTCCTTTTCCTTGAGTAGTAAGATTTCTGATTTGAGAATCAGTCCATTATTTATGAATAAGAGGAAGAAGTGTTGGCTAACAAAATACGTTTATAATTTAACATGTTCTTGGCTGCCCTTGTGTCCGAGTCCATTCTCTTCTGTCAGCTGCAGGGTCATTTTCTTATTTGTCAGACCTCTGGAAACGTTGCCATTTGAGTTCTTCAGCAATTTTTATCTTGTATGTTCAGTTATCTTTGAATATATAAGTGATTATTACAGGCTGGATAGAGGGTTTGTTCTCTATGTTTGATAATTTGTGGTGGCTTTCAAATGCAGAATTGTCTGGTTATATCCTCCAAGGCTTCCACTGGAAGCAGTTTCTGCAACTTCACATATTTGTGTGGATATTAAATACTTACTATGCTGTTACTGCTTGTAAAATGGTACGTGGATGTTTGAAGGGAAAACTGTAGTCATAGCATTGACACTCCATATCAACATCATTCCCTAATGCAGGATTAGCACAGTGGGGGAAACTGTGGCACGAGCACTAAAATTTCATCTAGAGGGTTTGGAACAGCATCTTGATGAACGTTCCTCATGAGTTAGAAATTGTTGGTTCTAGTAGGTATTGGAGAGCAAGTGTGATATTGTAAAATAGCTGTCAGTGTAGAAACTACTACTGAGGACAAATGATTCAGTTCACTTATTTCATAGATACATGTATATTTGATATGAATTGTATACTTTGTAGGATGGATGATAAATTCTATAAACAGATGATTGTTTAAAGGCCTTTACAGTAGAGTTTGAACACATACAGTATTCATTAATGAGCCATGGAAACAAAGGGCTTGTACATAATTGTTTATTTTTCACCCATCTTTATTACCATTTTGCTTTGACCCCAAACAGTAATGAGCTATATTTTTCTTATTAGTGTGCAGCCATCAAGCAGCAAACAGCCCATGTCTCAAAGTACTTACAGTCTGAATAAATGAAGTGGACATTTTTATGGAACAGAGGGTGCAAGTAGACAAGTGCAAGGAAAATAAAAAGTGTCCATGGATATAAAGTGGGCTCCACTAACTGTGTCACGCAACATATGGTGAGGAAGCGGCTCTGTAAACCTCCCATGACCATCATGGCTGCTTTCATCTCTGATGTTACATTAAGTATGAAGTCTGTTATACCTTCTATTTCTGACTGATAGAGTTTTGTTAATTAAATATCTGAGGTTCAGTTAGCTTAGGCTGGGATCAGGTACATGAAATTTAGAGGAGGAAAAGACATATATGACAAAAAAAGAAAATATTTAGTGACACTTAGAGGAAGTAATCTGATGACCTCATCAGCATTTGGAAATATGGTCATAAATTGCTTTTGCAGTTGCTGTATCAGTTCTCAATTACTCTGTCCAGTTATATTGTCAAAGAAGGATCTTAAGTATAAGATATAAATGATCTCCTAGTTTCCATGGGACTTACAGTATTCTATCCAGCATGTCTATGTTTGTTTGTACCAGCTGAGAACCTGGTTTTAGGACTGTAACATCATGGAAGCCCAGGAGGGAGAGAAGAGTGGTTTCTTCTTTCGTACCTTTTGTCACAGTGTGTCACAGTGGACAGTGGAAGTTCTTCCTGAAAGTTAGCATACACACAGTGTCACTGCTGACAAAGCGTAAACCTTGTTGACATTTTTTTCAACTCTAGAACTGTGTTGTTATAGCAATATCATTGTTATACTTGAGTTTAAATATAGGATCACTTTTGGATTATCCCGCTAAGTATGAAAGTAAGATGTTTCCTCAACTTTAAAATATTTTTGGCACTGGGACTGTTTTTACATTCTTTGTTTGTACAGTGCCCACAACAGCTAAAGTCCTTGTCTGTTAATTCTCTGTGTACTCCATTTGTGTCTCCTGACTAGAGAGCTCGTAATTGCCTAATTATAAAAAGGGAAAGGTAGAAGGGATCAGTTAATGTCATTCAAAACAATGAATTTCAGTGCAGAAAAACTTGTGAAATAGCTCACTCTGGAAAAGAGAATTTACTAGAGCTGAACATACAGGCATAAAATGGAAATGAAAGATTGATCTTTCACTACCTTAGGGAAATGGAGTCTGTATATGAGCATTTTTTGCGTGGATGAATATCCCATCACTTTTTTAATAGTTCTTGTTTCAGTGTTATGTCCTGTCTGCATTCATAAACATTGCAAAAAGGGTGTTCATGGGTTCATGTGTATGTTTCACAGGCTTCTTTTTGTGACAGTTTATCAAAAAAGTTGATCCTTACAAATCAGTGGGACTAAAATGGTAAGAATAAAATTGGTCTCTTTCGAAGAATTACAATGAAATGATACCTTGTCCTTCAGGCAATGCATTTTCATCATTGATATACTTCTTCCATTTAAAAATACATTTATTACAACATTTCAAGAAAAAAAAGATTATGGAGTCTATCACTAAGATGGTTAAATTATGTCTGTATGTTTTAGAACTGCTACTTTAAATATAGTTTTATTCTTTAATGCACCCTTTATTGGAAGTTACTGCAGTATTTTATCAAATCTAGTGTAAGTGAAAGGCTGAAAAACAACGTGGCAGCTAATCACATAATAATAAGTATCCAGATAATATTGCTTTCAGTGACGGCACATTTAATTTTCAAGTAACAAGTTATATGTTTACATTACATTTTCAATTACTGTCTATTGTAGTCATTGCCTCTATTTGAACACTTGAATGACCATAGAAGGTGGCTTCCTATTAATCCAAAGTAAAGGTATTGCTTTCCATTATGTTCCCTTTGGTAGTTCTTATGTGCTGTACATTTCTGTGATATATATTAGTAATCAAGGTAGCTGTGTTAAGGAAAAATTGTGAGCTATAGGTTGTCAGTGCCAAAAAAAGTTTTGGAAGCCACCCATCTGGAATTGATACTTTGCAAAGATACCTAATTTTCCAATTTTGTGAGCTTTATGCTGCTTGAGCTCCCAGTGGCAATGAGCTCCCCAACACTGAGTTTGATAGACTGTCCTGTAGTCCAGCATGGTAGGATTCCATAGAGTACAAAGCCATAGCAGTGGTTTCCATGAGGGCACTAGGAAGTGTTAGTAGAGTTTGGAAGCGGAGACTGAAATTCATCCATTCAGCAGCATCAAAAAAATCTAAGTACCCGTCTAGTTTAATAAAGAAATAGCTTTACACCAGTGCATCACAGAACCAAGTCACATGCCAGTCACGGTCAACTTCAGCACTTAAACACATTGCATATGTTTAATCAAAGATGGAAGATGTCTTCCTTTTGCCTTTGGATGCAAAATGCCTGCTCAACTAAACTGAAGCTAATTGCAAAAGATCTTGTGCATGAACTGTCACACACGTAACACCTACAGCTAAGCAGTGTATAAAGATTCAGCAGAAGTGTTTGTATTAGTGAAACTAATGCAAAGACACATCTGTCAACAGCCTGTCAGCTTCAGGGTAGAAATTTTACATTTAAGCTTAAACACTTAGAAGAAATTTTATCAACCTGTTTATTAAAACAGTTAACAGTGACTTTTCTCAAACTTTCATCTGATGTGAGTTGCTGCAATTGTAAGGCAAATATAATTCAAATCTGCAAACTATAGTGAAAAAGATAATGATTTCAAGCAAAATCCCAAAAGATTGTTTCTTTATTTAGATAAGATTTGCAGGACTTCGTCTGTAGTAAGAGCGGAAGCAATTTTATACTGATTTAAAAAAGTTATTTTAAAACTGTAAATTTCCTTAAATGACATAAATTTAAAAGTAATGAAAACAAAGCACATTAATCTGTGTTTTATCTTCTATGGTATTCTAAAGTTTTCAACTTTAAAACTGAAGGTTAGCACTTCAGTGATTTGGACTGTCCTTGGCTGTGTCAGACATGCTGTACATCTGGGCACTGAAGAGGGGAAACAGGGTAGTTGTTCCCAGTAAAATTTAAACCTTCCATATATTATATCCATGATGTTTGGCTTGTTTATTCAGGACTAAGCTGATCACCAGAACTGTATTTCAGCGAGGAATGTTCTGCTTGGTTAATGAATAGAGAGAAAGAGTAGGGATAATTACCTGCTTTGGGGTTGGCTGTTTGTTTACCTTCCTCAGAAGCAGGGAGTAGGTTCATCTCTTAGTGGCATACCAGAATTTCAGGTAGCAGGTTTCTGCTGTTGTTGGAGCAAAGGACATTGATGTTTCCCTTGGTTTCTTGCTATCTGGGCTTCATTCCAGCGAAGAGGAGTTGGTACTTTGTTATAGCTCTTATAGTTACTGTAAAATATTTAGAAGTGTTTTGTGGTCTGAGAGTTATAGGTGGTCATATGCTTGTGACTGCAAAAGGCTTAATTCAGTGACTTCAATTTCCCATTTTAGTCCCATGATTCAGTCCAGAAAAAAAGGAAGAACATTTTTTCCTGTAAAAGTTATATTTTAATATGAAGGAGCCATTACATCTTGCAGAAAAAGCTGCTATCTGGGTTTAAGTACAGATGGCTGTTGAGTGAGGAACCAGCTTTGTTAGGATGTTAGAGTAACCTAGATTTCAGTGCAAAGGAGTTTTTTTTCCTTTGCTTCTAAATGACATCTGTGGGCTGTGTTTTAATGAAACTGTTTTTTCAGGCACTGGTGACAACTGGTCCTTCATTTTGGCCATGCATACACCAGTGTTAAAGAACAGTCTGGGAGCAGCCTGATTTGCATGATTCATGTGGGTTTTTGTGAACTACATACCTGGGTCTGCCTGACAGTATGTTATCACACTTATCAATAGGCTAAGTTATCAGGTATGATTAGGCATGCAGGTTCCTGCATCCCTGAAGAGTGCTCTGCAGCTACATATGAGGCTGGTTCATTGCTTATAGACAGGAGACCTTGGGATTGAATTCAGGCGAGCAATCCAGAGAAGATGTAGATGCAGCCACTGAGTTCCTTTTGTGCTTGAATATTGTCTCACACTTTTTTGTGTGTTTTGAACAAATTCACTGGAAACTGAATTGAAAAGATGATCTCACATCTAGCAACAATACTAGACAATCTTATCCCTGTGTAAATAGTAAAATAGGACTTATTTATCTTCTCCTTTAACTGTGTGGTTTTGGCTAGATTTAAGACTTTACTTTTTTCACTAATGGTCTGAATTATTTACAATTTAGAGTCCTCTTAACATTTCAAGCTACTGCTTCCTGTGCTGTATTTTAAATCCTTTGGAATGACATTTATGTGACTCAAATGAGGTGTCTTTTTTCCATCTGTCAGATCTCCAAAACAGAAAGACTACCCCACATTTGGTCAACATACCATATAAACATTGTTTTCTAAAGCACATTTAACTGGGTTAGTCAGTCTTACCTGATACTTTCAAATTAGTCGATTTCACACCTTCTCTATTCAACCAAGGGACATTCATGCATAATAGAAAATTATTATGGTATTCACTCTTTTCATTTTCAAAAGGGATCCTTAACAATCTTTTATAAAGCATGAGATTTTTGGCAGAGTTGACAAAGAGCCTAGGTTTTCTGTCACTTGGGCCTTTTCTCACCTGCTGTCAGCTTATCCATCTTCCTCTTAAGCCAGCTCTCATATACACATTAAAGAAAACCACCCTTAGCCACAAATCCCATCCCTCACTCTTTTATCTTCCATAAAAGACAAAGAAGAATGAAGTTACAATATTATCTTTCCACTCATTTCCAGCTGACTTGGTTATCATGGTTATCCATTTTAGGAATACTTTGAGTTTTGGGTGTGGAGAGAGGCCAATATCATGTTCCCTGCTTTAAGTAATAAATACAGCATATAAATGTATACAGCAGAACAAAGCAGGCACAGAAGAATGACAGAGGGAGAGGCACATACCAACCAGCAGGTTTTGGCCTACTTCAGCTGTTTTGCCTCAGACTTTCATCTTCTGTCAAGCCACAGATTACTGTAGTTAGTCTGAATATGTAGTGGGAGGGTAAAATTTCTGCTAGTGTAATTGCCTGACTGAACTCTAAAGATAGTTTCTTTCACATGTTCTGCTGATAAATTTGGCTTCCTGCATTTTATTCTGTCTACTCTTTTATGAGCAGCTATGACTGAAGCACAGGAAAATCATATTGTACTGAGCAAATGAACATACATTCTCCAAAAGGAGCAGAAGACCAATGTCTATAAAATGCTCCCTGGAAAGGAATCACTGGCACATTTTTGTTCTCTTCTGACACTCAAAATCCTTCTATTTGGGCATTGGTTTTCTGAGTCAGTGACTTCATATTAAAAATAACTATGTTAGTAAGTTTTTTGGTACAATAAAAGCAGAACAGTAGATCAAAGTAGCTGATGGTAAGTACCTGTGAGTATACCATGTTGTTGTCCAAAAGGACCCAGTCATTGGTTTGGACTGGTTTTCCCTACTGGGATTTGAGCACATTTGAGATACACTTAGGACAGAGCTTCCTATTTAGTTTTTTCCAGAAGGAATCTAGTTTGCATGCATGAAAAACTCCCTGCAAACTATAGCAATGTGCTCTAGCTAAAGAAACCCAATATATTCTTGTCAAAGTAGTCCAAACTTCATCTCATAACAAAATGCAAGCTTTCCCCATCATTTTATTAAATATTTTTAAGTTCATAAAATATTGTCTTGATCAGCCAAATGTGATTAAATGTTGCTTAGAAGTGATCCAAAACTGGCAAAAATCCATGATAGCTCATATGTCCTATATGAAGATTGTTAAACAAAACCAGAACCACAGTACATCCAAAACTTATGATCAGATATAATTAAATATAACAAAATATTTCAAACCATTAAAAGATATTCTATATGCATCTTCATTCTTCACTGTGTGAATGATTACCTTTACTCTGCATATGAGGCCTCCAGGGTGCTCCTTTAACACAAAACATTGCATCTAAAATTCTCCCTGTTTTTTAGTTTGGGGTTAGGGGGATTTTTTTAGAGACAGTTCAGAGTATGCCAGTGTTGAGAAAATTATTCTGTGCAATCAGTTCCTTAGGTTTTAAAGGGGTGCATCTCCATTAAATCCTGATACCTGGGCATATTTCTCCAGTGACATACTTGTCCCTGGAGATTAATTTATTTTTAGCATATGAGCTACTAAAAATTTCAAAACTCTAAATTTTCCCTAAAGAAAAAATATGAAAAATATCTGCAGAGATCGATATATCCCATACAATCACCACAAGAAGTAAAAATTTAAAAAAAAGGATGAAATGAAGGTAGCCAGTAATCTTTGGGCTAGTTGTGTGTTGGTAATACTCATCACTGCATTATTAACTTCATAAATTGTCTACCAGACCTCTGAAGTTTTACTTTTCATCTCTAGAAATACTGGCTAGGCCAAATTCTCTTGTGCTATCAGTGTTTCAATTTGCTATGTGGGCTAATAACACCAAACAGGTTTTGGGTTTGTTTTTTTTAAATTGACAAGGCTTGCCTAGGTTAGAACTAAGTTTACCTCAGTTCTGATCCTCAAAATCCTTCTATTCAGGCATTGGTTTTCTGAGTCAGTGACTTCATATTAAAAATAATTTGTTAAGATAAATAAGCGTATTTACAGTTATAAGTTAAACTAGTTGTAGGCATATGGGTTTACATACTGATGCTGCAAAATCATATTTAATTAGTATGAAATATTGAGAAAAGTAGTCCCCTCTACTTTTTTCTTACACTAGCACAATATTATTTATTGATAAACTAAAAGTTTTGCAATTACTATTTTTCAATGGAAGTTTACTTTCCATCTGCCAGCTGAAAATAGATATCTTAGGTCAAATTAGTCACTGTCAAACTGGAAGGCAGTTTTTAGTGGGTCAAACAAGGGCTTGTCATAGGCTTTACTTTAATAATTCAGTTGCAATTTAGAGTATGGAAAAAGCACTCATATAGCATTTGCAGATCAATATAGGAGACACAATTACTTTGGAAAGCAGAATTGCAATTCAGAGCAATGTTCCAAAACCAAGTTCAGTAATGATACAGGCACTACGGGTACAAAAGAAAAAAAAAAAGTATTCAGAAATACAGCTGTTTAGGCAATAGCAGTACTGAAAATGTTCAGGAGTAATAGCAAAAGCTCATACTTAATATGACTTAAAAATATGAAGTGCTTGCAAGAAAGGCAGTGGTGTTCTTGGGAAATGCTGACAATTTCTGCATGTGTAAGATAGATGTTGTAATTTTTCTACCCTACTCAGTGGTTGGTGAGACTTCAGGTATAATACTACATGCAGTTTAGGTTAGCACCACTTAAGAGTTAGTGGAACTGAAAAAATTCAGCTCTGAGCAAAAGAGAAACCATAAAAGATTTAGATAACATGACATCAGTTGAAAGGATGAAGGATCTGGCTGCGTTGATCTAGAAAGAAGTCCAAAGTGGGACAAGATAACAGTATTTCACTGTGTTAAACATTATTGTAAATAGGACAGCTACTAACCACTCTTCATGACCAGTGGACACAGGAAGTGGATTGTCTCAATTTGTGGCCTGGGTTATTTAGTATCTTTATAACTGCAATAGCACAAAGGCCTTAGAATCAATATACTTCAGTGAAACTGTGTTACATCTGAATATTGGCAAAAATATAAAGGGATAGACAGCCTAAGTGACTGATTTCCCTTCCAAGCCAAGAATATCTTGAGCATTATGAGAAATAGCATTATCTTTAAAAATTGAATCATAAAATTAAATACAACTTTCTGTAGTATTTGTGGATCTTCTTACACATTATCACCCACATCATTGCTGTCAATTTGTATTGATAAAGCATTTGTCACAGACTGCTCAAGTAAACTAACCACTCAGACCATATAGGGCTCTTTCTATAACCTGAATGACCTCGGTGATACAGTATTCATTTAGAAAATTGGAAGCTGAGACAAAGACAACAGGTCCGTAATCAAATAGCCTAAATGCCACTTGTCTTGTTCCTTCTATCCCTTAGCTGAAGTGGCATTTATTCCCCATTTTACAATCCTCTTCTTACATTTCTCTTCAGAAGCCTAGAGAGGTCTAGCATCTTCCTTGACTGACACAAGGATATAGGCTACCTAGTTAAGATATGAGGGATTGGAAAGATCATGTTTAATGTTAGATACTCATGGTGTAAAATCACACCTGACCTGGTCACTTTAGATTCCTGTTATGGTCTGGAGGCAGAAGTATTCCAAGGGAGCAACAGTTCATCTACTTGTTTTGTATTTGAACTTTAAAATTTGATTAATCCCACTCATTTCTCCATTGACTACAAAGAGATTCTAGGTGAATTGAGACTGCTTTTGGTCAGATGAATCCCATGATGTCTTGAAAAGCCTGTCTTCAGAGTCTTCGACGTTTTTATTTCTTGCTTTTTCTCTCATTAGAAACAGTGAATGATTTGCTCATGTACTAGTTTCTTTTTATGAATTCTGTGCAGCAAAAGTTATGATTCAGTTAAAGTTAGAATTATAAGTTGTTTTCTAGGTGCCAAAGCTCAATTTAAAAAGAAATAATAATAATTCACTGAAATGTCATTTAAAAAAAAAGTTTTTCCTTATAGTTTCCAGTTTCTCCCAGCATGCTTTTAAGGTGAACGGCTGCTGACAGATGGGCATGATAGTGCAGACAAACCTCTTATTTACAGAACGAGGTTGGCTTTGTTGATACCAATTCAGACTTTCAGAAGCTATCCTGTCAACAGTTCTCAAATCTGACCTGGAGAGACCAAGATAGTTTTTTTCCTTTGTGCTTATCTTCTCAGTTCAGTTTCCCCAAATAATTCCCAGTTTTGTTACCAAGGAGTTGAACAGTGATAACTTCTTCAGAAACTCAAAAAAAGTGATTTATCTGCTGCAGTGTTCAGTTCAGGGAGTGGGATCCATAATGAGCAATGGTATGGTAAGCATTTACAGTCTCTGCATTTAGAATGACGATATGAGACAGGAATTAACAGTAGCCAGTTTGCTCACTGCCGTGATGCCTAAGTCAACCATTTAGAAATTCCAAATACAGGGGTAAGTCTGAAACATTGTCACAGGATACGGCTTAGACATCTCTTTGATGTCAGGCAGAGCCTGAAATTTCTGTCTTCGTATTCCTCCTCTCCCTCAGTATGAGACTACAGAGGAAGCCTGCCTTTTGGCTCTCTTCCTCCAGAACTTCTTGCATTTTGTACAGAACAAATTTGGGTCTCAGTTCAATTTCTCTTCACATTCTCCATCTGTCCATATCTTCCCTCTAATCTCCTTACTAAACCCTACTTCTGTTTCCCAGCCGGTCTCTCTCTGCCACTTTCTCTCATGCGATCTAAGTGATTTCTATCAAAATACAGCTTTTATTATCTCACCTTACTCACTTTGGAAGCTGTCTGCTAATGCAGAATCCAGGTCAAGTATCGAGAGTGGTGGTTCCCTTACACTGCCTGGCAAGCCTTTTCCCTGGTGTAGGATTATAAATGCCAAACCAGCTAAATGGGCTAGCCGTTAACTAAAAGTAAAGGCAGGGTGTGGAGTATGGAGGAAGGCTTGAAGGAGGATTAAATGCTGGGGATTTCCTCAGTGTGTGTGGGATGAGAAGTTTAACGGTCCTGATTTCTCTAAATCTGGATAACTGCTTGATATAGACATCAGTTGCCAGAGGTGAAAAGAGGATGATGGATGGGGTGAATCAGAATGAAAGTTACCCACCTAAAATATAAGCCTAATATAAGTAAGATTATTTTGAGACTCAGTGTTCATTTTCAACTACTGTATAGCATTAATAAAACACAGTGGCATAAGCCTCAGGAAATCACAAAGTAGCTTGGAAGTAATATTTACTTCATATGCGTGTGGAGCACGTTTTCTGTAACCTCTTTCATAGTTGTGTTTTTGCTGTGTATATATGATGTAAGAGGGTAACAGTGAAATAAAACTTCACTTCTTGTCTAAGTTAGAAACAATGACTGTCTTTTTCAGAAATTTTACTGTCTGGGTTAATCACATCATATTGATATTCCTTTTATGATTCCTAACTTATCCACAGCAGAAATATCATGGCTGTCTAGAAAGAAGGGAAAGGAATCAGTAAGTTTGTCCTTTGCTCATTTGATCAGTGATGTAGTAGTATAGAGAGTTTTATAGTAATGCCTCCAGATATTTCTTCAGGCAGTAAAAGTCATTCTTTTGACAGTAATGTAGGCTGCTTTCAGTCCTTATGTTCTTACAGCCTGTTTGAACGTTGCTTGTCTGAGTGAACCGTAACCCAGGCAGAAGAACCCATTTTTATCTCTTTTTTCCATTTCTTCATCATTTGGCCAAGTGCTCACCAAAGAAAACTAAAAGTTTTGCATCATTATAAAATAACATTTTTATTTTATATGTATACATATATGTATATAAAATATATGTAAAAAGAAAATGACTTTTATGGAGGGTATTTTGCAAACATGACAGTATTTTTCATCTCAGAAGCACAGCAGTTACAGAACAGTTTTGCCTACATTGAACATTTTATTTAATAAAAATAAATACTGCAGTCCTTACTCTTTCACACCTTCCACAGCATCTTGGCAGTAAATCTATCAGGATGTTGGTACCTGTATTATGTTTTGCAAACATTAACTAGCTAAACTCCTTAGCCGTCACAGTGACTGGGAAAAGGATCACCAACAAATTAGATTGGGAAGGTTATGTGGAGGTCATGTAGTCCCAACTCCACCTCAAAGCTGGGCTAATTTCAATGTTAAATCAGATGACTAGAAGGCTTGTCCACCTGAATTTTGAAAATCCCTAAGGATGGGGATCTCCCTGTCTCTCTGGGCATCCTGTTCTGTGACTTCACTGCTCTCATGGTGAAGAATGCTTATTTTCCCTTGTGCAACTTGTGCCCTTTGTTCTTCACTCTGCACGACTGAGAAGAATCTGAGTCTGTCTTTTCAGTAGTGCTGCATTTGACAGTTGAAGACAGCAATTAGCTGTTTTTTTCCAAGCTAATGAAGCTCAGTTCCCTTAGCCTCTCTTCACAGAATCAGAATCATAGAATTGTTTAGGCTGGAGAAGACCTGTAAGATCATTGAGTCCAACCATATAACCTAGCACTGCCAAGTGTACCACTAAACCATGTCTCTAAGCACCACATCTACATATCTGTTAAATACCTGCAGGGATAGTGAATCAACCACTTCTCTGGGCAGCCTGTTCCAACACTTGGTAACCCTTTTCTAATATCCAATCTAAAGAAAAAAATTTTCCTAATATCCAATCTAAACCTCTCCCGGTGCAACTCAAGGCCATTTCCTCTCCTCCTATCACTTGTTACTTGGGAGAAGAGACTGACACCTGCCTTGCTACAACCTCCTTTCAGGTAGTTGCAGAGAGCAATAGGGTCTCCCTTCAGCCTCCTCTTCTCCAGGCTAAACAACCTCACAGCTGCTTCCATAAGACTTGTGCTCTAGACCCTTTGCCAGCTTCATTGCCCTTTGGACACACTCCAGCACCTCAACATCTTGTAGTGAGGAACCCAAAACTGAACACAGTACTCGAGGTGCGGCCTCACCAGAGCCAAGTACAGGGGGACAATCACTTCCCTAGTCCTGCTGGCCACACTATTGCTGATACAAGCCAGGATACTTTTGGCCTTCTTGGCCACCTGGACACACTGCTGGCTCATATTCAGCCACCTGGTGACCAATATCCTCAGGTCTTTTTCTGTCCGGCAGCTTTCCAGCCACTCTTCCCCAAGCCTGTAGCATTGCATGGCGTTGCTGTGACCCAAGTGCAGGACCCAGCACTTGGCCTTGTTGAACCTCATACAACTGTCCTTGGCCCATCGACCCAGCCTGTTCAGATCCCTCTGTAGAGCCTTCCTACCCTCGAGCACACCAGCACTTCCATCCAGCTTGGTGTCATCTGCAAACTTCCCGAGGGTGTGCTCAATCCCCTCGTCCAGATCATTGATAAAGATATTAAACAGAACTGGCCCCAGTACTGAGCCCTGGGGAACACCACTTGTGACCCGCCACCAACTGGATTTAACTGCATTCATCACAACTCTTTGGGCCTGGCCATCCAGACAGTATTTTACCCAGTGAAGAGTACACCCATCCAAGACATAAGCAGCCAGTTTCTCCAGGAGAATACTGTGGAGAATGGTGTCAAAGGCTTTACTAAAGTCCAGGTGGACAACATCCACAGCCTTTTGCTCATCCACTAAGCAAGTCGCCTTGTCACAGAAGGAGATCAGGTTAGTCACGTAGGACCTGACTTTCATAAACCCATGCTGACTGTGCCTGACCACCTGGTTGTACATGCTGTGTGATGGCACTCAAGATGATCTGCTCCATAACCTGCCCTGGCACCCAGGTCAGGCTGACAGGCCTGTAGTTCCCCAGATCCTCCTTCCAGCCCTTCTTGTAGATGGGTCTCACATTTGCTAACCTCCAGTCAAGTGGGACCTCAGTTAGCCAGGACTGCTGATAAATGTTTGAAAGTGTCTTGGTGAGCACTTCTGCCAGCTCCCTCAATGCCCTTGGGTGGATCCCATCTGGCCTCACAGACTTGTGAGTGTCTTAGTGGTGTAGCAGGTCACTAACCATTTCGCCTTGGATTATGGGGGCTTCATTCTGCTCCCCATCCCTGTCTTCCAGCTCAGGGGGCTGGGTACCCAGAGAACAAATGGTCTTACCATTAAAGACTGAAGCAAAGAAGGTGTTAACTACATCAGCCTTTTCCTCATCATCGAACAGCCACTCTTTGCAAGCCCTGGCCATCTTACTGGGCCTGCATTGGGCTCTCTAGCCAAGATTTTTAATGCTTTGGGTGGATTTAAACAGGATGGGAAGAGTATGGGAACCTCTTCCAAGTCCTGCTCTTCTTGTTAGCCTTGCTGTTCTCATTAGCTCCAGTGCAGTGACACTCGAACTGCTGTACTGCTACACTTCAGAAGCAAATTATGTTCCCTCAAGCACTTCCTGTGCAGCTGTATAAAGAAATACACAGTACAGTTCAGGAAGCACTAGCCTATGCCCCCCATTAAGCTCTCAAACCCAGTAATTAGGTTAGAATAATTTGAGTGATTGCCGAATTTTAGTTTATTTTTCTACTAAAACCTCCTCCTTTTTTTCTAGATTTTTTTTTATACACTGAAGTTTTGAGAAATCATCATTTCATAATAAAAACTAGTACTGATTATAGGCATGTAATGTATAGGTGATATATAAATTCTGAGATAATAGCACCTCTATGTCTGTCATCATTATAGAAAGAAAATCTATTATAAATGGATTCTGGAATTTTAACTGATAGATTGGAAAATGCCTCTTTTGTTCCCACTTTATGGGAAACTAGGCTTGAAAATAAAGATCCCCAAAGTCCAGTGACAGTATTCTGTAAAACATCTCTATGAGGGATTTCCTTCAAAATATGACATAAAAATTATTTCCATGTTTTATACAAAAATAGTAAGAAGCTCCTATTGAAGCATAAGTGATGGACCACTGCCAAAACACTTCTAAGTTACAGCACCATCCCAAACTGAAGTTGGCACTCATTAATGCCTTTTTATTTTGGAATTTCTTTGAATATGATTTTTGGAATATTAATGTTGGAATCTTTTTCTCTATTTTGGAAGATTTTTTTAAATATTTTTAAGCAAATGTCTGTATTAAAGTATCTTTACATTTTCTTGCAGAACAATGACTGTGGAACTAGAATGGTTTTGACTGCTATTTCTACTTTGGTTTACAATTCTTCAAAGATTCTTGAGGTGTATGACCATTGGTCTTGAAGAAATACTAATGTTTTCCATTACTACTCAGTATCAATCACTTATAGTATCTTTAAGCAACTAAATTCCTGTGCAGATGAAGATCTGTCTTTCAAATCCTGTTGAAATATAGAAGTTTGTTTATAATCCATAAATATCATATCTGACTAACAGGGGAGAAAAGTTTGTTAGAAGAGGTAATACATTTTATTAACTTAACATTTTAATAATAAATATATCTTAATATATCTGCATTTTAAGGCAGATAAAATTTAAGACTAATGATTAAGGTATAATGGAAGGGGAAAAAAAGTGACATAATAAAACTGATCATAGTTTTTTCTGTCTTCTATAATTACCTGTTTGTGTGCTTAATGTAGAAGGGTAAGTATAAGGTAGAAAATAAATGAAGAAGGAAATGATCACCTCATTTCTGTTTCTATTTATTATTACTTCCCCAGTCATTCGCATCCAGTTCACATTGGATATGCACATATTCCTATTTTGTTCAGCCTGTGTAACCTCTCCATCCATTCTTCAAACTTCTGTTAGTCCTTCTCCTTCTACCCATTCTTTCTTCCTATCATTTACTAATTACTTCCTAAAATTTACTAATTATATTCTTTTCTCCTTCTTTTTATGTTTCTTCATGTCATTTCTCTTTTTATCTTCCCTATTGAGTCATTACTTTAAAGCATGTTTGCTGGCTTCATGAATCTTTTATCTCATTAATATTCACAGCAGTCTCTGGCACTGTTATTATATCAGCCACATCACCACCTTAGCCACCAAGGATAGGAGTGTTATCAGAAAAGGGGCACAGAGAGCTGTCATCAAATGGGTCAAGCTCAAAAAGAAACTTCAAAAGATGTTATTTTAGAATTAAGTGGGGGGAAAGGAGAAGAGATGTGGGTCCAGGAGAAAAGATATGTGTCCAGGTCATGATGAAACCCAAGTAGTATTATGTAAAGAAATCTAAACTGGCTTTGAAGAAGTTATTTGAAGAACTGGAAGTCTTATATTTATGTTGCGCTTCATGCAAGATAATGCACATTAACAGTTCCTTAACAGTACTGGACTTACTCCCCCATTAATCTACATACTGGTTTCAGCAGCAGAATTGCATGTGCTGCTGTTTGCTAGCTTATTCTGGTGTACGGGCACAACTGAGGTTGCAGAAAGAGAATTAGGAGTAGCAGGAGAGAAGAAAATACTTTAAACGAGAGCTGTCGCTGAACTCTTTGTCATCCATTATAATGGCTTAAGCTCAGAACTGAGTATGTTCATTGACTTTTAAATCCATAGAAGCTTGTGCTTATATCTCAGGGAATGTCGTAGAACACATTCACTAGATAACTCATATGAAACTCTCTGAAATTAATGGTACTCTGTTAATTCAGTGAGCACTGAGGAAATCAGAATGAAGATCAAGCCTTGAGGAAATTAGAAAGAATTTTTTTCGCTGAACTGGTTATTCTACTATTTCCAATATGGGGAGGCTTTTTTTGCACGTTCTTTAAAACAAAATCTCTCAATTCTGATTATTATAAAAGATGGAATGGCAAAATAGGTAGAATGTGGGAAACAGGGAGAAAGGCTGTTTAAATGATTGAAATAGTTAGTATCACTGGAAATGTTCTAGTAGAAAATAGCCTTCAAATATGATTTTTCTATTGGAGAAGGGGAAAAAAAATAAAGTGATATTTTGCCAGCTCTCTGTGGAGAGAAAGTACAAATGAGCTCCTGACAGCTGTCAGGCTGAAAAATTAGACAGTGATTTTCTTGAAACACATTTTTTCCTATCCAGATTTAAAATAAAAATAAAAATAAAAAACCACAGGCATGGGTTGTTTTTTCCCCTACATCTGATCCTACTGGAAATACTTTTGGAGCAAAAAAATTTTTTATTAATGGAGAAGAATTTCCAGTCGTCTGACTTGTTCTAGAAGTATTGACTATACAGTCAATATAGTAAATGGTGGGAAGTGACAGATGATGATAATCAGCTCCATTTGCTTCAAAACCCAGAAGGGGTTCGATACATAGAATAGCTCTGAATGTGTGTATCGAACTGGAGATATTAATAGAATATCTGAGACTGTAGAAGTCTCATTTTGCATCAGATTTGCAATTCTCTTTTTATCAGTCTCTAGTAACTTACTTTGACATGTATCTTACCCGTATTGATACATTATGTTACACAGACACTGGAATGGGCAATAAATTAAGAAATAAGTTAAATAAGAAAGATATCCTGCTTACAAAGCATAGAAATTTGAAATAGAGTATGCTTTAATTTCATTATACTAAACAGCTGGTGATTATGTAATGGGGAAAACCATGTAAATTCTTTAAAATACCGGCATATTTCTGATCCTCTATCTGAAAATCATTGTCATCAGTTGTGAGTTTTCTGCTGAAAGTTGTAGTATTACTAATAATTTACTATTAAACTCCAAAACTTTTTTAATGAAATGTGTTTAAAATATTTTTTCTGCAGTTCAGAATATTTAGAGTTTGAACGTATTTTGGAAATTTAGTGGCGAATGAGAAAAAGCAAATTGAAATCAATGCTTTATAGTTTCTCCTGAGTTGGTCATACAGAAAGAATAGACTGAAGAACAAGTTGAAGGTTTTCAGGTGTTTGTTCTTTTTCACATGCAGTTCAACAATTGGAACATAGTTTCATCAGGATAGGATCTGCAACACAGTTTCAGATCAAAGTCCATCTAATTCAGCCCTTCATGACAGCAACCATTTCATATATTTTCAGAAAGGGATGAGACATCTTCTGAGGCTAGGTGTCATCCTCTGTAATAAAACTTGGCTTACCCCTGGAAAGCTAACATTTATTTTAAATTTTTACTTAATGCTAACTATGAAATACAATATATTTTCTTTAGCCATAAAAATGTTCATTTTTTGATCTGAAGACAGAATGGAAAATACACATTTATTATATCTTAGAAAACATTCAGTGCTTTAAGGAAAGTGCTGAGATAGAGTACTGATTTTTTGGAACCTGTTCTTCCATTTCATATAGGAAATCCACAGCAGATTGTATGTTTCCAAAGTGTCAAGCACAGTGGTTTCTGAATAACTAGATGGGTTCCATCTGGGTGCTTACCCTTCTGGGGTGAACTAGAGAATTATGCACAAAAATCCACATACTTTTTTACATAGAAACACATGATTTTTCACAAGACATAGAGTATATTCTTCATGTATACAACCTGTATTTATGAAGTGGTGCAGTGCTTTTCCAGTGTTCTTTCAGAACTGCTGCATAGGAAGACTATGTGGTGTGGGGGCTTCATGACATAAGCAAAGATGTTAAGGAAATGTCTCTTGAATGGAACAAGCTGATCTTATGCCCTGACCCAAATCTATCAGCATTTTAGAAAGTAATGGTATCACCTTTTCTCTCCTCTTCAGAGTCTTCTTTTTATGTCTTACAAAGAGCTCAAGGTTTTCTTTTTGGAGGAGACCCTTATGCCAGAGGGTTCCTCCTGACTGGGTCCTGAGTTCTAGTTGTTCTAAAATTTGAAAAAAACAGTGTTCTTCTTATGTTACTTTGAAATAAAATATTTGTCATCTTACCTCTCTGAAATTATTATTATTTTGCAGCATTATAATTATATTTCATGAATATATAATTTGTAAAATACTATAAGAAGGAATCAATACTGTGGCAGAAAAGCAGTGTAGTTTAAAAATGTTGGCTATGGTCAGATACAAAATCATTTAATGTTTTCCAGAAAGAGAGCAGAGCAGATAAAGAAAAATGTTTCACCATTACTTCAGTAGTTAGTGTTTATGTGTAAATTGGTGTTCAAACAACATGATGAGGAATTGCACACTAATACACAGAGCTCATAGATAATGCACACTGAGGTGAATGCCATCAATGATTTGTCAGTCAAGATAATCTCATCACTATTCAGCCAGCCTGGCTCCTGTCTGCTATGTGTACAGCTATGTCCTAGAATGATTACTGTGCCTTCAGATACCAGAAGAGAGATCTGAGAATTTAAGGATTTCATGTTTCCTGCTGAAATACAAACAACTGGTTCTGTAAGTATCACAAGTCCTATAATACTTATAGAAAGGTTCTTTATTTTTGTTTATGGACTTATCAAAGATCTATGAACATAAATACTGTCATCTGAAAATAAAGTAAAAACCATTTAGGTTGCTGCCTTGATGACTTAGAAATTAAATAACAGCAATCTTCATCATGGGAGATGACATAATGATTGCTGTCCTGGTCTGTCCAAGGCTCTAAAATCAGTGCATGATTGATGCTAAACAATAACCTTTTATCAGTCTTAGCTCAGAGGCAAATAAATTAATGGCTAATAAGCCTGAGAACCTTTAAGCATTAACTTTGATGCAGAGCCAAAATATTTCAGCCAAGCGATGTTGCTTTGTTTGCCTTAAATACACACCAAAAGTATTCATAATTTGCAAAATATGATTTAAAAATAATTTTATGAAGTGTGTCATTTAGATCTAGGTGATCTTAAAAGCTAATAATCTTAGGACTTGCACAAAACCAGATTTATCTCAAAATGAGAAAAATTGAAACAAAAACTCTGCCACCCATAGATTTTATGTAGGTGAACTGATGACCAAAACTATTCACCTACATCAAACACTGTCTAACATCTAGGTATTTAGTGTTTCAGGTAGCCATTCCTCACCTTTACAGTACTATTAAACGTACCATTATGGCCAGTTACTGAATGGTGACTTTCAGAAATCAGCTGCTTAAAGTCTGAGCTTCGTGTCTTTCCAGCCTTTGACTTGTTTTCGAAAAGGCGAGGCCTCTTTCCAGGGTGGTTCTTTCCTTGAGGATGTCCAGGTACATCCCCATCTGACTTTTATAAACATAGCTAAAGGTCTTTCTTAACTGTGACATGCAGTGATACCATTGGGCAGTGAAGGTTTAGAAGAACCCTTTTCATGCTCAGCTGTTTTTTTCCTGGTTTCCAACTAAATATTAACTAATAAGTGTTCTTGTCTTATTTATCCTGATACTGTAAAGCCTTCACTGTTCTTCTTTTGTGCAATACTGTTTTCTTAAACCTTTGTTTTGTTGGAGATGTGTGTTACAACATTTTCTTCTGACATCCTCACCAGCCAAAATCCATTAGTCACTTCTATGTTTTTCAGTCTTTAAGGAGCACATCTTTGACAAAGCACACTTGAACCAAGCACTTCTGCACTGAACCCATAAATACTGCCATTTGTTATATGTAAAAAGATGTATCCATACACTGCACCTCAGGCTGCTCTAGGCCACAATGAACTTCAGACTATTTGAGACTTCAGAGCAATCATTTGACTTTCCGTGAACATATCTGGACCCAAATGACATTGAATGGCATGACTGTAAAGCCTGAAATTTTGTGAGTAAAATGTCACTGGTATATTCAGTAGCCATTCAGTTTGGATGGTCTGGACTAATTTTTTCAGCCCTTAGTCTTCCACTGGTCTAGAATGTGCATTTGAATGGTTATGTACATTTCAAGGTTTCATTCATTTTCTTTTCTTTGTAAACTCTGGGTTTACTCTGAAAGACCAACTTCAGACTCGTTATTGTCACTAGAAAGTTTAAAACGTTGAGAACAACACATAAAAACAACAGAGAACTAGCCCAAATGTGTGTTTGTCTTGTAAACATCTTTTACTCTTTATTTCCTGTGTTTCTATAGTAAAACTCACTGTGCACTGCATATCTAGGATAATTGGTATAGTCCATATGCACGTATTCAAGTAGAACTACTTTTTATTTGGATTTATTTTGACCTGTGGCAGGTGGACAAAGAATGGTTTGGAACAAAAATAATAGGGTTTCTGAAAATGAGGGGAAGAAAAAAATCTTTCTCCTTTTGTATCTGCAGTGAAAGTATACCCTAGATTCCAGGTCAAGCATAAGAATTTTCATTTTTATGAAATAAAAATTTTATCTTGACACATTGCATTTAGTTTAAGTTCTGTTTCTCCTTTTATTTTGATACAAATGTAGGTTTAGAAGCTATAAATGGCACATATTTCACTTAACTTCTGTATTTTCCGCTGCCTTTATTTTTAACTTCATTAGTGTTTAAAAGTAAGCTTGCCAAATTTCTATCTTCCTGTCCTGCTTGTCAGAGTAAGCAGAAATGGGAAGAGGAAGGTCATGATTCTAAAATAGTATAAATACTATTAAAATAGTGAAGAGAAAATTTATTAAAGGTTACTGCTTTTTTCTTCCCCAACCCTACAGTTAGATTAGATATCACATTGCCTGCAAGGCTGATTGAATTTATCCAGAAGTGGAACACTTCCTTTTCTGAAAATTAACCTAGATTTCAGTGTTAGTCATATAAACCATATTTAATAATTCCTAAAACAATCAAGTCTAAAAATTATATCCATTTATACTTAAAAAGAAAGGATGGAGGTTGTTCTAAAAATCGGGCCTTAGTCACAGTTTTATTCACAGTTGAGCTAATTGAGACTGAGTGCCTTGACTGGATTTCTTTGATGAAGAGCTGGTGCTGATATCCAGTCTGGTTTTAAATACTCTCACATGATGAGACATTTGCCACTTCTCTTTCCCAGTTCCATTAATTAAATCTGGTGTAATATCAACAGACTGTAGAATACATATAAAACAGAAAAAAAAAGTAAACTTTTCCTTTTAAAAGACTTTGGAAAAAAAAGATACAAATGTAAACAGATAATATAGTGAAAGCTGTTTTTCTTCCCTGAGAAGATGTTTTATTTTGTATCAGTATAGCAAATTTCTGTTCATGTTTATTCAAGCCTTCTTCGAAAAGTTGGCTTTTTGAAGGTTCGGGGTGGGGTGAAAGGAGAGGTTAATTTGGTTTTGGTTAACTTGTGTCACTTGGAAATGGGTTTATATCAAACTGGAAATGCCATTCTTATATGAGTGTAAGAATAGGAATATGGGGTTTTGTGTGGTCTGGCTAGTACACTTTCTTGCTGTAGAAAAAGTGTAATGGAAAATCTGGACATACTGTGAGTGGTTTTCACACTTCATAAGTTTAGCCATCTGTGGCAGACGATCTATTCTGTGTGTTTGTTGTCAGGTTCAGTTACATTCCTTTAAAAAGGGAGAGGATTGGATTGGCTGGAAGCTTCTGGGGAGAGAGCTGGGGGCGGGGGGGGAGATTACTCCTCCTGCTCTGAGACCAACTGAGCATTTTAGGAGGAGTTCTCATGCTCCAGAAAAAGAGGGGTGGAAGGAGAGGGAAAACAAAAAACTTTCAGGCTGAAGTTGAGGGTGATACTGAGAAACTGCAGAAAGGAGAGAGGAATGGACTCACAACCTGGGCTGATGGAAAAGCAACTTGTGCAGCTGAAGCAGAGGGGATTTATGCAGAATTTGCTGCAGCCCAGAAAGTGTCTGAGCTGTTGGAATGAAGTGAAGCCTGGAAGCCGGGCACCAGTGACCAAAGAGGGTTTCATAAACCTCCTTTTGTTTCTGTTCTGCCTTTTGTTTTTATTCTATTCTAATGGTGAGTAATGCTGGGGTTTTGTCAACTGTGTAACCACCATGAAGGACGATTGGTGCTTACATGACCTGGAAAGCCTTACAGAGCTCTACATGGTACCAAAGCAGAGCAAGAAGTATGCTTTTCTGCAGTAGAATGTGTTGTTTTGTTAAACTTTAAGCCACTTCAGGAAAGGGGGAAGGAAATTTGATGTAGGCTATACTGCAGGTACATAGCACATGGATGAAGTCAGGGCTGAGCAGAAAAGCCAGAGAAGGCTTAGCTGTGATGCTTACAGAATGGCCTGAATTAAGCAGTTAGGCACTTTGTGAGTTTGTCTAATCCATGCGTTACAGCAGGAGTTACATGGCCATTGTTCCCTAGCATGAACCACATTTTAGAGAAAGTGATTAACCAGGGTTCTGCTCAGTCTACCACCTTTAATCTTAGACCAGGGAAGCAAAGCATCATGAGCGCAGAATAAAATAAATACTGCCTAAATGATCAAACTGAGCCAAGCCCAGAGCCTTTGATTGCTGAGGGGTGTCATTTCTGAAGAACTGCAGAGGTGGTGAGATTCCTGCTCAGAGGAAAGGATTAAAACTCTGCTACAAAACAGATCCTACATGAGGAGCCAAAAGCAGGAATGCAAACTGCTACAGTTCCTAGGAGTGGGACTGACCTCCTCTGTCTTGAGACATTTACAGGTGACATCTGTGTTACATGCAGCTGTTTCTACAGTAAGTAAGAGAAACAGGTGTGATTATGGAGTGAGCTGAAGAAAAAATTGCACTTTCTTTCAGTTCACTAGTCTGGGAGACTAGCTCAGATTAGCTCTGTACATTATGTCTGCACTTGGGCAGATGAATCCTCACTCTTGCGAATAAACAAGGGCTGTGGTGCAGAGTGTAGAGTCTCATGAGGTACCATTCTTTGGAGGAAGTCAGTAGTGAAGGAGAAGCAAAAAAAGCCAGGATTTTCTCACACCTTTTTTGTTTGTTTGTGTTTTTTTCCTGTAAAACAAGATTAATATTTCCTTTCTTGCAGAGGTAGAGGAGGGCTTGGTGTTGTTTTATTTTTAGCTGTAGCTGAAAGTTTGCAGAGTAGTCTGATATCAGGTGAAAACAGATGGTGTTAATTCAGCATATGTATATCCTACTGATAAGTATAAACTGTTCTGAATTTTTCTCACCAGTGGATTCTCAGTTGGAAGGATTTTCAGTTAAGATTGCAAAGGAAGAGAATTAAAAGTATGTTCCCATTGACTGGGAAAAGACTCTATAATCCAGCAAAATCTTCCATAGATGAGATCTGAGTTTCAAATAAAATTTATTGTTCTGACTGAGGGGAATGACATATAATGATTTGTGTGTTCCATGATGAGAAACTGTATTATTAATTACTATGAGTGAATGAGCCCATGCTAAGGACGTTGCATTATGTGCAAAAAGATTTATTCCAAGGACTTCATCATTGCAAGACGAAGATGATTGATGTCTTTTTCTGCTGCCACAAAGAGCTTCATGATCAACTAATCCAGAAGCTAACAATTAATACGTTGGTACAATATCCTTTAGCATAAATGGTTTGAATTACCAATGGCAGAATCACATCACCTTTGTATCAGAACATATTGCTGAGGTGCAATTCTGTGTCATTAGTTAGTTAAATCCAAAAACAGACTATGCTGGAGGCTGGGCACATCATGTGCAAACAATATTTGTATCTTAACTTAGCACAGGCATCAAATGGTCCATCTGCTTCATAGAACTTTCAATAACTTTCCACAGGTTAGACTGAGAAGTTCTGAGTATCTACAGTTCTGTTTTTATGTAAAATGCCTCTTAGACTGTCAGTGAAACAAGGCGGGGGGGTGGGGTGGAGAAATGATGATTGATTAAGAAACACTAATTATGTTAAGAGTGTAGTATACTATGGTACACTATACTACATAGACACCATGAATCTGCAGACTTTGTCTTAATCTTGTTAAGCACCTACCGCATAGCAATTCTAGCTTTGCCATTAGTGTTTCTCCAGATAGTGAATCTTTCTCTTGCCCAACTTGCTGTTATGCAGTACATAGAGTTCCATATACGTTATCCCCTGTTTTGTCATTTATTTCATAATTTTGGGGGTTGTCAGAGCAGAACATGCTTCGAAAACCTCCTCTTCAGAAACTTTCATGAGTCATGAGGGAGATAGCATCTAGATAAATGCATTAATTTGGATTCTTTTTTCTTTTAAACAAAAATTGTACTACCTTCTTAAAATGCACAAATAATTTATAAATGAGGGAAGATTTTAATTCACAGACAAAAGAATTTATTCTGAATTCTTTATCATATTCAGGCTTCAGTCCTGGCCTAGGGCTATTGTACTATAGCACTCAGACTAGTAACTGGAGTTGGTACTCAGAACACAGTATTGTAGCAATGGGACAACAGTGTCTTCTTTCTGTGAAGTCCCTTGATAGTTTTTAATATACTGATATATAAATAAAATACTTAAGACTATTTAACATCTTTTAGTATGAAACATATAAAGACAAACATTTAGTAAGCATCAGTAGGTATTGCCTATATATCAGCTATATATATTCTGCAATGTTTTCAAGTGGTTTATAGCAAAGTATGAAATATTTGTCTCAGAGAAGAAATTCTGACCATGTTCTTTTTTGAGGACAAGGTTTTTCCCTTCTCCTCCCCTTTCCTCACTTTCCTTCATTTTCCCTATTTTCCCTATTTTTTTTTTTCTTTTTCAGAGATTGAATAGTGGGAAAAATATTGAGCCCATTTGGTACAGAGATTTCAATGCAGAAGCAGTGCTCAACTGTGACAATTTGACTCCTTCTGTTAGCTTGACAGATGCCCATTGTCTGAATCAATTTGCCAGACATTTTTTCCCCCATTGTAAAGTAACTGAGATTCATGTAATTCTATATAAATTTAAAATAATTGGACAGCAAATCTCTTATATAAGCTTGTATCCCAGAACACTTTGCAAAGATAAGTGATATGATTACAAAGATAAACAGCAAAGAATAGCGGAAGCAAAAAAGAAATGAAGAATAGAAAAGAAAATAATTGTTTTCAGGTGAGTTTTGATGATAATGTTACTGTATGAGGTAGCTAGAAATACTTCCCTTTTGTATAAGGGAAATTTTACAAACAATATTGAACTGTACTAAGGGGAATGGGTAAAGAGACTGCTGTGTCTTCAGTGAGCAGAAGCAGCAAACAGTATATATACTGTTTGTAGATAGAAGCTGAGGAGATTAAAACATAAGCTTGTGAATAATTTGTAGTTCTCTAAAATCAGTTAAATGCACATGTATGGAGTATTGTTCCAGTTACAATATTTAAAGTCAAAGTTTCAAAACATTGGATTTGATTCTTCTCACAAACTGATTCTTCACTAATGTGTTTCTGCTGATTTAAACTGCTATTCGACATTTTTACCAGTATAAATTGAGGAGTGAATTGCCCTGTTGCCCTTACAGGCAAAAGTTGTCAGTCTTGTTCCAAATGAATCACAAATCAGTTAGTCTGTGTAAACTACCTTTTCTATGCAAACAACTGAGAACAACTATTATGCCTGCTCACATAAAGCAGATGAAATGTAGGTTTAGATGCCTTTGAAAATCACTGTGTAAGGTCCACATCTGTCTGTAGTTTGCATATTAAATTTCCACTGAATTTCTTCTTCCCCCGAGATCAAAAGAAGCATATGTCCTTTTATGTGTTTAAATGAGGAAAGAAGTTGGTATCTCATGTCACGTCAGCTGTTAGGAAGTGCACTGTGCTGTTCCCCTTGCATTTGAAGTGAAAATGGCAATTTCAAACAATTTCACAGAGAAAATGAAAGGAGCAAAAGGATGGAAAGTACAGAAGTGCTCATCTGAGGAATGAGTGACTCTCTGACTGATAGGAATAAAAGCAAAAAACCTCTGAAAAATGCTTATTGTTTTGGAATAGACTATTTCTAAAAATTTCATATTGGTTTTAACAGGAGAGAAATTTATCTTTACAGAGCCTCCAAAGGAAGGGGGGCAGAAAGCAACATGAGAAAATCAGACTGACTGGCATCTCAGTGCCAGTGATTTAGAAACTAGTTTTCTGCCTGACTGCTCAGTCCCCAGAGCAAAATACTTGCAGTAAAGAAAAAGATAAGAGTTATATTAAAGGAAAGCTCTAGTATATTACTCATGAAGCAGCATGTTTCCCTCCCATACACAAGGCCAAATTCAGCTCATCAAATTCATCTTCCACTCCCCTGGCCAGCAAAGGCACACAAGCCAAGACAGTACAGGTTGGCTGATAGGGTATTACTGATGGTTAGAATTTCTTCAGAGCATGTATTACTCCATTCACAGCACTGCTGAAGAGACTAGCTTTTATAAATACATGTTTTAATATGTTTTCCTTACCATGCACAATTCATCTGCTTCCCTTTACCTGTTGGCTTCAGAGGTGGCTTCCCACACTGTGTTTCTTCATGCCATAAAAGTGACCCCATGTCAGTTTTAGCCAGCGGAGAGAAGTTTCTCAATATTCTTGCTCTAACGTTTGTTACCAAGGGTTAACGAAGCTGGTCCCTCTAGTCAGCGGTTACCACATAATAGATATTAAGTACAGAAGGGACCACCAAAACTTACATGAGAAACTATTTCTTTGCACAGGACAAGCTACAAAACATTGTCCAGTATCTCTGTCTGTATCCTACAAGAAGATGCAGTTAAGGTTTCCATACTTAAAATTAAGTAATCTAATATTAGTGTATTATGTAAGTATCTTTTGGAATTAGGTTTAATGAAAGCAATTTTAAAGATAATGTTAAATTACCGAGATATCCTTAATGAATGATAACTGATTTCCATAGATTTTTTGAAGTAAATTAAATGTTTAAAATAACGAATTGCCAAAATTTCTAACTGTTCTTATTGATGCATTTCTAATGATGACGAGCACATACCATAATACTGAGTAACACATACCAACCATTTGTAAGTAGAACGGCTTCATCACAATTTCAATTTTTACTGTGTGTTTTGGGGGTTTGGAGGGGTTGCATTGGGGTGTTTTTTGATACATGGAAAGTACCAGATGTGAAAGCTGGAAAACAGGGAGCTACAGCACAGGCTTCACCTTCCACCCCATTGCTGCCTTAGTAACCTGCATCGGTCACCACCTGAAGTGACCTCTTTTCTGAATGGGAGAGTAATTTCTGTCCCTCCACTGCTTGACATCTTTTCTAGATGCAATTTATTCCCCGTAATTTCATTTAACACATCAGCGTGCATCTCTCGAATTGATGCTAGTCATGAGTTTGCTGAGCAAGCTTATTGACTACATAGTCCATGTTTGAAGACAAAACCTATTATTTGCATTGTTTTTCTGGTGATCGGGGACAGCCAACTTTCTGCTGACATTTCAAGTCTGTTGCAAGTCAACATCAGATACTTCAGGAAACCTTACCCTGCAGAAGGTAAGGTTTTGTTCTTCTAAAGTGTAGAACAGGCTTATCACCATGTGCTTGAATCTTCAGAGGGTTGTGGCAGAGGAGTGGCTTCAGCTATGACCCACTTCACCTTTGCTTTTTCATAGCATCACAGACTGCAGATAGTCTGACATCACTGTGTCTATTACATAGACAATCTAGTGGTGGCAAACTAATAAGGATGCTGTCATTACAATTGTCATGGATTTGTGCATATGCATGTATGTATACACATTGTATACAGTATTTGCAGGATTTGTTCCTACTTATACAAAAAGATATATATAAATATGGGTCTATTTTGTCAGTTCTAAAGAGGACAGAAGATGTTTAAGTTTGTTTGTGTTATGATCACAGAAAATGTTAAAAGAACAATAAATAATGAGGCTTATGTATTTGGTATGAAAATCCAAAATATCCAAGAAGTAGTTGTATGCCTAAGTATGAAAGCTCAGTTCTTTAAGCAAATGAAGCTAATATCCAAGTATGGCTAGATGACTAGGGCAAGAGGAGGATGCAAGAACAGCAGCGTATCATATTCAAACAAATTAAGTTGAGAAGAGGAGGAGAAAGACTGAGTAACTAGAATCAAACACAGTGTTCAGAGGTAGAAATTCATCACAGATCTACTGAGCCATTCAGTCCCCTAAAGTAAACTATCTCTTTAAAACAGGTAAAAGCATTGGAATGTATGAGTATTTCCTTAGTGCTTGACTGGTTCTTGTAGTGGTTCGTAGTCTTGCTGGCCTTGTCAGCAATGCCATCAAATTGGAGAAGACAAAAATAGGTAGAAAACAGAATTTTCACCAAAATTCTCAAGGAATAGGATGGTCGTCTCAAAGGAATTACTCCAAAGTCACCACAATTTAACAGCGTTCACAAGCCTTTGTCCAGATGACCTCTAAAAATTAAAACTCAGGAGATGATAAAGCACACCAAGACTAATGTGTATTGACAAGGCAGAAAAGGAAGGGTTTGCTGAATCTGTTTGCACGAAACCTTCAGCTCAGTGTTTTGAGTTCCTCACTGTGATGTTATCTTGTCATTGAACTGCAAGACTCAGGAGTGCATTCTTATATCTTTATTATGAAAATATTGTTAAGCTTAAAAATTGATGTGGGAGGGAGAAGATTGTTTCTTCCTCAGTTCTTTAATCTGTAGTATTGGGGAGAACATATCTATAGTTTTATCTCAAGGACAAGCTTTGGACTTATGTTAGCAAGGTCAGCTTTGTCTCAGAAGCAGATCTGATTGCCATTATGTCCATCCTGAAGGGCTGTGTGAGACTAGTGTGACATTCTCTCCATATACAAGGGTGGCAATACAGTAATAACATTTATAAGGTTGTCATTGTGAAACAAGAAGCAGAATAATTTACTTCTAGTTCTTGAGATTTACAGTCAGCATTTGGAGTGATCACTTGCTAAACAGAATGATTTTTAAAAATTAGTGAGGGTGATAGTAGATAGCTAGAAGCAAATGGGTTAGAATGAAGAAGATGGAAAACGTGATAAATATGGTAGACAACCTCACAGTCTTATTCAGTCAGAGAGCTTGCCAAGGTCACCCGTCTGATGTCTAACCTAACCTTTAACCAGTAGCTGTAAGGCCTAAGAATACCTGCCTGTATTTGATAGGTTTACTTGGCTCCAGAGTGGTTTCAGGAAGATTTCTGCCCATCTTCCTTTTGGATACTTTAAATCTAAAATGAGCATAACATTATAAATGTGTTACAGGGACCAAAAATATAGGGATAGGGCTAGACAGCACAATTACTCCTTCCCATTACCAATTCTTTGTGATAAAGAGATTAGAATTTGGTGAAGATTAGTTCTAGCTTGTCTTTTTTTTCCTTGCTAGTTATCAAATTCAAAGGAAATGCAAAACCTAAATTTAACAAATTCTCTAAAATTATCTACCAAAATACTGCAATTGAACTTCAATCTACTAACACAGTTCACAGGTAGCATGCTAACATAACATGATGAGAATATCCAGGAAGAAGATAAAACCCCACACATTTGATCACAGTACTAAAATATATTTATTTTTTCTTATCCCAGTATAAATATCAAGTCAAAATAATATAAGACTTGTCTTTTGTGAGACTAGCAGCTGAGAACTAGAGGTTATCGACACTTTTTCAAAAGCAAGTGGTACATCTTCCTGTAGTGTCTATTAGTCTGAGTTTCTTTAGACGTAGACAAAGATAAAAAAACCAAGATACAGTTGTTGTTTTTTTTTATAAAATGCATTATAAGCTGATGCTGGGATTTATTCATTAGCAACTTAACTGTCATCTGAAAATAATAATTCCATAAAGCATTAAAGACCTTTTAATGAATGTGTTATTAATAGCTTTTCACCAATACCAGTGACCATCTGTGACTGCTTCACCATCTGTGATTTCTGTTTAAGTTTGGGAGGGGGAAATACCAGTCGTATTGCACTGAATTTAAAATACAAATTGATAGCCAACTAGACCTATTGTAGGTGATTAGTTTGTCTTTGACTATAAGTACAGTCTGAGCAAGAGATTATTAGTTTCTTTGATTTGTTGGCACAATATGGGTTTGGGAAATGGCCACAGGAAGCTGAAAACAAAATTAAATTGCATTTATTGAAATCTGAACATGCAAAAGTTGATGGAATTTAGATTAAGAGGATGAAAAGAGCTTAAATGGCACTTGAAAATGTAGTGAATGTTTCTTTAAAGATCCATGACAAATAATGTGCTGATTATGGTGATTTGCTAAGGTTAGATAACAGAGAAGCATCAAAAGAGTGTTGTCAACACATTTAAAAACTTTTACAATTCATTGACAACATATTAGAATAAACAGATAAAATAGTGATTTATAAACTCATTAAAATTAATCTTGTTGACTTCTTATCTGAGTGAAGTAGCATTTATTTCAGAAGAAATTCTATTTTTAATCCATAACAGTTAATGCTTGCTAAAGTGCTATCCTTGCCTGCAGAGGCAGAAGGGTCAAGGTGGTTAATAGTCTTTTTAGTTCCCTTATTAAACTGTGCTAAAGTGTTTCCATATTTTGCTATTAATACAGTGGCACTCTGTAATGGCTGAGGTGATTATTTTTTAGTGTATGTGTATAGATCAATTCCTTTTCCTTACTAAGACAACATTTGTAAGAAGCTATTGGAGAGATAGGATACAATTTCAAAATCATTCAAGGCCCATTTCTTAATATATCTACATTGTGTGGGAGCCTAAATTTACTTCAAAACTAAATAGAAGTTTTCCAAACCTCTAGTAATTTAGGGTACAATTTAGATTGCATCTAAACATTTGCATCACCTACTTTCCTAGTTGATGAATAGAGATAGGCACCTCCAAAAAATGACTTATCAGCCTCAGGTAGGTAATTCTCCTAGATCAAGATGAATCACCCTGCTACCACTAACTGTGGGGAAGTCTGGACATCTGGACTGAACTAGATTCCTATATTTTTATACTGCTTAACTTTTTTTAAGTTCTAAACTATACCTTTGGATCCAGAACAAATTTCATTTAAGAAAGTCTTCGGTGAACTGAAGAAAGTGCATACCACTTTTGTAAAGCACAAGAATCTTCCATGAAAAAATATATGTAGCAGCAGAGGTGAGGCAAAAATTATGAGATCGACTAAGAACTACCTGTTGTACCAAACGTGTTGGCACCAGAAAGTCCTGCTTTGGTGTCTGGATTTCAGTGCAAGTTATAGTTGCTTAGTATGTGCTCAGTGTCTGGCTCAGAGACTTCTATTCAATTGTACATATTATACATATATTTATATATGAAATAAAGTTATTAAAAACTTTTAAATTACAGTCAATTACATTTCAAGAATGTAAAGTAGATTTTTCATTCTTAGGCCAAACAAGGTCCTAGCGAGCGTCACCCTTATTTTGCATTAGATCACTTATCTTCCTGACCTTTAGCAGACTGATGGCATTTTTTCATGCTGTTTTCTGCTGCCTATTCACAGATACCACAAGCTTTCCTCTCCATTAGAGAAAGTATGTGGTTAAGATATAAAGCCATACCATGAAAAATTTTAAACACCTTGTGATTCATTTGCGATCAAGCCTCCAGAATAGTGATTCAGTCATATCTCTTCTATTGCAGACAAAAGGTTCTTCAAGCATAACTCCATCCGGCACTCAAAAGAAGGTGAAGAGGACTCTGCCCAACCCACCACCAGAGGAAGCAACAGGAGGAACTCAGTCGCCATATACTTCTGTGGGATCAGTTTCACGGAGAAGGATTTGTAGGACCAATACTATGGCCAGAGCCAAAATTCTTCAGGATATAGACAGGGAATTGGATCTAGTTGAACGTGAATCAGCCAAACTTAGAAAGAAGCAAGCTGAGCTAGATGAGGAGGAGAAAGAAATTGATGCCAAGCTGAGATACTTGGAAATGGGCATTAATAGGAGGAAAGAAGCCTTACTAAAAGAAAGAGAAAAGAGAGAGCGTGCCTATCTCCAAGGAGTAGCAGAAGAACGTGATTATATGTCAGACAGTGAAGTTAATAATACCAGGTCAACCAGAATAGAAACTCAGCATGGCTTGGAAAGACCACGTACTGCACCCCAGACAGAATTTAACCAGTTTATGCCACCACAAACCCAGCCAGAGACACAGTTTGCCCCTGCTACAAGCCCATATGCTCAATATCAGTATTCATCTCCTGCCCTGCCAACTCAAGCACCAACTCAGTTCACACAGCAATCACATTACCAACAACAGCAGCCTTTGTATCACCAGCAAGTTTCACCCTATCAGACCCAGACAGCTTTCCAAACAGGAGCTACTATGTCCTTTACTCCACAGGCTCAACCTCCACCATCTCAACAGCCATCATATCAACTCCCATCACAGATGATGGTGATACAGCCAAAGCCAAGACAAACCACATTATATTTGGAGCCTAAGATAACAACAAACTATGATGTAATTCGGAATCAGCCTCTCATGATAGCACCAGTTTCAACTGACAATAATTACACAGTTTCCCAGCTGGGCAGTAAATACTCTACCTTGGACTTAAGGATAGGACTAGATGAAAGAAACAGCATAGCAAGCAGCCCTATATCAAGCATATCTACAGACTCATTCTATGCAGATATAGACCATCACCACACACCCCGAAATTATGTGCTGATCGATGATATAGGAGAACTTACTAAAGGAACAGGAGCACTTGGTTCCAGTTTTAGCCTCCATGAGAAAGATCTGACCAAAACAGATCGACTGCTTCGCACAACTGAGGCCAGGCGAGCACAAGAAGTGTCAGACTTCCTAGCACCACTGCAGACTTCTTCTAGGTTACATTCCTATGTTAAAGCTGATGAAGACCCAATGGAGGACCCTTATGAGCTCAAACTTCTGAAACACCAGATAAAACAAGAGTTCCGTAGAGGTGCAGAAAGTCTTGATCATCTGGCTGGCCTGTCACAGTATTACCACCAGGAGGGCAGCTACAGGCATTTCCCTAAATCTGAGAAATATAGCATAGGTAGGCTTACTCTTGAGAAACAGGCTGCTAAGCAGCTCCCAGCAGCCCTCCTTTACCAGAAGCAGTCAAAACACAAGAAAGCTTTGATAGACCCCAAACTAACAAAGTTTTCACCTATCCAAGAAAGCAGAGACCTTGAACCTGACTATTCAAGCTATATGACTTCTAGCACTTCAACACTTGGGGGAATTACTACTAGGGCAAGGCTTCTTCAGGATGATATCACTTTTGGCCTTAGAAAAAACATCACTGACCAACAGAAATACATGGGGCCACCACTGACTTCATCTATTGGAGCAGGCCTTGGGACTGCACTAGGTCCAACAATGAGATCCACATTACAAGATGAAGCAGACAAGTCTTATAGCAGTGGTAGTAGATCTAGGCCCTCATCTAGACCCTCCTCAGTTTATGGGCTTGATTTGTCATTGAAAAGGGATTCTTCCAGTTCTTCTTTAAGACTCAAAGCCCAAGAAGCTGAACCCTTAGATGTTTCCTTTAGCCATGCAGCACCTTCTGGAAGAACTAAACCCACCAGTCTACCTATTAGCCAAAGCAGGGGAAGGATCCCAATAGTAGCGCAGAACTCAGAGGAAGAGAGCCCACTAAGTCCCGTTGGCCAGCCAATGGGAATGGCAAGAGCGGCAGCTGGACCCTTGCCACCAATATCCGCAGATACCAGGGACCAGTTCGGATCAAGCCATTCATTACCTGAGGTCCAGCAACATATGAGGGAGGAGTCACGGACTCGAGGCTATGATCGAGATATAGCCTTCATCATGGATGACTTCCAGCATGCCATGTCAGACAGTGAAGGTAAATTAGGCCTCAGACTGGTATCTTACTATCACAACACAAATCCTCATTTCTATGCATGTGTCTAATTTTTGTTATACTTCAAAGACTTGTTCTTTTTTCTGTTCCTTGGTNNNGTGTATCTACATTTGGGGGGGGGGGGGTTGATTTGTTTTGCTTTATTTGATATTTTTATTTTAACCCTAACAGCAGTTTCTGGATGGTGTTAAGCTACTCTAGCATGCTCATTATATTGTTTTTGATTTGCTTTCCTTTTAGTTTGCTTGTGCATTTTCCTTTTCACTTGTTGATGACTTCTTTTCTAATGATATTTTGTAGAATATTCCATGTACGATACAGACCCTACCATCAGTCTTTATGTGGAGCCTTCTCCAGTGACTGTGAATCATTGAACTTATTTCCAATAGTTTTTGTTGGGATTTGGAAAAAATCTCCCAAATCTCTAAAAAACTCTAGTAATTTTATTTGCATGAAATTTCATGATAGAATTCAAGAACTGATAATTCCATCTCCCGATGCACCACTTTAGATTTGCGTTACTATAGAAATAGTATGTTCATTAAGTACATATTGTATGTTAGAACCATGTAGAGGTTAACGTGATAGCAAAATAGTGTTCTACATACGGTTTGTTGAAAGCATCCTGTCATGTGGACTTTTGTGCACTCCGAATTGTGATGATGTAAGATAATTTGTCATTTGGATGGTGCAAGACAATCTCATCCTTCAATAAACTTGCATAAAGTATTTTACTTCTATTGATGGATTATGCAGCATAGCTGGTTTTATATGCACCCCATACAATATGTCTGCCAAATAAGCACAAGAGTTTATCTCACTTAGGTTCATGAAAGGAACCACTCTGATGTATTATAAATGGTGCAATTAAAAATGTTTCTTCTGAATAAGTACAGCAGAATGTTAAAGCTGATGTTGAGTACTAAATAATTGCAAATTATGTATCAGTTTTGTTTGAGTCAGTTCAGACTTAATATATTCTAAATTGTTTAAAAATCATAAAGACAGTTTGAAAGAAAATGAAATTAATATGTTCAAAATTGTATGCGCTCCCTTAACTTTTTCTTATGTGTATTTACTGCACAATAAAAGAGACTTTGCATGCGCTATATTGTTTGTAAATGGCAATGATTGTCTCAAAAGACACATTTGCATGATTATGAAGTAGTATGGTTCATTTTTCAGGTTTATATTAACCTCAGGGTTCATTATTGCATTACTGCTTTTTTACATATGCTGAATCTTTCATAAGCATTAGAAAATTGAATCTATTTGCCTTCCTGATACTACAGTATGTTGAAGGGGTTTGTTCTGTAAGTTCCTCTTTATATTTCTTAGATATTTACAACCCCCATTATGAAGTCTATGTTTCAGGAGAGGTTCAGGATCATCAGCTCTTTTGATTTTTATCAGAAGTTTAAGTGTTTTCACTGTTCTTAAATTCTTAGCACACAGAGTCCTGTAATTAAATCAGAATGCAGTTGAGAGGAACTCCCCAAGTTGTAACTTAGATCATTCTTCTTAAATAAGTAGATGTTATCTTGTCTCAACTGGACTTGTGACTTTTAAGGGTCATTCTAAGGTCACATTGTGAAAGACACAGGACTTTTCCTCCTGAAAACTAAGGAGAACCAAACTGGATCAAAAAAAGCCTATTTGGTGCTATTCTACCTCATATAAACAGGTCATAGGGAATTATATATCTGCACTACGGTGCATTATGTTTCTGTTATATATTTGTACAAGGCTTACATGTTAGGTTGAACATGTTTTGGTTTTCAGTTACTCTCTGATTAGTTATACTCTTTCAGAAGTCTTCTAACTCCATTCACATGTTCCGTATTATGATATGTCCATGAATACCAAGGCTTCCTTTTCAACAATATTTTTCAAATTTCTATCAAGCTTTTGTTTCATCACAAATAGCTTATTTTTGCACCATTTTATGTAGTGTCTTGGGAAATCAAAACACTTTATGACATTATTTTCAAATATGCTAATAGCAAGTAACTTGCATTGAAAATTATTCAGATAATTTGGATGTAAGATAAAAAGTGTTCAAAAAAAGCAATTACAGTTCTTCAGAAACTTATGGCCACCTTCTCTCTGGACTGCATTTTTCTCTGTAGTGCCCTGACAGTGGACAGCTATTCTGGCGTGTTGCATCCAGTCTTTTAACTGTTTTCTTTGCTGTTTTTTTTTTTTTTTTTTTTTAAACAACTGCTGCATGGTGTTGATGAGATTTCATTAAAAGAAATCAGTTTTAAGCACTATTTTAGGAAAACTCTTCTCATGCTAAAGCTTGAATTTTCATCTTTAAAGACTTCTAAAAATGAATGCAAGTCAAAGTATTACATTTAAATTGTTTTCCTTCAGTTCAAATGGAGAGATGTGCTTGACTGTTCATTTTTTGTAAGCCACATTCCATAACAAATACCAGAGAAGAACACAAATAGGACTTTGAGGCCAAACCTTCTGTTTTTCTCTAAGTACACCTACATACTGTAACAAATCTTAAAGCCATGCTTCAACACATAAGTAGTACCTGTTCTAGGATTCCAAACTTCTAACAGGTCAAAAAACGGCTTTAGTGTCAAAAGAGCACAACATTCAGAGGTTCCCATTGAAAATCAATAGCATTTTGAGCTTTTGAAACACCTGGTATTTTCTCAGGTTTCTGAATACCATGAAAGCTCTGATCCAGCAAATAGTTCTTTATTAACTCCACAGCTGCCACAGTTTCCACAAACTATTATGTTGAAGATACTAATTTTCAAGGATGCTGAAGCTAGTACTCAGTTTTATGAATGTAAATAGTCCCTGCTGGTCAGCTGAGAAGATACAAAATGTACCTTTTCTCACCTAAAGGATTTTTTTCTTTTATATGCTAATTTGTTAATTTTACCATAGAGTTTAGAAGTTTAAAATTGAAATATCAAGACATCAAGACATCAGTACATCTGACCCCTTGTAATTTTTCATCTGTGGGATTTAGAGTGATCACTATTAGTTATATGATCGAGTTTCTTGGACTCCACATTCTGAAGTTCAATCTCACCTTGTTAAACTGTGTGCACGATTAACAGCATGGGACCTTACTGACTCCAGCAGGAGTTTTTTTACAGGTGGAACCATCTGGCTGCATATTGTTAGTCTTAGAAAAAAGCATGATTCCTCTAAGACTGTCAGTGGTTCATCTTGGATGTTCTCAGGTTTTCAGACAAAACAACTCCCAACTATTCAAGCCCAAACTAATTGTGTGTGTAAGTACATGTGAGTGTCGCGTGTGTGTGCCTATATACACATACATACCTAACTTTTAAAATTTCATGTAAAATACACACATTCATCACAGTAGGCTGGTCTGAACTGCAGTATGGGATTCAACATGTGTGCTAGCTTTTCAAAATAAGAAATCCAGCAAAAGTTATTTCAACTGAGACGGGAGGAAAAAAAATAATCATTTTTTCTTCTGCTTAGCTAATGACATAGATTGTGAAAGTCAGCATTAATATCTGGGATCAGAAAAATGCATTAGGTTGTTCATGTAAGCTTCAGTAGGAACTTCTGTCAGGATGAGTTATGAACCAGCCTGCTATGTGTACCACTAGTCAATTGGCATACATGTGTAAAGCATAAAGGATTTGTGTATTAGATCATAATGGTCTATTGAGAGCAATTAATCAATAACTAATCACTAGCCAGAAAAACATCAGCCTTTAATAATGTTTCTATTTAATTCATATATGCTGATCTAAATAAAATTCTCAACCATTTCATATTAAATTAAATTTGTGCACAGTTAGGAAGGAAGAGACAGCATAATACCTGAACCAAGCATAAGAATTGTCCCAAGGCCTAATGTAATATAGAATGTTGGTTTTACCACATCAAATTATTATTTTTTTTAAAATCATGCATATATATTACTCCTGGTTTTGGAGAAATTTAATAAAACAGTAATAAAATTTGATAAAAAAATAACTTTTTTTTTGCCCATTAAAATTTTTTTTTCAGTTATTTGTTAAACCAACTAGATTATGTTTACTTTAACAACTAAATGGAGAAGATTATGCATACTACCATTTTTCATTTAAAATTCTTTTCTGTGTCATGGAACAATTGCATTCACTTTTGTTACTATAGCAACAACTGACCTTATTTAAGGTTTGCAATTTCTGGTGGTTTTGCTGAAACAAATATTGTTGTTCTTTGAATTCCAAATTTATCTTGCTTATTAAAGCATAAAATTCAAACTTTCATTACATTCTAATTAGATGCACATTGTTTTGGTTTACACTGATGGGCAGCGTAAATTAAAATCTCTGTGTTGTATAGTGGAAATATTATTAAACACATAGGAGCTGATTCTGGTCCCAATGGAGTGAAACATATGCCAGTTGACCCAATAGTCAGTAAGCATAAATATGTGTATTTGCAAAACTGATTTTAATGAAATGGTGTTATTTGATCCCAAAAGGGTGTCTAACAGAATGGCTTTTATACAGGTTTAAAACTGTTGCAAATATAAGAATGGTAGTCTTATAAAATTATTGCAGAAAGAACATTCTGGCTAACTTTCCACACACAAAGTTTCAAACTGCAAAATCGGGGGATGGAATTCAAAATGAGAACACCTGCAATATTTCTGCTTAGAATTACAATGAATATAGATTGCTTCATATCTTCTTTGATTTGGGATTATATTGATTTCATAAGAGTCATAATTTTCTTTTAAACAGTTCCAGATTATTTCTAAAATATTTTGAACAATATTCAGTTCAGAAGCCTCGGAATAAATGGAGGTTGGGTTTTGAGGGTTGGTTTTGGGGGGTGGGTTGTTTTTTTTTTTCCTTAGCTACTGCAAAGTAGCTAATTTGACTATTTTTTTCATCAAATTTCATTTTAGAAATGTGTGAAATCTGCAATGTATTTCTGAGCTGCCAGAAGGAAGTAAATAGCTATAGCACTCGGCAGAGGGTTTCTTCTGGTATCTAATATCCATAGTTTTGACATAAACAGAATCTTCTCACTTTGCTGTATCTCTTACAGCTAAATTATGCCCGAGTTCAATGTCTCAAGTCTCGCCTGTAACTTTGCTTTAGCTGCATGGCCAGTTAGTAACCACTATGCATGTTTGCTATGCACAATGCACATTATTGCCCTTTGCCCAGCACTGGATCAGAACATTTGACCTGTCCTTGGTTTTCAAAGCCTATCATCTCCGTCGTGAAGAGACAGATTGGTTTGACAAGCCCAGGGAGTCTCGTTTGGAGAATGGACATGCCCTTGACAGAAGGCTGCCAGAGAAGTTGTCCCACTCTCGACCACCAAGTCAACACCAAGATCAAGTAAGCTGTCAAGTAAGATGTGCCTTTAGTTGTATAAATGTTTCACAATTTAATCATACTGTCCAATAGTGTAGGAACTACAGGATTAACCAAATTCCAGCTACATTCAGTTGAAGTGCTGTTGAAACTGCATTTAACAGTACTTCATGATGAAAAGACAGTAACATTTGTCTGCAATTTAGTATTAATTTTGCAGGTTGTCTTTTGATTTTTGAAACTTACCTGAAAGGAGTTAATCTGCTAACAAGTACTATCTATACATTAGGTATTCTTTTTTTTAAAAAAATTCAAAAAGAAAAGTTAGTCCCATTTTACCTTATCAGCTTTATTGCATCCAAATTCAAACCCCTTCTTTTAGTAGTTTAAGGCAAAGAGTTGCTTTATCCTGTTGACACTTGTTCCCACTTTCAGTTGGTCAATATAATCCCAACAGTCTATGATCAATTACTGAATAAATCATCAAGACTTTGTCAGTCTAATAATTAGAATGTTTCATTTATTATAGCAAGACAGAAAAATACCATATTCTGCTTTTCAAGCTTGCTGACTTTGAAATCTAGTTCACCTTAGTATACCATCATATATCCTCTTTGTATTAATGAAGTTTATATATTTCAAATCTTTAAGTCTTCACTTGACTGAGTTATCATTTTTACTGATTGATTAAGATTATACTGTTTTCCATGAGATGCAATGGATACAAGAGAAGGTATTTCATGGCCCCTTTGTGGTACTTAGTAGTTTATATTGCTCATGTTAATTCCTCAGATAACATACAAGCAGGAATTTCCTACTGTTGTGCAGCCTTCAAAACTTTTTTGCTGGTGAGCACTTTCACTGACATTCTATAATAGAGTATACGTTTTATGAAGTAAGGATGTAGATTTTATGAAGTAAGCATTCAAATATCTTAAAACACAAGCTGTCAATTTATTTTTATTTTTCCCTCTTTTCCTATCTCTAGCTTAGCATATATTGAGATTTACACAGCCTAGGTTGTACTGGGCCTACCCATTTCTTGTTGAGAAAGAGGGGTTTACAAGATACAAGTCTTACAGGATTCTATTCAAATAACTCACAATATGAACCAACCTCATTGCAGGATAAAGAATGTTTTAGAGTCTTCACAGCTCTTAATGTCACTGGCAATAGATAAAAAACCTGCCTATGTGAGCACTTTAATCCTCATAAGAAACATGCATTGTTCTAAGCATACATAATTGTATTTGACCACTACAGTGTCACGAGATGAAATTAAAAATTTGCCTTGAGAATCAGGCTTGTCTCAAAGGGTTACTGTTATCCTGAGCTCTGTGATATGGAGCTGGTCGGTAAGATGTATTTAACTGTTAGAACTCCCGAGCTTTTGTGCTGGGAAACAGTTCCAAGGCAAGTTACTACTCACAAAGTTCTGACCTTTGTTTTTACTCTTGTATAAATAACACTACACTAGGACTGGCTGAAAGACTTTGATGAAAAATTTTTGGGAGGAGGGTTAAAGAGCCTGAGAGTTCTTGTTTTCCTGAATTATTTACAGATGGAATTTTTTTTTTTCTCCCTGAAGCTGTTGTGATATCCCCATGTTTATATGGAAATAGAGATACCACATTTAAAATCTTGCCAAAGGCATTTTTTAAGGTTTTGTAAAGTCTGGGGTGGAGACTGGGGAGTGAACATGTTCTAAATGATACTGTGTGGTGCCTTGTAAAGCTTCTGCAGAAGAAAAGTGATGTGGAAGGAGAAGCTTTACAACAGTTCGTCTTTATCTGTTTCCGTCCAGGTTAGCTACTGTCATTCACCCACTGGTACAAAATAATATCAATATGTCTGCAGAAGGGAGAAATGCCAGTTCTCACCAATTCTGCACCATCTACCTTGTCAAAATGTTACTCAGAGCTTGTGTATGTTAAATATCTTCTGGGAACATTTGTTTGAGATAAATTTGAAGAAACATTATTTTCAGACACATCTGGAAATGAAAACAAGATATAAGAGTCAAAGCCTTTAAAAAAAGTTTCATTAGTGCCACAGTGAATTCTGAAAGTAAACCACTTAGCAATAGAAGCAAGTAAATCAGTATTAACATCTCTATTTTTTAGCATTCATATTTTAAAGCTATCCAGAAAAATAAACAATTTTCAGGCCAATCAGTATGCTGAGGCAAAGTAAACACTCCCTAAAGGCTTTTTCAGCCCTTTCTCTTCTGTAACAAAAAAATTACTGAATTAATTGTCCCATGCTGTCTGTCACCTGTATCCACAATTCAGTTCTGCGCAGAGAGCTGTAGTGTCCAAACATAGTCTACTCTGGAACCAAAAATGGCAATCATGCTTCATCCTGAGAATCTGAACAGGTCCACCTTCACCCAGAGCTTGGTTTGTTGCAGAGGCTTTCCTGAAATCAATGAGGAGGACAGTTTCCTAGTTAACATGGTAATTAAGCCATTGCAACTCCTTTAATATCCCATACTGAGTACACATTAGACACAAAAGGAAATATTTGTATCAGTAGCACTAATCTTCTTGTAATATATCAGTCAATGCTTCCAAATACACTTACTGGCTGTAAATTTGCCATTTGTATTTTCTCCTTCATAAAAAATGTGAATATTTTACTGACCACTACAATATTTGTATTCCACAAGATTTTATTTCACATGTGTGAAACATCAATTTATATACTAGATGAAATCAGAACTGTTTGATTATGTCCCACAGAGCTTGTACAATTAAAGGTAATAAATAAAGCCCAGCCCTGTGCTTTTGAAGCAAGAATGCAATTGAGTAACAGCCCTGAACTTCCACGTTTCCATGGATTTCTTAAAGCCTGGCAGATTAAGCTCACATACTGTATTATTAATATTAAAATATATTTGTTTCTATAGCAACTTCTGTGGTGCTACATAGTATTCTTAAATCACATTAAATTGCAGTGCAGTTCAGTATCTTAATAGCTGTTTCCCAATATAGTGATTCTGAACTGCTTACCTGAGGAGGGTAAACATGGTTTAAACATAATCAATACAAAATCTATTGCAGATTTCTCAATGATCCCTGTTGACCTCAACAGTTTGCTTAGTCACTGCCAGTTGACCAGCAACTTCTTTAAATCTCCAGCCATAAAGGCTTTTTTTGTTACTATTTTCTATGAAATTATTTGTATATCCTGAACTAAACTGGCAGTTTCAAACAGGTTGGGAAAGAAAAGTAGAAGGAGGTACCAAGGGAGTAAGAGAGCATGACAAGGAGAGGGACAGTCAAGTAGCTTCTCAGTGAGGGGTTTTAAATACAGAACTTCCAGTGATCATAGGTAGGTCTTTTTAAGTTGAAATGAATAATAACATCCCAAACTCCTCATAATACTAATGTATTGTCATCAGTTAGCTTTGGCAACAGTTTTCTAATTGCAAAAAGAAGGCAAGGTCTCTAAAGGTGCAACCTTTTGAATGTTAATCCCCTATTTCAAAAGGCCATCAAAAAGTATTTGCTTGTCTTGGTTCATGGGTCTGTATCATTCCCCTGAAATTTAAGTCACGCCTTTTTAGGGGCACTTGAATATTTATAAATTATGAAAAAATGGGTCATAAGGTGAGCAGAGGGGTTAAAATGAGAAAATACTATTTGTGACAGAGATCCAGAAGGCTACCTACAACTTTTTCTCATGTTTTTCAAGTCCATCCTGCTTAGTTTTGATTGTTTTCCAACTAGCAAGAAGTTTTCATTTTAATTTGTTATAAACTGCTTTCTCTGTTTGAGGTTTGGAGAGGGAAAGGCATTTTGCAATTCAGATACCCTGGAAATACAATAAGAAATAGGACATTTCCAAATTGAAATTAAAATATCTAATCTAATGACTGAATTGTTAGCCACCCCTTCACTGTAATTCAAAATGGAATTTAGCCAGCAGTTTCTCATTTTTTAGTCACCCAGAAATGTTGTTCTCACTGCATGCCAGAATGACTTCTAAATCAAAAGTCAAGAGTTCTGTACTGACCTAATTGCAGAAGCAAAGGCTGATTACTTTGCAATTTATTAATGAGCAGGAACTTTGTATTTGTTAAGTTTTTCTTCAATACTTCTTTTGCAAAATATCTCCATCATCAGGGATCTATCGGTAGAGAGAACTTTCCATCTTTAGGATTTCTAGAGAACTTGACATCTGTGCTCTGCACAGAGGAGATGTAGCAAGGCAGGACTACCTTAGCTGTGGAAGTTCTCGGTGCCAGCTTTCACAGGCCTTGTGCACTCATGGAAGTACCTGTGGTATTCAGAAATTAGGATAGATACTGTCTAACCCATTACCTTGAGCATCCACCATCTTGTTCCTGGATACCTAACTCAGGTAAAATTTCCCTTGAAGAATCTATTTCCTAAAGGACTACAGCCAGGCGTAGCTGCTGAGATTCACTTTATCAGGCCCTGTCCAAGATATTGGTGGAAGGGGAGGTCCAACACCATTTAAAATCAGAAATTACCATGGCTTTGATGACCTGATCCAAAGACCAGTTAATACGTTACAGGCCTTGCTATTCCAGGACTTTGCCTGGAACACTAAAATGCACTTGATGCATTTTATTTCTTAAACTTAAATACAGCACTGAAGACATTTATTCTTAATTGTCCTTATAAAATCCCCTTATATGGAGCTTCCATAGAGTTTCTTTATCAGACAAAACGTGTAAAGACAACAAAAGGAAAATGTATATTTAAACTGATTTTCTGTAACAGTGTTAGAAAACCTCAGCACATTTATTTGCTATTCGTTCCATTTTTTTGGAGGGGCTTTGAGCTTACTAATAACACCAGAGCTTAAGTTCCTGGAGGAAATGCTTTATAGTCCAGTTTTCATTTTACTCACTGGGATGCAACCCACAAGGGCCTGCTGAGTAATTTGTAGAAAAGTGTGATGTGAATCCTTGTCAGCTCAAAGAGCATAATAGGAGGGAAGATACGCTGGAGAGTCCAAATGTGTCTGTGATCAGAAGAGGATGGCACTGCCTGTGCTGAACTGGAAAAATTATTACTCGAGTGTATTGAATGCTCCCAGGAAGGTGAGGAAAGGATCTTCCTGGCAAGGACAGATAGCAGGAATCTGTGGGGTTTGTAGCAAATAAATGGCATCAAGTCACATTTTGCCCTGTGACCTAAATCTGAGTTTGAGGACTTACACGTCCTCCATTCCTGCAGCCTGGCAGCAGAGGGATTGCCCCTGCTGTGCCGTAGCTGAGATTTATTTACACTGTCATGGTTGTGTGACATCAGTGGGGTCCCTCTGTATCTTCACTGGGGGAAGTTAGTTAGAAGGACCCCTGGCATATATTTACATGAAGGGAAGTCACCTTTAGTGAAAGTTCAGTGTGAACACTTGGAAACACAAAATAATTTGTGTTCTACAACTTTTCAAATATACCACTGTTTTTTCCTACGTATTCTTCCACTTTCAGGCAAATACTGTTCTGAAGGTAAATGCCTAATGACATGCTCAGTTTAAGTACTGATTCCCACCAACAATAAAAAAATAATATGCTACCCTGAATGCTAATAAACTTTAATGCTTTTATTCATAACTATATGAATCACCAAGGTTTATACTTACCACAAAATTCTGCAAGTTAAACTAATGAGGAAGTAATAGACTAAAGTAGGAGATGGTCTATACTTTCTGATATATTTGTCAGCAAGTCATGTACAATATGGCATTGAATATTCTTGGATTATTTATTCAAAAAAAGCAATCTTGCTTAAGAAAGATAAGATAGGGCAATTAAAGTGAATTTAAGTTTATGAGCTGCAATGTTCCTCAGTTAAATTTAATTGCTCCCACCAAACTGGATCCCAGCTAAGGAACTCTTCAAATGTGTTCATACTGCTTCTTTTTAATTGTGGTTTTTTTTGTATTATTTCAGATTTTTTTACAATTTTATGTAAGCTATATATGGCAAAGATGTTATTTTTACTATTAAATTACACTTGCTGAATTTCTGATAAGGTCCTTAAAAATATAGCAATGTCCCTATCCATTTTTAAGTGTGGAAGTCTCATGGCACTTCACACACTTCTGGTAGTATTAGACCCTATGTCCTGGCAAAAATTCCATGATAAGTCCTAAAGTCTGCCTGATCTCAAGTTCTGATTTATTCTGGAGTACTTGTCCACTACCAAATCCATGGTCTCCTTTTTGTCTGAGATTAATTACAGTCAATACTCCTCTCATTGTGTTACGGGAGGATTTCAGCCTTCTAGACACAATGTCATCCACTTGATAAGAAACTGAATTATGACAAAAAATGTACAAACTCTTCTGCTCACTGTGGGATTGAGCTAAGTGAGTCCCTTGACTTCTCTGCTTCTTCTCCTGTCATTTATGTGTGCTACCCATAAACATCATAAACTCCCCAGAGCAGAAACTGGGTTTGAAGTGCTTAGTTCAGGAGGAGCTTAATCCCTTTAAATGCTACTTAAATATAAATAATAGTAATAAACTCTTGGCAGCAGGCTGCTGGCAGGCTGCTGATTAATATTGTCCATGCTGATTAATATTGTCCCGTTGGCTCCCTGAATATGCCTCCCCCAGGTGCCAGCCATTGACGCTTGCTTGGCCTGGAGCAGTCCCTTATGCTCTCTCCTCCTGGTCCGGGTGCAGCGCTCAGGCTCAGCACCACCATGGCAGAGAGGGGATGGATTCTGCTTTCCTTCCAAAAGACCAAAACTGCAGGCAAAGAGCGCGTGTGATAGGTGTGAACTGTGCCAGTGTTGCAACACACACGCTTTCTGCAAGGGCATTTTGGCGCAGGCTCATGGCGCTCATCCCTCGCAAGCGGGTTAGTCCCTGCTGCACGGCCGCTCCTCTGCCCGTAGCATGGGGACCCCAGCTGCAAACTTGGCTCTTCATTGCGTGTTGCAGAGGTGCACTTCTTTCAGCTTGGACACTTTCCAGTATCAGCCCAAGTGAATGTTGCACATTTTCATGTAAAATGTAGTCCTAAAAGTTTTAGGTTGAGTCTTTCAAAAGGCTTTTGAAAGTTGATGACAAGAAGTACATTGGATGATGTGCTGTTGCTGAAACTAAAGCAGTAACTTGTGGCTGTTTCCACATTCAACCACCATTTTGTTTAGGTCTGTATGAACAGGATTATATACCAATTATAGGAATTATATTTAATTTCATTCTTCTCTTAAACATTGCTTGGACAAAGAATTAATGTTAAGAGAAGCTACAGAAGACAGTGACCACCTCCTAGTCATTAGGACGTAAGAATCAAAACTATAGCCCTATTCAAAATGAATATGGTTTTATGCAGGCAAATATTCATTCCTCTGCAGAAGGATTTTGCAGTCTGACAGATGTCTTGAAACTTGAGGGAGTGTTTGAATTGTGAAGTTGTGATATTTCCCTGGATGAAATAGGTTTGTTTCTGTTTCAACTGTCTACAGCTATTAATACAATTGATGTGGTTTTATCTTTTTATGACATGCATATTTGTGTTCCTCAGATAAACGGGAAGCCCCTGCAGTACATTTTCCCTCATGCAAGGCTCAAACTACTGAGAGACCCAAAGGATCACACAGTTTCAGGTAAAAAAAAGAACCCTCTATGATACATGATAATTAATTTGATTAGCATGAATAATGCAAAACATTTGCAGTATTAAAAATAGTTCCTCTGTCATATGCAGCAGGAAATTCAGTGGTCATTTTAAATCTTGCTAGTTAGTTATAACAGAAAGCAGCAGTGCAGAAAAAAGGTCACAACATCTGTTCAAGATATGTAAGCTATACAGACATTCAAAACAGAGGGAAAATCAGTTGCATTATACATATGAGCAGTCTGTTTTGCTGTTGCTTTTTATGTAACTATATTATCTCTATGAGAAGTTTCTATAAAACAGGCTTGTGTAGGTGTTCAACATGTACAGAAACAATAATTTTATTCTTTCTCTACTGGAACTGTTCTACAGAGGGAGGTAGCAGAACCATCAGATCCCATTTTTCTGTGATATCTTCACATAGAGACATTTATCATAGGACTTCAGATTTATCCTCTTTTCCCTAACGCTAACACAAATGTTCATGTAAGTCAGAGTCTGCTTGCAAAGGAGATGAAAGTGGCAAAGGTTATATTCATTCACCTCCCAGACTGTGAGCAGGAGCACAGTGTGATGTTTTCATGTATCAAATTGTAAAAGGCTGCCAGTTACAAGATCTAGCACAGGTAAGGTCTGTCTGTTTGAGCTTTTGGAATTGCACTCTTTCTCACATCTAATACTGATAAGGAACTCAAAGGGTTTTTTATATGCTGTTTGTCTTCTTTCAGAGGTACATGCTGTAAGCAGTTTTATCGTGGAACCATCAGACTTTCTTGTAACTCACTTCTTAAAAATTCTAATAGTGTGTGTCAAACTCTGTTTCTGTGCAGAAGTAATTACCAAATCCCAGCACTGGTGTTCCCTTGAGCATTAAGTAGAAAGTGGCACGAACTTACTTGAATTGCTAAATATTGTTTTCACAGGGTTTCTGGCAGTAAAATCTTCATCACTTCCACCCCCAGTATCCACCTCATATTCAGGGTGTTAAATGAATGTTCTGTATATATTATGAGGTATTTTCTTGCTCATCGGCGTAACACCCACTGATGATTTCAGGATGCAGAAAGACCCCTCCACCCACGCAGCACAGTCTGAAAGAAGCCACTGGGTCCGCTGTTGTGTCAGCAGCCCCCCCTGCACCGGGCCCTTGCAGCCCATGGCAGCCCATTGACATCCAAGTGGAGATCTTTGCCCTGCAGGGTGATGAGGAATGCTGTGACCCAGGCTGCTCTCTTACTCAAGAACAAGTGGAATTACAACCACACAAGTGTGTATAGGTCGTGATTGAACGTTGCCGAAGGCCTGCTCACTTCTGTAAAGTTACTTACCCTCGTGCAATGTAAAATGCCTGTTCCAAATTCTCCGCTAGCTCTCATGCTGGCAACCACAGCAACCTACTGTGCATCAGGGTAAATACTTTGTAAGCAACAACTGGAAAACCAAGGTGTAGATATTGACTTCCCACTTACTAATGCCCTGCACAACATGAAATCAGACAGGATCAAATATTCACTCTGGATCCTGCTAAGTTTTCATAGCCCTCACTGGGACTGCTCGCTGCTGTAGCTGTGCTATATTGTACCTAAATTAAACTGGAGTAAGCAAGCTTGCTTACAAGGTGACAAGCTTGTCAACAGGCTGCAGTCATACTTTTGTTTTTTTCGTCCGGATACACCCTTGGAGACATGCACAGACATACTTCTATATGATGTACCTATAGATTTCCCTACAAATATGAAAAGGTTTAAATGCAAACTGAACAGCAAAGAGCCAGAGGTGGAAGAGGGTACCAAGAGGGAGGACCTAAACCAGAAGAAATGCTATTTTTCACTCCATGTACACCTTTGAAGTACAATAACTCCTTGACTTTGTACCTCCCTTCCTCCCAGCCTCTCAGTGTCTGAAGGATTAAAGTGCACAGAAGCTGTCTATAAATGTGCAGTGCTTTATGCTTAGCCTTCAGCTTCCAAATGACCTATCCCAGAGCCACACATATGTTTTATTCACTTTTTTAAAAATTCAATTTTGATTAAACATTATCTGCAAACTAATAACAAGTATCTTTGTTTATTAACCAGACAATGGCTATTAACCACAGGCAGACTTAGAGATCTATTACACAGCAAATGTTACTTAAAATATTGGTAGATTAAACAATATATACTGTTATACCACCACAACTACCTCACTACAAGATTTTTGGATATTCAGCTAGATGACATGGTTGGTTGGTTGCCTGGCTGGTTTCTTTCTCTTTCTTTTCTTTGTTTCTTCCCTCCTTCCCCTTATTCTGTTCTGCCTTTCTCCCTCCCCCTCTCTTCCTTATCAACAGTACCAAAATGAGATGCTGAATCATTTTATTTTGCTTCATACTTGTTGCATAGGCACAGTGTGTATGTGTATGTTAAAAAAAGCAACAGCCTTCAATAAAGCTCAGATGGGGAATCAGATCTCTCCAAGAGAGCAGCCAGGCACTGTGCAGGTGGTGGTGGGAGTCTCTGTTGCAACCATCCTTGCATTAGCATCTTCATCTGTATCGGACAAGACTCCCAAAACTGTTGTGTTGCTGGATTCTTTCAAGCCAGCTGGCCTGTGGGCCCATTGTTTCTGGTTATCTTGCAGTATGTACAAAACATCTTCTGTCTTAGCTACGCACAAAATCCTGTCCTGTGTGATCATTTCTGCACACGCAAGAACAGTTTCTACTGATGATTTAAATGATCTGCGTGCAGTTTGGTCAGTTCAACAGCAGGAGCTGCTGCCTGGGGAGATGCCCGAGACTGACAGGTTCTCCTCTCAGTGAATTAATGAACACATCTTAAATATACAAATAGTGTATCTTAACTGGTGTGTGACAGCAGGAGCTACATGGGGAAATCTCCCAAACTGTCCACAATTCCCACTTGTAGAACTCCTGTAACTGTTGATCAGCTGCTTTGATGGGAAGCTGGCCAGTGGTTCAGCCCATCACCTCATCTCACTGAGGAGTTCCTGGGCCAACCTTGGACATTAATGACTCAATGTGCTGGGTCAGCCCAGGTACCCAGCTATACCACAGCTGTAACTATAGGGCAAGCTTGAATTTCATCCTAATATCACCATTATAATTTGAATTCCATCTCATCACATACTTACTATAGTGGAGGTTACTGCCTGGTTATGGGTCCAGAAGTTGTCACATGAATATCAATAATAAAAGTAGTCCCAAATAATTTAAAATTCAGGCTATATCATTATGTATTATGTGCACATGCACTCTGTTTATTTGCTTTCTTGATTAATGAAAACTGGCTTTGAGGTACAGATGTCTTCAGTGCCTCTTACATAATCTGGCATAATTTTGCACAAAAAAAAATTACTGCGAATTTTAGCATGTGAATGAGGTGTTTGATGGGGAAATAGGACAAAATTGTGATGGAAAGACAATCGTAGCTCTGAATGAAAAATAGATGTATACTTGCTAGCCAGCCTCTTTCTGGAGGGTTCTTGTTTCCCTAACATATGCCATCATCCAGAACTCACAGCTCTTCTTTTCAAGGTATGCAATGTCCCCTCCTCAGGCAATGCTGATAGATGTGAAGGAATTGCCAAGGATTTTCTCTGCAAAGATTGATTACTAATTTGCAATTTAAAAAAAAAAAAAAAAAAGAATTGTCATCATGGTTATGCTGAGGTGCCAAAGCAATGATGGCAGTGATCAGTGAATGATAATATAGCAGTATTTAATGCTCCAGAAACTCAGTTTGTTTTCACTTAGAATCCTTTGTTCCTTTTGGATCTGTTAGCGTAGCAGCATAAGCACTGGTTTATACTGCCAGCATTTTCTCTTCTGTTTTTTAACACATCATAGTTATATTTGAAAAAGTGAAGAGAGGACATGGCTATTGAAGGTAACGAAAGCATTAGCAATACCTCTGGAAATGTCACAAAGATAAAAACATTGTGTTATTCCTGATCAGAAAGCTGTTCAGGCACACTGGGTGAAAACCCAACAAGGCAGACACATCTCAGTAGGTCTATAGGTACAATGAGTGCACTCAGTCAAAGGTAATTTTTGCTGCTTTGCCTCACTTAGGCTGAGTCACAAGTAATTCTTCCCTTTCTAAAGGTAGGATATTCAGTGTTTCCAGGAAGCAAAATGTACCTTTGAGCAGCCAGACTGTCAGTCTTGTGGAACAGCCTCGTCGATTCTGATGAGAAAAAAAAAAAAGCAGAGAAGCAATTCAGAAAAAACTGTGAACTCTAGAGCAGAGTAAAGAAGAGAATTAGACTGTGGGCAGAAGACTGCGTCCCTAAACTTCACTTCAGCAGTGATGTCAGGTGAAGCTGCTAAGAGGTTGACACGGTAACTATAACGCTGCACACACGTCAGAGATGCCTCATACTCTCCATAAGGATTATTAGTTCCTGCACACAACACTACACTTCTACAGCATGGCAGCTCATGGGGTACTCATCCCGAGAGAGAGGACGAGAATTTGAAGGACTTTCCTGTATCAAGCCCTCACTGCTATAGATAGTCTCTAAATAAATAACCCTATATATTTAGGGTTCTTTTACCTGCAAGTTCAGCAAATTTGGTTCTTACAGCAAAATACTGAAGTGCAGTGAATATGCAATTACTAATCAATTAAAAGATACGTTAAATATAGTCACAGTCTGTGTTGAACGTGGTACAGTAGTCAAAGACAGAGGGTGAGAATTGCAACCAACCGTTTGTCCTCATACTCTTTTCTTAGAGGATTTTTTATCATGTTTCTTTGGTTTAATGTTGTGAAGAACTGAGCTAATACTTTGCACAAAAAAACCAATACTCTCCTCTAACACTCGCTTGTCACTAGGGAAGGATTTAATCCCTAATGAATGGCCATCATTCCCTAAAACACTCCATCCTTATCAGAGACGTGACACAGAAGGTTAAAAACCCATAACCAGAAAGGGCCTGAGCTGTTACAGCCAGGCAACATCAGAGATTTTCCAGTGAAGTCATATGGTGCTAAGTGAGGACAGGAATGGAAATACAGGGAAGGAGAGATGTCTGTTTGTGCCTTAATAGCAATCTTGGAAAGAACTTAATACCATTCAGCTTTTTCTAAATTGAAAAAAAAAAAAAAAAAGATCACAAACAACTTCTTGTATTTGTTAGAAACATTTTGTAGAGATACAGACCATATATTCCATGTTTATGTGCCTTTTCTCTAAATTAACTTAATTTGAAAAGCACTAGTGTGTGTATTTAAAATAGTCTCCATTAACCCTTTTTGACAGCTTCATTGCTTATGCATTTTTCAGTGTATGAATGTCTGTTGAAGGGTGTCTAATAAGATCTTAATCTGCATGGAGGTAATTGAGAGGGCAATGTGTCTACTGGTTATAAAGGTCCAATTTACTTTCATAGCTCTCATGTAGAAAAGGCTGCAGAAACAGGTCACTGCAACACTGAATGCTAGAGTTAAGTCAGGCCCCAGGTTCCCATGGAAAGCCAAGAGGAAAGCTGGCATGTAAGAATGAGATTCACAGAAGCCAAAGCAGAAGCCTCTGTTTTGGACATAAGTAATTCAGGCCAGCACTTTCTCATGAAGAGCTAGAAGACAAAACATTCAGGGACGCATATCACTGGTGGGACAACTTGTCAAGGACATTAGAAAAAGTTAATAATGCAGAAATGTCAGTTTAAGGTTTCACAGAGTAGGTAAGGCATAATTATCTTAACACTCAGAGGAAAACGAAGACCCTGTGCTCCCTTCTCTGCATACTGGCTATCAAAAACATGCATAGGTTTAATAATTATGCTAGAAGGAGGCAGTTACAAAGGGCAATCAATTGGACATTGAAAAAGATTAAATAAATCACCTTTTGGATATGGCTGTTTTCCTCTATTGGTTATAAAGGGAGCATGAGGTGACTAACTTAGACTACAATTTTTGTCTTGTAGAGGTCTTAAATTAGATGAGATGAACAGATATGGCTTATGGACAAAGAAGCTATAGAACATTCAAAAGACTTGTAGAGGACCAGTTATCTAAAATACTACTTTGCTCCTCATCAACAAGAGAAAAACACCTATTTGAGTGCTAATTTGCATGTTAGATTAGAAATTGTCTGTTTTCTGTAAAAAAATGTTTTTATTTTGCTGCTTGTTGATTTGTTGGGCAGCAGTACTCGTTGGCTTCAGAATATACCATTTTCTCAGGAAAGACTGAAAATTTCCTTCATTTGACAGCTTCTTCTAGTGAGTAGAAAAAATTATCATATCAGTCTCTTGATACTGAAGTAAAGAATGCAGTGTTTAAAGGAACAAGCTATGCAGGTAAATAAATTACCTTTATCCCTGTCACAAAAAAACCTCTGCATTTTGAAGGGTTAATTTCAACAAACAGCAAACTGACTAGTAAATTACTATGCACTTAATTCATATGCTGGTTTTCTTTTTCAGTAGTTGAGTTATTGTTATAAATATTCATTTTGTGCGAGACATCAAATGAGTATATCACAAATAAGATGTGACATGATAAGTCTTATGACATTTATGCCTATCTTTAAAAAAAAGAAAAACAACTAAAAATCATTTTGTCAACTCCCCCACTTTAAAATGTGGAAAAGTTATTTTTCTATGTTGTTTCCTTCTTCTTTTTTTTTTTTTTTATTATTATTATTACGAGCCTAAGCTGGGTACAAGAGAAGTAAGACACTTTGTTACTTAAAGAAATGACTTCAAACCCAACTTAGATGAGAAATGGTTGGATACAGTTGCTAACCTCAGTCAGCGGTGCCTGATGTCATTAGGGAAAGAGCATATGCAATGAACTGAAGTTCTCAACATGTGTCTTTGCGGACAGTTCCTATTTCCAAACACGAAGTTAGCCTGTATCCACAGATGGAATGGTTGTAAGAAATGAATTTGCAAATGGCCACACAGTCCTTCCTGGGAACAGTCTGAGCAAATGCTCTGTGATACCTCTTCTGAGAATAAACCATAAGCTTCTGTCTCTGCTGTTGCCAGCTTAGGATCTTTTCCAAGCAATGAGTCAGAAGTTAATTTGAAGTTTAACAACAGAGGAAATAATACAATTCCTTCACTTATTTTGGGTAAATTATATGAATATTATAATGGTTTTAATGAATTATACACCAATACCAGATACTGTCTTTCTCTTTGAGCAAAGAAGAATAGTTCAGAGTTTTTTACAAAGACTTAAAAGATTGCAAACTTTGCTTGCTGTGGAGAAATGTTATTTTACAATTTATAGTTCCACATACTCTTCTCCATTAATGACAGATATCCATGCAATACTATACCAGTTGATTCCTTTGTGCAGGAGAGTAATTTGGGTGAGATATTGCTTTGGTTTACCTTCAGGAGGAATTATCCAGTGTGCAGAGGCTTCACTGGGTGGCTAAATGCAGTCATCCTGTACTGATGAGGAGCTTATCAACAAAGAGAGCCAGGCTCTGCACAGTGATACATAGCAGGAGGATGAGAGGCAATTTACATAAGTTAAAACAGGAGAGGTTCATACTAGGATACAAAGAAAATCTTTTTCTCCACTGCACTTAGCTATAACTATTAAGATGTGTAAATCTAAAGTAATTTGTGAGTTACTTAAAAGTCCTGCCATTTTAGAATGGAAAGGAGAGTGTCTGTGGTCAGATTCAGGCCTGCTCACTAAATAAATCTGTGTGGGCAAGAACACTATGAAAAAGAAGGGAGAGAAAATTCAGAACAGAAGAAGAAGGGTGCAAATCATGTTTTGACTAATGCAGTCCTGATGACAAGACTGAGACTGAATGGTCTTTCTAGCCTTTGCTAAAAGTCCCAAAGTGCTCCAGAGTATGTTTACCATGAATAAGGTCACTATGTCTGCATTTATGTATATGTTTAAGAAAACAATGTCACCATTGGTATATCTTACCTTCGGATAGCATTAGCACTCCACATAGAAAGAATGAACTACTGTCCAGTAGGTGATAGGACGGAGTGATGTTTCTGCTTCCTCTTAACCCTGTCCTCCAGTTTACTATCTTCATAAAAAGAATTTATGATAGACACAGCCGTTGTGCTCCACAACTGTCAGCATCACAATTACTGGAAAAGTAATGCAAAATGAAGGAGAGGAATGTGTTTCTTGCTTCCTTCTTAGCATAACTGTATGTTGGACAAGTCTACGCAACCCCTGGACAAGATTTTTAGGAGGTGTAATAATCATCACTGTTATTTATTGAAGATAGCAAAATTTTCCCAAATTTGTTAAACATAAGAACAGTCTTACTAGGTCAGACATATGGTTTGTTTAGCCCTTCATCGTGGCTCTGACAGAAGGTATTTAACAATATAAGGCCAGAGTAAAGTGGCTGAACCACTTTGTGAAGCAGTGATTGCTTCTTTGCATTTAATGGGGAACTACTCTTTTCCTAAAGGCTTTTGTTTATGCCCTATACTATAGCTAACATATACCTATATATCTTGCATATTATAGTAAATCATATCATATGTACGTTAACTCTATTACTGTTTCTCAAGTACCAAGCTGATAGGGGTGGGAGAGTTCAAAACTAACATTTTAAACAAAAAAGTTCAGCTCTCAGTCAGTGGTATCTGTTGAGCCATTGGTGTCTATCAATAAACATAGCTGAATCTCAGTGCCAACAGGTTTTTTATAGACTTAAAGCTACAGTCTACCATAGCTGATACCTGAGTACTCTCATTCTGATGTGACAGATCATCCAAAAAGAAGAGGCCTGTATCTTGTGTTCAAGTAGATAAGAGCTCCAAGATGCTAATTCGTAAAGCACTTTATGATGCTTCAGGATGATAACTAGTGTGCAAATCAGCATGAAACAGATTTGCAGCTGATATAAATCAATGCTGTGTTATTAAAACAACTGGAATATATCTGAATTTCATCAGCTTAGGATTTGGCTTCATGTATATTTTATGCTTTAATTGCCCAATGGCCAAGAAGTGGATAACTGAGGCTTAATCATGTTTCTAGGAAACAACTTCATTTAAGCTAATTTCATTAGAAAGCACCAAAACAATTCTGAGCACAACCTTGAAATGTTGTACCTGTCTAGGCAACCAAGCTCTGATGTGGATCATCATGTTATGTATTCCAGAGAATTGCATAGGAATAATAGTGCAAATAAAAATTTACCCTGGATTTGACTATACACATTACTTTGCCTGCTGCTTTCCAAGTGCCTGATCTAACTTGGTTTTGTTTGCTTTGTCATGTTTCCATTCTGTCTGTTCTCCAGACTCCCCAGATTGCTTTATCACAGCTATGATATCTAAATAAGTAGCTTGCATTTCTTCTTGGGGCTTTTAAGTCTGAACTCTCCAAAGAGAAGTCATGGTTGTTTTTTTCCACAGCTGACAATTCTGTTTCATGCAGACAATGGAATGTGGTGTAAAACTGTTCCAACAGATAAGGGCCTACCAGCACTCTAGCATATGTCTGGTCTAGATAAGGCTGGAGGAGAAATGTGGAGATAATGTCTAGTAAATGAATACAAGAGGAAGGTATGCTCTGTCTCTGTGCATAGCCAAATGCAGTTGGAGGAGTATTGTTTGATTTGATTCATATGTTCTCATTTCTATAGCATGGTATGTTGGCACATTGCAAAATCTTTCATGCCTACTGTTTCATTTATCCTTTATGCTGATGCATTTTTCTTAATTGCTAGCATTGGACCTTGACCAAAAAAAGGTCACTTTTGTTCTTCCTTGCTATGATTCAGCCTTCTGGTTTTTAATTTTGGTTTTGAAGTGTTGTTAGAAAGTGACAAAACCCATATTTGGACTTGTGTTTTTTCCTCCCTTGGTGGTATGTCTGTGCTTTGGCTCATGGATCAGAAATGAAAAACTTAAACTTTATTTTGTGGTTTAAACATATCTTCTATTTCAAACTACTCAGAGATATGTGTTGTAGCCTTCATCTGCGTTTTGCAGTTCAAGCCCATTTCAATTTTTCCTATTTTACTTCTGTGTAGTTTCAACTTCAGAGTACATAATATCCAAAGGTTGTAAACAATCACGGTTTTCCAGAAAGAGCATAAATAGTGATTTTCAACTACTGTCTTGAAGGGCATGCTCTTAGGATCTTAGAAATCCAAATCAGTAGCGTTTTTTGATATCTTTCTGAAAAAAACAGTCACCTAAAAGTCTATTAAAAATTCACGTAGTTCTGTATCTGTGACAAGAGTCAGACTGCTGCTGATGCTCATACTTAGAGTTTCTAATGCTGATTCACACAAACTCATGTGATTACTGAAAATCTGTTACACATTCTAATTGCTTCTTTACTTTCTTTGCTCATCTAATTAGACAGACAAGTGGTTTCATACTTCAAAAAATTAGGCAAGAGAAAATATTTGTTTGAGTTAGCACATGAACAATGTTTGCACAGAGCTTCTGGGTCACATGCCTGCATTCTCATGCCAGTATTGAAATTGTTGCTGTTGTATGGGACTTACCTAATAATTAAACAGTGTTGGTCCCTGCATTTGCTGCTGGAATTCTATATACTTTTAGAAGAGAAAAAAATTCCTGGAAACTTAATTTACACCTTTGTGTAAAGGCAGGACCACCAACACTAGCAAAAGCCTAGTGTGCCTTGAATTACTCGGGTTTTCTCTGCTCTTTTTTTTCTTTTTTTTAACCTGTAACTTATGTAAGGGGTTATTGACATTTGTTTGGAAAGGCAAGACTAATCATTGCTTAGATGCTGAAATAGTTCCAGGAAAACTAGGCTGTTTATACTCTAATGGCTGTAATGGAGCTGCTCAACAAAGTAGTAAAAAGATGATAAGATTTCATGAGCTTCCCTGTGACCAGAGCAACAGCAAAGGATTGGCAGCAATCTGACCTTTATTGTATCCATAATGGACAGAAAAGACCAAATTGTAATTGCAGAGCTCAGGTTATGGTCAGACTGCTCCAGCAAAATAAATTATAGTCTTTCTACTGTGTTGCTACTGTGACACAACAAAATATACAAGGGTATACAATTTCATAATGGTCTGAGATACACTGAGGTACACAAGTTCAGAATAAATAAGTCTGATTGCACAAAAAATACCTAATGGTGGAATTAAGGAAAAGAGAATGATGAATTTTTAAAACACTTTTGCAGTGATGGTTGCCAGGTCACCAGTGACAGAATTTATTAGTGTCAAATTGTTGGTCACTACTCAAATATACATTTTTTTATATGTATATATGTAATGTATATGCATCACTGAAACAGTGTGTGATGTCTGGAAGGATACGAAATGACAAGTGAAATGTCCTTTTGAAAGTCACACAGTAGGTTAATTGCCAAAAAGCAGAAAAGCTACTGGCCATTCATTTTTATTAATATTTTTTCTCTAAGTATTTCTCTCAAAAATAACTCTTCATTTATTAGACACTTGAAATCTTCTTTAGACTACGCTAGACTAGACTAGACTAGAATATTTCAGTTGGAAGGGATCTAGAATGAATTCAGAGCTGACCAAAAGTTAAAGCATGTTATTAAGGTCATAGTCCAAATGCATCTTAAAACACTGACAGGCTTGAGGCATCAGCCACCTCTCTAGGAAGCCTGTTCCAGTGCTTGACCACCCTCTCGGTAAAGAAATGCTTCCTAATGTCCAGTCTAAACCTCCCGTGGTGCAGCTGTGAACTGTTTGGACGAGTCCTATCTCCAGATCCCAGGGAGAAGAGCTCAGCACCTCCCTCTCCACTGCCCCCCCTCAGGAAGCTGTAGAGAGCAATGAGGTTGCCCTTCAGCCTCCTTTTCTCCAACCTTGACAAACCCAAAGTCCTCAGTCCCTCCTCACATGACATTCCTTCCAGCCCTGTCACCAGCTTTGTTGCCCTCCTCTGGATGCATTCAAAGACTTTCACATCCTTCTGAAATTGTGGGGCCCAGAACTGCACACAGTACTCAAGATGAGGCTGCACCAATACAGCGGGATATTCCCTGATTTTGACCAGCTGGCTGTGCCGTGTTCGATGCCCCCCAGGACGGGGTTTGCCCTCTTGGCTGCCATGGCACACGGTTGGCTCATGTTGAGCCCGCTGTCAACCAGCAACCCCGGATGCCTTCCTGCAGGGCTGCTCTCCAGCCACCCCTCTCCCAATTTATACTTGTGCCCAGTGTTACTTTGTCCTAGGGGCAGAATCCAGCATTTTGACTTGTTAAATTTTATCCCATTAATCATAGCCCAATGCTCCAATGCATCTAGATCTCTCTGCAAGGCTTCTTGTCCCTCAAAAGAGTCAACAGCACCTCCCAGTTTGCTATCATCAGCAAACTTGCTAATGGTTTAGCACCACCAACCTGCATCCAGATAGTTGATAGATATATTGAACAGGACTACAGCAGTAGCCCTAGGATTGAACCCAGAGGAACACCAGTGGTGACTGGTTGCCAGCCGGATCTAGCCCCATTCACTATAACTCTTTGAGTTCTGCCCTTCAGCCACTTCTTCACCCAGCACACCATGAACCTGCTTATCCCACAGTTGGACAACTAGTCCAGAAGGATACTGTGAGGGACACTATTGAAAGCCTTACTAAAATCCAGAAAAACTACATCCACTGCCTTCCCTTCATCCACTAGGCAGGTGACCTAAAGCTTCTAGTCTGTATTTTCAGCTATGTTAATCAGCAGCTCACAAGCTAACTGTAGTGATTTAGTATGCATATTTGTTTATCAAAGTATAAAAACAGGTTAGTTGCATGATCTGTCTTGTTAAAGTTTAACATTAGGTTTTTTAGCTGTGGTGGTTTGGGGGGGACATTTTTTTGCTTAGCATGCTGCATCTTAAGGCTTTAGTTCAGATTAGATAGAAGAGTAGGATCACAGCCTTGGGAGATCAGTAAAAACAGTTGCAATTAATTAGTAGTCTTCTAGCTTTGAAGCATCCTAAAAAGGATTGGATCTTAAATGTGTGAAATTCCCTTTGAAGAGATGTTTTCCTGAAGATATTTTCCATAGAAGTCAATACTCAAAGAGTTCAGAAAGCTGCCCTCTCTCATTCAATGTATGGTGATTCACTTTCTGATGGTTCACTAGTCCTGTGTCTTCTGAAGAAGAAAACAGCAGTTCATTAATCTGAAAATCTAAAATTGAAAGATGAATGTCTGGTTATATCAAAATAGTCTGAGAGATGGAAATTAAGACTCAAAAATTAAAAAAAAAATCTGAGAAAGATCTGAGAAAGCATATGATTGATGATATTTTTAAACTACCTGCATTCAAGGTGATAAATTGGGCAATGTCATTGCAAACAGAAGTAGTAAACTCAATATTTTCAATAGATAGGGTAAAACCAGGTTTGAAATCCCATCTTCACATGAGAAAATACAGCAACATTCAAGCCATATTTCTTTGTCAGCCAGAATAGAGCATTTAAAGCTCATTGGGCAAAAATGTAATTCATTCTGACTGCCAGGAACTGAATGTGTTGTTATTTAAGTTGACATATTTATTCTAGTAATGTTTTTGCAACATAGTAATAATGGAATACAATTTTGTAATTTAGTGCAAACAGATCAAATTAAGTGAAATACTGCCTGCTTTGTCCAGCAACAAGAACATGTGCAAACACACACACACACCTGTGGTTGTCCCTTAGCAAGTATGCTCCTACTTCATATATAATGTCAGTCACACATTTTACTCTAAAATCTGCACACGTAAAATCACAAGGCTTTTCAAAGAGTCTAGGAATAAAAAACTTTATATATTAGCATGGAAAATAATTTATTTTATTAGCAGTAATATGGACAAGCACTTTAGATTTGCAAAATCAGAACCAATATATCATAATTTTCAAAGTTATCTAGCATAGGTATCCACAGAATTGCCTCTGAAATCAAGTGTCTTATACACTCATTTGTATGACAAAACACCTCTCTGCCATTCTGTTACAATTAAGCTATCAGGGATAGAGATACTAGTAAAGTGCATCATGAGAAAACTCTGACCCTGTAGAGTTAATCCCCTGTGTGATGAAAAGTGTCCAGTCCTACTGATAGGTTGAAAAGTCCATATGTTGACTGTGTGGGTTGGAAGTAAGTTACTGTGTGCTTGTTTGTTTGTGTTGTGTACTAAGAATAGTTGTTCATTGGATTTGCTGAACTTAATAGTTCCCAGTTGTGAGCCTCAGATCTGTAACATACTAATGAGTCTTTCAGTAGTGTTTGATCAGAAGTCCTCTGATAAATGCAGAGCAGCCCACATGAATTTCTAAGTCTTAAGGATGGACTAATGTTTAAAAGTTTTCATAGGGGTATGCATTCACTTTATGCAATGAGGTGGGGTTTGGTGGGTTTTTTTTAAAGACTGTAGTTTTCAACTTTTGTAAAGGACATTTAGACCCATCCTTGGAATGGTGGGTTTGCTTTTACTATCAAGTCAGGAAAAATAAACTTTACCAGTGCTAAATTACAAATTTGCACTGAAATAAGGTACTTAATTTAAAATAACTATGTAGTTTGTTCCAATTACACTGAAAGATTACTCTCCTCAACAAAATAATCTTAGAATTTCCCATAGCAAAGTCCCAGAGTGCCAATATAGTTTTGTTTAAAACACAGCTCCTTTCTGTATATCAAAACATTTGTGTTAGAAACCAGCCAAGAAGCAATATGTTTAGCTAATCAATTATCATCCATAGCAAGTTTATAATTGAAGGAATATTAACTACCATGATAGATTTATCTTGTAGCAGAAATTTAATTATATTTCCCATGCCTGTTATTAGCTTGTGTATTTAAGTGTTATTATTTTATGTTTATTATATGAGTACCTTTACTTTTTTTACGAAAACTGAAATATTTATACTTTTCCAATTCTCTAATTTGCTGTTAAAAGAGACAACTGTTCACTCGTCATGTCCAGAAAAAGGCTTTAAAAGATTTACATTCTTTTGCCTTACATTTGCATTACTTTACATTCCCAGGTGTAAAGTCTTACAAGAAGCTGACTTTCTTAAAGATATTGCTCAGGTCTTCAAATTACAAATATAAGACAAACATGTGAAGAGGAGCCAGAGTGGCTAAAACTTTTAGCAAAAATTTCAAGGAAATTACTAGCAAATTTCATGCTATCATCTGAGTACTTAGACATGCCTCCACAGCATTTCATAGCAGGGTTCTGAACTGGCAAAGTTTCACAGTACAAAACCCAAAGTAAACTTGGGAGGACATACTTGCCATATCAAATCTCTGTACAGTTGTCACTTACAGAGTTATTGTTCATGTTGTCATAGGGTTGAGTTTACATATTGCCTAAATCTCTTATATGTTCTGAAAGTGTCAAGACTAAATATCACCCAATAGGTAAAACAAAAATACAGACTCTGGAATGGTTATATGACAGATCTGAACTTTATCTCAAACTTGGATATAAATATAAACTACAGGTGAATTATGTTCAATGTATGCATACAAAATTCCTACCTGTACTCCCAGTAATACCATACCAAAATCAATTTCTCCTGTTATGCACTATGGTGGATAAACAGTACAAAATCTGGTCTGCAAAGAGTCTTCATCATCCTTTGTAAAAACTCAAGGTCTATCATACCATTTATCATACACTAGCCCTCAGCCATGCCATGACTTATTCCCACAATACCCCTGAAACTCATCCTTGGCCAGCAGCCCACACTGAAATAATTTACTAAAAGTTCTGTATACTCATAGCACATTACCAGTAGTCATCCTGTCACTGAATCATAGAATCTTAGAATGGTTTGCGTTTGAAGGGACCTTAAAGACTGTCTAGTCCCCAACCCCCCTGCCCTGGGCACGGACACCTTCCACCAGACCAGGTTGCTCAAAGCCCCATCCAACCTGCTCTTGAACACTTCCAGGGATGGGGCAATCCACAGCTTCTCTTGGCAACCTGTGCCAGTGCCTCACTGCCCTCACAGTGAAGAACTTCTTCCTTACATCTAATCTAAATCTCCCCTCTCTCAGTTTAAAGCCCCTTGTCCTATCACTACAGGCCCTTTTAAAAAAGTCCCTCTCCAGCTTTCTTGCAGGCCCTCATTAGGTACTGGAAGGCTTCTATAAGGTGTCCCCAGAGCCTTGTCTTCTCCAGGCTGAACAACTCCAACTCTCTCAGCCTGTCTTCATAGGAGTCATGCTCCAGCCCTCAATCATTTTCATGGCCCTCCTCTGGACTTGCTTGAACATGTCCATGTCCTTCTTTTGTTGGGGACCCCAGAACTGAATGCAGTACTCCAGGTGGAGTCCCATGAGAGCGGAGTAGTGGGGAAAAATCACGTCCCTTGACCTGCTGGCCACAGTTCTTTTGATGTAGCCCAGGATACAGTTGGCCTTTTGGGCTGCAAGTGCACATTGCTGCCTCATGTTCAGTTTTTCATCCACTGGTACTCCAAGTCCTTCTCTGCAGGGCTGCTCTCAATCCAGTCATTGCCCAGCCTGTATCTCTGCTTGGGATTGCCCTGACCCTTATGCAGGACCTTGCACTTGGCCTTGTTGAACTTCATGAGGTTCACACAGGCCCATCTCTCAAGCCTGTCCAGGTCTCTCTGGATGGCATCCCTTCCCTCCAGCGTGGTGACCCTACCACACAGCTTGGTGTTGTTGGCAAACCTGCTGAAGGTCACTCGATCCATGTTGCTGACAAAGACTTTAAACAGCTCTGGTCCCAATACCAACCCCCGAGGAATGCCACTCATCACTGCTTCCCGCTTGGACATCAAGCCCATGACTGCAACTTTTTGAGTATGACCATCCAGCCAAGTCCTCATCCACCAAGTTGTCCATCCATCAAATCCATGTCTTTCCTATTTAGAGACAAGGATGTCATGCGGGACAGTGTCAAACACAGAAGTCCAACTAGATGACATCCGTTGCTCTTCCCTTATCCACCAATGCTGTAAGCCCATTGAATCCCTACCCAAATTGTATTATGTTAGGTCACAAAACATAGATCTAATGGAAGTATACCATCTCCCCAAAACTGATTTGTACCCATCATCTGAGGGTATGCCCACCAGCCTGCATCACTAGTTGTGTGGTTGAACTTCTTGCATGCTCCAGCAATGCATACTGCTTGATTTATATAGCAGTCATTCATCTCAGTGCATTAAATATACCTATGTACACTAATTACTGTGCTGTAGCTGTAAGAACAATCCTTATATGTTTCCTTTAATTCCTCACCATTAGTTTGCCTTGGTTGCTCTCACCTACCTGTTTTATTAGTATATTAGCGGGACGCACCATTTTGGTCTAGGCTTGCAGTGGTCGAATGAGCTGTTTCCTTGTTAAGTGATTCCTGCTAAACCCCTTAAGTCATGAGTCTACTGTGGCCTTCCTTACCTTGTTATTGCGCTGTACAGGTTCCATGCATATATCTGAACACCAGGCATCTTCCAAAAGAAAAGAAAAGAAAATGTTTCTTTGGAAAATGTCTAATGTGCAATTATGAGGAAAGCTGAGGCACAAAGGACATAGATTTAGCTAAACTGAGATAGAAAAACTAGTGGAAAGTTTTTTGGCCAGAAACTCAGTGTGGCTATCTTGCTTCTTAAACAAACTCAGGGCTGACTTATCAAACACTAATAGCATTATGAGGGAAACCTTAATCTAAAAAGATAAAGCTTTGCAAAGAGATTGAATGGTGAGCTTCCTATAGCTGATTAGTCTAATCACTCAGCAGATTTGGCTTATTAAATTAATAAATTAAAAATTAATTATTTAGCCATTACAATAAAGGTGTGAAAATCAGCCTTTACATTCCCAGATCAAAGTGTGAATCATCTCATATGAAATTTTCTTTTTCTTAAGAGGCAAAATTTGTTTTTCTTGTATGGGAAGTATTTTTTTAAAAAGTAAGATAGGATGAAAAATCGGCAATGCATAAGATTATGAGACTAATTTTTAAGCTTTTATTTTCACTCTCATTGTTCTGCACATAGAGGATATTAGTGATATGCTTCTCTCCAGCTAAAATAATCAGAGTGATCAAAATGTTTTCATCTTTGTAATTGTTTAAAAAGTGAGAAAATATGTTATATTTGATGATGCTTTACACAGACCGATTGTAGGCTTTTTCTATTTTGATAATTTGTACATCCTTTGATGTAAAAGATATCAATTAAAAGCAAATATTTAAGAAAAATAATAGCATCTGCCAAATATAGGTTCATGTAAATGTACATGCTTTGCTGCTGGAGCTCAGTGATCTCTGTCTGTCTCCATATTGATGTGATTCTAAAAGCTCAGCTGCTCTAATTTTTCAGCTAAATTGCATGCATGTTTTAAGCATATAATAAAGCAATCCTTTGAATCCACACTTCACGTGGATTTCTAGCAATATAATGCAATTTAATTAATACTGCAAATTATGGTTAGCTTGAAACAGGTTTGCCATGCAAATAGTCCCTTTGCAGTACAGTAAGACTGTCAGAAGAAGGTAGGATTGGCTTCAGTGTCATTTTAATCAATCAGTTATTTGTGTTATGTCAGTCATAGAGTAGTTACTTAAGATCTTTTCCTTTGCTTCTACCCAAAGTTAAGTCTTTGGGAAAGTGACAGATGGGACTGCAGTTAATCTTCCAGCCATAGCCAGAAGTTATTGGTGACATCCTTCAGTAACCAGTAACCTCTCATGAGTTGTTCTCTTCCTTTCTTTCCAGTGAATTATTCATTGCTTCATCTCTGTTTAAAGTTTTCTCTCTCTTTTGATCACAGGAAATGGACTGGGAATCCGAGTTGTAGGTGGGAAAGAAATTCCAGGAAGCAGTGGGGAAATTGGAGCTTACATTGCCAAAATTTTGCCTGGGGGCAATGCAGAGCAGACGGGGAAGCTGATAGAAGGTAAGGTAAATGCATTACCAAAAAGTGGAACCACAAGAGCATTGAGAGTTTGGTAGAATTATTTGTAATAAAGATTTTCTCTTGCACAACAGGTGTAATCTTGTGCAAGGAGTAAGGGGCATCTGAGAGCCCCTCTAAACCTCCATGAGTCTTAAAGCAGAAAAGGACTGATAGAAGGTCATTTTATGACTTCTACAGCCAAAGAGAATTGCCATGATGAGCAGTTTTATGGCATGTCTTCAGTAATATGTGCCAACATGCTGTCTGCACTGGGGGTAAGATGATATGGCTAGAGTCCAACTGTATATCATGGACGTAGATCATCAACATATATCATGGATGTGCTATTTTGAAGCTCTTTAACCTGGCTTGATCATGTAGGTATCCATGTTTGGGATTACTTACATTTCTTAGTTGCACAGGTAAAATAGATCAGAGATCTAGATCTCTCTCAGTGACACGCACTTAACTTTTTTTGAAATACTCTAAAATCAGACTTGACTGAATTTATCTGAGCTAACTTTAGTTTTCCAGTTTAAGATTGTCATCCAACCTGCCTCAACAGGCGACAAAGAAGCATCTACAGAAGGGCAATTATTTCATCTACCATAGACCTCTGTTTCAAGAACAGGGATTGTCTTCTTCATTTAATTGACTTTAAGAAGACTGCATTAGACTACACATCATCCTTTAGGCAACTAAATCTAGGTGAAATGAATTTGACTTAGTTATCATTAAATTTTCTAGAATAATTCCAAATGTGATAATTCAGTCTAACAACAATTTTTTTTCTATTCATGATCACATAAATGGTCCCTTCTCTGTATAACTATTTTCTAGTTCCTTTTTTCATGTGAATATCTGTATGTGCCTGAAATGTCAGTTTATCCATGGACAAATATATAATACATTTGTTTTTAATTCATTTAAATCAAACAACTATTTTTATTTCTTTAATAAAGGCAGCTATCCAGGGGAAAAAAAAAATAACAAAAGAAAGAAGGTAAGGAGGAAGAATAGTTCTCCCAGACAGACTTCAATTCACTTAAGTTTTCTGAATAGTAAACATGCAACAAAAGTAATGATTAAATGAAAAGTACTTTGCAGGTAGAAAACCTGAGTAAATTGATTAAAGAATGTATTCACAAAGAATAGTTTAAATATATTGTAGGCATTACAAAACAGTGTCACCTGCATTCACGCTGCTGCTTTTTACATCCTTGGTGGATTCTTTGCCAATATTTTAATTATATACATAAAAAAGGTTCATGTACACCAATGTCAGTGAAATGATTTATTAAGAAAAATATCTTCCTTTTTTCTCTATAGAGTTGATTCTGCCATTCATATTTAATGGGTAGTATCTCACTCATCAAATGATAGAACAGTATTACTTGTTGCATATGAATGATGAAAGAATTTACCTTAATTTAGTGTGTTTTGAAGCAAATATTTGTTTTGGCTCCCTCCTTACAAAAGACTAGGTCTTTCATAACTGCGCTAGATCATGCATGCATTTTTTCAGTACCAAGCAGGTAAAGAGGAGAATATGGTTTTTCAACATTTCTCTGATACTGAACATTTCAAGAAAGAGGATGAGCAGTTACTGCTTGGAATTATCTCCAGTCTTTTGGTTTCTCTTGTCAGGAACTTCTCTGGAAATTGAGGTTTAAAGAAGTTCTTCGCTCACCATATAGGTATATTTTAGCAGTGATCAAGATTGGATTTACAATAGCTACAGGAGAAGTTCAGGCATGGCAATTGCTCTTCTGTCTGTTCACATAATGTATTTTGAAGGTTTATTCATATTTTATAGAAAGATGAACAGGACAGTAAAATACTTACTCCTTTGTTTCCTTCTCCCATCATACAATCAGTCATGTTTCTGATCTGACCTTTATAAAAGTATCCTAGACTTGGGTGTGTTGGCATAAATTAACTCTATCAAAATCACTATACTTATTCTGTAGAATTTGTCCACACAATGGCCCAGAATATGTTTACTATTGATGTGTTAAATGTTCTGTCAGAGAGAATAAAAGCTTTCTGCAGAATGTACCATTACTATAGCATACAAGACAAACATTTCCCCTTACTGTCATTTACATTTAAATCTTGCCTTTTTATCTAGTTTACTTTTTATATTATTTTAGATCCTATCATGGATCAAGAAAGAATATTTGGTTATTTCACTGTTAGTTTTGTTTGTTTGCTTTAATGGAAATATGGCTGATGCACTTTTAACCTCTACCCTTTAGAAGTGCTAAAATCCATTGAGGTTTTCAATCATTCCTATATTGATCTGTGTAAATCCAGCCAAACTGCTAATGTTACCAGTATTGCTGATATTGTTGTGTCTGAAAATAGAGGCTAGCCTCCATTTCTTTTTCAAGTTATTTGCTGTCTCTCACATCACAAACAGAAAACTATCTGTAAATGACAATTACATATTAGTAATTTGTTTAGTAATCACAAGTCACTTTTTCTGCTGAAATGCTGTATGACTTCAAGTTAGAGTATATACCTAGTCATCAAGTAAGCCTATACTGATGTCATTACAAGCTAATTCCTTGACTCATTAGCCTTTCTAAGAACATGATTCAGTGCAAAATATCTCATCGACCTAATTAATTCCTCTAATTCTAAAACCAGAAAACGTTGGGTCAGGTCTGAAAATCCTCTCAATAGCATAAGGAACAACAAGAGATTTACTGTGGTTATGAAGGAAGCCAAAGTCCTACCTGCTGTCTGCATGATTGCATCTATGAAGAAATGACACGCTTTATAATACAGAAAGCATTCATTTCCTTAGGGAATAGCAATCCATAAAATTTTAGCCTATTTAAATACCTTTGGAGGAGTCTTAGTGCTGAAAAGTTTATTTATAGGTCTGACTGCCAAATACCAGTCTTTTGGTTCTCTCACCTTGAATTGCTTTCAGATGTCAAAAATATCTCTGATTCATCACTCATTGGCATTACAAAAACTGGAGGTGGAAGACTCCACTGAGCTCATCAAGTGCAGGGACTGTGTCAATTTGATAGATGTGTCTGTGCTCCCTCTCATGTTGACAGGAACAGTTCAGTTATGTTCCACCTGGTAAATCTACTGGGTGAATGGCATTTCTGCCAGCATTTCTCAGAAACAGAAGAACCTAGAGTAAAGAGTAGAAATAAAATATTAATGTGTGTTACCAACTGTTACAAATTTGCTGGATGCCCTCAGCATTCAAGTTTTCTTATTGGACCTTTTCAACAGGCTGACTGGAGAGCCTGGGAACTGGTGAACTGTGGGTGTCTTTGTTCCAAGTTTTCAATCAGCCAGGCATACTGTGTCGCAACATTTAAGCTAGCTGACATTCACCAAGATGAAGAGATTCCCTGACTTTCCAGTCTTCTGGCAATTCTGGGGAATTTGCATGGTCTGAAAGCTAATGGTGAACTTGATTTGTGGTGATCTCACTGCCTGTGCTGACACTACTCTAGCAACAATGACACTGATCAGATTTTTGTTAACTTGTCCGAGGCTTTATGGGTGCATGTTTATTTTTAATGTGTATGCCTCGTTTAAATAATATCTTCCCAAACTTAAAACCAGGAAAATCATATACAGTGAAGACAAAAACTCTTATTATTAAAAATACTGAAATAGCACTCCCAGCTTCTATTTTATAGCAAATATAACAATGTTACATTTCTAGCATAACATGGAAGGATGCCACCTACCTTATGAGTCACAGACCTTCACTGTAGAATTTTAGTATATAAACAGTCTGCTAGCAAAGATACATGCTATTCATTTCAGTGGAATTTTGCATTTTATAATTTAATAAAAAATATTCAACATACAGGGGTATTTTAAACTTCCCCACCCTGAAACTGGTCCAATAATATTATAAGAAAAACTATCTGATGTACATACAGACAAGAAAGGTAATGCCACCCTGTTAAAGCTGTTAAGTGGGTCAGAGAAGAGAAAATGCACGACCATTTGAGAGTTCTGTGGTAGTTAATGGTGCCCTGCCCCTCAGTCCAATCCTTAGGCACTTGTTTTGATCTAGGTTGATAACTACTCCCCTTAGGATGCAACAAACATTGCTCCTCAAAATGCTATGAAGGTCCTCTAAGAAGAGCCACCTACAGCCTGATGGCAGAGCCAAGAGCAGGTAAAAGCACATCCAATGTCCTCAGTGTCAAAGTCTGAGGATTGACGATGAGTTCTTAAATGTACTCAGTATCTTTTAGACTTAGAGTCAACTACTAAGATGTAGATGATCAGTTTTCCAAATTGTTTAATTTCTTTTAATTGTGCTGGAAGTTCCCTAGGCCACATGGCCAGTTCCCCTCAGGAGAGTATTTTGAATGAGTGGGTCTTTATTGGGAATGTCAGAGCTCTCTTTCATCTTTCGAAAACTGTGCTATCTCGGAACTTTAAGATGCCTTCAGGAAATAAAACTGAAGACTCCCCAGTCCTTTTTTCCCTATTTATTCATACTTCTTTTCCTTCTTCTATGGAAAGTCTTACATATTCTTGTATATTCAAGTGTCACAATTTCCTTTTGTAAGAAGACCTTTGGTGCACAGCTTTCTCTCTAATGCCCTAATATAAGGCCAAATAAACATTAGAATCATTCCTCAGATTGAAACTAAAAGAGCCTTCCCTTGGGAAAACAGTGGGACATGCAAGTGGATTATTGACCAGTCCGTGAAAGGATTATTAAGAATGTGTTAAGAATAATTCTTCTGCAGTTTGTTTGAAGCATTTTTGGTCTAGTTTGGATAGAACCAAGTGCTGAATGTCAAGACCAGACCCAATTTAAGAAGGTCTTTTGCAAAGGCAATAGCGTGTGTAATGGCTTTCGATCTTATCAAAACTATCTCTTGTCATATCATAGACATGCTTTGGATATTGCTTGGAAAATGCAATGTGGCTGGAATGCTCCTGGGCACCTAAATATTTGGAAAGCCCAAACAGAAGCAGTAAGTCACTATCCTTCCCCCTACCCCTCTTGCCACACTTCCCTCTTATCCTCAAGTTATAGATTCACTCAATTGTAATGCTGACTGGTGGGAAGTGCAAAAGGCACCAGGTCTTCATTAAAAGATGGTAGTGAGTGCTAAGTGAGTGCTGTTTAGCCAGCTAAAATTAGAAACATTGATCACGGCATCACAGTGAAAAGAAATTTTTCCAGTCCCCATGAAGCTAGGGATAGTGAAAAGCCAGCATCCCTTCCTGAGTCCTTATGATAATTACACTTCTGGCAGAAAGTAGATAGCATGATGAAGCTGGAAAATGATGAAAAGAAATTAAAAGGGACACGAGGAGGGAAGGAAAAATTCTCAAAAAACTTTGGATCAGGTCTTAAATGAACAGAAATAGCTTCCCCTCCTGTACTTCCATTTTGCAGTTTGACTGCTTTATTACTGCATTGAAAAAAAACAAAGAAATAAGTTTACCCTGTTCTCTGAGCATTAGACTTAGTGATTTATTGTGCTGTCCATGCTTAGTCTGTGGGGTTAGAGGAGAAGAGATCTTGCTCTCAATATATCCCCTGGGCTACAGGCTCAGGTTTATCTGTCCCAGCAGAAACTGACTTTATGAAAGGAAGTGTGCACAAAATAACAGGCAATGCCATAGCATGATTGAAAGCTTTGCCCTAAAGCTCTTTAGAAAGGACTTATTCTAAACAAACCTCTAAATGCCCCCTATTAGCTGTAAATCTTCACTTGTGTAGTTGTGCTGCTGTCATCCATGTATTTTGCTCTGCCTTGTACTTCATTCAAATAAGTAATAATAAATGTGCAGTGTTGTTCTTGCTAAGTGTGGCAGTGGGCATTCAGCATATAAGAAAATGCCTTAAATATTTAGAAATTTATTTTTTTTTACAAGGAAAGTCTGTTCTAAAAATTAAGTTAGTAGAAAGGGTACCCCAACAAAGTGTATCTCCTACATGTTACGATTAACCTTCTATCTGTTCCAATGAAGAAAGGAAGGAAGGAAGAAAGCTTTCTCACACTGGTTTAGCCATTTCATATGCAGTCCTACTGTGAATGCTCTCAATTCTGTTCTTAATATGGTAGGAGTTGAGTTGTACTGAGAATTTAGTTTGGCCATTTGCTAAGATACGAGAAGGAAATCAGAATCACCAGAAGGTATGAGAATTGTTTCAGCACCTGTGTGGGGCTTCCAGAAGAAAATGGAAGAAGAAAAGTCTTGCAGTATGAATGACTGACATAGACATTTGAGAGCTGGTTACTGTAACACTGTCCACAACTTTATTTACTGAATCTGTTTTGTTTACTGAATCTGTTTTGTGGCAGTTGAAACACACTTAGAAAACAATACTTTACGCTGCTTCACAATATAGGACTTCTAATTTATGGAGATTTAGTTTAGTCTTATGGTAGCAGAATGATACAACTGGGATTTTGCAAGAACACTTCATTAGAAAGCTGCTTGTATACCTAAAATATCTGTTTCAGTGAGATAAAACAGGTAACGAGTTTGTAATGTTTCTGCCCAGCACTGTAATTGCTCTAGCTTAAATTTCCCTGCAATAAAAATCAACACTGAAAATACCTATAAGAGAGTAACTTGGATCTAGGAAGTAGTTGAGCAGCTGCATAAACTGAGCTTTCAGGATCTTTTTATGTAATCTAAAGCAGAAGATAAGAGAAAACTTATGGGGCACTTATAAATTTTTTTAAAGCTATGAGAAAGAAGCATTAATTAATACATATTAGGACAAGTAAAGATCTGGCATCTTGCATAACACAGGTTACAGATTTTTCACTCCTGCATTTAGCCTTGTTATGTGCCACATAAGCTAGTACAGATTATACCTTCTTTATGACCAAGAACTCTGAAAATACCTTGAACAACTAATTATTGCTGAAAATAATTTTTGCTGGAAAAGCCCTGTCATACAAATTGTACCAGGAAGTTGGATTCTGAAAAAACAAATGAATAATTTCATCAAAATATCTCTTTAGGGAGTTTGTGTTTAGTCTTATATAGGTAAGTCTAATTTGTAGAGACAAGCAAAATAACCTGGATGCTTCAAGCAGAGAGTAGAGGCAAACATAGTCGCTAGATGTTCCAGAGGTAATGAAGTGGAGAACAATCACAAAGGTCAGGCTAAAAGCATTCATCAGATGGGTTATAATACAAACTGTGTAAGACCACTGGTAAAAATGTTATTGCTGTTATAACTAGTTTTCAACAACATTCCACTAAGATCATATTAGAAAGCACTACTAGCTATTGTAAATTACTTATATGCAGCTATATAACTAGTAATTATCAGACACACTGCTTTTGACAGGTGTTATTATTCAGGACCTTGATGGATAGGTCCTGTTAAGAAGGATATCCAGGCACTTCTTGGAAAGAGTCCACCTTGCTTCCGGAGAATGTGCCCAAAGCCCTGTTTCCGTGAGCACAGCAGAAACAGCAATAGGCAGCGCTGTCATTAGGGCCCACAAAGCTTTCTTCTCGGCTCCCATGAGGAGCACGCAGCTCTCTGCTCTCCTCTGGGAACACACACATCGTGGGTGCTTTGATTTTCTGCCTCTGACGTTGACAAATGTCACCCATTCATGTGGTCCCAGTCTTCCCCTTCTTACTCTGCTTGGATAGTGCTTGCTATATTCTGACACTGTGAGTACACTGTGAGCTTGTCTCCACAAAAGAGTTTAATTCCTTCTTTCATTACATTCAATACGATCTGTCCATTCTTACATCAGAGACATGGTTGCAGGCTAGACAGTGACTATATTACAGTATAACACTGTATTAAAATCCAATTGATGCATATTTGTAAGAAGATGCAGTTTTATTTCCTATTTCAGTATTCCCGATATACACTGGCAGAGGTGACAAGGGGGAGGCTGTGACTTCTCTGATTTGGCCAATGCTGGAGAGAAAAATAGAGTGCAGAGCCAGCTCTGTGGGCACAGAGGTGAATCTCAGCTGTAGTGATGGGTTTACTTACCGGGCCCAAGATGTTCAGGGATAAAGCTACAGCTTTAGCCAAACAAAGGCAGTCTGTCTGGGCTTGTAAGAGATAGACTAGGAGATACATTCTCTAGATCACGTTATACCTGATACGCAGGCAAACAATAAAAGCAAGGAGACATGTAGAAACTGTATCTGACCCTTTGCATAGCAACTACTTGCTGTGGATGCTAAAAGGGAGTTGAATTTCAACTCGGAGCATCAAAAATATGTGCCTGTGTTGTTCTGTTTCTTCTCTTCTGTTTTCAAGGACAAGCTTCTCTGTAGCAGATTTACAAAGAAACCAGACAAATGTAAATCCTTTGGTACTTAAACTGAGGTCAATTTGTCTTACCAGTCGAAGTCATCAAAAGCACCCTCCTGTCTCCATGGACTCTATAGGGAACTTAGATATTTCTTTTAGGTAAACTGGCTCCCTAACAACCTAAAATTTATATGCTAAGTGCCTACATAAGGCATGCTGGAGCACATCTCATAAAACAAAACCAATAATTTTTTGTTTGTTGTTTTGAAGGAACAATATATATTTGGGCTCACACACATGGGTGTGCCAAGACAAAAAATCTTATTTCAACACGAAAAAGTCTTTTTTTATAACCACTGAATTGTGTTGTTTGATAGTGACTTCCCAGTGAACTGGGAAGCTAAAAATAACATAATTCCATTTCCTATTGTGCAGATTATTGTGGGCTGAAACCAGCAGAATAACAGTTCAATGTGATTTTAGTGTGAAAAAAATCCACTGAAATCAAAGTGATGGTCATCTTGATGTACAGGTTAAATATAGCTGTGTCCTTATGGACAATTTCCCTTGCTCTTGGATTCCAGAAAGTGCATTAAAACATTTTTCACCTACACATAGCAATTTTAACCTTCAATCCCAGTCCTGAAATCTGGATGTCCAGAAATATTCGGCCAGCCTTGCCACACCACAGAGTACTGTATTGATGTAAAACATAGCAAAGATTCAAGGCCCACGGTGAATTGTCCCCAGTCAGGGTTTGTTCTGCTGCAAGTCAGGTGAACAAATAGCCACTGTCACTGAATACCTCAGAAGCAGTGTCTTAGGTGTCTGCAAGACACAATTTCCAGAAGTAAAGAGGTTTACAAACAGCACATTTTCCTGCCAATGAAACTAGGTACTACAGCAAGAAAACTTAATTAATTGCTTGTTATTTCAAATTATTTTCTAGGTAGGTGTATGTACATTTGATTCTTCCAAGACTATAAGGAACACTTTTAATAATTATTAACAATTTACTCTGAAGAAAGAAGGACTACTGAAACTTGATTGTCTCAGAGTAGAACATTATCTGTCTTTTAGATTAACTTTGCACATGGTAATATGAAAGGCTTGGACACAAATTTGGAATGCTTGGTCACAGAGCTTCACTTCAGTGTTTTAAAAAGTGGTGTGGCCACATAGATAAAGCCTGTGTTTTCTCTAAGTATTTGGTAATACACAGAGAGGAAATAGAGGAAAACAAGATATTTTCTAAATTACTTAAATTAAATCAACCCATCTCTGGAGGTACTTAGGAAAAAAATAAATAAATTGCGTGTCGTGGTTTAAGCCCAGCCAGCAGCTCGGCACCACACAGTCGCTCACTCACTCCTCCCCCCTCCCAGTGGGATGGAAAAAAGAACTGGAAAAAAAGTAAAACTTGTGGCTTGAGATAGGAACTATTTAATAACTCAAGTAAAAACCTCACAATACTAACAATAATAATAATTGTAATAAAAAGGAATATAATAAAACAAAAAATAAAACCCAAGAAAAAGACAAGTGGTGCACAATGCAATTGCTCACCATCCACTGACCGATGCCTGAGCAGCGATCTGCCCCTCCCAGCCAACTCCCCCAGTTTATATACTGGGCATGACATTCTATGGTATGGAATATCCCTTGGCTAGTTCAGGCCAGCTGTCCTGGCCATGCTCCCTCCCAGCTCCTTGTACACCTGCTTGCTGGCAGAGCATGGAAAAATGGAAAATCTTTAACTTCGGGTAAGTGCTACTTAGCAACAACTAAAACATCAGTGCATTATCAACATTATTCTCACACTAAATCTTCCAAGGTTTTCTAAACAACTTTCTGAAGCATCTGGTATCAACTGTTTTCAGAGGAGATCCTGAATTCGTCCATACTGTGCCTAATCTGATCTGCCAGTGATCTTCTTATTCAATTGAAAGGTTAAAGGAACTTAAAAAAAAATCATTTTCTGCAATCAGTTTTGCAATGTAGTACATTACAAAATAGGAACATTATGTGAATTAGTACAGAAAATGTTTTGGAAGTCAGCTTAAAGAATGAAAAATCCTGTGAGCACTCTCAAAAAACTACATAAAGCTTTATTTCAAATTTCTTGAATCATGGTCTATTCCAAAACCTAATTAGATCATCCATACGGTGTGGCTGGGAAAATCTTGTATGGAAATCTTCAGGTTTCTTTGAGACAAAAGGAGCAGTTGATTATAACATTTGACAGAAAACAGAGCAAAAATTTGATTAAAAACAATTACTATTTGTCTAGATATATCAGTTTGACTACAATACATATTTGAGGCTTACCATGTAAAATTAGATAGTTGCAACTTTACATATCTGTGTGAAAAACCTGGAAAAAAGCCACTTTAAGTATACTTGTAATATAATAATACAACTCAAAATGTAACTGAAATCGAAGATTTTGAATTGCAAGTTATCTAAATTATTAATGACTAAAGCTTGAAATCATTTCATCAAGCAGAAATCGAGTATCAAATCTTGGGTTTGTTCCATATTCCAACAAAACAAAAACTTTTGGAAAAAAAATTATTAAAGAATCAAAATGTATCTCTGGATTTCATTTAAACGTTGGTGCAAGTAACTGATAACATATTTTTTTCAACTTTAAACTGTTTCTAATTAAAAAAATATTTGTTGCCTGAAATATTGCCTGAAAAATAGGAAGGTATGCTATGCTTTTTTCTGTAAACATCCTAAAATGTTTGAGCCGGAAATAATTGAAATCTGTATTATTTCTCCTTGTTTGTAATAGAAGTGCCTCAGATCCAGAATGAATGTAAAACTGTTTGATATCTCTCTAAATACAGAAGCAAGCAGAATTCTATTAAGATCTTTGGGGTTTATGGTCCATTTGAAAACTTCTGAAATTACCTTATAGGTACATTAATATATTCTAGGTAACTTTTCAAACTGTTTTTGTCAGGTACTTAAGTCTTATAATTTCTGGAAAAAATTGAATTAGTCTTGGTTTGGGGAAAGAGTACTAAGTGATTACAAAATACAAGGCTTTTCAGACAATTACATTCAACTCAGTAATTATCTTATAGTAATAGCTATTTGCTTTGGGTATGAGAGATCAGATTTCACAAACGATACATGGTAGAATGAGCATTTTTAGGTCATCATGTACTGACATTTTGTTTTCTTGGGTGTAACAGCAGAAGCAAGCTAGAATATAAAATGTGAAAAACCTGAAGGCAAAGAGATTTCAGGCTGCTGATATTGGTGTCTGGCAAACGTGGGCAGATAGCAACTAAGTTCTGCAGGGTTTGACCCCTGCTTAAGTCTCTGAAAGGATGCAGTGTACGTGAGGTGGTTCACACTGCATTTGAAGCATGTAGATTTTAAGAATATTTGCAAGTCATCACATATATGGTGTAGTTGATCCTGACTGCTTTTATATGAAAACATCATGGTTTGGTACCTGCCAAGGGAATAGGAACCCTTGATTCTGGTCCTTTCCCAACACAGTTGATGTTCAGTTGCTTAGAGACTTCTGCTTCTAAGGAGACCTGTGTTTGAAGTGGAGCTGCTTACTATTAAATTCCATCAAAAACAGGCAGCTGGGACCATTTTATTTGGAATTGAATCTTGCTTTCTATTTTGCAGGTGGTCTGTCTTCCAGATGATAAACCCTAAGTTATGCTTTAGTCTGATAGTTCAGGCACTTTCTGGGAAAGTTTACTTCTTTGTCTTAATTTTTATTGCATTGAAAAGGATTTTTAAAGCAACACTTTTAATTATAATTACTTCCATCTTTGTTCATACATAATTTTGCAACTGCTATTGTGAGGCCACATCCCCACTGGCATATACTGGTCAGTTCAACTTGAGACATAAAATTACAATATCAAGTTGCACATTTTCCAGTAAAGGAACACCCTCTTTAAAGTAATTGTGATGATGTGTGTGCATGATCAGTTAAATGCCTCAAGAGCAGGGAATGGGAAAGAAAGATGAAATCTGGATAGTTACATTACACTAGTGGTCTTTATGAACACTTTGGAAATAATGCAATATGTAGAATTCCATCCCAGTCTTAATAAAATACATATATAATAAATAAATATATAAAAATAAATAAATAAAAATAGTAAAATGTTTAATTGTTCATCACTGACTGTCAGCTTGCCTTGAGCAGTATGTTGCACTCCTGTGAGAAGGCCTCGTGTTATACTCAGTATTTAATGTGTGTATACAGAAGAAAATTCTGCAGCCAGGTCCTGGGCAAATAGCATGAAAGCCTTTGGATCCCTATTTAAAAACCTTAGTACAGAATTCAGCATCCACTATTGGTTATTCATGACACAATATTAACTTCAACACCGTCTAACCATTTTTTAATGGTACTTAGCGTGAAAGGATAGCTTTTGTATTTTGAAAGTCTAAAAGCTAAGACAGTCTTCATTAAAAGGATGATCATACCAACAGATTCAAAAGCATTCAAATAATGTTGTGAAGGCCCCAATTCTTGCATATTTCCCAGCATATCTGTGTTAAATTTCCTGCAATTTATTCCCTTGCTTTCAGTTGTCATGACAGATAGTACAGGTACAGTAAATTATGTGCTGGGTTAAAACATGAGCAAGTTACATGTCTCCTATTCTTTCCAAAGGCTGCCATAACATCCTTACCTTCTCTAATTATTCATCTTACATGAAAAACAACCAAAACATTGTCAATTGGCATGTCTTAGCTGAATTATAGTTGATCTGAACTATATTGCCATTTGTACTGAACTGCATGCTTGCAGGCTAAGATTAATAATTCACCTGAAACAGAATGCCATATACTGTAGCAAATGCTTAAGATTGAACAGGGGAACAAATACATTAAAATGTTCATTGGAAGAATAACCTAGATAAAACAGTGAGTTGTTATTTTCCGTGCTGATTGTGGCCATGGCTTTCTCAGAGGCACAACATTCCGTTATGATCTGTAGCTATAAAGAATGTTATACTGTCATTCCCAGTAAGTAGCAGGTGGTCACCTGAATCTGATAGTGGCAACAATTTATACTGTGAAGTCTGGTTTTATGTTGTTCAATTGTAAAATTTCCTTTCTTTTTTCTTTTTCTGTGGATGCTGGTGAGGGTGTTTTTTAACATTCATATACTTGGATTTTAGCTGCCATCTTTCACAACACCAATTACATGAAAATGAATTGCTCACTATTCTCTTCTTTGTGCATTATTAATGTAACAAACAGCAACATGAGAGATGTACCACATGTAGGACCCACACTAAGTGATCACAGTGAGAAGGGTTGGGTGTCAGTTATGATAAAGTAAATCAAAAGTAAAGGTCTGAAAACAATTTTTTGTATGCTAGGGCATCCACAGGACTAATTCTGAGGGCTCTGTACAGGGTAACTCAGTGGAAGTGCATTATCTATAGATTTAAGGTTGATATTGGGCAAATATTGAAAATACATTACACTTTAATATATACTTACATTTTATAAAAATTAGGCATTTTCCATTAAGACTTTAGGAAGCTTAACACTTTGATAAGACTTTATTAAAACTTTATTGTGAAGCAAAAATTCATGAATTTTGAGAAAGTTCAGAAGTGACTACTGTGACATTGGCATCTCTCATTAAGTATTGCCATGTGACATACAATTAAAGTAAGAGTTGTGATTTTGCAGCCTTTGCTCTTAGGCATACACGTCTATTCAGTGATTTGCTTCTTCCATAGCTCAAGTCAATCCTCTTCATAAGTTCTTATCTGCTGTTTTCTTAGGAATGTAGGTTGCAAAGTGCCAAGGAAAAGTCAGGGGTGCTGAGCAGTTTCTCCCCCAGCTGACATGAGCAGGAATTGCAAAAGTTCAGCACAGCTACTTTTTCTTGATGATACCATTTTTCTTTTTTTCCTGGCATTATTGCGCATGTTCCTGTTATTCCCCAAACCACCTAGTTATGAAACAGTAGCTTTCTTAAAAATTATTTCCAATGAAACCATAAAACACTTCAGTCACTATAGGACTGTGATGCTCATTCCAGCTGAATTTTCTTTAAATTTGGGGTCTTACATTGACTTTCATAAAAGGGATTGTTCATTAGTGTATTGCTGTGTGACAAATATTTGCAAATTAAGAAGTAGTTTATTCATATGTTCATAACATGCTAATCCTTCTTCTCTTTGGAAGTGGGCACTGTCAGTCCAAAATAAAGCATGTGGAATGACTCTACACTTTGATTTAGGTCTTGAACTGGGTTTGAACAGTTTGAGTAATAATAAGATCTCACATGGAAATGGTGTGAAAAAAGTGTCTGCCTTTTGATATTAAGGAAATACAGAGAAAATACTTCGCATTTTTGGTGATGAAGTTTACTAATAATGTACAAAGATACAGAGTAATGAGTCTTCAGCTATGCCTACTTCTGAAAGCCAAGAAAAATACCACTGAAATGTATTAATAATTCGATTTAATAATAATGTTCTTTAATCTAAAATGAGCTTTAGCCACCTGCCTATGTAATGTTATGCATATACCTATAAGTTTTGACTATAAGGGACTTTTACCTGGGGACTCACTGCTGCCAAACCAAAAGGACCTGCTTATAACTGAGAAGTATTAAGTCTCAGAGAATCCATAGGGCCTTAAAGATGATACAGGTAATTTATGTGATGAGAAAGAACTGTACGATTGTCCATCAGTCGTACTTGTATTAGAGTTGGTTTTTAGTCTGTGGAAGCATAAAGGATTTTCTGTGGGGTTTTGTTTGTGTTTTTTTTCTTTTCATAAATTTGTTCCTAAAAGGCCGGCAGGGACAGAGTAGAGAGCCAGAGACATACATCTGCAAAAAGAAACTAGCAATTGAAGATGCAGGGAAGAGGTTTGGATTCTTCTTAACTTGCTGGTGTGCTACCTTTCTGCCCCCTTCCCATCCCAAACCAGCTCAGGTCAGGAGGAGGCACGTCCGGAATACCCGTCAAAGACACCCTGACAAGCAGGGCTGGTTCTGGTCCTGCACACAGGCCCTGCTCTTCTAGGAGGGTTCAGTGTTCATAAGCGCTGCGGGGTCTCAGGCAATCCCTCTTTCTGACCTCTTCTCATCAGAGCCGCGAGAAGTCTCCTAACAACTGCTGTTTTGTACAAAAGCACCAAGGTTGCCTTAGCCCAGGCCTACAAGCTTATACACTGCTCCTGTGCAGACAGACAGATTGCAAACGCACAAGTATGTCACAGTCCTGTGCTGGAGGGTTAGGCTGCATGTTGGCTACGTTACAGCAGGCGCAAGGCAAAAAAGAGCAGGCAGGAGGTGAAGAGGACATTAGGATGATCTGGTTAGTGCAAGAGCAAAGGATTTCTAGAACTGTGTGGAAAGCAATGTGGTGAAAAGCAAACTCCCATGTACATCATTCACAGTCATCGTACATGTTCATTGTTAGAATCTATTTGCATGGGAAAGGTGACTACCATTTACCTGCCCAAGTGCAATGACAGTGCCATTTAGCAATGCTGGCCAGTCATCTCAACGAAGAGAAGGTTTGATTATTTCTTATCTTTTAGATAATGGGCTGAACAGAACCACATGAAATTAACCTTTAAGATGACACAGTAAAAGGAAATGAGTCATTCCAGGCGATGTTCATCACTACGTGAGCACCAAGCTTGCCAAATTAGTTCTGTTTTAGTGTGGGTGAAGTGGAATCAATCCATATCATTCATACATACATTTGCTGCTCATACAGGCAGTTTTGGGACTGCTAAATAGAAATAAGCATTGACTTATATCTAAATAAAGCAAAGTTTTGTATTACGTTTACTGATTATACTCTCCAAATGGGTCTGAAGTGACTCATTAGAGAGAACTGAGAGTTCCTGAGGTGTATCTGAAGGAAAGAATAAAAGGAAGAAAAATCCTAGTCAACGACTTTTATGACTGATGCTAATGGGGAAGAAGAATCAGTTTTCGTCTTAAACAATACTAAAGAAAGACAAGACAATCTTTCATCTTCTTATTTACAGACCACTGTACTATTCTTAGAAGTATCAGCCTGTCCCAGCAATAGTACCAGCTCTGCAATTCGCACAGTGGAAGATCACTGATTAGTTAAAAAGTAGGGCCTTTCTTCTGATTGAGTAGCTGTAGAGAACATGAGATAAGAAATACACTTCCCACTGTTTAGGAAAGAGTGAAGATCCAAAGGCGGAACAGAAAATATCTTCAAGTGCCACAATGACCCTTGTTGAGTATGATGCAGACAGACTGGTAGATATGATAAAAACAGCTTTACACCAGGTGAGCAGTTAGCTGAACACAGGCTGAAGCACACACTTCCCCTTTCTGGATGAATATCCATCAGTGATGCACGCTGACGGCTGCAATGCCATCTCATGGGTTCTGTCTCTGAATGGAGACTAGCTGGGAGACCACCTGACAGCTGCGAGCAGATAAACGCTTCTCTCTGTTGCCTACATTTTCCATACATATGGAAAAATTTGGTGCCATCTAATGGACAACCCCCTGTATCCCAAACTTTGAATGTGTTATAGTCTATACAAGAATGCTCTTGCAAGGGATCTATAAAGGCCTGTTACCTATATTTGTTACTCTTCATACTAAGAATTTCTAATTCAATATGCTTAATCATATATCTTGGGATGTTACATGCATTGTTTAGAGGTGAAGACTTACTAAGCCCCACAGGTAACACAAGGATTTATGTGTTTCCTGGCTTTAAATTTATGAACTATAGTCATCACACAGCTTCCTTAATTTCAGCAACATAGCAACACATGGAACTAAATTATTGCACCTAAGTGCTCTGATGTGTTTACAGGTGAAATTTAACTAGCTGTTTTGACAAAGTGAGATAGATCATTCTAGACCATCCTTAAACAAGTTTACTGATATAGCTCCATGGAACTGTATCTCTCTTAGTAGACATCATGACTATGTCAACAAAGTATTGCTTTAGCCCATGGGGTTTATATAAGCATGTGTACACTGTACAAAGTACATTAGCAAAAAGGAATTGGTCTACACTACCATCAATACAACCACTGTCGTAATGAACAATACTGCAACCAATTATTATTCCTGCAAAAGCTGTTAGTGATGACCTGATTGTATGTCATGTACTTCAGAAAGCAAAACAGGTAAAAAAACATGAATATTTCTATTTGACCAGGCAAACCATCTAGCATGTCCCAGAAACAGTGAATTAGACAGACTTGTGATATATGTATAGATGTATGTATGTATGTGTCTGTATGATTATGTATGTTTGTACACATACACATATATATGTAGTCATATGGTCATATATGTTACTAGGGCATAGACTGTATGACTCAGGAACTCAGGCAAGTGTCCTCTACTTAGTAATCCATGGGGATTTTTCCTGCATGGTCTTGTCTAGTCTACCCTTAGACTTCAAGCATAATGGCCTTCCACAGAGTAACTAGATGTTGTATCATGCCATATATCATTTTGCTTGTTTGAGCCTGTCCTCCCAGTAGCATCATCCATAACTAGAACGTGAACATTAGTATTAGAATTGCAATTTGGACATCATGTCCGGTTCACAACTGTCACTGAATTCAGGGGAAGAACAATTAAAATCATGCTCAGTTTGATGAATTTCAATTTGTAAAAGCACATGATTTGAAGAAGTGCATATGTGAATGAAACCAAGTTCCAAACCAAACTCCATGAATGAAACCAAACTTCATCTGCAGTTTGCATTTGTAGGTCTTCAGGATGCATTATAGGTTCATATCTTTTCACTTGCCTGTGAAGAGAGAGATGTACAGTATGATTAGAATTGGTCCTGCAGGCCTCCAGGCAATCAGCAAAGAAGAAATGCAATTGGCAATTATATTTCTCTTGCCTCTGAGCCTTTGGAATGAACCAGGAAAAGTGACTGGGCTTTTTATTTTTTTCTTTAAAATTTGTTGTATACATTCAGGACAATATTTATTATCATCTGCAAAAAATAATCAAATTAGATGAATCTGGTTCGTTACTTTTAGAGAAAATAATTATTAGTTTTGGCAAAGATAAAGAAATGCCTTTGAAGTGATGATGAGTTCACAGGCAATTTAGCAATTCCTTGGAATCTTTCTACCCAAGGAGAATTGCTCAAAGTCTTTAATCTCAAAAGTATACAATATCATTTATGCTTTACTCTTTTATTGTATGCAGTATATTTGTGGGATTCATAGCTTCAATTGGCATTTTTTACTGCTTGATTATATTTTTACCTTATTTATACTTATTGTTACATAACTGATTCACAATGTTTCACAGATGTAAGTGCTCAATAATGAGGGGAGGGTGCATTCACTTAAATTTTCTCTAGAAGAAAGAAAAATGTAAATTTTATTCAGTTAAATACAACGCCTATTTTTCCTCCTTTTGCCTGGGAAAGAATATTTAGTGATTTGATGTAAAGCAGAGGTGGTTCTTTTACTCTCTTGCGTTGTTTGACACTAGTAATGTGAATATATCAGTCCTGGGGAAAAGATTTTGACCTGTACAATAGCTTTAGTGAAATGAATGCAGTCTTAAAAGATTAAATAGTGAAATGGTCAAACTTCTTTGTCCTTGTTGACCCATAATACACATTTGAGCTTGAGTCTACAGAGTTGAAATGTCAGCTTAACACATTTGGCAGTTTAAAACTAATACTCGATATCTCACTTGGGGCATGTTTTTGAAGAATAGGCCATTGCAATATCCAGTGAAGCTGAAGTAAGGATGCAGTGCTGAGAATTCAGTAATGGTTCAATATTTAAATGTGGTTTTGATATGTAATTAAGACACATGAATTTTAAGAAATAGGGGCAGAGGTTGTTGTAGGGCTAGCGTGCAGTTGCTAAGTTGAGACTAGGAGAGCATCAAAATAGACAGGCTTATTACTGTTGTTGCTATGGGGCAAGAGTTTGCCTGTATAGGCAGCGATTGTTGATTGCTACACAGCAGCAGAAACAGCAGGTCGGGTGCTTGCACTGCACCACTGACATGCAGCACTCGGGCTGAGGACACATCCTTCCAGAACCTTCCCTGCCCCCACTTAGCCACAGTTTCATCAAGCCCAACTTCTCATCCTTTGACCCAAGAAGTCTTAAACCAGATCTCACAGGCTGTATTATTCCCTCTGAGTTTTGATGTACTCCATTACTTCAGCAGAAAATCTCTAAAGTGCCTTCAGGAGACTTGAAAATGAGCCCTGAAACTACCAGCCCTGTCCTTTTGCTTGTCATCAGCTGCAAGCAGGGCCTTCTTGTGGCTGTTGTCATTCTTGGGGTGACAGCAGCTTCTCCCCTGGGGAAACTGCTTTCCCTCGAGGGGCATGAATAATATTTCTAGAGCTGTAGTTGCCAGTAAGGGAATGAGGTATCATACACTTGTTTTGTTTGTCTTCCTGATGTTTACATACTGAAATCAGTATGTTAATGGTGATCATAAGAATCACACAAATATACAGGGACTGGCTGGAAAGAAATCATTTTTTTTAGTGTAGATAATGAGAAGAAACAGAAGCTGGTGCTAATCAGTACACATACCAAAGCTAGCTTGAATTTGCCCTTATCTTCAAGATTTTAAAATAAATATATACATTGGTTTACTAAAGCCAGCAGGCAATGAATGTAACGTGATCATTGAATGTAACGTGGTTTATCCTTAGTTGCTCTTTACTTGTCACATGCAAGACCACGAATGCCTGTCCACAGGGGACCTGGATATGGAGTTTTGCTTGGTACCAAAGGAGAGCAGAGTCCTTGCCCTGCCCTGTTCTCACGCTTGCTTGCTCCTCGTCCACTGCCATATTCAGGAGGTCCCACCTTCCCTTCCAGTACCTGCTGCCTGGACCAGTCACACAGGACATCGTGTTGGCTCCTGCTGTGCCACTGCTCACAGGTGCCCATCTCAGGCATCCCCTGCCATGGTCCCTGGGTGGCCCCTGGCACTCAACTGCATCCATCTCCTGGATCTCCAAGGTCTTCCCCACTTCCCACATCTCTGCCAGCCAGGATCTTCACTTTCTTCTTTCCAGATCCCCTTCTCCTTTCCAAGGCCACTTCTTTTGGGGATCCATCCTTTTAAGCACCTCCTCTTCTTTCTGAACCCACTAACCCCCAGTTTCCTCAATCAAAACTGTCTGTGCAGAAGCACATTGCATGATCACTCTGCTAACTGGTGGTTCTGTCTCATTTCTCATTATTAACTGAAGGACTCAGGAAGGGTCACTTTCCTTTAGGCCAGTTATTACCAATATTTCAAACTAGATCATACAGGTTGCAGTTAGCAAGTAGCCGCTTCTGTCTGAGGTGTTCAAAAGGTCAATTTCAAACATTCACGCACACAAACATACCCAATTATCTGCCTCCTGCTACCATTCACAATTTATGTGATTTTTGCCTAAGATAATAGTAAGTAGTTTTTCTAGTTCTATTAAAACCAATTGTCGTGGTTTAACGCTAGCGAGCAACTAACACCACGCAGCCGCTCACCCCTTCCCACCCCCAAGAGGGATGGGGGAGAAAATGGGGAGAAAAAAAAGTAAAACTCGTGGGTTGAGATAAGAACAGTTTAATAGAACAGAAAAGAAGAAAGTAATTATAATGATA
>JANZLQ010000005.1:10517626-10562707 GCA_026212715.1 Elanus axillaris
GGGGGGGGGGAAGTACAAAAGATATTTTAATAATAATAAGTTATGTCAGTTTTCTTTTAATCTAAATTAAGAGTTGTGCTTAGACTTTAATTGTTTTGACAATAGAACAGTATTTTATACAGACTTTGTTTGACATGTTTGCTGTAGTAATTTATACTCTTAAGGAGACTAGAAACTAAGTAATACAGAGAACGTGAGTCTTCAGACACACACTGTAACTTCCACAAGAACTGTATGCTTGCATATCATGACATGTCCCTCTTGCCCCTCCAAAAGAAAATTTCAAAAGCAAATATCACTCCATTCTCAGTTGTAACTAACAGAACCCAACTAAGAGAACTTCATTTATGTAAATAAGAATAACTTTTTCCTCAAAACTGGAAATTGAAAAAAAAACCCAAAAACCTGAATTCTGAATACACCAATATTGATACATATAGAATGCAGACAGGGTTATACCAGTCTAAATTCATACCTGACATTAAAACTCTATGAAAATAGTGGGTTTACCACTCATGAAGGAGAGAGCAAAGAGAAATTCCTGCAGCTTCATTGTTTAGTGATCTTTAGGTGAATCTTTAGGTGACTTTGACTTACATAGACTTTTTCATTCTACCATGTATATATTACTAAAGTTTTTTTTTTTAAACTCTTAATTTATAGTGAAGTGCTTTTAAAAGTGGATATTTTTGTGAACACAACCTGATAATGAAATATTTAAGACTTTCAGTTAAATTAGAGCTCTCTACAGGAAGCTCATCTCTCTGGCAAAATCATTCTAATATTTCATATAACATTACTGAAAGCACAGCAAATAACACTATGCTCTATAGCTTCAGAGAACAGTATGTTTTGAAAAACATTTATTTTTCTGAAATACTGAATAATTACAATAAACCACAGCATTTTGTTCAGCATGGTATAACTGATCATCTGTGTGTAACTCTGTGTATAATTGTGTGTAACAACTGTGTAATACAATGTTTGAGGATGTAGTAGTGGTGAAAGCACTATAAATGTATTATTTCTATCAATCACAGTTATTTTCATAAACAGTAACTCTAGTCTTCATTTAACTTGCCAAGAACTTCAATTCAGGTCATACAAATACATCCAGATCATCACATGTTGCCCTAGCATAGTTCAAACTGAAGGGTGAGCTACAGAATCATGTGCCAAAATATATAGAAAAGTGAAAGCAGACTAAATTAGAGAGGTGTTTAGTGTTGGGTTGATAACTGCAGCTGTACCAGTCAATGTATAGCTGCCTGTAAATGCCAAGTACACTCCAAATACAAGGTTGATTTGCTCTGGCTGTACTTTTATAAATGCCATTTCATACTAGCAGGATAGCAGCCATGAGGCATAGGCAGGTCCATTATATGATTTCTATTTGATGAGCAACATATCCATTTTTAAGAATTGTGAGTGTTGTCTATATCTTAATTATTGTAATAATGGAAAATATTCAGTGAATGATGAATGGGAGAGGAAGTTAGGGTGTCTACAAAAAATAATGAGTTTTGGTGTGATTCATGCCCAGCAGTACAGGGAAATACATTAACACATTGACATTCATCAACCTATTTTTAACTATCAGAAAGGTTTAGAAATAAAAGAAAAATAACTGTAGAACACAGACCATAAAAAAATTTAGTGTTGAATGTCAGACTGCAAGTTGATATTGTTTCTCCTTGTTCTGAGTGCACCTTTAACTTTTATAGCACTTTCTCGGATTTCAAAGTAATGTTTCTGAATTTTAATTCTTCTGTGAAATAGAAAGATACTAACATTCACATTCTACTGATTGAAGCTTCTAGCCCAGAGAGTCCAATTTTCTATTCCTCTGTGAGCATTGGACGAGTGAGAAATGCAACTCAAACTGACATGTTTATTTTGATAAGAGTAAATAATACAAACTATGAAGAAGCAGAGACTAAAGCCCAGCAATCCATCAGTATAACTATGGTGTAGCCAAAAGCAGAGGCTCTATTCTAATGTCTAGGTCTTTTTAAATTCCAGTAGAAGAGCATCTCTGAGACTATAAAAAATGGAAAAATAATTTTTTCATACATGTGTAGTCTGATTTTTTGAAAGTAATTACAAACTCTTAATGACACAGCAAACAACAGATTTACCACTTCTCAGGCACCTTGGGTATACTCACTAGAAGACTGTAGTGTCACAGTGTATGCAAAGTCACTAAGATGAACTTTATAATAGTGTACATTGTGTTATAGATGGGAATAAAATTCGAGAGATCTTCAGTGGCTCAGTTTAGTATTTCAGTATTTGAAGCAACTACATTGGGACTCATATTCAGAGAAATAAAATCCTTTGATGATTTTCAGATTCCTTTCAATTTCAGCTTTAATCATGCAGCCAGCTCATATCTTAAAGATGAATCTGAAGAGGACAGAAAATGTGGAAAATAATGGAAGAAGGGTGGAAACTGATATATATATATATTGTGTCTTCCAGTTGACAGTCAGAAACTCTACTACCAAGACCTATTCTGTCTGCATATTTTATAATTTGTTTTGTGCTTTTTTATCAATAGGAATGTTATATATACAACCACATTCAATTAACAAGTATGGCTTTATCACCCAGGTGGTGGACTGAAGGATGTATTTATTGAAAGCAGCCACCCAAGCAGAGTAGGAGCTCTTCAAATGTGTGTGTGTGTGTATATATATATATATATATATATATATATATCTCCTTGCAATATCCTCATGAAGCAAAGAAATATTTCTGCCCTTGATCACTATTAAGGAAGCAGACATAAAAAAGAAATTATACAAGACTTTCTGGGATAGATGTGGGAACAGATGCTATAGCCTTTACAACTCCAGTCCATGCCCAGCCCCCATAGATATCATTAACACTTTGGTTATTTTGCTGTTTCCTCTTCTTTCAGATGCTTTTTGAGACCATATAGTCATCTTCTTTCTCAAGGCTGCAGGGTAAAGGAACAAAACACTTTCCAACCAGCTCTGTATGAAGACATGATATCTAAATAACTGATAAATGCATGGTCCCATGGAGTAAATAAAAATAGCAATGTTCAAGATCTTACTGCAAAGCCAAGGACTCACCAGTTACAGAGAAGGAACCTAGAAGTAGCTCTTCTTGGTCTAAGATGAGATAGCCTGAAGCACCAGCATAGGGTATTTGCAATTTTGCTATAGTTTCTGTGGATGAATAAATCATTTAAGTTTTCAAGTCTAACAGCACCCCTAGTATAAAATTGACTTCAGAGAAAAAGTTATTTATCTGGTATTCTCCTGCAGCATGTGTTTCTCCTGAAAACTATTCTGATTATGAAAACACAACGTTATAAATAGTCCAAGGTTGTGGCTCTGAATCACTCTTATTACTGGCATTTGAGGGAAGCTGTCATTTCTATCAAATTTATAAACTCTATGTCACTCCTGGTGTACAAAAACACAGAGCAAAGTTTGGTCCAAAGCTATTGTACAGCCAGTATCTAATAATTTGATATTTTTAAAAGAGCGTTTTCATCAGTGTTTTGCATTAGTGCAAGTCAGGAGTAAAGCTAATTGAATTCCTAAAACTAGTGTAAGCAGAAGAAGAACGAGTGTCTGGGTTCATGGCAGGGAGCATTCACAGCCACAGTCCATGAACAGCATCTCCGAAGAAAGAGTCCTCAAACCATTGGCCATGAACATGGATTGTATATGCACTAAAGAGCTTCACTCCTGAGTTAATACATTTGACATAACCATGATACCATCTAATCTTCACTGTTAACCATTAAAAGCAACAATTTTAGTGTCAAGGATTCTGCATCACTATAGCATAGCAAATTCAGTGGTAGGAAATACTTTGAAAATTGAGGCTATTTTATTATTTGTTGGATCAAGACCATAATTGGTAGTATTTTTTGATCACTCTCTGTAAGTCTGTCTTAGATATCTTTTCTTTATAACTCCTGCAAGAGACAATAACACAATGGTTCACTTTATCAGCTCTCAGATCTTTCTTACAGTTCAGTTTTAAATAGGATGACAGTTGATTAGCTTAATTAATCATTACTTAATGAGGGCAGAGTCTACCCAAAGGAAATAGATCAAAGTACCTGTGCCAAAGAGTAGGAGAACAAAGAATAATTGTTTTGTTTAAGTTACACCTAAATACTGTGATCCATGATACAGGTTGCAATTATATCTAACTTTTAAAAGTAAATGTAAACCAAGATTTTAAAAGAAGCTATGAAATTTAGACACATGCAGGTTTCAACAATATCCGTGTAACTAATTTCTGATCATTTGATATTGCAGACTTTTTCATTGTTGCTAAATATTTTTCCTCATCCTGAAAAAAACAGATAAATAGTTTGATTATGTACCCATGCAAATACAGGTGTTCAAAGAGATAAGGAGCAATTATTCATTATCCCTCAGTTAGACCAAATCAGTTAATTCATGGAATGCACTCTGAACTGTTTATGGACATACAGACAGGGAAGATCTAATACCCTTAGAATCATCTATTTCTGCTGTCTTTGATACAGAGAGCTACAGCATATATGGATAAAATATTAGCATAGTCTATAAAGCAAAATTTAACTGTTTTACACAGAATCACAAAATAGTTGAGGCTGGAAAGCATCTCTGGAGATCACCTAGTTCAAGCTCCTCATTCAAAGCAGGGTCAGTGAGAGCAGCAGGTTGCCAAGGGCTGCGTCCTCTTGGGTTCTAAATACCTCCAAGGACAGAGGCACCACAACCTCTCTGGAAAATATGCAATTTTGCAGTACTTGTAAGCATATGGAAACATTTAAGATTAAAAAGTGCCTTATTTTATAGAGGCAGTTGAACATTAGTGGTGAGCTACATTTTGCACTTCTTGATTGAACAACTATAAAACATTTCACAAGATGGAACAGGGAGCAATACCACCATAGTCTTTGTTACTATGTAAGATTCTTTTTCCTAACAGCTGATCCACATATGATGTTTATGAATCTAAATAGTCAGCAATTAGAGGGCTTAGTTGTTTAGCATGAGCAGTAAAAATTATCTGCAGAAGACTACCAGTTCAAACCATGTGGTCAGTCCAAGCAAGTTTCTGTAGACCTGCTCCTCATATTTGGACACAGGTTTGCTCAGGCTCCTGAGAAATTATGTGTGGTGTTGTAAGCTCAAGTCTGGCCCTAGGTTTGAATCTGAACTCATTTCTTCCCACATTATTAAAACTTTCTACCCAAAAAATCCCTTCCCCAAAATTTCACAGATCTTCCAGGATCAACAAAGCATGCTGAATGCTCCCCAGGGACCCCAGGTAATTCTTTCAAGTACTTTCATCCCTGGGCTGATAGAAGCTACTTCTTAATGGTCCCTGACTCCCTACTGTTAAAAGTAGATTTCAGGTTTCACCAGTACTTAGCTTCCATTTCACAAGCTGTCAAATGACTAGTCAAAATGTCAGAAAAAGGAAATCAGTTCTGCAGACTTTTCTGGGTTTATTTTTATCAGTTAACAGATAATTGGCCTACTCATGCCTAAAGAAAAACAATAAATGTTAACACTTTGCTGGTTAAAAACAGCCTGGCAATCTTGAACAGCATTAAGCTGCATGTGTTAAGTATGGCAATATGATGCAATACAACAGAATTCCACCTTCTGCTTCCTTGAGTGTTTTGGTGAAATGTGGGCCATTCCTCACTTCTGCAACCTAAGCACTGACACTCTCTCCAGGAGCAAGCTCTTAGTTTAAGCACTGAAAGCAGCAACTATTACAAATACAGGAGACTTTGTGATATTTATTTGGTACTTATAAAGAAGAACACAATAGCTATACTGTGTCAGAGGAAAGGTACACTTAGATTTTGATAACACCTCCAACTGTAGTCAATAACATTCATATGGAAGAATATATGAACACAATAGGCTTCTTTCTCTCTTTCAATACAGTAGGACTGTAGCATGTTTTTTGGGTTTTTTTTTTAAGGGAAAGTATGTTATTAATCTAGCTAAATGTGGATATCTCCATGGCATTTACAAATGTATGAGGTTCCCTCTCTGGAATAATCATTTTGTAATCAGTGGAAAATTATAAACAACTTCTGATTCCAGGTTCTAATCATCACCATAAAGTAGATACCAAAAAGACTAAGCAAATCATGTATGTCAGCACACTGGCAGAGCAGGGAGGAGGTCTTGATGTATAGAGCTGATCTGCTGACTGTGGGAGCTGATATTGCTAAAAATAAGTCATTACTCACCATCAATGCAGGATGTAGCCATCCCAATAAAATACATTTTAAAAAAATACTAGAAGAAATTATGGAGTCAGTTATCAGGGCAATTACTAGTTCTTCAGTCAGCAAAGTTGTCATAGAGCAATGTAAATTTTCTTGTTTTCCTGTTTGTTTTTTGTCTAGTAAACTGGTACTTTGAAGCATACAAAATTTTGGAAATGTGAATAGCATGTCCCGACTACCAAAGATCACTTACAGAATGTGATTGGGTTTTGGGCAAAAAATTTTTTATCACCAGTCTCTTGTGACTTGTCATTACTTTTTGTCTCTTTTTGTTGATTAGACCCACATTCCTCCTAAATGTTTTCTTTGGAACATTATTTTTTTCCAGCAAAAGGTATTTAGCAGTTACTACTTAAAAGAAATCAGCTTCTTGCCTAAAAACTCTTTCCTTAGACCCCAGGGCTATCAGTTAGATCAATTAAGTCATGTTTAAATTGCTTTGATTTTAAAAATTCATGAATCCACAAGGCAGCCAATAAAAAGAAAATACCCCTATACTGACAGCTTAAATGGGTCTCTGTGTGAGCCAAGGCTGTTGAGATTCAATTTCCTTTCAGTCTGCTGCTTTGTTCAAATGTGCTTGGCCATACTGACCAAGTGAGTGACTGCATGCCATTGCACTCAGTAGTGAAACTCTCACCAATGGAAATTAGACTTGATTTCCAAATTGCAGCACTGCAGTAGTACTCAGCTAGGCTCTTCCTGCTGGTCTTTTAAATCAAAGCAAGTCGTTGATGATAGCCTTACTGCTCCCCTGGCAAATTTTCTTCTGAATCCATGCAAGCAGGATGTGATAGACCTAGGAGGGTAGCTGGATGCATTTTGTCAACAAAGCTCTTTTTATTTATCAAAATGATGTTAACCACTTTCTCAAATATCTAAAACTTTCCAGTTTTATTCTTGTTCATTGCCAGTACACAGAAGGGGTGTCTTGGCTTGTCTTACTCAAGAGGTTCGTATTCTCTTACTCAACATGCTATGCCATGATAGCATTATGAAGGCACACATTGATAGAAAAACAAAAATAATTTCAGTTCCTTCCTTTCTAGAAGCCTTCTAAAGACAGAGTGCATGCTATTATATTTGTATGGCAGAAAATCAGGGGGAACTGCATTTATTCATAATTCCTGCTGCTTTAATCCAGAGGAACGGAGCTTAAAACCAGATCTGCTCTAACAAGCAAAATCAACATCATACTTTTGAATGATGGCTGGTAAATGAAAGGGGCTAAATTTTAGGAAAAGGCAAATCTATTTTGGCAGTAAGCAGCTGGCTTTACTGCCTTCTGAGCACCACTTTTTAGTCATTCTGCACAGTCTGTATTTCTGTAAATTGCTGCAAACAAAATGATAAATTCTTACTGAGAAAAGTTATGAGCAAATCTGACATTTCAAATCCTAATTCATGGAATTCTATGGAAATTTTTGTAATATAAACTTATAGTCTTTATTTCTTATATTCTTTATTTTTTATATTCTTTCATTGTCAAATAATTTCATCTGCTTTATTCCATGAACAATTCTCATTATATTTTATTTAGCAGCTTGTTTTCCTATGAGTTTACCTCCACATTTCACTTCATTATTTTTCCCATTTGTTATATGCAACAGCACAGGATTTTGAAATAAAAATATGGCCCAGTTGAAGACTTGGTTATATCTGTGTAAGTGGTAGCAAGCTAAGTGTTTGTGGTTTTCCTTGCTGTGTGGATGATGTGGTTTTCAGATGTTTTGAAATACATTGCTTTTAGAGGACTATTAAGAATTCAGTATCTTGTCCTATTAAGCAATTTTTTCCTCTAGAGCCTGAGGCTTGGATTTTGACATTTGCACATTAGTGAGAATCACAGAATCATAGACTCACAGGAGTTAATCTCTTTGGAGTCATCCTTATGACTAACTACTTCAAAATATGAATGCAGCTCTCAAAAGCTGAGTTGTAACTCCCAGATATGAATCTACAGTTTGCTTTTTGTAAGCATTTTACTGTAACCAAAAGATTTCTCATCTTATCAGAATACATACACCTCACATGATTTATAGACGGGTTGACTCTGCATATACTGAGCATAAAATTTCCGTATAGTGATACCTTGCTCCATACTGAGTCTCCTGGCACAGTCCTGGGATACCTGGAAGACACAACAGATTAGATCAGCATAGAGTATTTTTCAGCCTGTTTATCATAGCTCTGTTCCTATCTTCCACAATGAATTACATTTAGCTGTTTTGTCACTTTTTCATAAAAGAAGATAAGGAAGAAGAATTTAAACCTGAGTATTTCCAGGCTGATGTTTGAAATATGGAGGTACATTTTTCAGTTAAAATCAATTTGCCCAACTGCCTTCATCTTGTTGTATTGTCTTAAGTAACAAAGTAAAGTAAATGTATTTTAATTACCAAATTATATTCACAAATTTAGTCCCATTTTGAGGCTCAGCTTCTTAACAGCAATGTACCACTGTAGGGAACAGTTATCTTCCAAGACCATGGCTGGCCAGGAAATGTCTGATATATAAAATGTTTGGTTTCTTGCCATGTTGGTAAGCGTGCATGTTTTTGATATTGCAAAAGTTTTCTAGTGTCATGCAACCCAGACTGTGGAGAGTGCATGTATACTTTGAATCAGAAAGGAATTTATCTCCTGACTTGTTTCAACAGGTAGGTTATAGCTGATGGGACAATAACATGTTTTGTGCCACTTAAATAACATTCACTGAATGTGACATCAAATCTTCTTGTCAAAGCAACTTATCTGATGCCTTTGTCAAAATCTGAGCACTCAATGACCTCGTGCTGCTTTCGCCTTCTTAGGAATGCAGGTGCTGGAATGGAATGGCATCCCCTTGACTGGGAAAACTTATGAAGAAGTCCAGAGCATTATTATTCAACAGAGTGGGGAAGCAGAAATATGTGTAAGACTGTGAGTTTTTCCCCATCTTTCTGTTTCCATTTTTTTTGGCTTTTCATGGCTCTTTTTTTTATTTTTAAATTTACAGTTGTTAAGGTGGAACCTTTGTTAGCACAAAGCATCAATGTAATAATTAACAAGAGTTCGCTGTGAGTGTGGGAGGTCTGTTTGTTGTTTTTTTTCCTTTCTAAAGTCATAAGGAAAGATAAGCTGAGGCAGATGTTAGCAATTATGCTTTTATAAACAATGATATCTCCATTGTCAGGCCACAATCTCCTCTCATTGGTACACATACAATTCACTGAATTTACTGGGGTTAGAGAAAGATGATAATTTAACACTAACTTTACTTTTACTGAAATCTGTATCCTTTAGATAAAAGTCATTTAAGCATCATGAGAACTGTATAAACTTACATTCAATCCATTAAAGATTTCACCTTAAAAGAACCTTTTCTTCTCAGCTCTTTAACAGCATTGCAAATACAAACAGCTAAGAAGGGGCCATGCTTGGGAGCTGCTTTCTATCATGAACCACTATTCATTTATCTACTTAATATAATAATGAGGGTATGAGCAAAGAGTTTCTTTTGTCTCAGGCTTCTCATTGCTTTCTTTAGGGACCTGAACATGCTTTCAGACTCTGAGAATCCCCAGCACCTGGAGTTGCATGAGCCAGTGAAGGCGGGTAAGCGACAATCTGTTGCTTTGATATTGTAGTACCAGATAGCAGCTGAAAATTGGATGTGATATAAGCTAGGATATTAGCACTGTAAGATCAGGTGCTACATCCCAAATCTTGTCAAGGGCAGAAAAGGGACCACACCTTATATACAAAGCACTTATTGTTGGTTATTACTATTAGCCCAGTTCAATCCATACTGACACAGTCTACATTGTCTCATTAATACAAAGGAAATCTCAGTAAAAAATACATTTGTTATCCAGGGAAAACCTCCCACTAGCTACCCCTACATCTATACATGCCACAAAAAACTGTTTCATAAAGGTCCCCCCTTCAGCAGCTGCAGGCAGAGCTTTCACTTTTGGGGACATTGCAGCAAGTCGACAATGTCCTGAGGAATTTGCTGGGAGAGTGTGATGTTTGTGGTGAGAGTTTTTGACTCCTCCTTGCTGGGAGGTGGATGATGTTGATGATTCCTTCCTCTTTGCTTCAGGATCTGCTTGGGGCCTTTTTTAGCTTTTCTAGCATTCCTTGCTCTTTCCTCACTGGTCAGCAGCTCTGCATTGCATAAGACTTGACTGGATATTGTACACGTCACATGTGATATAGTCTTGTTCTTTGTTCCTTCTGTTGCCTCTAAAATTTATATTGCCCAGCTCCTGAGTTTGCATCAGTGTCAGTAGCTGACCAGCAAGTTGCTGGTATCCCTGGGGCATGTGCCTCTATAAGTTGCATTATTAATCTGGAGTCAGAAATATATCAGTCTACACAATGCAATTAGTGTTGTGCCTTTATATATCAAAATTATGAAGAATGGGCATGATACCATACAATTATACAAGGTGAAACATAACTCAGACAAATTAAGGTCATAGCCACCTGGTCATTAGACAATTGCTGTTGCAGCCAGACCAGCTAAAATAAAACACCTAACTGACTGGAGCAAGTCCAAACAATGCACAAGCCCTAAGGCCTATGTTAGCATGATGCAAGTCTTGTGGCCTCTCATTAGTAATGAAAATATAGTCTTTAATACGATCCGGGGATGCAATAGGAAGCACTTTGTGTGATGTGTTTTGTTACGTGACTCCTAAGATGGCAGTGCTTTTGGGGGGATTCCCTTCTGTTCAATCAATACCATGTCTGCAAGCTCTAGTGATGGTATTAGTCGTATCTAATCTAACTTTAAACCAATATTCACAACCTTACTTTTAACATAGCCCTGCAGCAAGCTCAGTGCAGATTAAAAGTGTTTCACTCAGCATCTCATGGGTCCATTCTGAATTCTGTGGTTTTTGTGGTTTTTATCAATCAGTACACAAGTTACCTGGATTAAATCCTCTGTTTCCTGACCATGTAACTCTTACAATCTGTTAATATACTTACCATCAAGCTACGTTTTGTTGAAAATCAACGTTATTGATATTTATTGAAAGCAAACACCGAGTCTGACAGAGCTTTGAGGCAGAGATACCCACATTTTTTTTCATAGTGAGCAGATCAAAACCACCAAATCCATTCATAGCCACTGAAATTGGGTTTTGAAAAGATAGAAGCTAGAATGAAAAATATTCTTTATTTATGGAGATAACTCAAAATGGGAAAGAACAAAAATAAAACTAAATTATTCCATTCTTGCAGGCATTCTTCCTCCTAGTCTAGCAATCTTCTAGTAGTTTCTTATTTGGAACAACTCTGTAGAGTGCCTTCCATCTGCCAAGTCAAGTCTTTCTTGCCATCACCTCTGAGTTTTTTTCAGGCTGTTTGTGCTTTTGAAAGGATAAAGCTAATGTATTGCTTTAAACCTCTCATACTTCTGAGAACCTGGGAAGCAAGCTGAGCCTAGTATCCTTTGAACTCGATGCACTTTAAGGCACACATGAAAGTTACTTGACATCATTTCTCTATTACGTGGAGATTGCCATCTACAAAAGGTAAATTCTCCCCACTCCTTCCTAGCAGCAGGAAGGGCAAGCACACTTCTACCACAGATGCCTCACATAGGTGTGTGTAATAAGAAAAGATGAATCAGGGCTTTTATTCTTCATTTGTTCTCATTTTATTCTGCTTTGATTAATTTGCAGTGCTAAAGTTTTGAGCTCCTTTTCTCTTTATTTTTTTATAAATTATCTTAGAAGCAGAATTCAGTTTCAATGAATGTCCAGTTGATGAAAAAAATAAGTTGAGATTAAAGCTTGTTACAACAAAGTTCAGATACTTGGTGAAACTGGACCAGTTCCAAGCAGTGCAAGTTAGCATAGGCCAGTCTTTAAAACTGTAATTTACTCCAGGATGATTCAGCAAGGCCTGTTTTTCTTCAGCTAGAGAATAACATTCTCAGAAAGCTTGTGAGATGAGTAACAATGGTTGACAGCACGTTGAGTAGAACAATTGGAATTGGGATGTTGATGTTGTGGGGGAGATGTCTATTTTTTATAGGTTGTCTTTTGCATCTTCAAAATATACCAGCAGATGATACGAAAATTTGTAAAGATCATTGTCTTGTCCCTGTACCATGGCAAGATGAATCTGAATATGGTAGCAATTATCAATATAAAGCTGTCTTACTTCAATCCAGTAGATAAAGTCAAGTCCCCAGGGGTTGATCCCAAGCAGCTGGCTGCAGAGCTCCAAAAGGTTTCTCTACAGCAGTCGCCCCTAGTTGCTTCCTCAGGAGTGGAAAAGGGATCTCATGTTCATTCTGGAACGACCTCTGCCACCTCCAGTGCTGTTCCCAGCCCTGGTCAGCCTGGTTCTCCCTCTGTGAGTAAAAAGCGGCACAGCAGCAAGGTAAGAAACTTCTCAGTTATGCAGCAATAACATTTTGATGACAAGAAGAAACTGACTATTTATCTTCTTTAATGTAGCAAGAAATCACAGCACATATTGATGAATTCATTTCCATGACAGTGTTGAGTATTACTGTTCAGCTGTGGAATTTGGAAACAAGGAAAGGAGATGATGCGATTTAGCCAAGGTTATAAAAGACTGGGCCCTCTCTGAAAACAGATTTCATGAACTTAATATTATTGTTTTAAACAAAATAACTGCTCTTTTCAGTCTTTGTTTCTGTTGCTTTTTAAGTGCATCCTACATGATGTTGAGGTACTAGTTCCACAGAGGAAGCTGATATTACTAAGACCATAATTTCCCTCTCTGTACTAAGCTGCTGTTTGAAGTGTTACAAGCTGTGAATAATCCTACAATATTAAGCATTTCTCTGAAAGCCAGGGAAAGAATGAAAAATAAATTTGCCATCAAAATGTGTTTTGTCACTCGCTAATTCCTGTGAACTTGTTAAGCAGAATTTCTCTTTTTTTTTGCCGCAACCTGCCCATTTCTCAGCTGAACTTTCTTTCTCCTTGTTCACCCACCTGCACACCTGGAAAGGGCAGAGTGGGAATTTAGTAGCATTTTTTCACAGCTGAAACTGGAAACTAGGTCATAAAGTCATCTGTCACATTTTTGCATTTTTTGTCAAAAAAGTTAACATATGAAGTGAAAATCAATCCTGTGAAGACTGCATTTGCTTAAGCAATTTGGAAGACAGCTAAAGTTGGTTGCTATACTGAATACTCAGCTTGTCACTGCCTTACTATTTGAAGCAAAGTGTCACCTTGCAAACAAGGTGCTTTCTAGATATTTATTTCTCTTCATTTTTATTCCTTCTTGGGATTGTCAGGTTCCTACTGCATTATTGTTATGTTTGCATTTTTGTGCTGTTGAAGCTGTGGCTGTGATTTGGACTAAAAAAGTGTTAGGTACTGTACAAACAAAAACCAGAAAATGGTGCCTGCTGATTTCAGATAGTTCTTCAATACACTTACATGGCTTTCATGTGAGAGGAAACACAAAAAATGCCTCTTTCATCCAGCACTTCAGCAAAAAATGTAAGTGTCCTTGTTGATCAGTTTGTTTTGGATAGTAATTCTGCCTGGCCACAATTCCCATAGCCTTTTTATGAACTAATTCAGGTCTGTGATGCACAAATTAAATACATATGCCAAGATCTCCTGCACCTAACTTCAAGGATGTGGCACAATTGCCTAATCATCAGGTGAATAGTTGGTTTCCTTACACCTTACTCTGGATATTATGTCCATCTCCATATGAACTAGTTTGTCATGTGCTTTATGTTCACTAGGAAGAATAATGCACTTCTGAAGTACAATTGCTGAGACTGGATGAAACCTGCCATTGAAGTGCATGCACTGCGTGGAAAGGAGAGCGCAGGGCTCAGTGCAGGTGTCACTGTCTACACTGAAACCCCTTTCATTTGGTTAGATGAATCACACTCCTAAATTCAGCACAGTTTATGTAGATCCATAAATCCTTGATGTGCGGTGTACCCTGGAGAAGTGCCCATCTCTGTCCACATGAGAAGACTGGCACTGTAGCAGGTCACCTAAAGTTAGATGCATAAATTTCATCTGCTGCTTCACAGAGGATTTAGTAATCTTTTATGAAAATTCAGCTGAAGGCTTATAAAGATGAAACAAAAATTATTAAAACTAATGCCTTTATGTAGGGGATGCAAAAGTCAAAACTAATCAGGTACATTTTTAAAACATTCTTTGTTTTTTTCTGAAAATCATGTTGGGAGGCATTTCTTTCATAACAACCGTAGCTTTTGTTGACTTGTATAGTTTCTGTTCATTGACTGCAGGCCAAGTTTATAATGGTGTTGAGGTCTGTTAGAAGAGAAAGCTACTGCTCATCCTTTCTGGAACTGCTCTTTGCCTTGGGCTGACAGCATTTCTAGGCAGGCTGTAGCCTTGCCAAAGTGTCATGAAAGACTAAATATCCAAACTGCCTAGATCTTGTTTTTGCAACCGTTCTTATTTTTAGCAAGCAAAATCTCTTTTTTTTTTATTAAAGCTTTTTGTACAGCACATAAACTCCATAAATGTTGTAGGATTCTCTTTGATATTCTGCGGTGCCGATCCTCTCATATTTAGTGCTTTGTCCCATTACTACAGAGAGTGATAGTACACAGTATCAGAGCCTGGCATTAACAAGTATCACATGGTAATGACAACCTTTGCCAGCAGGTGTGCTGGCATTACAAAGCGCCGGCTCTTACTCAGGGTGTGTGAGTGCATGCAGGGAGTATCAAAAGAAATCAGATTGAAATTAGATTAGCCATCACAGGAGAGACACCTTTGGGAGTCTTGAGCTGACTATATCCTGCACAGACCCGTTTCTTTTGTAATGTAAATGCATGATCATTCTACAGTGCAGATTACATCCAGGTTATAAATGCCCTATAGAAACATTTAATTGTCTTTGTATCTTGAAGAATGGGTTATTTTTCTAAATCCTCAGATCCTTTAGCTCCTAGAGAAGTCATCAGTGAAACACTTTTCCTTCTTTTCAAATTAATCTTCACTGAGGCCCTGATAAAGAAAGATACTTATTTGCATCTCTGCCTTTCAATCCAGATCCAACCTGGGGGTTAGACCAGGTGACCCTGAGAGGTCTCTTTGAGCCTAAATTATTAATGTTTCTTTGAAATATTTGGGTAGTTCTTCATGGTCAGTTTTAAAACAGCTGACATCAGAGAAAACCCAAAATATTTAATATGCTGAATTACAGCCTTGTAAATGAATACAGAGATTTAACAATGATACAGAAACACAAAAAAACACATTTATTTTTACAGACAAGTAGATGAAGGCAAAGTAACTACACGGCTAAAGGGGACTCCACTTTAACCACCTTTGGAAGTCCCCACAACAAATTCAGCACACCCATTCCCTTTTCTCTGAACTCCTTCTACAGTATCTGTACTAATACATTCTATATTACACATTTGGAGTGAACAAACTCATTATTTTTACTATTCAAACTTCTGAAAAATTAGAGCATTTAGACTAGCCAGCAGTTGATTTTGTAGCCGTAGCACAGCTAACTCCATGTTATTTTGTAGCATTGTCAGTATTGTCAGTGCTAGTACAGACTGAGATCAGAACTATTAAAGTATAATAAAATCCATTTCCAGAGGTAAAGTATGAGAAATGTAAGCCATTTAAGCCCTACTTTGAAAGTTTGCATGATGCTCAGGTAGGTTTCTGTCTTTGGCAAAAGGAGTGAAATTGTCTTTTTGAATGTTCTTTCAAGGACCAAACAACTTTTAGGAGTAGTTTGCTATCAATCTAAAATATCATTTAAGATTGGGAACATTTTATAAACTATTGATGACCTATTTTAGCTGTTAGAGGGATTACACTTATTTAAAAGCTTTGTAAGGTACCGAGAAAAGCTGATTTAAAAGTTTTCCATGAGAATTATTTTTGAGAGGCACATGCATCTTGAGAAAAATCAACAATCTTTTTCTGAAAAAGTTTTTGTTCATAAAGAAATACATCTAGAAGGCAAGGTAAAGCCTGTAAAACAAACAAAAATAAGGCAACACAAGACAATGAATATAACTATATAACAGGCAGGTTTGGAGTGTTTTTCTCCCATTTTTCATTGCACTAGTATTTGGCTGGGATTCATCTGGTTAGCTCTGGTCTGCATATCTGAGTGACTGAAGGGATGTTTCTTCATCACAAACCTGAAAAGGGTAGTGCATCACCTTAACTTAACGCTCTGCTCCGGGAGACACGGGCCCTGCTTTGGCCTAATTTAAAACCATTCACATCCAACATCCTGAGAAAATCTCTAAGGATTCTTCTGGAGGGTAGGGCAGCACAAAAGAGGTAGATGGGTTTTACTCTACTCAGAAAGTGAAAGATATCCTAATTACATAGAATAATAATAGGTCAGGGTGCTGGTCATGTCTGGAAGAATAGGAAAAGATTATTTCCAAACCAGTCTTCAGAAACCAGTAAGTTTGTCCTTGTTTGCATCCTTTGTTTTCTGCTGCATCAACCAAGGAAGCAGCTGTGGAGAGAATGCAAAAATATTCAAATCCTGCTACTGAACCAGAGAGAGTTTTCTTGCTTGACTGATGGCTTGCAGATTAGAGGTAGGTCCAGGCTGGCTCAAGGGCTCCACTCCTTAACAGAACAGTATGTTTTGGAGAGTCCAGGATTTGAAGCAAATGGTGATATTATTTTCCGATGACTAACAAACAGGAGGGAAGCAAAGGGGAAAAAAGAAGACACCAAGGATTTTACTGCTTTTGTCAGCAACCTAGAGAAGCTCAGTGATAGAGAACAGAGAGGAACAAGCATGATTACACAGCTTGTATACAGATTGTAAAGGGGAGGACAGAAGATGTAAATTTCATGTCATGGAAAGTGTGTGGAGGAATTTGAAGATGAAGTGGTGTAGCTGAATTGATTATCAGAAAACACAGAATAAAGCAAAAAATACTATATGTGATGGCTTGCAGTTGTGAAATCCACTTACACACTTCACTCAGTTTTAATACCATTCTTTCCACTCTTTCTACCCACTTTCATCTAAACTCAATTTAAACTAGTGAAACCTTTGCCTTTCAATAGAAATGTGGTTGTGTTTTATTTGACATGGTATTTGCTTTCTCTTTGCAACATTCATTTTTGTTAGACAGGGTTAATGCTATATGTTTTTTTCTCCCCATGCCTCCCCGTGTGACCAATCTGCTCAGACTGTAAAGACTTTGGTGTTCAAGTTGTCTGATTCTGTACTTGCACTAAGGCTGATCAAAATGGCTGGGCTGGACTTTAGTGCTGTTGAATACCTTAACTATTAGTTTTAAGCATACAAATTGGAGACAATTAAATGTTGGGGTTTTTTTAAATATGTGGCAATACAGGAGTATAAACAACACCTGTTAAAAAAGTTAACTTTGAAAATCTATTATTTCCAATATGCCTGTGTGGATATTTGTGAGTGTGTGCCTATGTATTTATTTATGTATTTTAATCTCGCAGCCCACGGAAACTATGAAGTCTGCTTCCCACCCAATCACTGGAGAAATTCAGGTAAATTTGTAGGTTTTGCTGTGTAAATTGTTGTTGCTAGTGGCTGCATTTTTCTGATTATTAAGTTTGCAGAAAACAAGCTCCATTAACTGATTTCTTATTCAACTCCAACCCCTTGAAATGTCACTTATGTAAGTCAGTGCTTGATTTTTGCCTCTCTTTAATGTTGGCTTGTGAAATACAAACAGAAGGACGGAAAATGCTATTGTTCCTGAAGGGGCTAAAAAAGTAGTGAAATTCATTCTAATCTTTAATCTCTGGGCACTTATCATGGTTTACTTCAGAAATTCCCAGACTGTTTACATTTAAGCAGAGTGCTGTGGGTTCCTCACAGTACAGTGTATTTATTTCCATGCAATGCCAAGTTTGTGGTTATCTCTTATGTAAACTGACTTTATGCTAGCTTTTTAAAACAGTGGAACTGGGAGCAGAAGAATAAATGAAGCCTAACTTCCTATCGATTTATGTCTTTTTTTTTTCCTTAATTAATCCCTCTCTCCTATACCAGTACTAAGGGTCTTTCCATAGTATTATAACATTCTTCCCAGGCTTGGGCTCCAGGTAGTCAGAATTTGGGTAGTTCCCACTCAATAAACTATTGCTCAGAATAGTATCAAGGGTTCATATTTCATCTCCTTTTTCCTGACTGGAATAGATCAATATAGGTGTTTCCTTTTTTGTTTTTGTTTGTTTGGTTTTTTTCACCAATACTGGCAGACTTTGAAAGCAAAATTTGTTTCAAGATCCAGCGTAATCATCTAGCAACTCATTCTAGTCAGGAGAGAGAGAGAGAGAGACTTCCAAAATGTGTTTATTTCCAGCCAAAGTAAAGGTCTACAATGCATTTTATTCAAATTATTTAGGAGAGGTATCGAATCATTTGGGAAGTAAAAATAACAAATAATCTTACTGTGTTTTAATGCATTCTCTAGCTTCAAATCAACTATGACAAACACCTTGGCAACCTTATCATCCACATCCTTCAGGCAAGAAACCTTGCTCCCAGAGACAACAATGGCTATTCGGACCCTTTTGTTAAAGTTTATCTTCTTCCAGGGAGAGGGTACGTACAGAGGAAATTTTAACCTGAACTTTCTTTTAACTTAGGTCTGTTACTTGTCAGTAATAAACAGAACTGAAATTTATTGCTATAGAAAATGCAGGTGCAACACCAGGAAAAATGGTAGATTTTTAATAGAGAGCCAGATCCTACTTGCAGGAGGATGTGCATACTTTGCTAATGACCTCAAGGACTTCATGATCATTCCTGCAGATATTTTTTTTTTTCATGTTTCCATTTAAAAATTCTAATACATGCAAAAATATGTATTAAAAGAACAACAGACTCAAATGTACCCAATATATGTTATACTTTAATATAGAAAGCTACATGTTAAGGTTAACATGAAATGGTTGCTTCAGCTCAAGACATCATGAATTTGGGAGAGATTTGCAAATGTACAGTATTACAGTTTATAAGATAAATTTAAGGTAGCAGTATAATATCAAAGGTGAGAAATACTAGTCAGAAAATATTTATTCCAGGTGATTTTTTATGACTTTTTGTAAGAGCTAAGATGTGGTTTTTAGAAATCCCGCTAATGTTGTATCTAATGACTATACAAATGACTAATCGCTTTTTCACAGACCATTGATTTTTTAGATTCTGTAATTACAAATAGCTCATTAGTGTTTCCTTTAAAAAATATGTTTCTGTATCAGCAATATTATAGCTCTTTTTTGTGCCCTAAAGTTGCAGAATGTCATATGTATGCATAAGTATACATGGTTATAATAATACTGCTGACTTCAGTGACACAATAGTTATATCTAAAATTAAGCTGATGGATCAGACCTTAGATTGCAAAGACAAATTCCTGCAAACTTCTCTGCTTGTGTAATCACACTCGTCCTAAAAGACTCTTAGGCTAGGACCATGCAACTAAAAATCTATATTTCTGTTATCTTCAAAGTAACAGGAAAGTGGATGCTCAGGTCACAGTTCAGCATTTGACATATGGGCAAGCACCGCTAAAAGCACGTGAATGGTACAACTAAAGGCATGCATATTCTTGTGAAGCTCGCTAATTCCAGCTATACAGCATTCAATATTGTTCAGTGGCACTGGGCCCAAAACTATTACTGAATATAATGGGAACAGGGCCTAAATCTTAAGGGGTTTTTTAGTGCACCTAAGAGTCTTGTGAAGTACTTGTCAAATCAATCTTACTGGGAATTTTGCAGGTACATTCACTGGTGTAGAAGTAAGACTGAACTAGAGAGACATTCACTCTGCAGAGGTCTAAGCCAGATCCAAGTATAGGTTTAAACTTGCTGCCAAGTTATAAAGAATTTGGATTTTAGTTTTGTTTGGGTTCTTTATTTTAAAACATGGTAATGTTACAGTTTTGCATGTAACTTGGGGCTTTAGGGAATAATGGAAATGAAGATCTTCTCAAAAGCGCCAAACTTATTTCTGAAAGCAGAAACTTGAATTGCTGCTGAATATCTTTTATCTGTAGTTCAGTCCATGCTGGACTTCTTATTCTTCCCAATGTCTCTATTTCCTTTGATTCTGAAACTAGAAACTACCCATTATTCACATGTTTTCTTTCATCTCTGTTCTCATTTTCTCTCACACTGCTTCCTCTGTGTTCCTAACTCTGTAAATGCTGGATTTGCAGTCAAGTCATGGTTGTCCAAAATGCAAGGTAGAGTGTACTATCTTCCAATTTTATTCTTCCATTTTTTGTATGTATGCATGATATGATAAGCCTGTGCATTGAACTATAGATTTCTCTTGAGTTTTGATGGCACAAAATTGCAGCATGGTTTTGCTGTTCATTCTCTAATAAATCCCTTTTTCAGGTCAGAAGGAACTAGAAACAAGTAATTAATACTTCTTGATGCAATAATATTCGAGGGCCAAAGTCTGATAACAAACAAAATTTTTTTGAAGTCTGGAAGAATTTAGTTCAAAGATATCTAAAAATTCATTCTCACTCACTGAAAGCTGCAAAATAGTTAACTGCGAACCTGTATCAAGATTTTGAGTGGTGTTAGTGCCAAGAGAAACAGGCACTCTTTGGAAATAAGATAGAACATCTTTCTCTCTATACCTTGCACAGTGTAGAGACATTAAAGCCAGGTATAATTCTAGATAATTGCACAGCTGGTTTTAAAGCTGCTTGACTACAAAAATGTTTTTTTTATCATAAACAAAGTTGAATTTTTACTTATTGAATATTTAGCGCTTTGTTTGTCCTGGGGTTGGAAATATAAGGCAAAACTCCATTCTCAAGATATACTAATATCAGCCCAAGCTAAGTACATGAGAATATTATTTCAGCCTAAATTCTAAATTTTTTTAAAAGTAGAAAACTGATGAAACAAGTCAGCAGATGAATATCAATAAACAGATCTCTCTATCATCAGTCTTTTTCTTCATTAATAAAATTATTTAATGAAGGTGTTTAAATGCCACATTTCATATGCAGTCATTCTATAATACTTTTTTCACTGTACTTTCAGTTGTATTATGTATTAATATATTATAATTAAGGAAGCATAGAGAAATGAGAAAGAAGAGAGAAATGCGGTTTGTATCTTTTCACACAGCATACTCTGAGAATTTCAAGTGCAAATTATTTCATGCTGGCTATAGACTGGTTTCATTAATGCACTTTATTAAATCATCTCCATCTTTTAATCGCAATTGTTGGGGGAAAGTTGCATCAGTGATATGATCTTAATGTATTTGCCAGATCCTTCCCTTCAGAGGTCTAGAAACCTTCAGCTGTCATTGAGCTTAGCCTGAGTCTGCACCTCCTTAGAAGTGGTCAAGGTCTTCTGCTTCCCTCTGCAACAGATCCAGACCATAGGTTACATCAGTGTGGGCTAATGCCACCTTTGCCAGTTTAGATCCAGATACTATGGACTTCACTGGAAATACTCCAGAGTTACCATGTTAACAACACATTTACCTTTTGTCATTGCCAGCTCTGAAACTCAATGCTGCATGAATTGCCTTCTCATGTATTTCTGAAAAGAATCAGAAACTTTGAAAAGGTGATGAAGTTGTAATATTGCAAAAGGAAATCCATGAAATGAAAGGGAATGTCATGGTGTCATTTTCTTGGCTGAGTGTGCAAAGGGTCCTTTCCTACTTTCTTCAAAAAGATGAAAGTATATCAGTTCCTCAAATCTAGTAGATCATATGACATTTAGACATGCCCAAGCTGCACAATACCATCCTGGTTTAGTTAAGGTAAGAAATAAATGGGTTACTCTTGGTGTAGGAGAACTTTGGATAAGTTAATATTTCATTAATAGTTGATCAGAATAGACATTCATTTGAGAAGTACTGTGAGCCCAGAGAGAGAGATGCTGCCTGCCCAGCTGTCACTTGGCCATGTCCCATATCTCCACATGGGTCAGGCAAATTGCCTTAATACTTTGGGTGATTGGGATGCTTTTCTCAGATCAGAGTGGGAAAAGAAGGCTACTGAGGTTCTTAAAAAATTTAAGTACATTACTGAATAGGATTTGTCATCAAAATCTAGTTTCCAAAAGGATTTAGATTTTGTATTTCAGCTTTCCTTCCAAGATATGCAAAGAAATAACTTTGTGTGAGTTTCTTTTTCATATGGTCTTGGTGTCCCTAGATTGTAATGCATCCTTTTCTTAGTGACATACAAGAAAAAAAGGAATCCCCTTTTATTTTTTTTTTTCCCAAAAAATATACCATTGTATGTTATGGCTGACAGAAGTGATTGAACTGTGGAGAGCTGCTGCTTTCTTCTCATAAAAGCAGAGGTGGACAGATACCTTGTTTCATGGGTCCCAATGCCCTTCACAGTTTTCGATAAACTGGAAGACAGTGGATAACATGTTTTGCAAGAAATCAAATGGAGCTGCATAGAATGACTAGAGCAAAATGTAAGAGCAAAAATAGCTGCAAGTCCCTTTCATTGAAAGATATCAGTCTAGTAGCAGCTTGGATATGGCCACCCTCTTTTGGAGAATAAGGCCACTAGGCACTCCAGAATAATTAGACAGGAGCACTACAAAGTAGAACTGAGTTTGTAGAGTGAAACTGCTGGTGCTGAAGACCCAAAATTGACATATGTGTGTCAATAAAACACATGTGTCTTTCATAACCTTAATACAGACCTGCTCCAGTCTAGTACCATGCATGGTACAACATTAGTGACTAGCTGATTAAATGAGTCCCTGGAGTGTATCTTCTGAGTTAACCACACATGAAGGGAATCTATTTCATTAGCTCTGAGACCATGCCACAGTGTGAACCAAAGCACAGTTCAAACAGAAGTTTGAAGTGAGGATCCAAACAGCACACTACCAAAAATTAATGCAGAGGAACCATAAAAGTGTTTAATAGGGCAGATACAGGTCACTCTGTGCCATTTGGCCTTAGTGATGGAGAACAGTCCTGGGCACATTTAATTTAATAATACATATAGCATGTAAGTCCTTTAATGTATGGGAGGTTTGAACAGAAGACAAAGGGCAGTTGACTTGCAGACTGGCAAGAAGAGGTTTACCTTATATCTCATTGGGTTTTCAAAGTATTAAAAGCTTCTCCTGTTCTCCTACCCAGCTCTTCTGAGACATCCATTGAAATTTACATTAAGTTAAAATTGGAATGGAAGCAAATCTGACATTAAAGCTCAGATTGCTAAATGAATCCATATTCTGTTAAAGGTTGATGTATTGCTTTCTCCATACTCAGGAAATGCAAAGTACAATAGAAAGCACTATCAAATCTTTTTAAATACAGATTATGTGGCCAAACTTTTTTATTCTTGGCTATTGATAAACACAGTCATGAGCTTGATGGACTGTTATGCTTGTTTCCAGTACAGTTAGAGGTATAGGCAGAGAATAGGATCAATAAGAAATTAGTGTTTCTATCATTAACAGGATATTAGTTACCCCATGGCATTCATTAAACTCTCTTGTGAGATGGGACTCCTGTAATTAGAGACTGCAACCTATAAATATAATGGATTCATGTTACTTTAAAGTGCTAATAGGCGGATGGTCTTAGAAAATAAATCAGTGCATTATCACTTCAATTTATAATCAGAGCCCAACACCTACAATGAGAGAACAAAGTGTATGTGCATGTGCTGACTGATGCTTTATGCTGAAATCGTTGTAGGCAGAACTAGCCTGATGAAGAGTCAGGAGATGTTTTAAAAAAACATGTCAGGAAAGCATACTAAAAAAAACCCCAAAGGCTGTCATTGTCCTCTTGTAACCTTGAGTTGTTGCAGAAATGGGAGATGCTGTTCTTTTCTTTTTCTGGTTTTTGGTTTCTGGGTGTTTTTTTGCATTAGAACTGAAAAAAAACCCCAAAAGATCGCTAATGTAATGTTTCCTTCCTTTGTTCAAATTCAGTGCTGAGTACAAGAGGAGAACTAAGTACGTACAGAAAAGCTTGAATCCTGAGTGGAATCAGACAGTAATTTATAAAAATATCTCCATGGAGCAGGTGCGTGACTGGTAGCACAGTTCAGTGCAATTTGCTACTTTATTATTTGTATGGTCTGCAGTGCTTACTGTGAAGGGAGCAGTGCTACTGGCGATTCTGTGAACCACTGTAAAATCTTGCCAAATTTAGGGGAAATTTGGAATTATTTCTTTGTCTTTCATAAAGCTTACTATATCAGCGCTCTTTTCTTGTCCCTTCTACTCATAAAAATGGTAATTTGTGGGGATTATGCTCATAATCATGTCATAAGTACAGATGTGGCAACTTAAAAAATGATAATGGAATACAGGAAGGGAAAAAATTAAGAGATAAGTTTCTAAAGTAGATGCAGAAATCACTGTCACTCTTTGTTCCAAAAGCCATGCAAGCTCACACAAAAGAGAGGTCCTACCATTTTCTTATTCAAAAATATTTGTAAAGTGTAGAGATACATTTTTAGATTTAGCCGCAATTTACAGCAATGGGCTTGACATATGAATCACCTAAAAAAAGGATTAAAAGATATTTAATTTCCTTGTTATAGAAAGATTTAACTCACATCTGGGAAACAAGTCTGTGGAAGTATTCTCTGTTTCTTTGTGGCTTCCTAACTCTAACTGACCTACATGGTTAACTGAGGCAGTAAGAAGCAACCAAGTCCTCTTTTTCTCCATCTTCCCTTTTAAAGGGACTTATTACCATTTGAAAAAGGCATAGTGAGAAAAATGATGGTCAGTCCACTTCTTAAAATTATGAAGTATATTTTACAGAATAATGGATCTGTACACAGTCCTAAATTGTTGCCTTCCTTAGTGTTTTGGTTTTGATACTTTCAACTTCATTTTTCAAGGCCATTTAATCTTTCAGAACTTCTTTAAAAGCCCAGAATAGCCAGAATTTTTAGTGAGTAGATTTCCCCATGCTTTTAATTTACTTCTCCAACACAACACCAAGTCATCAATATTATCTTCCTAACTTAAAATTTCGTTAATCATTCCTCTCGGTCATTGAAAGGAACATAGATTAAGATACTCATTTTTGCATGGAGAAAAACCCTTCCCACAGAGGAACTTGCATGGTTGCTCATGCAGGCTACATGTCTGAACTTAACAGGTAGTAGCTTAGATTTACTTCAGAGATGCCCTGTTGTATGCAATAGTTATGACTTGCTGGGTTTTGCATGCCGTTTTGTGTCAGCTTGCATAAATTGTAGCTCATTGACAGTGAAGGCATCAGAAATAAACCCCTGTGGTGTTTGTCTAGATGCAATATAAAACCTAGGTCTTCTGGGTTTTGTAAAAAGATTTGGTAAGCCAGCAATATTTCCAAACTGAGCTTTCCATTTAAGAAAGGCTCTTCAGTTTACTCAATTTGCTTTCAGGTTCTGCTGTGACATTTCACTAAGCAGTAATTAAGAGCGCTTGAATGTTGGACATTCAATGGCTGTTTGGTGATTTTAAATTAGATTATGAACTTAGTCTAGTATTTCTTGGACAGACATTTTTATGACAGAAAATCTCCTAATATTTTTGATGTCAGTTTTCTGACCATTATTTGATGAAATTTGCCTTTAGGTCACAAGTTGAATTCTTTGAACTTTTGCTTTTGATTTGCAAATCTCCTCCTTTTCCCTTCCTCTGAGACTGTTTACACAGTGCTTATAAGTGTGTAAGCTTCATCTGGGTACCACATATGTTGTATATTTTGTCCTCTTGTCACGTAGAAGCGTGTGCAGTGAATTGTATTTCCTTCCACACCTTTCCATGGCTTGTATCTAGTGCTAAGATAGCAGTGTGACTGATTGGCTTAGAGAATGTACAGTAAAGCACATTTCTAAATCACCAAATAATTCCATGCTGCTGCTAAGTACCCTCTACAGTTTAAAAAACAGTCACCATGCAATAGTATATTGTTTGCACTCATAACCCTCACAAATGGATATTTCAAAATAGTTTAAGAATATAAAGAGTAGAAGACAATAATTGTGATAGACCGAGAATGAGTGTTCTGATCGCCAAACAAGCAAAACTGCATCACACGCTAAGTTATAGAGTTAACAGTCATACCCTAACATAAATTCATGAATCTTTATAAATATTATTTCTTCAAAGAAGCATTTCCTTTCCTTCCATCAAAGCATGGGTTGCTTGCTGACAGCAAATAAGTATTATTAAATATTTCCTAATATAGTCCTTTTAATGTCACGGTCTAGACTTTAGCTGGTTGTATAATTTTTCATTTGCCTTTTCTCTTTCATAACCTAGCTGAAATTAAAATGAAAATAATTATGGGAAATAGATCACTCTTTGAAATGAAACAGATTTTTTCAAGGTCAGAATGATTAGTTTTATCACGTAGCAAATTCTACTTTGACAGTTGGAGAAAAAATAAATTAAACTGTGATTATTTAGTAATTTAGGTGTGGCTTTGTTTGCCTCAATTTCTTACTTGTCAGAAAGCAAATAAAAGTATTTCCTTAAATGATGGATATAATTCATTAAAGCAAATAGCTTTTGCTATAGCTCACGTCCTTAAATTGAAGGTAATATATTTAGAAAGAGTAATATTTTCAAAAACCTTGAGTGATGTAGGAGCCTATGTCTTATTTCTAAAAGTAAGAAAAGCTTTCTTATGAATCAGTAATGAGTTGGTACTTAAATCTTACTTAATATCTTGGACAAAAGAAAGTTTCTAAGTGACCTAGCAGAATTCTTTTTGTCCCCCATGTACTGAAGTACAGCAATATAGAGAAGAGTACAATACAATGTTAAATATGAATGTAAACACAAATAAGTATAATGCATGATCTAATATACCACCTTCATTTCTAGTCATCAAATGTCCTGACTGAGACTCCAATCTTTTATATTATTTCTGAAGTAATTATAGGAATTTATTTTCAGCATAGGAGAAGGCCAAACTGCATTAAAATTATTTCTTTCTTCATAAAAATCCTTGTATGAGATTGTCAAGGAATATGAATTAAATATTTCAAGTAATGCATATTTAGCTACACAGACCTACATTATCCATAACAACACCCAGTGATGTCCAGACATTTAAAAGAAGGAACTCACACTTTTGTATGTCTGGTGTTGGTTATGTCTTCCATAAGAGAAAAAGTTATTCACATTGGCTGTTTCTGCATGTTCCCTCACTTTCTTTAAATGATGGTTATCCACAGCAGCCTAAAGCTAACTTGAGTTCACATGCAGTAATATGCTTTTAGGTGGGTTTTTATTTTTAAATTCTTATTTATTTATTTTATTTTTACTTTTTTCCACAAGGCAAAGCCTGAAATTAGTTGCAGTTTAGTAACATTTTTTTTTCCTAATATGCTTAGAACTCAGATGAGTTTCACAACCTGTGTAAACTGCTTGCTTTCTTTTAGGGACACTTTCTCATTTTCCTGTTGAAACATTGGTCTCTTGCAGAAACCCATGGTCAGATGTATAGTAGGTTTCTGCAACCCGTTTCAGTAGTGCTGTCAGTTAAATTCCTGATGGGGACCTGAATTTCTGGCTTCATGACCTAAAACTGGATGACATAAGGCAGAACCCTACTTTGCTGTGATGGTATAATGGCTGCTTTTGAAACTACTAGCCAGTGAGTGTTCTTTGCCTTCAATAGTGATACATTAGCATATCTTCAGAAAGGCAATTTTTCCTCCTCTTTGAGACTCGTTTCATGCACTATGCCTAATAAAGCTTTTTTGATGGTTTTTCATTGTCATAATATTTAATAAAAGCTTTATTAAACTAAGAGGCTTAAAATAGATATCTCAAAGAAATACAGAGTATTGCAAGTTTTCAGCACAGTTTTATTATCACAGTAATACAAAGAAGCTAGCAAAGTAGGGTTGCAGTTGCTTGAAAATGTTCTTCATTTTCCCATTTCCACGAAAAATCCTTCAAATCTTAGATGTGGTTTTTTTTTCCCTTTCCTGGATCTATACATTCTCCTCTCTGTCCTTGCACAGTCATCACTTGAAACAAGAAGACAACATGTCCTCTGAAAATAGCCACAATTGAGACAACACGTTTCTGAAAAGTATTTATGCTATTCCTCTTTTTCAAAGAGTAAAAATATATATACTTAGTATAGCATCTAGCAGAAAATGATATCATCCAGAAAGGTAAAAGTAGCATGGATCAGTGGCTGCTCAACTCATTTTTTCAGGTTATTTTTCATGTTGCAGTTTCAATACTGTTTTGTATGTAATATATATATATAATATATGTATTGTATGTATATATGTATTTTATATATATATATAATACAACAAAGAAAAGGAATTTTATTCCATCAAGGAATTCAGCTTTATGAATATTCTGTAAGGGATGTTCAAAAGAAAATCTTTTTTGTTCAACTTTTCTCTCAGTTTTTGCAGGATATTTTTAAAAAGAATGTTTAAGAAGAATGTTGCCTAATTGTGTAAGAAGAAAACAGAGAAAGATTAAAGACTTGCTCTCAAATATGTATTTTCTTTTTAAATCTTAGCTTTCAAGTCATGTTATTGCCCCTTTTATTCACGTATGTGAAAAGACTCCTGTTTTTCTTAGTAATGCTTGGAAGTGTTCAACAAATTTTTCACTTAAAACTTCTCAGCCTGACTTTGCAGACATCCCATACCCCCAGGATTTTGTCCTTTTCTCTTTCCAGCCACGTGAATTTATTACTGTCTCTCCAGCCACCTGCTAGCCTTTTGCCCCAGCGTACACCATTGGTAATCAATCCTCTCCCCATCTCTCCCAGCAGACCCCTGGAATAACACTCAGGTCAATCTTTCCAATAGGGTCAACTGCTTTGGTCAACAGCTTCTGTCTTGCGCTATCTTGTCATATAAAAAGACTTACTTGTTCCTTAGTGTAGCCTGTAAGAAGAGTGCTTGACACAGCTATCATGCTTAACAAGGTCTGCAGATAATGGGTTTTGATGGCTGTCATTAATACCTAACAGTACTACTTATCCTGTATGTCTGGATCACTTGCAAAGTCCCATTGCCTACACTGAATTCCAAGGGTATTAAAGCCTGGTCTTCACAGATGAGATTGTGTAAATAGGGTGTTTTAAACAATATATTTAAAATTCACACTCAAATGCCCTTTAGGCAAATGAGTTCAGACAACTCAGGTCTTGTGATGGGAAAAGCTGGAGAAAAACAAAAATGGAGCTTTAAAAATCAGTTCGGCTGTTGTAGTGGACACACATTCTGTCAGAAACAACTTGTGGGAATTCCTGAAATAGGGCTAAGCACAAGTCCATTTGTCTTGATAGACAGCCTCAAATTATTTTTCTGAGATCAAGGTTGATGGGAGGACAAAAGCTGCCTAGCTGTCACTGTGAAAAGGGGTACAAGAAGGAGATAATGAATAGAAACCACCATAAAGACTTGTTCTGAAGTTTATGATGGCAATGGGGTTAATTATCCTTTGACTTAAATTGCAGCTGAAAAAGAAAACACTGGAAGTGACTGTCTGGGATTATGATAGATTCTCCTCAAATGACTTCCTTGGTGAAGTGAGTATCTTATTTGCTCCTCTCTAATATTGACTACTTAGAAAGCTGATTAACTGCATGCTAGTATTTGGAGACTGTTCTCTTCCAAGGTATGATAGATGTGTTAAGTAAAACCTTTTTTTACGTCACAGTTTTACTGATGACTTCATAACAATGGTCATAATTTCTTTCATTCACACATGAAAGATGCTTTCCGTTTATCTTGATAAACTGTGGGCAAGTTCATTTGGTCTCAACACAATGTTACTTCACTGAAAATTAAGGGTATTTTTCAGCCTGAGGTAGTAACAGCCTTCACAGAGACTGAGTGGAGAATTCTTGTTATGACTGATAAACTGTCTGCCTTGATTTTAACATGACATGGAAAGGCTGAGGAGGTATCAGTCTTTGTACATGATTAAAGGATTGAACTGGGCCATCAAGCCATAATTTAGCACATGCACAAGTGCCTGCAAGTGTGAGTAAATTTGTTCTTGCTGATCAAGCTCTCATTTTTAACACTACAAAATAGTAATCTCATTACCAAAGTATGTCTAAAGGCAAAATCTTGTAATTAATAATAAATGAGATGAGTGATCATGGGGAGAAGATGCTTTCTCTTTTAAAAGCAAATAAACAAACATATGCACATATAATACAGAATTACCAGCAATAACTATGATGTGGAAAAGTAATTAAAAAATGTTATTACAAAAGAGGATTATAATTAGAAACAGAAGCACAGGAAAATTGATCACTCATGTACAGAGTAACTCAAAGTATCTCTTTGCATTCTGCATTTGAATATCACAGAAAAGGCACTCAGTTCAGCTCCAGTCCCCTTTGTGTAACTACAAAACTGAGCAATCAATGTCACTATTTGAACAATTACTAAAATAAATTTATAGGAAGCAGCCACATGATTACTTATTTCCTGCATACTGCATTAGTATTCTTGTTGAGTTCAGCATGTTTGCCTAAATGCAGGGCTTTACTGAATATTTCCATCATTGTTATTTATGAAAATGGATGCTCCAACAGCTGCTTCTACAGGAAGATTTAAACTTTTGCCATCAAATATTTTCAACCTCTAGAACTATTTTATTTGTTAAATCATTCAGACTTAAATATGAAAACAGTTCTTCATGGAAAAAAAGGAACAGAAAAGACTATCCAGTGTATTTCAGGACTAGGATGTCCAGAGGAGTCCTGCACTGTAACACCAGATACAGGATATCCAAATTGTGCCCTAAGGACTTGCTTGAATAGGGCCAGCACCACTTGCATGCCCCAGAAGGCAAGTGGCACATTGTGGTTCACATCCATGGAATGGGAACCCTCTTCTCCCACAAAGCAGAGGCCCCAGCCTATACTACCTATCTGGAACAGTCCTCAACCATGCTGTCTCCCAAGTCATTCCCAAAACTATGACCAAAAACTACACCAGGGAGCATGCTAAATAGTTAATCTGTTCAGATTAAGTATAGACCTAAGCAGAAAGACCAAGCCAGGTCATATACACCTATAAAGCTGAAAGAAAAAAGGAAAGAAAAAAGGCTTATAATCTTCTAGAAACAATCAGTTGTGAAGAGACTGGCTTTCTTTTATTCAAGGTCTTCTAATAAACTCACAAAGACATTGTTCCCCAAGGTAACTGCACACTTTATTTGTCTAGCAGTTTTAAAACTTCCCTACCTGACATTAGTTTTAATCCTCTCACCTTAAAGCCAAATGCAAGGCTGGTTTTGTCCTTTCCTTCACTGAAGACTCTATGATGACTCTTTAGTACTTTACATCTCTTGGCCCTCTCAGCTGTAAGATCATAAAGGAAGGAAGTCCCAATGCTCTTTTTTTTTTTTTTTTTTTTTTTAAGAAATTTCACAGAACTCCTACTAGCAACGCAGGTAGCCTATAGCAGATTTTAGCTACAATGGAGTTCTTTTTTAGCCAAGCTGCTCATTTCATTTCCACATTGCCGTTGCATCTCCCCTTTTTTTTTCCAGTGAAGTTTTGAGGCCTAAATGGCCTATTCAATTCTATTATTTTAGTGAGGTGCAAAGGTATTGCTATTCTTTTCTTTTCGTTACAAATTCTGCATATGTGGATTTTTTAGAGAATCAACAAGCACCAGTCCCATGAGAAGACATATTAGTTCAGACACATCAATATGCTAACAAATGTGGGTTTGGGATCACAACTGACTTATATCAGGTGAGATCAGAGCATGGGCAGAGTGTGCTGAACCTGTCAGCATACAGCCTTATACCCTTAACTTCTTACATTTGATTACAACTTCTGGTAACACAGCTGTAGACTCTTCTGCTGTACACAATAATTAATAGATCAGGTACAGGCCATATATTGTACTTTGAATTATTTGTAGGTATTGATTGAGTTATCCAGCATCTCTCAGCTTGACAACACTCCTCGGTGGTACCCTCTGAAAGAACAGAGTGAAAACATTGATCACGGGAAATCTCATTCTGGACAGAGCAGCCAGCAATCTCCAAAACCATCTGTCATCAAGAGCAGAAGTCATGGAATCTTCCCAGACCCCTCCAAGGGTAGGATTGACTTGATGCACCTGATATGAATTGTTTTCCCAGATGATGGGAAAACCTTTGCTATGTGTAAGTTCTAATAGAAGAATAAAGTTACTGCTATGAAGTTTGTATACACTTTTCTTAAAAATTTATTTATCTCTGCGATTAATTCATTGGAACCAAGGCTTAATTTGGCTTGAGCAGTGCCAGCCAGCTTACTTAGTAACTGTGTCCTTAAAAAAGCAGTTTACAAACTCCATGTGCTTTGCACATCTACTATGGATTCTGTGACCTCTTCATTCTTCCGGTAGCCTTGGCCAAAGTCAATACATATTTATCTTTCTATTTTCATGGTCCTTAAATATTCTATGGCATTTTATCTTCCGGAAAGGTCACATTAATATTTTATAGAATAACAATTATGCTATAATAATGCATATGCATTTCCAGTCAATGATAATGGGCTGTAGCATATCTCGGTTGTATTGGAATTCAGTGGAGCTGTTATAGTAGAATTATACTAGTGTTTACAAAAGCAGAAATGATCTCAATGTCTCCTGCTCCAAGAAATTTCTCTCTACCTTTTTTTTTTTATATATATACTAACTAGTCAGTGGCCAGTTGCTCACTTAAAACATGGTGCATGTCATATCAAAGCAAAAGCCATGCCAAATAGCATCCAGATGAGAGCCTCAGAGTGATAAGACTCCGCTCCATCTCTCTATTATTTTGTGTAATGTTTCACTAGGGATTCATGTCTATATAAGATCTATATCTAAATTAGAGGTTAGTATAGAAGCTATTGTAAGTTAGGCTATGGTTTTGACTGGGGCATTCATCAGAATCAAACTGCTTGCCTTACCTAAGTATTTGATACTGGTCTAAGTGATGGTAGTTAGTCTATACATACTAGAGAAGCAGAAAGTGGAAAACAAATTAGTCTTTAGGCTATGCCATCATTCCACCAGTGTGAACCAGCACAGGAGGCATAATTCACAAGTGATAGAAACCCAACAGTAAACTCCCTGGGCCAGGGAACTGTGAGGAAGCAGAAAATGGTGCTTCATAAGAGTTTTCTAATCACAATATATCCTGAGACTGTGAATGGCATTGCACAGCTTAATCTTTATTCCTTGTTCTGGAATGCAGCTAGAAAGGCCAGTCAAGAGAGAGAAAATTAAATTGTTTGGGTTTAGTAAATGCAACACTTGTGCTTCTTCATTTTCTTGGTAGAGATGCAGGTGCCCACCATTGAGAAATCCCACAGCAGTCCAGGGAGCTCCAAATCTTCCTCTGAAGGACATCTACGCTCTCATGGTCCATCTCGCAGCCAAAGCAAAACCAGCGTCACTCAAACTCACCTTGAAGACGCTGGAGCAGCAATCGCTGCTGCTGAAGCAGCTGTCCAACAGCTTCGCCTTCAACCAAGTAAAAGACGCAAATAAATTCCTCAGCATGGCAGCTTAATGTTCATCTGTTGCCTTTTTCCCTGCTGTCTTTCCCTTTTTGGCTATTTTTTTTCTGTTCTTGGCACACTGTGCTCACTCTGTTCAACGTCTTTGTGTGCCTGTGTATGAATACATATAATTACAATATACTCTTGTATTTAGAAGTCTTTTATTTATTTATTTATTTTAATTTATATAGACTGCAGTGAAACTGGCTGTTTCTCCATCAGTCCCTTCACTCATGGTCCATGATATTCCATGGTTGTGCATGACTCACAGAGAATTCCATTGTGTGGTGGTGTTTTGATGTCACTAAATAACTAGCAATGAAATAATCAAAACGTGCAGAGATGTGGCTACCAGCTCCTCAAGTGATACACAAATACTGAGAACACATTAACAACAAGATATAGATATAAGTAGTAATCAGGAAGGACAGTACTATATATATAAAAGAAGACTTAAAGTTAGATAAAAGTTTTTTTTAACTACATGGCTGAGATTTTTATTTTTGAAACATGACTGTAAATATCTAATTTTTTGGGGGAAGGAAATATAAGGCAACCTACTTAATATCTCAGATAAATTCATGTTAGTGATGAGCACAACAGCAATAGACAAAAACATTAAAAACATTAAATGCAAAATCATTAAACGTACAAAGCCATTAACAACATCAGATTTCAACAGTGTTATCAAGTTAGCAAGGTCAAAGGGAGTTGAGAGCTAAGTCAGGTGTCATAATCAGTTCAATTTTTCTAGTAATTTTTGTGCCACGGATTGATTAAGGGTCAAGATAGATTCTGTCTGACAACTTTAAGTAGATTCATAAATTAAAACTTTTCCGTTCAAAAGGATTGCTCTCCAGAGTATACTTCAGACCAGTATCTGATAGCTAGTTGAGGGTTTAGTTGATGGCAAATTAAAACTCTCTGACTGTGGAATCATTGTGTTTGTCTTCAGGATTTGTTGGTATGCCGTAAACTTGCTGTGGTATAATGTGAAAAATGGGGGAAAATTATTTCCTCTGTCTTCACCATCATTAATAAAGAAACAGCCAGTTTTAATACTCTTTAATGCTGTGCATGTGGTGTCTCTTTGGTGTTTGAAAACACTACTTAAATACAGAAAAAAAACACTTCTGTTTGCATGAATAACATTTAAGCTGGTTCCATCTGAGGATACATACTCTGGGTTTCCATTTCACCCACACTGCCACAGCAGCACATAAAAGCGGTCAGTCTAATCATGCCAGGAAGCAGCACAGACACAGCATAGCAGGAGTCCTCCCAATTCAAAGAACTCAGTCTGACAATCTGCCTCCACCAGCCAATGACAACAAAGACCAAAGCCAACTAGCCCTCAGGAAAGTGATGTCTGATGGACCAGTCAAGCCTGAAGGAGGTGAGCAGAAAGACATGGTTAAGAAACCAACCACATCACAAATCCTTCTTACCGTGTCTACTAATTCATTACAATATTTAATTATTTATTTTACCCCTCCATTAAGTGCTGTAAATGTTAGCATGAGACAAGAACTCTGCTTGATTTTTCCACATCAGCTCATAAATCCATAATGAAAAACTGTGCTAAGAAACATTACAAAACAACAAACTTGTGCACTTCCATTCCACTGGAGGACTTAGACTTCTGTTGACTAATGGTATAGTTTTGCTCATGGTGTTGCCTAATAAAAAGCATATAACCAAGCTGGTCTGCTTAACCATGATTGAACATTTCTTGTACTGTGACAAAAACCCAATTGCACATCTTTGTTTCTGTAATTCTAATTGGGACATTAACAATTTCTTTTTCCTCTCCCAACAGAGTTGTTATGTCAAAGTCATTAGCATAGATAATTTTTCAAACTACCAGTGGAAAGGAAAGGAGTTTTGATCCATGTATAGCTCAAACTCTTCCTAACTTTCCTATCAACCTCTTAAAAAAATATTTTCTACCTGTGGGCACCTGTACATCAAACCTAAATACTTATCATCAATTCCTCCCCCCATCACAAATAAAGAGCCAGAATCTCAATTGTTTCAAATTGGCACAGTACTTTTGACTTCTGGAGCATTTTGTTCATTTCCACAGAATCCGAGGGATTATCCCAATAAATTTATAGCTCCCAGATATTCTCTTGTGCTGTAATCCCTTCCCAAGCTCTCATGATTCATTGAATTTTTTTTCTGTGGATGCCATTGCACACTGTGGACAATGCAGTCTGGCTGAGAAGGTTGTAGGAGAGAAAGAGGGAATGATACTTCAAACAATATACCCTGAAGGCACCGAGTCATTAAGAGAACTACTGTCATGTTAAAACAGCTAGTTAACATGGGAAAATGTAACAAATAATTTTAAACATTGTATTTAGAAATAACAAGTTTTTTCTTATGACAGCCTTAAGAACTCTTCCATAAATATATATATCTAGACACATATTGTCTTACTCTACAGCTCAACTCCAGACACTCAGTTCAGGCAGGGGCCAGAGGATTTCATGGGACTAGTTCAGGCATCATGACTGAAAGGCCCATCCTATTCCTGGGTTGTATACCATAGAAATCTAAATAACTCTTATGATCTTTTGAGCTGTTGTGTCTGTAGAGATTTACCATAAAGATTTGTAGCCTATGATACCTTTTGGCATAGACAAGCAATGCTAAAACCTTTTGCTTGTCATATAAGGTTGAATCAAGGTTCACACACACTTTTATGATGAGGAAATACAGCTAGGCTCTTGGCTTCAAGTGCTCTTGCCACTGAACTGTTATGCTCGGTTCTTTACTTTTAAAATTACAAAAAGGGTATGTATCGATATGCACTTAGCTCAGCAATACTAGAAGCATCATAGTTTTGGGAATAAGAATCCACATTAATATCATTAATATATAAACAAGGTTAGAGTTACTATGAAGAGACAAGGTTGTTTTGTCTTTTTACTTCTGACATATATGTAACAACACATGGTCACCTACACAAAGTTTACTGGTCTGGTTTCAGATCTGTGAGAAGTTTTGGCTTCTTCTTATTGTACCAAAACTAGTTTGTCCTAATCTATTCACATGAGGTGGGCCAATAATTACCATTTGGAGGTTAATGGCTCTCATGCATTTCAGAAGGAACAAAAACCAAGATTAGTTTATTGCAGTTTTATGGAGTATGTAAGTAAAATGAGAAGAGACTATGATCTTGGGTAGAAAAAGCTCCAGAGATGCTCAGAACAGCTTTCAATTTATGGAGCTCTTTGCAGGAAGAAGAGGTGATGAAGGAGGGAGAGGTTTCCCCTGCATTTAAAAAATTCTAAAAGTTGAGAGTATTGTGAACACTGAATATTAGGGCATCATCAGTTTGCAAGTCCATTCCTACAGGTCCTGCATGGTTGTGGTACCCACCTCCATTACAGCCTACTTTATTGGCACCTGGAAAAGAACCCATTATGAACTGGTTTTATGTACCATAACAGTCATATTGGCAAGTTAATGATTTTTTGTCACTAAGTCTCAAAGCCCTTTATTAAGGAAGCCATTACAGAAAATCCACAACATTATTATTATTTTTTACCACAGCTATTTCTTTGTGAATTTATCAGAGAACAGCACCTCTTAGAACAACTGTGTGTTTTTTTCAGCCCAAGCATGCAAGGTAGTAGTAATCTAGCAAGATTTCCACAAGGGTGATGGAAAAAATTCTATGCTGTGAAAGATCATCAGTCCTTCCCTATCTAAGAGAACCCTCAGAAAGAGTTTTCTCCTTTAACCTATTCTATCAACCGCTTTTTTTCTTTCTTGAATTGAATTGGAACTTGAAAAAACACAAAACAATACAAGAACCCTCAGTTACTCTTAAAATGCCCCAGAAAAATCTTTCTCTACTTCTGACTCCTAGGACCTTTTCTCTTCAATGTATTATTGTCAGTTATTAATTGCATGTCTGATGAAAAGTAAAAATGAAATCATAAACAAAACCAGCACCCATGGTATATGTATTATATTTTGTGAATGGAAAGGACTTGCATCAGTTTAAGTTTATTGGACAGAACTATTTCTGTATTCATTTTAAACAGTAAAAAATGTATTTTAATCAACCTATCTGGCTTAAAATTAAGGTGAAGCTACAACAGAAAACATTGGTCTTTGTTCAGCACCTTTGTAAAATCCAATATCCAAGTACAGCATTTTTAATTAAAAAATAAACCCTGAAGTATAATTTTCTTGTTGCCCATGAGAGATAAGAATGTGGTCTGCAAAGAAACCAATTGCATAATACACATTCCCATCACACCCCTCAGAGAGGAACAATAATGTTTCAGAGCCAACGCTTTGAAGGCAGAAGTTGCAAGGGATCCAAGCCAGAGGGAGGGAGCAGTGCCTAGGTTTGAGTTAATTTGATTTCATTTTTGTGAAAAACCTGAATTGTTGCCAATTACACATTCACATAAAATTAAGCACATTCCTTTCAACATAAATCTGTGTATTAGAGTTTATCCACCAGATGAGTCAGTTTTACAGATAATGTAGATCAGTCCACCTCCTTTTAAGTCAGCAATTTCTCCCACAGAAGGATCTTTCCATTATATGGAATATTCTTGTTAGGTCACTTATGTTTTAAATACAATAAATTATTTTAGAGTTCTTCAGATATTTGAACAGTTAGAGATATTCTGATAAAAATTACCAGTTCTCTGGATATATGCATATAAAACAGTAGGTGTATCTTCAGTATAGTTATTTACTATTTACTATTTCAGCTAGTTTATAGTTTTAAAAGAATGAACTACATGTATTAGTTTTAATAACTTCCAATAAACTGAATAAGACAAGCAAAATTTCCCTTCAGTGTCCGTGTGAAGTAGAAAGGTACACCCACTCTGCCTCACTAGAATAGAAAGTGTAGTTTCCAGTGAAATAAGAAGTTCAGAGCACAAAAAAAAAAAAAAAAAAGAGATAATGTTCACAATATAGTCAGCATTTATGTATGTAACTGGCCATTTTTAGAAACACAAAGTTTTATAGGGAGTTGTGGTGTCTACAAGGGTGTAGCTTAATAGGTATAATTCAAAGGGCTTGTCCTTATTTGCAGAGGAGGAGGTCTCAGTTTCGGCCCAAAAGGTACAATGAATAAACAATTCCTTTATTACATCAGAATAGCAAATGGTCAACAAAATAAATAAATAAATAAATAAATAAATAAAATTATGACCAAAGAAGAGAATTTCTAGAAAATTATTTTGATTCTTCCTAGGATCTTTGGAGATCAATAAATTAATCTTTAAATAAAGTAGTAGGTGATTTTAAGCCTGAACATCATTGTAGTCCTATGCATTTTTCTATCCTTTCAAACAAACACTCGTGAGAGAGAAGCTACAAGTCAATATGCTGTTGCTTGAACATGATGTGATGATGGATGCCATAGGCACCTCCTCTTTTATTTGACACACATTAAAAAAACAAACAAACAAGCAAACAACCTGCCAGGAGAAAAACACTGCTGTACTCTTGACCTGAATTAGTTAGCAAATGTTAAAGATATAGAGAAAATACCATGTGTTTCAGTTGAAGGTCCAAACATACCTGTTAAATTACCATTTAAGGTGATACAATGTATTCCTAAAGCAATTTCTATCTAGTTTTCCTATATTCTTTTACTTAATAATAGAAAGGGTTTTTTTCAACCCAAACCTCTGGGAATTTAAAATCACAACATTTTCTGAAAACCTCCAAATCTAATGCATGTACCCAGAACCTATTTATTTCTCCCATCTCACAGAGAACATTTCATATTTTACATTATAAATTTCCCATCATGACACAAAAGCTTTTCTGTGATATCCTAAGAGGAAACTATTTTCCAAATAGCTGTGTGTCAAGTGATTTTACTGGTCAGAGGGAGGTCTATAATCAGAGCTAATACTGTTGGCTAGAATATCTAGGGTAGACAGACTGTGCATCAGCATTTTCACAATTGTACCTAAATAAGCCAGTCAATTTACACCTCTCAAAGACTCAGTTTAAAACACTTTAATTCAAAAGGCAGCATAGCTGCTTTTAACTCCCTCAGTCCAACAACTTTGACAACAGTTCACTTAATTGTCAGCATAACAGGTTAAAGCTGCACAGAAGTGTGGTGTGATGTATGTACCAAGATATTGCTAGCACTGTAAAATCCATGATACAGGTCTGAGCCAGCACTGTGTAATTCTAGCCACTTAGCTATAAGAAATTAAAATCGACAGGAATTTTCCTTACCACTAAGTTCTGTTTACTGGCATTAGCAGCAATGTGGAGTGAAAGGAAATTGATTCCTAGGTTCTATAAATCTTTTGAATTGGATATGATTAAGGATTTAAATACCTGCTTCTTTGGGGTCCCTTTAGGTCTATACCCATTTTCACGCTTTTAATAGGCAATGCCATGTTTTAATTTCCTACAATAATTTAGGAAGTTTCCTCCACACTTTAAATAATTTAGTGCCCAAAGCTGTTTTATGCCTAGCTTCACTAGTCTCTTAATTTCCAAGTTAAATGGGCCTTCATATTACTACAAATAATCCATTTCCAAGAATCATTATCAAAACAAGAACAATTTGTCCCCACTCTCTGCAGATAGCAATAGTCTGAGGCTGTCTTTTGAGTCTTGTTTCAGTCTAATAGCTGGCACATTTTGCTTTGGCTATTCCTGCTATTTACTCTTCCACTCTTTTAAGCTGACACGTAATTTCAGGAAATTGCTCAGATTCTTCATTTGATAACTCTTATTTCAAAAGTCCAACCCTATGGAGCACATGAAAGAAAATTATTTCATCAGAATTGCTTTGCTGTTTAAAGAAAGGCCATCACCACAGTTTAAGATGACTCCTGTTCTGCCATTACTCACTTCAAATGGTAAATTGCTCTGTAAGGAGTTGTGTTGAAATTTCACAAAATATCACTGCTCAGCATGCAGTCAAAGCCATGTCTAATATACAAATGTGGCTGAAATGGGTGAGCCCATAGTCTAAAGTACTGTTCAATATGAGGAAGAGTGAGGAAAAGAAACTATCAGAACTGACCTGAGGTATATGCCTTTGATCGCTAGTTATTTATGTATCCCCATTCTGTTGCCAGATCACGAAAGGTGCAACTAGCAGTCCCAAAACAGGGTTTTACACTGCAGAACCTTACAGAGCAAGCCTGAGCAGCACTTGCTTTTAGCGCTAGCAAACCCTTCATAAAAACAGGTAAACTGGCATTTGGGGGCAATTCGAGGTTGGAGCACTTGAAGCACAAGGTGGTGACTGAGAGTGAAAAGTAGACAAGCTTCTGCCAGAAGATGCTGCGTGTGACATGCCCCATCTGTTGGCCAGCAGATAACTATCCAAAGCAGATCAGTGATTTCACCTGCTCCCATGAGCTTACATCTCTTTGAGAAGACTCAACATGATGCTATCAGCCCTTTTTGTCATCCAGGGTTTCTCACAAGACTGCCAGTTAGAGACCTTTTTTTTTTTTTTTTCCCAAGAAATTAGAGGCAAATTCTCAAAACTTAATCCTGAATGCATATTCAAAAGCATTTTTCCTGTTTGGTTTACAAATGGAACTGTTTTTCCCAATGTGCTTAGACAGATGCCTTTCTACTCCTAGACAGATAGCTGAAAAGGGGAACATCTACAATTTAATCCCCAGGAGTAAGTTCTACTTGAGGCTGTTCTTTTATCCACAGGAACCACAGAACAGCATAGTCCCATTTTTCAAATGTAAGTCTTTAAAAAAAAAAAAAAAAGGTCCATTCACTGTAAAAGAATGGCTGGAGTGGCTGGCAGCACTGGATTGTTTCCACTTTGCTGCTAACTGATTTGACAATTCATGGCTATAGGTCTTGTGTGAATTATCTATCTCCCTTAGATTAAGTTTCAAAAAAGCATCATCTCTGTTGTAAAAACAGACTTTTCTGAAAGATTAAGTGGTAGCATTTGGCTCCCATTCTTTCCTTTCTTATTGATTTTAATACAGTGTTTTCTTTATACTGAGGCATGACTTACATGTTTTCCTTGGTTATAAAAGTTGATTTTCTAACTGAGTCCATAAGCCAAAGCATAAACAAAAGCATAGTTTGCCATAGATGCATTAAACTAATATCATGCTAAGAATAATAATTAAAAAAATAATAATTTTAAAAATGGAGCTAAAAAGTAAGGTCAGTGCTAGCCTCAGTTTTCTTGACTCAGCAATTCTTTTTGAAGACATAAAGGAGTACATGGTCAAATATAATTCTGTTAAAGGAAGTCTTTTTTTTTTTTTTTTTAGTACACAGTACAAAAGGTATCTGTCTAACCATAATAATTTTTTCTTGGGAAACCCTGATCCTACACCAGGGATAGCATTATGATCCACTTTCTTAGAATCTGAAAGAATTACTGTAAGCAATCAAGAGCTCTTCCAACTCATTTATGTATTATTCACTAGAAAGGTCAAACTGAAATTTTTGCCCATGCCAGCCTGTACCACAGACAGTAAAGCAGTATCACTCAGAGGCATCGTTAACACCACATTGCCAGCTACTAAATGTGATGTGTCTACCTGTCAACACACATTCCAAGTAGAGAATGTTTCATCTCATTGGGGAACTAACCACTAAAATAGAATTAGCAGATGAAAGTGAAATCAAACAACAACAATAAATTTGTATAATAGGAATTTCTGTGCACTATTTCAGAGGAAGCAGCCCATATTAGAATTCTAAACTTTCATTTCCTATTTCCATTCTTTGTAGTTCAGTGGCTGAACAGCCCAGACATTACTGATGTTACAATCCTTTAAAAGTACCATGGACTGCATAAAAAGTTCATGGAGAAGGGGCTGAAGGGGAGAAGGGGTATCTCCTCTCTCTCAGAAAGAGGCCAAATGATGATGCTGGGTAGTGATCTTCAGTTAAGCTTAGTCTTTTCCATCTGCTGTGGCCTGAAGAGTCTTTTCTCTGAAAATGGGAAGATTTCGGTGTCATATGTAATTGACAACAAGACCTTGTCTATGAGAAGTATTTTAAAAGTTTACTAAGCTTTCTAACAGTTTCTAAATTTTTTTTGGTTTTGGTTTTGGTTTTTTTTCTAACAACTAGGAAATCATTTGGAAAACCAAAGGTCAAGGAAGCAATGAAAGATAGCTCTTCCATACTCTGGATACTTAATAGTTAAATGATGGCAATTGCCTTTCCCCAAATTCCTATTGAAATAAATGTAGATTTAAGTAAAGCAAGACTGCACCTTGTAGTATCAGGCACCTCTGTGATACCAGAAGAGAATATCCAGTCTTTGGGCCAGAATGAATCCATACAAAACTATTCAACTCTCTACAGACAAAGTCACCTCCTGTTAGAACTTTGATGTCACAACCTGAGAAGTTAGGCATTTTCTAGAGTAGGCAGCTGTAACCAGAAGCTCTCTAAGTCAGAAGTGAACCTGCCCTAATCTCACTTCAGTTACTTCTCCTTTATGTGGCTAAGAACCCAACTGGCCGAGCAAGGTCCAATTGTTCTGACACTTACAGGACTCCACAGACCTTACATAGGCTAGTAAGACTAGAGGAGTACCACCTGAAGTCAGACTTTCTTGTTAAAGTTCCTAAGACAACATTTACATTTGTTCAAAGAGAAAGGGTAAGACTGCAAATGAATGTATAAACTACTCCCATGCACATGAGATCAGGGAACAAGTTCTAACTTTCAACTTAAGGTACAAATCTAACTATGTTTATTCTAACTCTCTGAGAAAATATTGCCTGGCAGCAGGCATCGCCACATCTTCAGAACTTGGAAGTTTCCTATATAACTAGCAGCAGAAGCTTAGATGTCTAGATTTATTTGTAAAAATATAGATACATAGAAAATGTGACTGTCTCATGAGTTATGGAGTTCTCTGTGTCCAGATTCTTAATTTGTCACAAAACCAGCTGTAAATCTATTTGTGGATTTCATCTCTTGTCACAAACTGACACTGGAGTTCATTACTTTCATAGAGCAGACAGGAAAAAAAAAAAGAATAACATTGAAATTTAAAATTTTCAAAATCCAGTAATGAATCTAAACTTGGATCTATTATAACCATTCACCAAGAGATCTTATGGGAAAAAAAATCAGTATAGAAAAAGATGTAAATTAGTGAAAACAGTAGAGAAACTAAAAATACAGCATACTGAATGTATCATCAGGATACAGCTGTTTCAAAAGAAACAACTATGTTTTGATTATAAATAGATGTAGCAAAACTTCTAAACCATTTATAAAACCTTAATTCAAGCTTTTCTGCCTTGAACTAAATTCTAGGTTCTTACTGGTTTTAGAAATCCACCAGTAAAGGTATAAGAAATTACTTCAGGAACTAGCTTTTACAGCAAAGTCAATAAAGATAAGACCCCACATATGAACCACCCTTTCAGCCACATATGTTATCGTGGAGGTGTATGCTACACTAATCAAATTCAGGCCTAAAGGAAGGACTAAAGACAATTTTTTCTGCTGGTACAGTACTTTCTTGGCTTCCATGAGTTCTACAGATGTGTGGCTTTCCCATTGTCCTAACCTATGAGGCATTTGTCATGACACCAGAAAACCCAACCAAAAGAAACACTCAGAATCCCAAACAACAAACATCAGAAGTCATATAGGTCACACAGAAATGATGAGAACTGAGGTTATGGATTAGTTTGGGACAGGTGTGAGATAGCCCCAGTTCAGGCTTTTGACTACAGGGCAGCTGGCAATAATGCACTATAAAGGAGACTTCTCTCCTCTGACATCTCACTCTTGCCCAACATTTGCCAACAGAGTTTGCTCTTTGTCACCATAGTCATAGGAATTTACTCACAGTACCATGAACTGAAAGTGAGAGAGCAACTGCTGTTCACAAGTGCACAAGCAGGGCACACTGCTGTGTTCTGGCTGTCTCTGCTGGAAAAAAAAAAAGAGTGGCTTTCTCACCACATAAGATACTGAGAGGATCTGCTAATGACAGTATGATTTTGCAATTTATTAGTTTGTATCAACATCCAAGAAGATAGCCTGTGATCAATATAGAAAATCATGAAATAGAGGTAAAGAATATTGTTGTCTAAAAATAATTTAGACTGACAGATTCCTTCTGTGGCTGTAGGCAATACAGAAACAAAGGAGGCTGACAGAATTTAAAAAAAAAAAAAAAGTTATGTGACAGCTCAGTGTCCTGGTTTCAGCTGGGACAGAGTTAGTTGTCTTCCTAGTAGCTGGTACAGTGCTGTGTTTTGAGTTCAGTATGAGAAGAATGTTGATAACACTCTGATGTT
>JANZLQ010000005.1:10562807-10624526 GCA_026212715.1 Elanus axillaris
TATTAAACCATTCTTATCTCAACCCATGAGTTTTACTTCTTTTCCCGATTTTCTCCCCCATCCCACTGGGTGGGGGGAGTGGGTGAGCAGCTGCGTGGTGCTTAATTGCTGGCTGGGGTTAAACCATGACACTCAGCTTAGCAGTGAAAAACGACTTTGCAAAGTCAGAGTTCTGTCTTAACTCACAGTTTGGCCCAAGGATTGATGATATGTGAATTGCTTCTTTGCTTTCTTCTGGTTTCAATTATTAATTTAGTTTTGCATTACGTTTGAAGAGTCACGCTTAGCTTCCTGGTCCCACATCAGGCAGCAAGCTGCTGTCTTCACAAAAATATTTTTCAGTCAGACATAAATAATATTGGTTGCCAGTTTAAGGCAAGACACTGTTGGGGCTCTGGCTCTTATTTGAAGTAATTTCCATTTAGATATTTGACTAATTTCTGTTTAAAGAGTCTCTTAACTGCTTGCATTAGGATTTCACAGTTCAATGAAATAACATAAAACTTCATTAAGTCTTCACAGGAAAATAACTTTACAAAAAAGTGGGTTTTATCTTCAGTATATATGCTAAGTCAGTTGGATAGATGAAAGATGACAATAGTAGGTGCAATAGAGGACATTTAAAAAAAAATTCAAGAAATCTGTATTAATATTCCCATACAATTGTGTTATTCAATATGAGAATAGCTACTCTACTGTTCATGTATTAATTATCATGTGTAATGTCACTGTGTCCTTTTTTGTTTATATTTCTCATCTTGCTAAAGCATGAATACTGGAAGATTCGTTCATACAATACAATTATACCCAAAACACAAAATAAGGCATCTGAAGTAAAAATAACATAAGCTGGTGTGCATTTTCTACACCAAATGGTCTTAAACAGGGTTAGGGTATCTACTATCAAAATATGTGCATTAAAATTCTAGGCATGTAGTTGGAGAGATCCAGATGGGTGCAAGCAGTTGAGAAATATAATGCAGTAGCTGTGTTACGTCTGAATAAGGGTGGAGGTCTTCATACAGTCTTTGTGACTGTAGGTGGTGTACTATATTTCCTTTCCTTTATATTTCCTTTCAGCTTGCTTTCCTTCTCAAAATCACCAAATGCAAAAAAAATGTTTCATGAGAAATATGAGGAAGGCCCACTGGGACCTTTATTTGTACAAGATTACAAGAGGAATAGTTTCAGATTAATAACTGGTTTTCTGTAGCTATAATCAGAAAAGCAGTGTTAACAATGTAACCCATTCTTTTTTTCCTTCAGACTGTTGATTTGAATTATTAACATGACTGGAGAAAAAAATGTGGTGGTATACTATTAGATTTAGAACACCTTATTCTATGTGAAACATCATCTGCAAAAGATGATAATGCAATACTGGAATGTAAAATAAAAAAGTGAAAGTGTTTACAGCATGTGATCTTGATGAATTACATTTTTTCTTAATGTGGATGGTACTGATGTCTTACAAGGTTTTTAGTAACCCGCTATTTCTACCCTGTACAGCAAGGTCTACTAATCACCGACCCGCAGAAAGTTCTGTCTCCACTGGCTCATCTGCCAGTAGCTTTGGCAGTGGATACAGCATGGATAGCGAAGGCAGCAGCAGTGCCACAGGAGAGAATAATCTATTTCCCATCCCAAGAATGTAAGGCTTTTCCTTTAATATACTGTATTCTCTGTGCACTGACTATGTATAACCTTTCACTTGCCAGTCATTTTCTTAGGTAGTTTCCTCTGCAGAATCGAGTTACGCAGTAGAATAGCAGCTAACTTGGGAGAACTTCTCAGAACTCAACATTTATTCTTCTTTGTTGAGCACTGAATTGTTAATAACCAACCAAACCTCTGCTCAACCTCATGAATTTATTGCTGTCAGACAGGAGAGGTGCTAGAGGTGGGCTTGGGTTGTGTTTTAAAAGTACAACTTTCATAGGCCTGAGAATGCTTAGTTTAAGTTTTTAGATTGCTCTCCTTCTACAGAGAAGTGCAGTGCAACTGAAATTCAGATTCTGGATATAACCCAACTTTTCCTAAGTTTTTAAGCATTTGAGTAGAATTTCTCAGTTCTTGTCTGGAAAAATCTTTTGGGGATGGAGTCCCTGTAGGAATTATCAAGCTACTATCAGTGTAATGATCCTATAAAATGATTTCATTTTCAAACATTATACCCAGTTAACTACTCTACAGAGAAGAGTTTTGCCAGGAATTTTTTTCCCCTCAACTTCAGTAGCATGAACCTTAGTTTAGCGATTTCATTTATATTCCTTTATAGGAAAAAGTACTTACTCCTGATCAACTTAATGCTTCTGGCCTGAATATTTTATAGATTGACTGTTCTCAAAATATTAGTTGGTGGTCATTGCTTATTCAGTGTCTGCAATAGTTGTTACATGTTTTTCTTTGGGACACAAGTTTTTGCTTTTCCCTTGAAGTCCTGAATTATTAGTCACAAGAGCTTGATATAATCTTCTGCAAAAAACCTTGAATAAAGAAAAAAATCATTCTCTATAACTGTGACATTTCTAAGTATCCATAATTTTCTAAAATAAAGCCCAGTGGTATTTCTCTACAGCTTATTAGTAGCTAAAATGAAAATAGACACATCTAATATTTCAATCGCATCTTCAGAATCTAGGAGGACTTTTTGAGCTCAGGTTGTGGGATGCCAATTGTTTAATCCTCATTGAACTTTTCACTTGTGTTGTTCTATGTTAAAATGAGTTGTACTTCCCAGTGGCAAAAAGATAATCTTTAATTGGGTTTGACAATCTCAAAAGAAAATTATTTTGCCATCATTCCTAATGACAAAAGCAAAGATGCATAAAATCTTTGTACACAGAAACACAAGATGGAGCTCCTAATAGAAGTTTTTAGTTCACATATGCTAAATGAGTCTAAATAGTATCACTTACTCTGTATTGCCTAGCAATGTGACAGTATCTACAGTTACTTGGTATTTGGCTGACAGATTCACCAGTTTATTAAGCCCGAAATCAGCCCCGCTTCTACTGCAAAGCAGGAAGAAGTCTCCATGGCTTCAGCTTTTCTCTCTATAGTAAGTTGTTCCCATGAATTGTACTTAATCAAATAAAATATATCCAGCCCTTTTATTTTCTGTTAAGGGCTAGACTATCTTTTTTTTATTTTACTATGGCATTTTTAAAGTAAAGTGTTTATATGCTCATATTAGACAGAGACTTTAAAAGTTACACAGGACATTTATATAGATGGGAAATGCTTTCTTTTTCATTGTAGTCTCAAGGGCTTTACATAGCAATGTAATGAAAATGAATGACAAAATTACTGTTTTCCATCACAGACCTTTGGGACGACTCCTGGGGACAATGTTTTAAAAAAGATAACCATTTCCATTTTGAATTCTGGATGAAAATTCTTATAAGTCTGAATATACATATGATTGAAATTCTAGTCAACATTTGCATTCCCACTGGCTTGATAATGACTTCAGGGACTCTGACCTTGTACACTAATTCAGCGTAGCCATAAGAAGACAGCTCATAATTTGGATGTGAAGCATCAAGTAGGCTAAATAATTTTAAGGGTCTTGGCATATAAAAACATTTTTGGTTATAAACTCCCTGTTTAGATTATGTTCCTGATTTATCAATAGTATAAGTATTGGACAGGCTGAGTTTTAAACTCTTTAATCCAAATGCTTTTAACCATATGAACATTTAGTCATGAAGCAAAATAAAAGAATTAAATAGTGACACCGTGGGAATTGTTTGATGAGGTAACTAATTAGAACACTTACCAATGCTAAATATTGTGATAACTATCAGGGGAAGGGAAATTAGCCATTATATACAGTTATACACAGCTGAATAAATCTTGTAAAGTCTTTCTATCTGGGAGATATTTTTTAAAGGACTCTTATTATCCAGTTGTAATACCCAAGAAAGTCATTCATGTTATCTATAGACCAGATTCTCTATGCCTTTGTATTGTGTAATCATCTATACCAGTATGAACTCTGTAAAATTATATTAATTTTGAATGCAAAGGTGAGGAGCAACTGAACAATGTGTAAGGGATCTAACCCTAGGGACAAATAATACTTATATTTGTAATATGTTTTAAGAAGCATTACCTCACAGAAGAAAAAAATAATAACTTTCAGTTAAAACCAAATTTAAAATCACTTTAAAAACTGACATTTTATACTAATTTTTTAGTTCATTGTGAACTTGGACAGCTTCTGTTGCTGCTGTGAAACATGAAGCTGGCTCATTAGTAGCAAAGAAAAATGCTGACCCTTTAACTCCAGAGGAATCACATGCATCTGAAGATAAGCCTTATATATTCTATCACAGCATTTCAGTCTTCAAAGAGAAAGATAAATAGAAGCACAGAAACCTCATAGTAGCAGGCATTTTTGAGAGTGACTGTAACCATGCATTAGAGTTTGCAACAAGTATGTTTAAAGATAGCTTATATTTTACCTAATCTTCGCTTATATTTGACCTAATCTTCATTGCCTAAAAACAGACATCTAGATTGTAATCCAGGTTCTTTCTACATCAAGTGGAGAAAGATAGGGAACTCCAGAGTGTGATTAATTTACTCCACTCACCTTACTTTAAGATTAATATAAGTCTCTGAACTGAGTTGTTTCTTATGCTAAACTGTAATGTAAAAGCAATCATTAAAGGAAGAAAATGACCACAAACACATCTTACCTTTGAAGTAACGGTATTGTAGACCAAACGTCAATTTTGTGATTCCTTATTATATATTTTGCTATTCATTGTAACAGGATAAAATGAGGAGAGGAGCTATGCAGACTAGTTGCAGAACGCCAGGCTGGTGGGGGCAGGTAACAGACAGCAGTTGATGGCCCCATCCTATAAGAATGTACGGTCTTAGCAAGACACAATTTCAGTTGCCTCCAAAAAAAGAAAAAAAAAATTCTTAAGTGATTTGTCCAAATAGCAATAGAAAAAACTATAATCCACTTTATTTTCTTGAAATTAAATATTTTTATTTTCTTTTTTTTTTTTTTTTTTTTTTTTAGAAATACCTGTGATGTTTGTCTTTTTGTACAGAACCAAGCTTCATTGGCTTGGATCTGTCATTTTTCTTAGATCTCAACACTTCATGGTCTTATTGACAACTACAACCATATCTTTTAACAGAGGGAAGATGAGCCAGAATGGACAAGAACCTGTAAAGCAGTCGGGAGTAGGATTAACCGATGCAGAAGGTAAAAAGAAATACAAACAACACTACAGTGGTATCCCATGTTTATAGAACTGATATGTTTATTTCTTTTACTTGTGCTATGAAAGGTTAGCCTATGCTCTCTTTGTATTGTAGGTTAAGATCCTGACTTTCAATTATTCTAAGGGCCCTTTACACATAGCACCAATGTAATGAGTCTTCAGTTCAAAGGAGAACAGTGTCTTACCTGTTTATTTAAAGCAATTAAATAGTTAGATTGCAATGAATAATATCTGTCTTTCAATGTTCATTGCTTTTCATAGTATTTGAATAAAAAATATGAAGTATGGAGCTGACTCAATGCTCATTAATTTAGAAGAAAATATCCAATGGCTGTCAGGCTCTATTTTTATAACATTTCAGAATATTTACTTCATAAAGCAATTATTAATTTTGGTGTCTACATAAAACATTAATTTTAAATAAAAATACTAGCTGAACATCAGGCTTGACTCCTGCACTTAGTTTATAGTGAAATTCCTATCTGATTGGGAAATCCTGAGTGATTTTTTTTTTCAGTACGAATGTGATGCTGCTAAAGAAAGAGACATTATAATATTGGAGCTGGAAAGAGCCTGACAGAATGGCTTTCAAAGTTTTATGAGCAATGTGATTATCTCTTTTCATGTGTAATAATGGAGAACTGCATGAAAATTGAGAGTGTTTTGTATTGAAGGATATGTTAGGAAAATTCCATTTCCCTTTACATATAAGGTATATTCTTTCATGTGTATGTTTCTGTTGACCTCAAATATAAAACTTAATTATCATTACCTCCATTTTATTATTAAAATAATACTCTCATCAATTCAATGCATTTCAATGCAGCTTTGAGGTATTATTAATTCATAAATTTGAATTTCATATATACAATTGAAGTTCACTTCATGTTAAGTTTGGTCTTAAAAAAAATCAACATTTTTCAGGTTTCTACAATCTGTATACATGGGGAAGTAATTGCTGTTGCTATATTTGAGGTAAAAGAGGTCTAATGTTCCACAAATTTGATGAAATCAAATTAGAATTTGAAGGTAGAACTCTAAAATTGTCTTTTCCACAGCAAGAATCCTCAACTGTGTATATGCATTCTACTAAATCTTTCAGTACATTGTGCTCATCATACAAAAATCCAAATTCAGCTGCTTGTCAAACTTCAATTTGTTCAATGGTATTTTTAAGTATTTGAAAAACAAACCATTTTTTAAAAGAGAAATGGTGAGATGAAAATGGGAAATCAGGAATTTTCCATTTTTACTTTGTCATGATGTCTTTTATACAGAATGATATTTGTAAACAAATACTTTTCATCATTTTGTTCATCATAAATTGGCCTTTAGGTAAGGTCTTGGATCAGGAATTTCAGAACCTACTAATATAAAATGTTTTGCTTTAGTGTTTGTGTCATTCAAAAAAAAAACCCCCAAAACCCCAAACAAAAAACCCAAACAAACCCAACCAAAGAAAACATCTTTTGAAACATTTGAGAAGATATGTATATAGCATTTCAAAAATCTGCAAATAACTCAAGAGCTGCAATTCCCTAATTTTCACTTATGGCACGATTCACCTCACCTAACTTGAGAACTCTAAGAGTTACAACTCTGAGTCTGATTAAATGAGTGGTTCTTACCAAGTGTTGTTTCTCCCCATTGAGAGAAGCTGGGGCAGCCTGCCTTGTTTTTAGTGTCTGATTTCTAGCTGACTAAGACGGGACAGATCAATCTCAAATGGTAAATTAAACTAAAAGCTGGAAAACAATTCAAGAGCATTGCAGTTTCAGCATGTAAATAAAATTATCTTGCAGGGAAGTAGTTCAGAATTTAGAGAAACTGAAGATTAACTGAGAATTACTTCAGTATTATAGATTTTTTGTGGTATTCTTTTCATAGATGAACAAAAGTGAATGAAAATCTTAAAGTCTTAATGATGAAATGATATCTTTTCTGTAGTTCACTTACCTGTGTTGTGGACCAGATGAGCTCTGCAATTAACTGGAAGCAAATATTCATTCCCATTTTTCATTAATTTCTAGAGAGCTCCCATAGCTGACATTTGTATTCACATTTGCAAATAAGCATTTGGTGTTGTACTTAAAACCTTTTAATACTAGTACTATTTTTACATTTTCAAATATTCTTAATGGATAACTTCTGTGAAAAGTAGCCTGTGGATTACTCTCTTTAAAACTGTGCAGAATAAATTCAATTGCTTAAACATGTGGATCTACTGCTACTTAAAGTGTTTTAGTTATCCAAGTCATTCACACAGGCCTGGCAAATATGGCAGGGGACTTACAGGAACAAGACCTTTAAGACCAATAGCTGGAGGTAAAGCAAGGTAGGACTCTCAAATGGCAATCAAAACTGGTTTCTAGGCAGCTGAATCAAAACTGTAGCAACAGGGTTCAGATTCAGCTCACAGGGTATGACACCAAAATTTAGGCATGTACATAAGTGGAGTCACCAGGGAAAAAATATGCTCCTATTGTAATTGTTTACCCACTTGAGAAATGTGCTCATGTTTTGTTGGGAATATTTTTTGTGCTATTAAGATGTATCAGTTAAGTTATAAGTAAATATTGGAAAACAGTACTATTTACTTTGCTGACACAACCAAATGGTCAATATAAATAACTGTGAGTATTGCTACGATAACCTTTGTTTCTCTGAACATATCATTTTGTCATATTCTGTATTTTCGTACTACTTAATAATATAAAATAATTCAGTTTTGTTCTTGGACACTGTGTTACAGTTATTCTTATGATATGCATTGTTGCATGCTCACTTACACTGGACAATCTGCCCTGAGCAGATGAAATACTTCATCTTCTTAAACTTCAGTAAATTTTACTATACATTTTGTGATCTTCATTGACTTATGCAAACCAATTTCTCTATTTGTTTCAGAAAGTGCAATATCTTTTGTTTAAAGATTTCTTATGATATGCTATGGAGTATTGCAGACATTACAGACAAAAATTCCAATTGGTTTCATGTAAGGATTGAAATTAACAATTAAAAGCACATGATTAATAACTTGATTCAGTTGTAGATCATGATTGGTCTATCTGCCCTACGAAACTGCTTAGTGAATAGATCCCAGATGGTATTTCCACCTGCCAACTATTTATCCAATTAAGAAATATATGGGGAAAATTATTTTCATGTAATTCAAAAGTGTGAATTTACTAGGTAATCCCAAGCTGCCATTATTTCTAGTAGAAGAGAGATATATAAATAGCATTTTACTATAAGGAAATTTTGGATCTTCTAATTTTGAAGATGCTGTATACATGCAAAATATCATTCCTCTAGGAACACAGATATTGAGATTCATCTCAAACAAAGACTCTTTTAGGAAAGATGAACATATCTGTAAGCATGGTCTAGCTTCACTCCTTCAGTATTTTTTGGAGTGAATGAGTACTCACAGTGCTTGTCATCCTCTGTGCTTGGCGTCATTTTTGTAAGGATTTTCAATCAGAAAATTATAAACTTTGTACAGAAACAGAGTGGCTCTCCATCCAGGTCTTCCAAGAGAGTTGTTTTTTTACTTTCAAAAAAAAAAATCCCATCCAGTCCATGTCCTGAATACCAAAAACTTCTCTACACAGTTCTGCTGTGGCTCAGAGGCTCACTTTCCGATATTTTCAGTGGTCCTTTGAACATCATCCTTTGACTGTAGTAAAATGAAGTCCTGCAAGTAAGAAACTCTTTCTTTGTATAAATGACTGAACCTGGACAGAAAATTGCAGAATATTCTAATAAAGCTTCTGTAGATGTATTTCCACAACCGAGCAGAAGGAGTAGATTTGTACTATTTCAAAGTCTGATGATGCACACATACTTACAGAACTTCTGCAAGATGATATACTAGTGGTATGCACTCATCATTTACATAATCTTTAATGAACTCTTCCAGGGTTTTCTTTTTTTGCATGCTATGTAGTTACCTGAGTTACAGATTAAAAAAAAAAACAAGAAATGAACTCTGTGATATCAAGCTTTAACAGGCAAATTCTACAATACTGTGATTTTTGTTTCATCTATTCAGAATAATCGAAGTTAAGAAACAGCTTTTTTTTTTTCTTAATTTCTGAGCTTTGTGGTTCATCAGACTGGATTATAAACTAACAAATTCAATTTTAACAGTTTCATCACTTAAGTTTATATTTCATTAATTAGGACAGTCTAATCTTTATTTATGAAAAAAATGGTTGAAATACTACACAAACTTTAAAACAGGCTAGAAGGTCATTCTAAAATATTTTGGAGGAAAGGGGCATAACGTCTGTAAGTGACTGGCAATCATTTGACTTTTAAATATTCCTTTATAGCTTTCTGAATAGTCCTGGTGAAATTTTCACCCATCATGTCTGCACAGAATAGACCTTGGAGTAAATTTTCTTGCAAACTGTATAACACTTGGAGGGATACCCAGGAGTAATATGTGGATTAGCACTCTCAGGTAAAGTAAGGCATGAAAGAAACTGACAGCACAGGCACAACTAAGCATTGCCACATTCTTTGAAGTAATGAAAACTCAGGGAAAAAATTTCATTCTCTTTTTACTTGCTGTTTGGTTAAGCTAGAGTAACTCTGTTTAAGCCAAAGGACTTACTGTAGTATGACTGAGAACAGACTAATGGCTTGAGATGTTGCTTAAATCAACTTGCTGCATCTCCACACTTTAAAAATTTAGCATTTTGATTATTTTTTTAACTCCAATGGTTGAAATATCAGAACTATAATATTAGTCCTTATGAGGATGTTCAGAGAGAAATGGTCTTAATTTTGGACCTTCAATGAGAAAATTATAAGAAAGAGGAGAAAAAAGACAGATGAAGGAAATTATTAAGGGCTAATCATAATACACTTACTGAGATTTGCAAATGCTTTTGCCTATGCACAAATCTGTACTTTGATGTCTTGGTTGGCCAGGCTGAAAATATGGGGTTTACTGCAGATGAGAAACTTTTCTTGCAGTTATCTGCATCATTTCACAAAAAAAAGAGGACTATTGGATCAGGTTAAAACATGATGCTTAATATTAATGAAGGAGGTTGTAATTAGAAATTAACTTCTTGCTGGATTAAAATGAAGGTGAATTTTATTGCCCTTGCACAATCAGTGGTGACTGAATGAAAACACAGAGGCTGGGAACAATGTAGGACAGAGAGCACTTTAACTATTAAATTTATGTAACTTTGGGATCATCTGAGTCTTTCTTTCATAATTAAGTCTAATTTATATCTTTGCATCTGTTAAAAGGTAACTTCTGTGAAACATAACCTCATCTTAGTTCATCTAACATGAATACCAGAAAGACATATTCACCCATTTTTCCCTCACAAGCAATTTTCTCTTTAACTGTTCTTAAACATAAAAAAAAAAAATAAAATTAGAAAGCAAGCAGGCATTACAACATTTATAGACACTTCCCCCACACAGGTGCATAAGGGAAACGAGATGATCAAACATGCAGTCACTTGTTTTAAATGTTTGGAATAAGTCATTTGATATTTAATAGAGAAACACTGTAATTTAGGAATGAAAATGCAAAAAATGGGATAAAGAGACTCTGAGATGGGTGTTCTGGGTTTGGACAAGAGGGACTTCCATAATTCATGGTGAGCAGATTTTCTGGTGGTTTGATGCCAAAATTAGTGGAATTCCTAAATTGTGGAAGTCTTGAGAGGCTCAGGCTGGAGGATCTCTTTCTAGGAAGGAGAGAAGCAAAGGTGCCCTTTGCCACCTCAGCAGCCCTTGGATACCAGGGGGCTACAGTACAGAAGTCAGCCTTGCTATAAAATAGGCAAACACCAGTTATTATCCTGAGAGCAGCCAGTTACAGGCAGCAAGTGGTTTCTGGTGTGACTCCAGAGACTGGCAGCATTGCATTATTGGGACTACATCCTCACTCTCTGTGGGGACTGGTATACCACCACTATAGACCAGTGTTAAAAATTGTATCAGCATCTAGTTTATGTGCTACAATTTTCCCCTGCAGATATCTAAGTCTCCTCGTAGACTATATGATGAGTCTAAATACTCCAGGTATTATAAATATACCCTTAACTTCCTTTGGTGTGAAGGAAATTCTCCACTAAACTCTAACAATTTATTTCTAATGATTAAGCCAACTGCCTTTGTTGCTTTTCTCAGTCAGTAATCAGAAATATTATAGTAGATTACTTCTTCCATAAGGCTCAATTAGCAGAATAAAAAAAACTCAACCTGCAAAATTAGTAAAGTGGGAGGGAGTTTAGACAGCTCATTTTTCTTACCAGTACTCATAGATGGGTAATGAGTTAATTGAGAGCAGCCCTGCAGAGAAGGACTTGGGGATATTGGTAGATGGGAAATTAGGCAGGAGTGGCGATGTGTGCTCACAGCCCAGAAGGCCAACCATGTCTGGGGCTGCATCACAAGAAGCGTGGCCGGCAGGTCGAGGGAGGGGATCCCGCCCCTCTGGTGAGACCCCCCCTGCAGCACTGCGTCCAGCTCTGGGGTCCCCAGCACAAGAAAGACATGGACCCGCTGGAGCAAGTCCAGAGGAGGGCTGTGAAGATGATCAGAGGGCTGGAGCACCTCTTCTATGAAGACAGGCTGAGAGAGTTGGGGTTGTTCAGCCTGGAGAAGAGAAGGCTCTGGGGAGACCTTGTTGTGGCCTTCCAAGGTATAAAGGGGGCTTATAAAACAGAGACTTTTGACTAGGGCACAGACTGACAGGTTTTAAACTGAAAGAGAGTAGGTTTAGATTGGACATAAAGAAGACATGTTTTATGATGAGGGTGGTGAGGGGCTGGCACAGGCTGCCCAGAGAAGCTGTGGCTGCCCCATCCCTGGCAGTGTCCAAGGCCAGGCTGGACGGGGCTTTGAGCAACCTGGTCTGGTGGGAGGTGTCCCTGCCCATGGCAGGGGGTTGGGATTAGGTGATCTGTAAGGTCCCTTCCAACCCAAACCATTCTATGATTCTGTGGTATGAAAGAGGTGACAATGATTATTGAAGGGTTCAACACACAAACTGCAAATACCTGTCAGTGATATTCTGGGAACAGTTGCCCATTTAGGCAAAAGTGTTTTGCAGTTATAGAAACACTTTTATTCTTTGACAGTGGTTTCTTCTGTGCCTTTGACTAAGAGGTTCAGGCACGTGCATCTCGCTTTGTCCAGTGTTTTGTCTTAAACAGATACAGTTAGTGATTCTGTGCCAGGAAAATCTCACTTTTCAGTTTCTTACCTTTGTTTTGAGCTTCAATTACTGAAGCAACATCAGCATGTTACATGTATAGTATTGGGTAGTAAGAGTCTGAGAACTGTTATTTCCAAGGAAAATTGAAAGTATCATTAAATATCATACAACTGCTCACTTCTGTGTTTATGTCAGGAAGTGACTGAATAAACAGAAGAATTGTGAATGCACATGCCCAAGGTTATTAGCAAGAGTAGTCCCCAGTTAACCTACAAATCATACACTGTATGATTTATTTTTCTTAAATTTTCTTAAACGGAACTTTATCTTCTGGAGAGAAAATTCCTATCTCCTACAACGTAATTCTCAACTCATAACACATTAGCAGCATATAGATCAGCAATAAATGACCAAATCAAAACCAGCCACTTCCACAATAGCAGAGAAATAATGTTATTTTGGAATAGTTTCATGTCTCTGCAAAAAGGCTCGATCCAATTCTTTTCAAGGTCTTTTTAGAGTGGTATCTCTAAACCACAGGGAGCACCATCTTTTTTGTTCTTGCAAATATGTCAAATACTATCTTTGCTGTTTTCTGCCTTCCCAATAACTGAAATATCTCAGGAGTATTGAACCTTTAATCCTGAGATATACTAAAATGTAAAAGAACCTGAAAAAACAGTCTGGACTTTCAAATATTTTTCTTGAATCAATACGATCTTGTACTGACTACATATGAGACTGTTGACTTGATTGTAACAGATATTGATCCATGAATTTAAAGAGAAATCCAGCCAATCTGAAATGTTGCCAACACTGACTTGAACAGTGGTTGAATTGCACTCTTTGGTTTTGAGTTCATGTCCAGTAGTACATAGCAAAAGAAATTGCTGCACACACTCAGTGTCTTTCTTTAAGAGCAATATAAGCCTGGTGATCTCTTTATTAAAACCCACTTTTAGCAGCTGTAATATCTCCTTCTGTAGTCTTATTGCCATTCTGATTTACATGTAGATGAGGTCAGTTTGTGAAATAAGATATTACTGAGTAAAATGCAATCCTTGCCCAGGAAGAGATCTAAATGAAAGAATAAGGTATTGCCAGACTTCTCTACTATCTCTATAAATAAAAAGGCTAAAATTCAACCTGGCATTGTTTAAACTGTCTTTAATATAAAATCACAACCTTGCTTTCTACCATCAGGTTCTGCCAAAGGTCTACCATCTAGTACTCTTGACAGCATAAGACTAATCAATACCAACAAAATTTAAAGCAAAAAATACCAGCAAGGATGATTTCTCACATGAGTACTTGCTTCAGTACAGAGAAAAAAAGGGACACATGGAATAGAAAGTAAGTCATGAAAGCACTTGCAGCTAGCCTGTCACATGCTGATATTCTCATATGGTACCTCCTTTATTTTTGGAAACACAAATTTTAATTTCAAAAATTGAAAAGATCAGATATGCTTTCTGTCACAAGGGATCCTTCAGCAATGAACCAGCCTTATACACTGACAGTAGTCATCTTCTCTCATGTTAGTTTTTTTTAAAGCTATCTGTAATATTTTATACATACTCCCTCAAGCTAGGAATAGTCATACTACTAATAGCTAAATATCACACTAATTTGAGGAAGTGATTCAAGATAAACAACAGCAATATTGTAAACCTAAGAATTATCAGCTTCCTCTCTAAACTTAGGAAACATTTCTTTTATCTATCCATGATTTGCCCCATACTCTAATTTGGAGCAATTAGTTCTGCCTTCCTGAGGTATTTGCCAGTATAATCCAGCTGGTTTTCCTAAAAAGAAGCAGAAAGAATTTAAATAAGAATAAAGACTGCAGCCAGAGATAGAAACATGGCAGAAAAAGATAATCTCTATTCTTGTATCCACATCACAAAAACCATTGCTTTACAGAGTTACAAATCATCCTGTTCCTGAACTGTTATTATAAAGTGTCATTAAAAGAGGAATAAATAATCCAGGGAGCCAGACTGTAATTAAGTAGTGGCTGGCCAGCAGCTTATGCCACTCTTGTATTAATCGGGACTGAATGGCTATTAGCCATTAAATCATGTGGCAACAAAATTCTAAAAAACTTATTTTTTTTTAAACTTTCATTAAAAACAGTCTGCTTTTCCCATGAGATCTGTAGAAAATTAACAAATATTAAGAAGACAAACAAGCAAAACCAGGAAAACCTGAAAGCACATGTGTTTCATCTTGAAACCAAAATATCACCCTTTGATATGATGCTTAAATAATCACCTAGAAAGATAATTTGCTTGCCTAATGTTCTTAATCAGTTTTATTGGCCTAGCTCTTAAATGCATTTCCACTAATATAAAGCTGCTTGGGACTTTCAGGAGGTTTCTTCTGGTGACTTCTTGGAGGTGTAATGGGCTCAGTGTGTTTGGACTGGGAATCGGAGAGCTAGCAATTCCATCAAAAATCTGACAAAGCTACGCGGTTTCATTTCTGGGTGAGAAAAAAAAGAAAAGAAAGTTTTGGTAGAATTCTGTAATCTGTGTCTTTAAAAAGATATGGTTATAAAGGAAATCTCATTTAATACCAGCTGGCACATTTAGCACAAATGCCAGTTGATAATTAAGACCTTCAACACTGGAAAGCAAACATGGGGATTGTCCCACCAAAAATGGAGTAAAGGTGAAGATGCTGGAATGTATGATTACTGAACCTGAGCATTGTCTGGTGTAAGTCTGAAGAAGGGCTGCTTCACCTAGTGAGTAATTCAAAGCAACTTTGAAACAGAGTCACTTTTTGTGATCAGTGTTCATTTAGAATTTGCAAGTCAGGTTGAAGCATTAATATGATAGAAGGTGAACTGCTAAATCCTAAATAAATTCCTCTCTGTGATGAAAATGAAACTAGGAGGTACAGAGTAGAATCACAGAGCGGTTTAGGTTGGAAGGGACCTTACAGATCATCTAGTCCCAAACCCCCTGCCGTGGGCAGGGACACCTCCCACCAGACCAGGTTGCTCAAAGCCCCGTCCAGCCTGGCCTTGGACACTGCCAGGGATGGGGCAGCCACAGCTTCTCTGGGCAACCTCTGCCACTGCCTCACCACCCTCACGGTGAAGAACTCCTTCCTGACATCTAATCTAAATCTACCCTCTTTCTGTTTAAAGCCATTACCCTGTGTCCTATTGCAACAAGCCTTGCTAAAAGTCTGTCCCCATCTTTCTTATAAGTCCCCTTTATGCATTGAAAGGCCACAGTAAGGTGTCCCCTGAACCTTCTTTTTTCCAGGCTGAACATCCCAAACTCTCTCAGCCTGTCTTCATAGGAGAGGTGCTCCAGCCCTCTGATCATTTTCATGGCCCTTCTCTGGACTTGCTCCAGCAGGTCCATGCCTTTCTTGTACTGGGGACCCCAGAGCGGGACACAGTGCTGCAGTTAGAGGGCAGAATCCCCTCCTTTGGCCTGCTGGCCATGCTTCTTTTGATGCAGCCCTGGATACAGTTGGCCTTCTGGGCTGCAAACACACATTGCCAGGTCATGGTCAGTTTTTCTTCTACCAATATCACCACGTCCTTCTCTGCAGGGCTGCTTTCAATCCACTCATTGCCCAGCCTATATCTGTGCTTGGGTTTGCCCCAACCCATGTGCAGGACCTTGCGCTTGGCCTTGTTGAACTTCATGAGATTCGCAAGGACTCACCTCTCAAGCCTGTCCAGGTCCTTCTGGATGGCATCCCTTCCCTCCAGCCTGTCGACCACACCACACAGCTTAGTGTCATCTGCAAACCTGCTGAGGGTCACTCGATCCCACTGTCCATGTCGCCAACAAAGATGTTAAACAGCACTGGTCCCAATACCGACCCCTGAGGAACGCCACTCATGGGGTTTTTAAATGTCATCTTCCTGGATAATTCATGTGATCTCCATTTAGCAATGTGATTAGGACCCTGAATTTCCTGCATACTCCAGGACAAAAAAGTAAGTAAAATAGATCTGTTTTATGGTCAATATTGTTCAGTGCTCAAATACGTATAAGCTATTATGTAGCAGGAATGGGGTTGAAGGGACTTCGAGAGGTCATCTCATTGCTTCAAAACACAACATTGTTTCTAAAAGGCTTTTGCTACCTTGCACCAAAAAATTCTTAGTGGTGATAGAAGCTTTACAACTTCATTATTCTGTTCTAGTGTTTTATTATCCTTGACACTAAAATATTTTTCCTAACTTCTAGCCTCATCTTGCTTGCTGAAATTAATACTCAAGGAGAGAAATAAGAATCCCAAATCCAAGCTCTTCCCCTCACAAACATAGTATATTTTATTAAGCACTTCTTATAAATAGATTTTTCTAAGCTTGCCAGAAATGATAACACAGCTGTTCCTACTGAACAATTCTGTATTAGAGCTTCACTTTTATTGTATTTCTTTGGAATGTCAGATGAAAAAAAAAGGATGTCATAACTTGCTTCTATACTTAACAGTCCTTATTAGCTCCTAAATGTTTATAACTCATAAAAGGAGATGCTATTGTATTACATATGTGTGGTTTAGAAGATTATTTATTCTTTATTTCTTTTGTTAGATAATTTATAACCTGCTTAGAAATTAAGCTATGCTGGGGATTCAGAAAGGAGTTTTTTATTTAACCTCATATGTTCTTGTAGTATAAAGTCTTGCTTTAGACTGATGTTCAAACATTTATCTTGGAATGCTGTTTAATTGCAGATGAATCTAGAGCATTTCCAGGTGGAATCACATGGCAAGCTAAAATTAAACTTCAGCTGATATTTATGTTAGCATGTGAGACTGCTTAGAATTATTGGACTGTAAGCTGTGTTTCAAGACAGAAGGTTTTGAAAATCAGTGCCTTAGAATGAATACAAATCTTTTCCTGTGATGAAATTACATAGATGCATCTGATTCTCATGGTAGAGAGTCTGCTTTCATATTTATAATTAGAACCTTGTGCTTTGTCCCCAGTTTATTTTCAGATTAATATGTTTTTCATAATACTCCATGTTCATTGTTTCATCCTATGATAATACTCTTACAGGCTTAATGAAATGTGCAACAGTATGTGAATAATGTTTTGTCTATTAAGGAAAAGCTTCAGAGTGTGTATTTCTCTTTAAGAGTTCCTTACAGTTTGTCCCGTGTAGGCATTTGTAATTACTTTAGACTATTATATGTTGCTCTTCCCTTTGGCATATTATTTAATCTGATACTACGAGGCTATGACAGGGAGGGAATCAAATGGATAGAAGACTAGGCAAATCTACAGGCAGAAAGTGATGTACTGTGTGTGTAGAGTAGGATGCAGTTTATGTTTCTGCAAAGGGATTCAGGGGCTTTAAACATAGGTGTATCCTGCTGTTAAAATATCCTGAAGTATTTTTCTGCCTCAGTCCATAAATTCATGGGTATCCCACAGGTTCTTCATCACATCTGCCTTTCCTAACCAGATACTTCAGTTTCACTAGCACATCATAAATGACCCCAGATCCACATGTACATAGGCATAAACCTGACTTGTGCCTAGAGCCAAGATGGTATTCAGGATTCCCTTCAGCATCAGCTACCTGGAGCACTAGTCTGTTTCCACCATCTGTTAAGAACCAAAAGATTATAAAGAAAATTTACAAAACATATTTTAGGTTGCATATCTGAAGTTTAGGTGGCTGATATCAGATGAAATTAGTTCTGCCAAATAGTCCCCAGGTTTACATCTATGTTAATGCCATCCATTGCACAGATCTTTCTTTTCCGAAACACCCTTTGGTATGCTTTCTTTTTGTTATACTTTCTTTTTCAAACTTTCTTTAGATTTTTTTGTCTGCCACATTGGCTTTGCACTCTGACTGATTGTGATGTGCTAATAACATAGCATGACTGGATTTCCATGACTCAGAAAAATGCACAAAGCTTCTGGAGATCAGCTGGGTCAAACATCTGTTACATACAGCTGCCTTCATGTTTCACACTGCTGTAGTACCTAGAAGTTCACATATTTTCCAGAAGTCTGGTAACGTACTGCCTATGATAATTAGTCAATTTGTGTGATTTACTAGAAAAAGCCCCATATGTAACTTGCATCAATGCCTGCTGAGTATGCCATGGACTCTTACTGTTTCCTTATGCGGCTCATGTAATATCTATAGCATTTATTCACCAGCCTCCTGATGGCCTAGCCTGTGCCCAGCTGAGTGTTTACCTTTTTAGAAACATATTCATATTCATGGAATACTCTGTTATATTCTTGAAGGAATCAGATTCTCACCGATCTGAATGCAATTATTTGACTTTTTTTATAAACTATGCCCTTCTGACTAGCCTGATCATCTTATCAATCTACTTCTTTGGCAAGTAGCGAAGAGAAAAAGGAGGCCTTCCTTCTTGTCTCTGGACATTTCAGAGAGTTACAAACATAAACACCTTAACTCCTTGTTTATATGTGGATTTTAAGGCTATTTGGTGTTTTGTTTATGTTTTAAAGCAGTATACAAAGTCTGACTTTATACAGACACATTTTTCACACTATTTTCCATATTTGAAAAAGTGAAGCCTACACGATATCCACACTGATACTGTACACTACTCCATAGTGTAACAGTAGGTTTTCAAGTCCATGATAAATTTGTGCATGAAAGCTGGCATTTCCAAAAAAAGTTGTAGAAAGAAAATGAAAGAACATTAACGAGAATATTTTTTTTCCCCTGTAGATTAACATTTTGATCACAAAAATAGCTTTCACATCCAAAGGGAAACAGAATTTGGGAAGCAGAGCCTAGGAACTGCTCTTCACCTTTCCTTATCAACAACACCTTACGTAGGTGTTATTCCATTGACTACAGGGGCTACATGAGATTTGCAAAATAATACAGAGAGAATGGCATTTTGAAGAGTCTCAGCTTGCTCTCAGAAAATGTCTAGAGCATGCCTTTCTGGAATTACATGAAATAGGGATTAATATTATGTTTTTATTGGGGATACTTGCAAGAATCCTACAACGTGAGGTTTTTACAATTTATCTTCAGTAGTGGAAACAGTGTGAAATTATATTGCTTTCCTTCCGAAAAGAGAAAAGCACCAATATGAGTGAGACGAAGCCAGTCTTCCTAACACCTTTTGTCATTCTCTGGGCAAAACCCAGTAACAAATATGACATTGTACACTGTGCTTTTTTCTTTTCCCAGCCTCTTGAAATTGGCTTGTTGAATCTAACATTGTATGCAGGTATGGATTTATCAAGGAGGAAAGATAAAGAGGCCATAGCCTCCCCATAAATGTCTCATCATTTTGGGTGTGCCTTGTCACATGGTAAGGGAAAGACTCCACTAAAATCACAGATGTTTCCAAGTATAATATGACAAATCAGTCCCCTCTTTATTGGCAGCATCTACTGCCCTCAAGTTACTTGTTCTGAATCAAATTCCAAAATTAAATGTTGCTGGTTTGCTGTTGAACAAAGCTGAGTAATTTGTTTCAAGTAAAATTTTCTGCCACTGGATAATGATTCTAAATTGAAGGCAGCTTGAAAAACAGATATAATAGGAAGTGATGCAAATCCTGGGAGAAATGATGCACACACACAGAGAAAAACCACAAACACATTCTTTCTTCCTTGCCCCTCTCTGGGATCAACTGATTATATGGATGTATATTTAAAGCATTGACCAAAAGAAATAATTATTCTGATTTCTGCTATAACTTTCAGCAGAAAATCCTTTCTTAGGGATACTATGTCTGTTATGATTATAAATTAAATAAAAAGAGGTCAGATGGTTTTGTATGCATTTTGTGAGTTTATCTATATGATTATTTTTACCTGAATAATCCCAATTATACAATAGCAGATTTTTTCATAATAGAGGTCAATGTCATCAAATTTCTCAGATTTCTTCAAAAGATTGCAAGTTTTGATGACATTTTAAATTTTAAATTAAAAAAAAGTAAAAGCTTAGGAAGGGACACATAAAGTCGACATCTTTCTTCCTTAGTTTCTTAATGAACCATTTGTATGAATAACCTGATCATTATAATGTAGTTTCCCTTGACAAAATGAGGGTTCCAATACATTTTCAACTGTGTGAAATGCTTTGAGAATACTGGTTGAGAAGCCTTGTGTAAATACCTTTTCTGATGGTACCAAGTTACCTTTGAAGGTTAGTAGAGGAACTTCAAAGTTTCTGTATCATTTTGTCAAGACAATGAAAATGGTACCCAAAGACAATGCTTCTATCTGGAAAATATAGGTAATGCACGCTGCATGCATGCTGTCCTTCCATCTGTCCTAAACTATTATCTTTGAAATCTCAAAATAATATTTGAAACAACATTCAACTCATTGCAATAACATACTACTGAGACATGCATCATTTAAGTGTTATTGGCCCCCACCCAAAATGGGATTAGGAGGAGAGACTGCTGATGGTCAGTCCCTCTGCTATTGCACTGGAAATTTTCAGAGAGGTACTGTATACCTTGTGTTCTTTTCCTAGAAGCACTCATCTATTTATCCACCTGTAGACAAACGTAAGTCATAAATCTTCATCCATCTCCATTTCACTTGAGACACATGACTATTTTACCTTTAGCATCAATTCAGTATGACTCTGAAATCCTCAGCAGACAATCATTCTTGTGTTGTCTCACAAAAACTGTAGTCAGCTTACACGTATAGATCAAAATCCATAATTGTCCAGTCTACCTTGCATCAGATCTAACCTCTTTGTAAACAGGCAAAAATATTCAAAGCCGACTTAGTCACAAGATATGGGGGGAAATATAGAGAAAAAAATTATCCAAACAAAATTACACTGAAAACCAAAAAACATCTCAGGGATCACAGAAAACACCCCACTAAGCAAGCTGAGCATGGCCCTGCTAAGGAATGCAGCAGTCACTAAGACCTATAGTCTAAAAGCAAGTACTTCCCTGCTTTACATTACTCTGAAAATAGTGTCTCTGATATCATCATGTTCATGCAAGCTGCATCTACCTTATTGTTATGATTCAGAGCAGCAACGTAACTTTGAAATAAATTATTCAATTTTACCTTGCTTGACATGGTGTTGATTTGCTTATTTTTTTTTTTTTTTTTTTTTTTTAATATATATACATTGAAATCTGGCTCCTTTTGAGGGAAACTAAACTGGAAACATTGTCCCAGGTGAACACTAAATGTGCTCCTGTCCCTAAATATGTCATAGGCAATGATGGGTCCTTTGGGCAGAAGTGGATCATCTGCAGAAAAGGAACATTTGTATCACAGACCTGAGTAATTCCAGTTTCTTCCTATTGGACCAGATTAGGGCTATGTAGACACAGTAACATGATTATGCAAACACCTAAGTATAAGCTTGTATCATTTGAGAACTCCATTTCCTATTGATCTTTAAAATTGCTATATATATATAAAAAACTTAAAAATTGAAAATGTACACACCTCTTTTTCATACTGTCATCAGTTAGGTGAGAATACCCCTTTGTGCCTCAGTCACACAAAAGAAAGGACATATATGTGTCAGCTGCCATATTCTACAAGAAATAAAACAAAGAAGAGGTGAACAGTGATGAACATTTCATCTCTTTCTACCACACTGCACTGAGGCAAAGTCTCTAATAGTCTTCCAGGTCCTTTTGAGGAGGAAATAAATAAAGACACATAAGAAAGTCCCACAACATTCCCATTTAATCTCTTCCCTATGATTTTTTCCTGCCCTATATAAACTGAATTGGTCTACAAGGTGGTGCTGTCTAGTGGTTTTTATTCATTCATCTCAAAACACATATTTAAAGCTCTTGGTGAAAGAGATATTAAGTTGTAATCAGAATTCTGTGATTTTATTTTTGACTCACTGTATTAACTAAGTAACTTCTCAATATATGTGTATATTCATTCATAAAATTATATTAAACTCATCCTTTCATAAAGCTTTTGGAATTCAAATTATGGTTATGACAGGAGAGACTGCCTCCAGTGGGTTAATAGGAGTTTTGCCATTGGGGGCCAGAATTCCCCATAGTGCCCTCTGAGTTCTGCAATAAATTGTGACATAAATTATGCAAATGAATATGTTTCATTGCACTGTATAGGAAACCTCACTCCACTACAATATAAAGTATAAAATGTGTATACATGGTCATGACATACAGAGGTGACATACACAGTCAAATGGATGTAGTGGGCTAGATTAATATTGCATAACAGTTTAGATCAGGACATCTCCATGAAAGTCACTGAAATTCCACCAGCCTAAGAATGGCATGAGAGAAGAGGTATCACACAGTGAGAAACTTTCAAGTACTGTGAAAAACACCAGAGCAGTACTGGAGAGTGCAGAAAAATTAGGATCAAAGCATTTAGCTGGCTGAGCAGCTAAAGTGCTGCAAATGATCCCTGAAGGTGGGAAGTCTGTCCTCTGAACAACCTGAGCTCAGACTTTGCAGCTTTTACTTTATTATTTAACATAGCAGCACTTTTGTCCTACTCTGCCTATGATCTTTAACTCCCCAGGTTTTTAATGGACTGATTCACTGTACTTTATTTACTGTACACTGTACTGTACTTTATTTCAGAAAGTTGCTTATACAAATGTAAGGAATCCTTTGAAGCACAATCTTGTTGGAATTCAGACTGCCTGTCTTGTCCTCAGAGAAATATCCAAACCATGTAAATTTTTTTTGCTCCCCTAGTTCGTTTCTGTACTCATGGTGGTGGTGTTTGGTTTTTGTTTTAGTTTTGTTGGGGGTTTTGTAAATTGTAGTTAGACTGTAAAATGGAAGATAAGATGTATGAACAATCTGTAGTGGAAAATCCTACGTGTCAGGAGCAAAAGTGGAGTCAGCAGTGTGAAGTCAATTTAGGTACCTATAACTTCATAACCTTAAATTTGACTCCAGGGTTTTAGTGTTAATTAGTTCAACAAGCTAATACTTTGTGCTGAGTCAAGATAGGTTTAATATACATAGATTCCTAGGGTTAGGTCAACATGTGTGCATGTTTATATACTTATATGAGCACATATATAAAAGATCGAATCATGCACATATATACACATATATAAGTATACTTACACATATTATGACCTAATAATAGTTCTACATACATGTTCAGAAAAAAAAAACCAACTGGGTTCTGAATCAAATTATCCATCTGTGTCTACAGAATTCTCCTTTATTCAAAATATCACTTTTGTTTCTTGAGCTTTCATAGCTTGGAAAATAAATGTCACTGTGACTGTAATGGATAGCAAAAAAGATGAGATGCGTGTTTCATACTGGGTCTCACACAGAAAGGCAGTGAATCCTATTAATATCATTCAGTTTTACATTTGATTTTCATGTGTTCTACTAATTTAATGGTCTTTTTATTTAAATACATTTACAATAATTTAATGATTAGTGATTTCACTGTCAATTTCTATTGAGTCTTAAAGAGAGGGTAAGGAGAATTCTGGTCTGATCCTTTAGATTTTGCAAACAGGACCTGCTTAAATAGTCTAGGATATTCTCTGAATAGTAATAGTTTTATTTCAGTCTCATAGTCAATCTATTTCTATGTTAATTTTCTAATTAAATGCCTAGAGTTTTGTCTACTATATCAAAAAAAATCTAATCAAATATCCTTCTACAGCTGGGACCTCTAAAATAGATAATGCAATGAGAAATTTTACCATGGGACTTATGGGAGGATCAGCCACTTAAGTAAAACTTTTGCAGTCAGTGCAAAGAAATAGTCATTTTGAAGGTACGATTCATCTGACCTATTTTAGAGATCTATTTGCAAATAATACAAACCACATTCTAGAAGAGCAATTGCTCTCCTTTTGCGATAAAAGGAGCTTTGACATCTAGCTCAGATATAGGCATCAGTGTTCAGGCAGATGAATCCTAGCAGCAGGGTCTATCTCCAACAGACGTTAGGTGACAGTCACTGTAAAATGTTATTCTATATGCATCAAGAAGTAACTTTTAAGCACATTTAACTTTATTTGACGAAAATGCTAATTTGATTTGGTCTGCAGTTCTAAAACGGCTGCTGTGCTCAATGGCAAGTGTAATTACCATTTGGAGTGTTAAGTTCCATAATTATCTTGAACTAACAAGAAGCACAAGATGGTGTCAATTTGGGTGGTTTTTTTGTTTTGGTTTGGTTTTTTTGTTGTTAGAAAAGGCTCCAACTGGGATGTGAAAAATGGAATAGGGGAGAAATTTTGTGTTAACAGTTTACTCAGATACAACATAACCATCTTGAAATCACAAACATATAACAAGAACAGCAAAGGTATATTTCATTAAAGATGAAAACTGCAGCTGGTCACAAATCTAAATGAAGGACCAATTTTGTGCATCTTCAGATTACAGATACTAATTCTGTTTTCATTGCATTTATGTAACTTAATACTTTCAGTTCTCTGAATTCAATGCTACTAACCAGCCAGGGTTTTCTTGTTTTGTTTTGTTTTCTTTTCTTTTTTCACAAGGCAACAGGCGTTCTGCCAGGATTAGTGATCAAAGTAGCAATAAGTTTCTCTTTTGATTCTACTTGAGGAAAACCCCACACTAATCCTCTTTTTTCTCCACTTTTCATATCTCACTGGGAAAAGTAAAAAAACCCCAACACTGTAGAGATGGTATAGACAGCCTGCAGAATTCTTCTATAGATTCAGTGACTGCCACAAATCTCATTAGAAAGAAGAGAACTAGGAACACTCATGGTTCACTACACCTGGAGTTACTGATTGCCTCTTAATTGTTTTCATCTCAGGAGAGTTGGTGCCTTGTATATGCTGAAAGAATTTCACCCTCAAAACACGTTAGCAGATAGCAGTCTCCCTTGTTGACCTGAGGCAAGCCTGGCAAGAAGCTCTGAGTTGCCTAAAGAGACGATGCATGCTTTTCTCTAAGTTCTGTACCTCTGTGGAGACAGCGGCTCTATCCCTGTTTACCTCCCTGTAGTTCACTGCAAAAAGAACACAAAGAGTCATAATCTCAGTTATAATCTTGGGGGGGGGAGCAACAGGAAACTCAGGTAAATCAAATTAAAACACAACACTTACAATTAGTAACTTCTTTTTTACACAAGATCCCTAATGTTTGTCACAACTGGGTAATGGGGTATATAACAAGATAGTAATATCTGTCTCAGATTTAAACCACAGTCTCGTATAATTTTAGAATTAGGCCTCAGGACAGGCATGGGAATATCTTCAACAGTTCAGACCAAGTTCACTGTCTCATACTTCAGTGATTTCTTCTGGGTTCAAAACTCATCAGTATTTAGTCATTTAGTTAACTGTTTGTTAATGGAAGGAAGAGAAGGATCCCAGCAGCCTTCACCAGCTGGGAACGTGGAAGATAAAGAACTCTGGGAGCCATTAGAGGAACAAAGATGAAACTGGAAAGAAGAAGGGACAAAGCTGATGTGGGAACTACCCAGAGCGTATAAAATAATCTTCATAATCTATCTCCATCATGGGCCTGTTTGGCAGCACAAACCTTAAAAGCTTTGGGATTGAACAGCCCACAAGGAAATTGGGTGTATGTCTATCAAAACAAGAGTGAGGAAAAGTCTAAATTTCATTGTTTAGACTTTCTTAGGGAATGATAACAAGGAATCAAAGTATCCTTGAACTTTGAGCAGCTCCCAGTGGACTGTTACTCATGGGCTCACAGCCTGTGACACAATCACACCTCTTGTACATGCTGACAAAAATGATCTGGGCTGTTAACTTCCTCTTTAATTTCAGTATAACAGTTGGGCCAAAGAGACAGAAGCAAACCTGCTCACTTCTGACAAATGCCAAGCTGTCTTTATATAAACTTTTCATATTCAGCTGAGTCCAGCTCACTTCATGAACACACATTCCCAGTTTTAGAAGCCTTTGGGAATCACAACCAACCTTCCATTTATATAAAGAGCAAACCCAACCATACATGGCCAGTCAGAAAGATGTATGCGTCTGATCTCTCCAGCTCCCTGCAGCAAAACTAAGCAGTGAAGAACTGGGCTTACATTCATGCTACAGCACTACTGATTTCTATCTCCTGCAGCAAAACTCTTGAATAAACAACTGCACTTGCTTTCATGCAGGAGTGCTAACTTGTTGATAGTACCACAGCTATATTTAAAGCTCTTTCCCTGAGGCAGTTTTTCTTTATTGTTGACAGTAAAATGGATGGTCTATGGAAAGAGATTTTTGTGCCACTATTTGTTTTCAAACAGTTGGGGAATAGTGCAGGGACCACAAAGCAGATTCAATTCTTTAGACTTCTATAAAGTTAGTAAAACTAAAGCCATACAATTGATGCCCAAAGCAATTTTAAAAATACTGAAAGTGCTGGTATTGGAGACACTGTCCTTTTCCCACAAAGCAATAGTTTTACATACCCTCATCCCAAAATGTATGGTGTCCACTCAGTTCTGCTCAACAGAACTTCTTTAAAGCACTCTTCAAATCAGATTTTCTCTGAGAAACTCATGGTACAATGACACCAACAACTTTTCTTTAAACAATATTAATTCAGAAAATGGCTTTGTCATCATTGTTGCTGCATAGCAGGTGGTAAAAGTAACTGCGTAGGGAGCAAGTCATAGGAAGGGATTATTCCCTTCCACTGGGTGCACATCCAGAGCAATGTGTCTGGTGTGGGGCCTCTGGAGATATTGAGGACACTCCAGCAGAGTGCCAGTAAGATGGTTAAGGGCCAGTGTGTTACTGAGGAGAGGCTGAGTGTTTCTTTAAACCTCAGGAAATTAACTACTTTACAGGTAGCTAACTACCTTATGGCTCCATAGAGGAGATGGAGCCAAACTCTTCTCAGAGCTCTGCAGAAAAAACTAAAAGGAAATAGACAACATTCACAAGCTGAAGTAAGGGAAATTCCAACTGAATGTAAGGAAAGCTAAAAAAAAATCACCATGAGTGTAGTTAAACACCAGGTAGAGTTGCCCGGAGAGGCTGTGGAACCTCTTGGAAATTTTCAAAACTCAACAAACAAGTTCTGCCCAGCCTGATCTTATTTGGAAGTTAACCCTACTGTGAATGTGGGGTTGGATTGGAGACCTCCAGCAGCCCTTTCCTCTCCGAATTATCTGATCAGTCTACAGTTGCCTCATAAAAACCACTTTGTCATAAACCAGCATTGTTGTTGAGAAATGCCATTCTTTCCTTCCCTCAACCTCATTTTGTCCTTCAGGGTGGCATAAAGCGTGTGGTGAATCAAGTTGGATGACTAACCCAAAATCAATACATCGGGGGGAGGGGGAGGTGGCAATTAGTAGGATCATTTCTGCCAACTAGTTCACTAGGCAGCTGTACAAAAATCTATGGCTAAAGGAGATAACGTCAGGGAAACTGTGTGGGAAGAAATAAGCAGGAGTGTGAAGAGAGCTCTTTCAGTGCCAGTGCCCATTTATGCCGTTTTAAGATGAGTAAGAATCAGTGATTAGTTACAGGTAAAGATGTTCTTTGCAGCTAGACCAGTGCCAAGGATGGTATTATTTTCTTCAAGGGGACATCTAACCAGTAAGAGTTCAAAGCAGAGGTATGCTGCAACTGTTTATTAAACACCCTATAATATTTTTCATAACCAGTGAGTTGGCCCAATTCCTCCCAGGTAATTATGGTCTATTGCTTGAAGTTCTTTCTGCAACTGCAGACAGATAACATATTCTTTTCTTTCCCTACACCACATATGCCAGCAAGACCTGGCATATCTCATCACAGGCTTTGTAAATAAGGCGTTATTTAAAAAAATTATCTTTGCTAAGTAACAGAAAATAAGCAAAACAGATTTCCTTCACCTTATCTTTGTCTGAGCAGTAGGATGATGGTTTCATGGGCAAAGCATTGAGGAAGACTCAGCAACAGTCTCTGTAGTTCCCAATGGCACCAGTTTTGTCTTTGGCAGTAGAGTTAATTCTGCCATTACCAGTGCCTGTTTTCAAAGCATGACAGCTTTCAAAATCAGAAAGTACTCTGATCAGCAGGGTAGCAGACTTGCCTTATGTCTTTGAAGCATTCTCAATAAAAAAGTTCTCCTTCACTGAAGCTTATATGTCACATGGAGAAAGGAAGGAAATTCAGCGTGGAGCTTGAAAGCTCCTTATTATGTTGTCTCTTGTGCTTCTCTGAGACAGATTAGAAAAGTAATGAAGATTACCAATATAGGTTTAGTTGCAATTATTCTCTGTAGCTGTAGTTGCCTGACCCTTCTGATTAGAAGACCTCCTTATAATTACTTACAATTTTGTGCAAAAAATAAATGTAAACATACAATACAAACCACTCAAAACCATAGGTGCACAAAGAATACTGTATCCTATCCCACACGACTCAGAATTAAAACAGAAAACAGGATTACATGATGATTTTTGCTGCTGGGTTGGGTAACATTAGACAGCTTTTTTTTGCTTTTTAAGCCTTAGTTCCTTCTAAACTGAAAAGAATATTATCTTTTTTAAATTTTGTCTTTTGCTGACTACTACTGGTATTACTATTACTGACGGAAGCAAAGCAAAATTTTACAGGAAATAGTTTGTGCGAGCAGTTGAGAGTATATCACAAAGGGTGTGAGACAGAAATTTTATTATTTTGGTGGAAAATATGGCTATTAACTGACAGCATGATGGGCACTTCAGGCTTAATTATGTTTAATGCGGAGGGCTGTTTCTGTTGTTCAGCTGAACTGTATTGTATTAATATTGTTTCAAAATTTGAAGCTGAGTGCCTTGCACAGGATAATTAGATGTCTTGCAAGCCATTTCAAGATCAAGTTTGCAGTTTCCCACATTGGTATGATGTCCTTGGTTCCAAGTCATGGGTTTAAATGGCTGCATTCTTTCCTGTAGCCAAACTATATCGAGAAGCAGGAATGAAAATGATAAAAGAAGTTAAGAGCAGTCTTGACCTGAGTTACGTTGTATACATATCCTCAAATTTCAGATCTGAAGAAAGTAAAAATGTATATATTTGACTGGTAAATAAAGCCTCTTCCTCTTTGGAAGAGCTACCATACCAATACAGAGACCTTGTGGATTCGAGCACTGAGAGAAACATGAACAGCACTCATAGACTTGCAGTGCAGCAGTGGATCCTCAAAGTTTTACTTGTGAAACCTCATGTGAGGAGATGCTTCTGGTACATGTGGTCATAAGGGGGTAAAATCATGCTGAAATAACTTCAAAGGTAGAACATGCTCTTCAGGTTCTTCAGACATGCAGCCCTGTCTTTCACAATGATAATCACTTTACAGAAATAATTAGCGTTACCACTTAAGTCAATAAGCCCATTAAAATGGGCAGAGTAGTAGTCTTTGACTATGAATATGTGTTTTGCAAATTAGATAGGCAGCTTGATACTGCTCTCAGGAAAGCAAATGAAAGTCAATTTTACATCATGAATCCAGATATTGTACTTTGAATTTGACAAAGATGAATTCAGATCCAATCATATTCATTACTACTGAAAAGGTGAGCCCATAGACTTTCAGGAAAACATTATTTCCTTCCAGAGGCAGATCATAATCTGGAATGATCTTTTGTGACTTTGTTACTGTTACTGAGCTAATCTATATCTATACCTTGATACTTGTATATTTAAATAATGTTTCTACTTTTATTTTTATGCTTATGGTCTCAGTGCTTAATTACTTTTGTTGGGAACTCAGTGAACAACTGTTCAAGTCACTAAATAATATCAAACACTAATGAGAACTACTGACTAGTCTTCAGGTGCTATGAATTTTTCTCTGTCTTCAATCATTTAATATTCAGCATACACATTAAACAGCTGAACTTAGATTTCTAAGATTTTCTACAGCTGTTAATATTTTTTCTGACCTGCAGTTAAGACTTGTATTGTGTAAGAAATTATACCTCCACAGACTGATTTTCCTCACAGATACAGAAACGATTTTTTGCACATGAGGTTGCTCACAAATAACATTTAAGTTGCAACCTGATTCTAGTTCTGCGTGGTAATGAAAGAGGAGTTTCATGTGATACTTTACTGTTCTTCACAAGGTTTTTTCTAGTGATGCTGAGCTGGCGTGGTAACTAACCATGGCCTGGCTCTAACTCAGCAAATCGTTCTTCATGAACACTACCCTATGGGACAGTGCAGTTTCATATTTTTGAGTCAGTTCCTGGCAAATATTCAGTAGACATATGTCTGTTTAGGGTTTCTAAAAAGGCAGTGCTGTAGAGTTCTTAAATATGCTTTATGTCATTCAAGACTGGTTTTGTGGTGAATGTTTGGGGCAAGGCATCTTTCTTCATTTCATGTAAACCTGAACTGTATATCAGATTTTTATTCAGTCTTCTCTCTTGCAACATAGGATGCTTCCTGAATAAGTTCCAAATCCAGGAGAATGTATATTCTGCTCTCTTTCAATTTGTCTTCACTTTTAGTTTAAAAAAAACTTTTTACATTCTGTTCTAAATTGATTGAAACTATAAAGAGACCCTCTGTAATTCCTGCAGTTTGTGGAATCATATTCATGGATGGTGATCACAAATACAATGTTTGCTATACTTTATTACAAATTTATAATGAGTATAGATCAGTAATAATATTTTTCCAGCTCCCAGGTATTTTACATTTCAAAAACCACCAGACAAATCTTAAAACTTGATATGCAAAGACTCTGTTGCACTTTCAGTTTGTGAAGTCTACTTCTACTTACCCTACTTTTAATTCCCATATGCACAGCTTTAATTTTTAAAAATAAATTATGAGTAAAACTTCAGCAATAGTCTTCAAAAAAGAAGTACTAAGTCTCAGAGATTCTTGATGAAAATGTGAGTATTGGCCTTAGTGCATTAAGTCTGTGAGGCATTAACTCTCAAAGCAGTCTCACGGTATTGTGGCAGGAGACAGAAAAAAAGCCTCATCTATGTTCAAAAACAGTTGCTAGAGAGTGAATCTACAGATGTCAGAGCATTAGCTTGCTATGAGATACTCCTTTGTACTCATTATTGAAAAGGTTCAGTTAATTATACAAGTCCTACTGCATACATACTGCCCAGGAGCAGAAAAAGATTTTTAGTAAGTTGCCAAAGGGTTGGGTTTTTTTATACCAACAAATAGATGGTATTTGCTTCAGTGACTTCAGGAGATTTAGGGGGACCTTCTCAGTCAGCCAGGCAGACATATTTAAATACAAATAAATGTGTGTTTTCTGATTCACCTTTTCTAGGGCATATGGTTTTTCACCAGAAATGTTGCCCAGTTGCATGTGGAATTGCTGTCAAATCTAGGTGAAGGCTGATTGATGACAGCTTCTTGGGACAGGCTCTCAGCTCCCAGAACAGGGGATTGAGCACCTCTGTTCTGTGTGGCACCAGGAGGAGGTCTCGGCATCTGAGATGTGAGATTCCTAGGAATCACTCTCTGACTTTTTTTCTCACTCTTAAAGGTCCTGAATAAATGTTTTAGGTCATCATATTGGAAAATTTTCAGTCTTGCACTATAAATTCTCCCCCTTGCTCCCCCCCCCATCACTGCTACCAATTCATCACATTCTCCCATTACTGAACATTAAGCCCTTCTGTGTTTCTAAAAGCCATAATTCCCAGCTCTTCATTCATTCTAAGTGGACTTCCACCATGAAAGTTCAGAAACTCAGAAACTTTTTTGGCATTTCCACAACCCTAGAAGATTAAGACGTATTCTATAGAGTCATTTAGTCCTCTTGGAACATGGAATAATCATTTTGAGCTTCAACATTGTTTTTTTAAGCCATCTATAATTCCATTTACTTAACAGGTTTCTTCTCAGTTGATGAACACTGTAAATAGGAACACATTTTCCCTTTCTCTTTTTCTTTCCATCATTTCTGTCTTCATCACAAAGCTCTATGAGTACATTTACATAAGTGCTGTACTGTCCCTGGACTTCTTCTTCTGTTCTAGGTTTTTATAAGATATTTTTATTCAAATGTATCTCTGTGGACTTTAACCACACACATCAGTTCAACAGTGCAATGAAATACCAACTTCAGGGTATGTCTATTATAGCAGTTCGAGGGAATCAGCATTCCATGAAATGAAGAATAATGGCACTGCTGAGTGCTGAATGAGAGGGAAAATGTAACATATGTATTTCAATGAAAAACAGGTACTTTAGACTATAAAGATTTCTGATGGAAGGTTACAAAATTAAAAAAAATAATAGGCATTTAACAGAAGACTCTGAGCAGGAGCTGAAAGGTAAATTGATATTTCTCCAAACTGGTTTCAACTTTAGGAACCTTCTCCACATTACTGTAAGCAATGCTTCCAGGCATCAATCCTCCAGGGACTGTAGAACTCTGAATTCTGCCTAATACTGTGGAATACTCTGCATAACATTTCTATCCATCCCTCCTGAGCAAAATTTAGATTAACACATTTTTCCAGTTTTGACTGAGCTGATTCCATGTTTATCCTGATTAATGGAAAGGATCAGCCCTCAATGCTCTGTTGGACAGATTATGCAGGTAGTTGAATACCAGTAGTAATTACAAGTATTCATTTTTGTGCTAAAATTTCCTAGGTTCTCTACAGCCAGCCACAAAACACTCTGATGGCCCTGGAAGACAGATTTGGCTTTCTTTCTTATATTAGACAAAATGAGCTTTGTTAGAATTATCACAGCTCTTACTATCACACTGAATAGACAATTTCTCATACTCTTATACTTAGTAGTCTTATTAGCAACAATTATTTCAGTAATCATTCTTATTTAATGATAGAGAAATAGCATCTCAACAGCGGGCTGCTACCACTGTACCAGGTAATGTAAGTATGCGAAATAAAATCTATTAATATAATAGCATTACCTGTCTTCCACATGAAGAGTCAGTGCAGAAGCATCTGCTCTGGTACCCAAGCTGTGCAGCGCACACGACTGTGCTCACCAGTGTGTAGTTCCAGGGAGGTATGAGCAAGACTTTAAGCATATTTCACTGAGAGCCTCAGATCTGCAGTATAAATCTGAGGGGGAATCTGGAAATCATGATGTGAGGAATGAATAGGCAGGTTGTTACCAAAAATTTTCATCTTCAGTTACCATGATAGAGTGCCTACTAGGTTTACAGCACAAAAGAGTGCTAACATATTGCATTAGCTGGAGTATGTATATGGATGGATATATTTGTGTATACAAATGCCATCTTCCACCTCCTTCTCAAAGAAAGCTTTATAGAGTTACATATGCCACCATGTGTTAAGTAATTTTTTATGGGCTATAAATGACTTGGCCAAGCTGTGAAATGAAACAGCTTGTTCCACTGCACTAACAGTGCAGGCTCAGTGCTTATTGTCTGTGCAGTAAATGTGCAATGAGCCACTCTCCAAACTAACTGGAATGAAAACACAACATATGTGGTTCTTACACCAATTACTATTCACTGTGTATACTTCCCTGTGATAGGAGGGCTTTATGACAAAGAAAAAGTAAGAAAATAGTCTATTATTTGCACTGCTAAGACAGAAAACATCAGTATTTTTTTTCAGTTTTGTCACCACTTTTAAAATCTTTAGCATGCCTAGTAAAACTAAGCCTGTATTAGATGTATAGGTAATGTCTGCTCCTGAAGTCAGCACCTTATCCTTGAGCTGCTTTTCTATTCATTTTTCCAATTATCTAAAATCTTTACAGACCTGCATCTAATTTTATCCATCTACCTCTGAGGCTTGATTTTTTTCTTTTGTCAAACCAGTTGTCCAAATCACTGAAAGGAAGGAATGAAAAATCACCACCTGAGCAGCTATCTGCCAAAGCAAATGGGGAAGTTCCTAGGTTTTCCTGTAACACAACATGTTCTTTGGCTTACATTTAAATGTAATATGACTGATTTTTTCTCATGTCTGACCTACAAATTTGGCAGAAATTATATAAATAAACTTTTTTTCATGTCACTGCTCCCCAGCTGGTCAGCAGGTTTCCTATCAGGACAATTACTTTTCAGAAATACAATCTTCAAGTACTTTAGTTTCATTGCTTTCATTTTTAGCTCTTGTTCTTAGGAAATACATTGTTCTTACACTATTTTCAAAGCACTCTGTGTATTTTTAATTAGGTTGGGGGATGTTTGCTTAAATCCAAGTAGAGAATATTCTGTTCAAAGATTATTTTCTCTTTGGATTCACAAAAGTAAATAATATAAAAAACCTACTTGGCAATACATTTTTTCCCCTTCTGATACTGTGCTACTTAATATTTCTGAATTATATTTACATTTAATTGATCCTCTTTGTTATATCATTGGGCAAATTTTCTATTATCTCTTGCTACCATCCATGGCAGTCATTTCCCTATCTTAAAGTGATTGCATTATTTCCATTATAGTTTCATCATATTGTAATATAAGCCAAATGGACTTTAATCCATTTCCTGGGGTTTCTAGTGGTTCAAGCCAGAATGTCTAATTCCATGACATCAAATGGACAAAAAGAATAAATAAAACTGTTGTGATATTCACATCTTCGCATATATATTCAGAGTGAGGTGTAAACTTTTTTGTTATTTTGGCACAGAGAGTAAAGGTTGGCTCAGAAGGGATTTTGTCATTTCAGACTATATTGTCAAACACTCAAAAACTTGCATATCAAAACTAAAAAAAGATTAAAACTGTATTTGCCACAGGAGAGGGAAAGCAGCTTAAAATCTGTCATCATTTAAATGAGAAACTAAGAAAAATCTAGCAAAATCCTCCCTGTTTTTGTATAGGTAAAACCCATTTTGTGTTCTCATACTGACATGGAAAAAGAGCTTGCAGACTCACTTGTCCTACTTTAACAGAAAACTTATGCTATATTACACAAAGATTATTGTAGTATTGTGCAAAATACTTTAGAGAACTGTGGTTGTGTCAAATACAGACTTTTAATGGCAGTTTGCAAATTTCTTCTCCCTTTAGCAATACCTTTTCTCCTTGGTAAATCTGCAATAGAGTAGGCTTAAAATAATCAAGGTTCAGGTTGCTCCGTATGTATGACATTAAATAGTTTTCTTCTTTTCCCCGTATGAACTTTTGTCCATCCAAAAGCCAGGGCAAAGTGTGCTTTTCATCATCAAAATTTCTTCTGTGCATCTTTTATGCAGCTGAATCTGCAGCGTCTGATATGTCTCCTTATGTAAGATGCTAAAATTGTGAAAAGAAGACTGTGAATGTATATTTAGACTCAGGCAATGATTTATGGTGAGGATGAAAGGGAGCAAAGGTGGCTGAAGAGAGTTTTGCCTTCTGAGACATGAGGCTGCACAGTTCCCCCTTTCAGATCCAAGCTGCACCTATTTTTGAAGTTCAATTAAAATAAAAAGAATAATTTCAAACATCATTTTAGCTTTCTTTCATTGAAGCTATGCAAAATGAAAGAGCTGTAAATTTGCATTTTGATACTTCTAGCCTAATTTCACTACCTAAAAATCAGGCTTCTAAATCAAAGCCATCCCCTTGCCCTTCAACTGTCACTGAAAAAAAGGCAGGCACCTCCACAAGGCATTTATCCCTCCTAAGATATAAGTTGAAGGAGGTGCTACCCCTATTGACTGCGGAGTCTAGGGAGTTTGAGGTAGTCACCTAAACTACCATGTGATTAACCCTGTCATTAGTTTATTATTCTAAACCGAGTTTTGGGTAATTTTGGTATTTGAATGAATTGCAGAGAGGATGTTGAAAGATTAATCAGCTTAGAACTAAGATTTTCCTTCCACGGAAGTATAAATAAGTATAAATAAATACAAATAAGAGATATCTAGTAGGATGTACTATGAATTAGCTCTGTAACTCTATTGACTTCCCTCAACCCATTGTTATTCTCCCTTTACCTACCACCTGTCAAATACCTACAGGTATTCTGTGTTCGTCTTCCTCATTAAAAGCAATCCTTATAGTCATAATCACCTAAATTGGTTGAATGTGATATTTACAGTTCTCATGGTTTTCCCCCCATTTATTCCAAATGCCACTATGGTACAGGGACCAGTCTCACTAAAATATTGAAAAAATCTTTCTGAAGAAATCTCCATTCCCCTATAATGTCCTTTAGATTACTGACACAGGCAGCTTCTGACAAAAGTGAAACTTTCTCCTCTAATTCATCTCCTCTAACCGTATTGCCTCATTAACCTCTTTCTACTGCCTCATTTTCCTACAACATTTTAGAATGCTACCTAACAGAAATAAAGATGCTTGAAACTGGATTGGTACAAGTCTATGATTTTTATTTTTCATATTTGTACATGTGTGAACTATCAGTGTTATTTTCCCCAGAGATTGCTTTACTTCAGGCCAAGAGTTTTCACACATAACATCAGTCCACAGCCAGCACTATTTTTTTTTTTTCTTCTAAAGAAATGAACCAAATCTCTGAAAGAAGCACACACACATGGAGTTTATATTTTTTCTGGGAAATATTCCACAACTCAAAATTTCAACAGGCAAAAGGCTTTCTCTGTTCTCAGAATGTATTTTGCACAAGAGTTTTGATTCATCTGAAAATAAAGGCTGAACAGTATTTTCCTTCAAATATTTATTGTTTTATCCTACTAAGAATTGTGGGCATACAGGCTAGATTTCTGCACTAGTATATTCAAAATTTTGTGGGCAGTGAGCCTGCTAGCTCTAAGAATCATAACATAAAACTGTCAGCTTGTTCATATGCCTGAGCCTTAAGGTCAGCCGCTCTCACTGCCCACAACATTGTAAATTGTGTTTGCTATGAGCAAAGTTCCTCAATTCTGCTTCTCTTCCTCATTACATGACTGTATGCACATCACATCAGAAAAGACAAGGAGATATTAATGAAAGACCTTAATCTTTGCTCATCTCATAATATGCAGTCTGCTTACAGCAGTTCACATCTTCAGGGTAAGGAGAGGGAAGGAAAAAGAGAGAGCAGCTCCCCCGGGTCATGCCTGCTCCCACCGCAGAGCATCCCTGTATCCCAGAAGGAACCCATTTAGGAGCTGAACCCATAGCATTTACCATTTCAGAGGAGCATGGCTGCCTGCACACAGTATCCCTACCTACATCAGGTAAAGGAGGGAATAAATTGTAATAACACCTGCTCAGGTGCCCCTCATGTATAACACCTAGCCTTCTCACAGGCAGAGGAGAGAAGACTTTGAACATGTACCAAGGACCCTCAGCAGCTGTAACTCCTCTTCAGAGAAGGGGAAAAAGAGGCAGCCTTACCCTGAGCTTTACTTTGTCCCATGACCAGCTGATAGCACCGCGCGGAGCAGACTAGGTAGCCAGTTGCAAGAGAAGCAACAAATTTCAGAACCTGCATGTATGCAGCCTTATCTGTGGAGCTGGGGCACATGTTTATTGAGACAGTCCTATGCCAGTAAACCCAACAACATCTATTTAAAGCACTGTGAGACAGGAGGAGGTAGTAGTTAAGACTGTATTAGATGTCTGATTTTTCTTGTGGAAGGGAACACAAAGGTAAAACCAGCCTACAGAGAAAGTTGTGGCAGTTTTCAGGAAGAAATATGTGGGAAAAAGGTGAAAGACAAAAAGAAGGTAATGAAAAAAACTCAAAAAGGACAGAAAAGGCTGGAGCCTTTAAACATTGGGAGGCATTGTTTATAAAGCTCATCCATCAATATTTTGCAAGAGCTTTGCCAGTAGCTCATGTCCTAGCAAGAGGTTGAAAGGCATTATGCATAGAAACAGCTGGTACTGCAAGTAACTGATGTGATGTGAAAAATTTAAACAAAACAAAACTAAACAAAACAAAACAGCAACCCCAAAAAACAACAGAGAAGAGTTTGCTTAAAAAAAGATTGGAAGGTTTTGGCTGGTATTTTGAATCTTTGGTATCTTTTAAAATAGTGTTGAATACCCTCTTGCTTTACCTTCAGTTGAAGTTGTTTAACTCCAATACTGAAATGTAAATAATAAAAGGCTAGTATTTGCAGTAATACTGAATTATTTACCACAATAAGATAATGTTATCTTGTTTTCCTGAACCACAACTGTCTGCTGGAGGATGGACTTCTGGTTCTCAAAATAGTGTTAAAGGAATCCAGCAGAAACACATTTCTTGCTACAGGCAGAAAACTATGTCTGTATGCACTTCATGGATTATGGTGGAGGAAAACGTAACAAGGGCATAGGTCCTCATCAGCCTTTCTAAGTCTTTGTGTTTTCTCATGGTATTAGGGACCACACAGCAGAGTCCTGTTTATGCTTACATGATCAAAGTCTCTCTCTTTACAGTATACCAAATCTCAGTTACTAAATCCAAATAACTCTTAGAGAAGTAGATATTATCTCCACCTCTGCGATTAGGCACAGAGATAAAGTCCAAGATCACAGAAAGCTACTAATGGATGGGGATCTGGGGACAAAGCCCATGGGGTTTGTTTCCTTTTAGTCATGTCCCATATTTTAAAACTTTTTTGAATCAAGTTCTCAAGAACCTATCTTGGATTCCTTAGATTTTATGACATACTACTACATATTCTAACCTTCTAAATATTGTAAACATACCCTAATATAGCTGAATCCAAGATTATGTTTATTTAATCAATACAGCTACATAAGCAGCATTTGAGTTGCTCAGTTCTGGAAGACATGATACCTCATTACACAGCGTTAGAGAGAACTATGGCTGCACCGAGTCCAGGTCATTAGATACCTATGAGATTAACAGTGGTAAGATGTGTCAAAGAAAATGCCTGTATTCTATCAATGAACACTGTACAGAGCTCTCAGAGGTTCATTAATTTAATCTCTCAGGGTATCAAAACAGATAAAGACCTAAGGAAATGAAATTAGTTCTAACAAAAGAAGTCTTTATTTCTGATCATATGCTTATGATGACACTGTGCTAATCATTATTAATTTCTTCATCTTCGACTAAAAGATTATGGAAATTCTGAGGCTTATTACTTGCTCTTTCAGAATTATAAATGTAACAGATTCAGAAAGAATGATACTTCATGTTATACTCAGACATGATTTAAAGACAAGTTGGGAGACAGTTTTCATTCACTTCAGTTTGCTCATAAGGAACACTCACACAAAATATGACAAGTAGCAAATACCAGAATATACTAATGCAAAAATCTGTGGAGATTTCTTATTCCTAAACATTCCTCAAGAGAACATTTACAGAGTTGCATCATGTAGTCTCATAACTGGCACTTGCAGTGTCACATAATTTCTCTTTGTTGACTTTCTGATCTGGATTCTTTGATTCCCATACTGAATTATTTTAGTTTTCTTCTGGGAATTCTTTTAGCACAGACTGATTTGCTCCTTCTGAGACAAAACCCAGGTTCTGAAAATAGTCTGCCCATCTCCCCACAGCGTGGAGGACATGTTTATTTCCCTGAGCTCTGTACTAACTGTCAGCACTAACACAGCTGGCCCTGCACTGCCAAATACTCCAATGTTTTCCCTTGGCATCCCCCAGGGCAGCATCATGCTCTCTATATACCACCATCATCATGCTACAACAAGACAACTCTAATTTTCTCAGGCTCTTTGCAGTAAAATGAAAAAAAAAAAAAAAAATAAAAAATTTGTGTGCTCCTGCCACAGGGCAACAAGATGTGGGTCAGAAGACATAGTGCTAACAACAAAGCAGTGTGGATGTGTCTGGTCTTCTTTAAAGGAGCTTGTCTGCAGCAGTAGAGCAAGATGTTGTTCTGCACCAACATTGGGAAACCTGGGATTGCTCTCTAGGATGGGTGCTTTCATAAAAGTGGAAGTAACATGAGTATTCATAAACAGAAAGTGTAGAAATAAACCCTGAAATAATGTGCATTCTTCTTAAAATGCAGCCATCTCTCTGAACACACACAAAAGGAAAAATAGGAGGAGAAATCCTGCTAAAAGAAACCATGGCTCTGTGTTCCTTCCTTTTCTACATACATGATGGATAAGGCATGCTAGTCCTATAGATTGTAGCCACAAAGTATATGAAAGTAAAGCTGGATGTTTTGTTTTTGTTTGGTTGGGGTTTTTTGTTTGGTTTGTCCTGCTTATTTTTTCCAGCATCTGAGTTCTTTGATTGAGTAGTAAGAGGATGATCTGGGCTGTAAGGAATTAAAAAAACCAACAACAAACCCCACCCACAACCCCAAATTAATATTGCCATGCTCAATAGGCCAGGCTCACTGCAAGCTGCTCGGAAGGGCCTTTCTGTGATTTTAAATCCTTTACCATAAAGTGTATGACTCTTGAAGTTCCAGAAGAGCATTTCCTACTTATTTTGGAAATAATAATTCTGTTATAAACCTCATTTGGAAAGAAAAATGCTGGGAAACAATTGTCACTATATATATATATTCCCCACTCCCCCACTCCCCCATTTTATTTCTAATTCCACTGCTCTAATACCCCCAGTCACTTTTCTGGAACAAGAGGAGCCCATATTAACTTATACACAACCATGGAACAAAATGCCACTTTATGCATTTTCTCTAATTCTGTTTTCTGTCTGGCACCCATTCAGAAATTACTCTAGTATGATGCTCATCAGTTAGCAGCATTTAGGCATCTCACATTTAAATTTCCAAGTTTAACCTACTCACACTTGATCCATCTATGCAAGTAGACATTGTTAATCTCAGAAGGCAATTCAACTTATTCTAAGAAAAATGTGTAATTTAGGTCATAAATTTACATTTTGACAATTGAACTGAATTTCTGCCATTGTCCAGTGAGATTTACCTGCTCATTTAAATGCACTCCTGAATTAGCCCTGATAACACAGATCAATGAGAAACAACTATTTACTACTGTCTTGGGCAATTTTGTTTGACAGCAGGCATCTGATCAAAAAGGAATGGGAGCACAATCCATAGGTATCAATCCCTATAAGCTGACAACAGTGAAGATGACACATCCTATGATTTACATCAGCAGTCATTTAAGACTAATAGCAGAACTAATTAACCTTCCACAGTGCAAAATGTGACAGTTCTACAAGAGCAACAGCTTCTGTTGCCATCACCACAGCAAATTTAAACCCCTTGACTTCTCAAATACCCTGCAGCAATTTCGTTAATTAACAATCACCTTTTAAATGTTAATGGATTTTTAATAAATTTGGTCCTATAAAAAAAAGGTGTACTGTCATGCAAAAAACACTAATGTATTTAATCATAGCTATATATTTTTAGGAATTGATTAGCTACTGTTAACATGTTCCTAACGTGAACACAATGCTGCTGTGCATGCCTGTGGTCCTCTTGCGGTACATCAGTAAGTCTGCATTTGATAAATATGTAACAGGTAAAATATCATACAAATTCAGCTTAAATATTTCTTATCTTTTTCAATATTTACTCTATCATATGTTTGTAGAAAGCAATATCATCTTTTTTCCAGTACTTGTTTCCTGGGCTAAATAAGAAAGTAATGGGTTTAGTGCTTTATTATATGGGTCTCTAAAACTGTGATAATCATGGTTTGCACCTCTTTCACCTGGAATTCATCTTTATTGAGGCAACTATTAATATTCAAGTTACAAATTATTTTCCAGGATCTTAGCCATATTAGTACTTTCCTAGAAAGATATGCAATGTCTCTTTCACTGTATTTATTTTTTTCAGAGTTGCATTGTAACATTTGTTTATCATCACCCAATGTACCAAAATACCCACAATCAGTTCCATTCACACATCACTTATGACTGATGTTTTCTAAACTTATAGAAGAATGCAAAACGTTGTGACTGGGCTCTGTGTTTTGAGCTATTTCTACCAATGCAATCCTCAGGGTCATCCAATCCCATGACACCCTGAGCAACTTTATTTATTTCTGTCATATAATGAGAGAACATTCATGTCTAGCTCAGTGCACTGTGAACTCTCTCAACAGTTCATAGACAGTTCATTATTAACACTTCCCCTCATCATTGTATCTCTATTTCCATTTAAAGAATCAACTCCACAAACCAGTGTACATTTGCTCGTTTCTTACACAACTGTCAAAGCAAAGATAGAACAAACATACATGAGAAAGAGGGGAAAAAGCCATGCCACGGAAGGAATCTCTTCTCAGCCTTCAAAATTCTGCTAGGTTTTGAAATGGCGATTTATTTTAGTACAATGTTTCATAAGGCTGGTGTTAAGGCTTCTTCACTGCATGCTGTGGGAGAAATGAAAATTAGTACAAGAAGTGGGAGAGAGCTATCATGCTTCATGAGCTCACAGCTGGAGAACATTGTTTTCCCCATAAGGCTTAGGGAAGCAGGATTGTTTGTTGTAAAGAGTGTCTGGGGATACAGAATAGTCCATGGAAAATTTCCAGAGGCTGAAAAATGGTGCTGAAATTTTCAAACACATTCTGATTTACTGGAACCATTCTCCTTTTTTCTAGCTCACAATGGCACAAGTACATCCAATCTACCTGATCTTGGTTTAGGTTGAATGCACATCTAAGTGACAAAAAAGTTACTAAGGCAATCAAGAAAGAGGAGGGCCTCATAACTGTTGCAAATAGATCTTAAAGGACAGAGAGGGAATAAATTAAAGTAAATAAGCCAAACATATTTTCCAGAAAAGGCTGTGGTTGACTAAAGATTGCTTGAAACTAACGTTAGGTTTGTGCTACAGCTGTCCATGCTGGGCTTTTTTCATGGTCAAGCACTGGAGCCAGTATTGATCAGAAAGCCAGATTTATGCAACATCTTTCGGGTATGTCATGTCTTCATTAGTGATTTTGGTAGTTTATACGCAGAGCAGAGGAGGCATTATAGTTTTTTCTTGTATCTGTTTCCAGTCATTCGAAACACACAGTTTAGCCAAGCTAGACCCACTGGGCACTCAATACTTTCCAGAAAAAAGGGCATTGTAACAGATTAATGAATAACAACGGGAATATTGTTGGCCTTTCCTTCTTTGATCCTGATGACCCATGATTTTTTTTCTGCTGCCGTCACAAGATGAGGGCTCCATTCTCTTTGCACAAACATGCAGCAGAAAGCAAGCTGCTATTATTGCATGTTCAAACCTATAGGAAGTGTTCTGTGATGATTAAATATGGTGAAAGAATCACCTGCCTCCTAATAGGTCCTCTCCCACAAACTTTAAACACTGACCCAGCTGAAGCCCAGTTGCAACCTTGTTATTGACTGTAACTAATTTAGATTCTACCTTCAGTTCATAAGGAGTGTTGGAGGCCCAGGTAGTAGCTGGGATTACTTGTTATTAAATTTTTTATTAATGATCCCCCCAAATATTTTAAGTAGGAAAACCAGTAGAATGTATGATTGCTCATGGACATCTGTGAAACTACAGCTGGCATTTTTAGTGGGGATTATTCAAATTTGGTTATCCATTTGTGATACAAGTAAGTAATCTCTAAATGCCACTTGGTATCTTTCTACTCTTTAAGAAAGAAGCTTCTCCAGATGTATCATAATCGTTAACTTTCTGCAGAATTTCTTTGCTCCTTGCAACATCTTGGCACCAGCTTCTAGAATTTCCGGGTAATACGTTAAAGCTCCAGCCTGCTGGCACCAGAAACTAGGAAATAAAGACTCCCAGAGGCTTAACAGTTTGGTTTCTTTTTAACTAATGAGAAGAGGAAGGTGAAATAATATTTTACAGTAGCAGGACAATGGCTATAGAAGCACAAGCCCCTCTACAACACGGTGCTATTACAGACAGCACTTTGCTGAGGGCATGGGCTCTGCTTACCCCACCGTACTCATTTAGAAGGTGTAGCCCTGCACTGCTCTGCCTGGCTGCAGCGAAGCCTTGTGGGAAGACAGAGAGGGGAAAGGCGAAACAGCATTGCCTACATTTCATTCTCCACCTGCTCTCCGTCTCTGGAGTGATTTAGAGTGAAATCCATACAATGTAGGAATAATGGGTCTGGATTTGTGCCCACATAAGAAGGGAAATCACCTTTACTTCTAAAGGTCACACTGGGTGCTTACTTCCCTGTAAACAGTGTGACTGATATTGCTCTATATACATAAGAAGGTGAAATGAAATGCTAACTTCACCAAAGTCTTAATTCATTGCCTTTCAGTATCTTTCTTTTTAACACTCTACTGAATGTTGTCTTTTTTTTTTTTTTTTTTTTTTTTAAGAGATAACTTCAGAATCTTGTAGTAAAGGTTTCTGGAAAAGTGAATTGTGGTGACCATTACATGACTTGTAATGACTCCTAGAGAAATCTGTATTCTTGGGAAAAAAACTCCTCTGAAGCAAATACATCTGAAGCATATGATCTAGTTATAAAAGTGTACTGCATGTATCTACCATTTGTTCAGCCAAGCAATACAATATCCTTATACCCCTGACTAAAAACCATAAGCTGTCCTGAAAAAAAAAAAAAAAAATCTAAAAAACCACTCAAACTTTAACAAAGAACTGACAAAAAACCCAGAAAACTCTGCTTCTTTCCAAGTTAGAAAGATACATTCAGTTTCCTTTTACATTAATGAGGGTTGCTTTTTCTGCTTTTCCAGGTAAAACACAGGTTATGGGTGAAATCAAGATTGCATTAAAGAAGGAAATGAAGACAGATGGAGAACAGCTGATAGTAGAAATCCTTCAGTGCAGAAATATCACATACAAATTTAAATCTCCAGATCATCTACCAGGTATCACACAGAAACCAGCTTCATGATAGTTTGAAAACATTAAGTAGGATGTATCTGAAGTCATTTAACATCACCACTAAAATGGGAAAGAAAATTACTTCTTAACCAGAATGACATATTCTATAGGATTCTTTTTGAAGTGCTTTTTTTCTATGAGCAACTTTGATGAAAGCAAAAACATTTTGTAGAAGCAAATTAATGCTCAGAAGCTAATCCTCTTTTTAATTTATTTTTGATTGTTAAAAATTAATCCTTTTTAAACTTTAATAAAAATTATAAATCCCTAGGTTATTAAAGAACAATGATATCTAGTGAAAAATTGTATTTTGGTGAAAAAGCTTTTTAAAAATTAAACAATCAGGTTAATAATAATATTTTCATACGGACATAAAGACATAAGGGTATTTGTTCCTTTAATGATGGCACTGTAAACACAAAGTAATTCCCTTGGATTTAGTGCTGTGGTTCCATTTCTAGACCTTGTGAATGAGAATAGAATGTGGCTCTGTAAAGTACTATGCTCGGTTTCTTCACAACACTTCCCTTCTGTTGAAAACATTAGCAACAATGATTATTTAAAAGCTTCTGTATTTAACTCATTGAACTGTTCTTCCCCAGACCTGTATGTGAAGCTGTACGTTGTCAATATCTCTACCCAAAAGAGAGTAATTAAGAAGAAAACCAGGGTATGCAGGCATGACCGAGAGCCTTCATTCAATGAAACGTTTAGATTTAGCTTGAGTCCTGCTGGGCATTCTCTTCAGGTAATTCTGCATTTAATAAAAACCTAATTTTGGACATTGTCCACACTCTGCTATGGGCATTTGAGATCAATCTTCTACCCCAGTTGTTTGCTGAAAAGAGAAAATTACAAAGGAAATAACACAATTACATAATAATGGAAATATCAGGCTGAAGGAGACTTTAAAAGAGGGTTTAATCTGTCACCCCACACTGAGGAAGGGCACTTATAGACTGGGCCTGAAAGCTTTAGGCTTGATCTGTTCTTCAAACCTCTGAGAAAAGGAGGTTATGCATGCCTTCTGAAAATAATTTTCTGTGTATTTAGAAAGTTTAATATAATACCTAACTTAAATATGCCATATTTTTAAATTAACTTCACTTATCCTTAAATATCTTCACAAAGCACAGAGGAAAACTGACCTGCTTTCTTTTTATAAAAAAAGTTTGCACACGGAAAGATTGTTATCATGTCTCTCATTTTCCTAAGTAAAGAGGAAAGGCTAAGTAAACCATATTTCTTTAATATGTCCTGTTCCCTAAATGCCTAATCATTTTATCATTCTCTCCAGTTCTTCAACTTCTTTAAAAGTTGTGGTGCCTAGAATTAGACACAATAGTTATAATCTTGGACATTGTGAAATTACTGATTATGCCAAGTCAAATAAATATTCTCTGTGTACACTGTAAAGGAGATGATGGTATTTTCTGTGGCACATCAAATGATGTATGGAACTGATTCAGGAAGACTCCCTCTCCTGCGTTTTAATTGCTTAGACAGATTTGAACATTTGGTCAGATTTGCTTTTTCAGATGGGTAGGATTCACTTTAACTACCCTAATTTACTTTCACATGTGTAGATAACTAATATAAGCCATATATTCAGGTTTCTTCTAGTCAGTGGAGAGGGATGGACAATTCCAAGGGTATCTGCAAACTAATCTTAAAAGTACGTGGGAGGAATTGTTGGGCATACAAGCATCCACTTAATGTACATTTAAATTTGGAAGACTGACATAAACAAGCCAGCTCCATTTTGATGACTAAAGTTAGACTGAATTATCTAAGTGCCTACATTAGGCTTATTTGTTGTATCATTAATTTTAAAGCCAAAATGGATGCTGCTTACAAAACAAGGCCAACAAAAATAGATACTCTTTTCCCTGTGTTAAGGTGTCCTAACACCCTTATTGATTCGATAGACTCAGTAAAAGTCTACTTAAGATGTTATATTACCTGGGAAAATCCAGAGTGGTCAATAAAGTCTTGCCAAAGTTTAAGAGCTAAAATACCTGTAAAAACTTTGCTTGCCGTGGTAGTTTGAAGAGGAAACCATAAGGGGTGGGAAGACCAGTAAAGAAGAAAGCACAGAGTCCTATGGAAAAAAAATCCCTCAAGTTATTAAGGAGGGAGATAGTGAGGGAGGTAGCCATAGGAACAGTCAGCCTGAGACTTGGCAATATTTCCTCAGAAACTCTGTGATATGTACCAGTGCTGCACACCAGACCAAAGAGAATGAAGACTGTAAAAGGAGCAGGGAACAAGTTTAAAACAAACTGATTGGACAAATTCATGGGCAAAATGCCTCATAGTCTGTTAAATACAAACATGCCACTTGTGAGTAGGAACTCAATGATCTACAGATCATAGTAGGTACTTTGGGAAAGTGGCACTACATGATTGTCTTGTTCTTATATTCTGCCTTATACACTGCCCTATATACTTTCAGAAGCAGAATATTTCCTTGGAGAGATCTTTGATCTAACTCAGTACATACGTTTGTATATGCTCTTCATACTTATCAGTCAATTTGTTCCTGTGACAAAGCATGAAGTTTGCCGATTTGAATGCTGAATTCAAGTGATGAACATTTAGGGGCAAAGAGATAGACATTGTTGAAAGAGATTCAGGGGAGACCTACATGAAACAAAGCCAGAATGTATAGAACAGAGATGGAATTTGGAGATTAAGGCAGGAAATAATATCAAAGAGAGGGACTAAAATGAGATCAAACATGGTAATCATAGAAGGTACATTGTAAAGAGACACGAGAACCAAGCAGAGGTAGAAATTAGGACAAGGGTCTGCACTCTAAAAATTAACAACAAAAGCTATGAATATTAGCAATAAAAATAGGACCATGGACTATTGAAAAAAAAATAAAAAAAAACAGAAGAAAGAAGAAAAGAAATGCTAGAATTTTCTGGTCAGGAGTATTGAGAATAAGGAGAAAGAAACAACCCTGAGACTAGATGATTCAGGGTAACAACTCTGGGATTTAAAGCCTGGAGCAGGGAAGAAACAAGGCTGAGAGACAGACAAGCTGGAGAAGACAGATACTAGGGATCCAGCTGGGAAGAGTGGAGAAAAGGATCAGGGATAGAAGTGATGAAAAATTTGTTAGAAATTTTTTATGTCCCAAAACTGTTGATGTGTCATTTTAACATGTTTCAGACAGGCACTTGCTTCAGCCCCTGTCAGCTTGTTTGCTCGCTTCCCCGATTTCCCTAATCCCTGGCAACCCACCTGGGTTTCCTTCTAGAAGGCACTAAGCTCCTGGCTCCTTCACCTTGTTCCTTAGCTGGCTCCTGACTGACTGGCTTGCTGCAATTAGAAATACATAATGTCCTATGTGAGGGTAATAAAAAAATGGAAGAATGTTTTTCACAGATGTTCTGGTTGGCTTGCCAGCTTCTAGACTGTCCATTTCTTCAGGAAACACTGAGCCAGATGACCTAGAAAGCCACCAAAAGTAGAGGCAGGCTGCCTATTTTCCCCAAGAATGGGCTTTCTAATGAGAGAGGTGAAGTAGAGTTCCCTAACAGTTCATTGCCTAAAGGTCATTTTGTCATTCCACTTCAAACCTGTTGACTAATGGGCATGTAGGTGTCTAAGCTGTCTGGGTACATAACTTACTTGCCAACTGATATCAAAATTGGCCAGAGAACAGGGAGGATCATCCAGGAACATTATTGCAATTTTTTTTTCCCATTGTAATATAAAGTTTGCACTGTTACTTTGTTTCCCAAATCAGAACGGAAAACTTTTTAAATTGTTGAAGGTCTTGATTGCTGGAAACTATAGTTCTTCTGCAGTTCTGTTGCATGTCTACTGCTGTATGGTCTCTTCCAGCATCTCAGTGGAATACAAAATCCTTGAGTTCTGCCATTCTTCTGTTAGCCTAGGTCTTTGAAACCAAGCAACAGAATGCCCTATTTTCTCTCCTGCTGGTTCACACAGAGGGTGACAGCCTCCTACTGTTACCAGTTACCTCCCTTGCTCATTGCCAGAGGTCTGCTCAGTGACCGTGAATATTACAAACCTGCTGCTAATCCTATAATGGAAATTAAGTTTTTTATGAGTTGTTTTTCTTTTTGAAAATCTTAGGAAGGTGATAAAAAAAAGAAGCATTGAGCTTGTTAATTCAGTTCCTCAGTAATTAAGAAATGCTAAAATTCATCTGAATGTGTAACTCTAACTGACCCCCTGAAGTGTATATATTATCAAATGTATTTCTCTTCGAAACACATAGAATGAACCTAGAGATCCACAGAATGAATCAAGTCCTTCAGAGAAGTCTGTTACTTGGATGACATGAATCTGCTTACGTGGAAAACATGTGCTGGCGTGATATGGCAGGGAAAATCTTGAAGACCCAGCCTGCATAGGTCACATAAGTGTTGGGGCTATTCCTTGCCCTTCCCACTCTCTGTAGCTGGGCAAGTGAAAGCCATAAGACCAGAAGCAATATTGTGGCTCTCAGCAGAGACACAGCAGGAAGGAGATTTCAGACCAAGTCTACATTTTAGCTTGGACTACTGCTTGCTGAGGTCAAAAACCAGAACTCTGGACTTTCTCACACGCTAGTCTGCTCTCATTTACACCCTATATATGCAGGGCACCCTCTGACTCCCATGCACTTAAAAAGGGCTGGTACTTTGCCTGCATAAAGCTTTACCCTGTAACTTAAAACTTGACCTTGTGTTTGTCTTTGGTAACCAGCAGGTGAACAAATTGTCATCCAGTTGCTACATCCCATGATAATAAAATCGAAGAGAGGGAAGGTTCCGTTTTCACGGGACTTTCTTCCGATTGGAAAGATGACTATAGAAAGGGTTATGGACAGGGTTTCTTTCCTCCTCTGTAGGTACAAAACCAGAGCTCAACATTTCTGAATTATTCATGTTTGCCAGCAAATGCAGTATGTTAAAATGCACAGTGATAATTATGTTTATAATGATAATTATGTTTTATTATTATTATATTTCCAGATTCTGCTTGTCTCCAATGGAGGGAAGTTTATGAAAAAGACACTGATTGGAGAAGCTTATATCTGGCTTGACAAAGTGGACCTAAGGAAAAGAATAGTAAACTGGCACAAACTGTTGGTCAGCTCCACACAAACACACTGAGCAGAGCTGTCTGCTTAGGGCACAAAACCTGCAGAGTCTGCTATAAACAGCATTACTACAGGACTATAGTTTGATATCATTGTGTTTAGCTAGTCTTTCAGAATACAAAGTAGAAAAGAGCAGTCTCTGGGCTACATAGCACACTTAAATGAGGGCTAGTACACTTGTTTTGCTGCAAGAGACAGCAAAGTAAAAGAAAACCTGGGTCCAGAAGTTAAAGTGAGGCTCTATGAAACGAAGACTGATATGAGGGCTCCGTGTTGTTGGACTCTGTGAAGAGAGTAACTGTGAAGGAAATAACGAAGGCTGGAAGGCAGGTGTTAATGCAGAGTTCGGCTGCAGCTGGAGGTAGTGTGATGGAAAGAGCAGTCTGGTTTTCTGTGCAACCAGAAGGAGATCATTTTATGCAAAAGCACCTAGGGTGACCGATTTTCCAAATCTCACTTATCAGAAGTGCAAAACTTGTTCCTCTGCACCTTAGGATCTCTGATAATTTGCTGTAGTGAGATTATGCCACTTGACACAAACAGCAAGGTGTTTGCAAGAGTGGTAATGTTATTTTACATTACTTTTTTCCTTTCTTTTTCTTTTGAAAACTATGCTGTGGAGACTCAGTTCTGATTGTTTCCTTTGTTTCTGTCATTAAAAATGAGTATAAACCACTGTCCTAGAATGTAATGGATAAAACTGTATTAATGGTCTGTAACTTAGGATGTGGTTTTAAAGAGAAAGGACAGAACGTAAACTGCACTACATCAGGAAGAAAAAATGCTCTTTTGATGTCAGTGACACTGTACTTCACCCTACCCTTTGAATCAGCAGTTTTTGAAAAGTTTGGAATTGAAGAGATTTAAGCACTGGGACTAAGACAATTATTTCAACTAGTCCTTCCATTTTTCAGCAACAAGTCTTATTCTGAAACTGTACAGAGACAATGAATTCTAGGTTATTTTGTGGGCACTTCAGAGCAGTAGACCCACCGTGCTAACAGCAGCCCACTCAGTGCAGGGCTCTGTATCAGCACCAGTGACACACTTGAAATCTAAGGGGAAGGGATAGCAGGGCGGATACTACCTGGATGCTGTTGCATTAGAGAGAATTGAGAATAGCCTTTTGCTGTATCAGGTGAATGTCTGAGTATAGTCCACTCAACATCATGGCTTCTCTAGTTAGGAAAGAAGTAAATAGGAGGGTAACTTGCACCATTTAAGACTGTGTCAGCACTTCCACGCTTAAAAGTCCCACTTTCAGGGGCTTGAAGCCAAGCAGTTAGCTGACTTGGGAATGGCTTAGGCTGGTTGTCATATTTTCCATTGTACCATTTTTAAAGAAGAATCCAGGAGGCATTTTTCTCCCTTTCCTAAAAGCATAGCAGTTTCTTTAAAAAACAAGAATCAGTATGGTAAAATTATTTAATGTACGTCTTCTTATATTTTCTGAATATATGTAGTACACTTCCACGTGTTGTGCAAGACCAACTGAAAATATTCTTCTGGAAAATAATGTGTGCTTTAAAAAGAAAGAAAAATAAGGCTCAGTTTATTCAGAAGCTGGACTCACCATGAAAATCTACACCATTTAATCTGGTGACACTTCCCACATACAGCTTTTGATTTATCTTTGTCAACTTAAAATAGCAGAGTGGAAAAGGAATATGAGAAGAAACACACAGAAGATTTTAATGCTACACACACCAAGGAAACACCTGTTATCGATCACCTGCTGGTAGCCTGCTTAACTTGCAAGCAGAGCAATCTTACCAAAATCTTATTAGCTGTCTTAAAAACACAACATCACTGACAGTGGAAGTAGGATGTGTGCTTTAATGTTGAATTTTATGCTTTCACCACTATATGTATACCCTACCTCTCATATATTTTAAAAACAGTCCTCTGGAGTTATTGTAAACATTCTATATGTTTTGATGTTGTGTATGTTTTTATAAGAAGATAAATACTTCACAGAAAAAATCCCTGATTGAACCAAAAAATCCTGTGTGGATATATTTGACATATGTGTTGATCTTCTGGTGGGTTATTTTGCATTCCTGATGGCTATAGCGCGTTCTTTCTTTGAAAAAAAAAAAAAAAAAAAAAAAAGTCCAGTTTCAATTGCTGTGTGAAGTACAAGCCATGAGGTGTTCAGTTTTGTGCAAACTGCTGGTAATTTTGTTCTTGCTAAGATTTATTGTAAAGACAGCAAGTCACGCTGGTAGTTGCTATGGAGATTTCCAGCAGGAACGAGCACTATCTGGCTGCCTTACTGGGAAGCCTGTAATCATCACTCTTAATTGAGAAAGTGGACAGGCGTGCTTTGCTCTCACACACATACAAATGTGGCCAATATTTTTATAAAATAGTTGTGTTGGGTGGTATAGCTGCAGCTGTATGGAACAGCTACCTTTGTGGGGTAATCGGCTGTTGGCAACTTTGATTCTCTGAACAACACACAAAATGTTTCTGCATGTTGAAATGGCAGTTTCGGACTCCGATCATGAAACACAAAGAGTAGAGTTTGTCAGGAATGTGGCACAGTCCTGGCCAGCTACAGCAAGGTCAGGGCTCCTTTGGTGTCAGCCGGGATGGGCTAGTGACAGACCTGGGCCCAGGCTCTCCATCTATTCCCAGGCAGCATCATTCAGAGGTCAGAGGATACTTCCAAAGTGTGCCAAGTTCCGTTTTTTGACCAAATTTCTAGGTTGTACTGGAATCACTCTATGCAACAGATTCATGTTTGAATGCATTCTTTTTTTTCTTTTTTTTTTCTTGTTTTATGAATGAAGTCAGGAAAAACTCTCTTGTGACAATATTTTTTAAAAAATAATCAAACAAGGTCTATTAGTATTTTTTTACTTTTTTGTATATATCTCAGTATATTTTTTTCACTTTTTTCTCATTAATTTTTGTTTTTTTTATCTGGCCAAAAGTGTTTAGATGTGGCAACAGCTTTTATTATATCTGAGTGATTGCTTATTAATGAGTTCACACATTTCTACAATTGCTTTGAAGACATATATTGCAGGAAGGCAATAGCAGAGACATTTTAACTTTTGTTATTCATAAATCTGCTGAGTCAACAGAGATTGAAGCTGCTTCTTTGTTCAAGGCCTTGTATAGTGGAAACAAGCTGAAAAATGAGAAAAAGCACAGTGTGTGTGTTTACAAATGACAGGGATTTCTAATGTTATCATTATTATTATGCATAAAATAAGCAGCAAAGAGCCACTTTTTTTTTTCCAGGTCAAAACTAGACATGAGAGTTTCTATGATGAATGTTGAGCTAGTTCTTTATCATTACACTTTAAAGGGATAGTATCCAGGGGCAATGAGTGCTGCTTCTTTATTATTACCCATGTTTTTACATTACATGGATCCTGTGTGGAAGAAACAAAAACCCAGTCCAAACCAGCTGAAGTCAGTAACAACCAATCTATTGACTTAAACTGGCTTTGAATCAAGACCTAGGAAATATTTGCATGGTTAGGCTGTGGGATATGGTAGCTGGTAACCAGCTGATATTGATTCCTACCTTTGAGGATGATGATGAAGAAAAAGAAGACATCTATTATATTGTAAGCTAGTGTGTGCCCAATAGAGATTATTTAATTAGGATTTAGTTTCATGGAGATATCATAAAGATGTTAATAGTATTTTTTTAAATTATTATTTGAATCATAACTGACACTATTTTTAAGTAATTTATTTTCATTGCTACAATGTTGGATGTCCCAGATTCATTATGTGAGTATATATCTAGATATGTACATACCTATGTGAATAACAGAGAAAATTTGCATTTGTGTGAGTGTAACTTATAAAGGTAATGAAACAGAGAGGAAATTTAGTGTAAGTATCCACCTACATTATATTTAAACCCTAGTCCTACATGCCTTGTGAATTTTCAGTACACCTGGCATGTAGGATCAGTTGCTCTTTATGAATACATGTTGCCTTTAGAAGGAATATAGAAGGAATAAGTGAAACCGGATACTCTCTCTTTAAATCATAAGAAGCATTTTAATGTTTTCTATATGTTCTGGTTTATTATTTTAAAAAGATTAATAAGCAAATATATTGATGAGCTCAAAAGTTATAATATATATAGATATCCATAACTCAAAAGAGATGATTTGAGCAAAAGCCGTTTTCTTAATTTGTTACCCTGTAAATAAGTATACATTTTTGTAAAACAAACTGAGTTTAAATTATTAACTCCATCTGACGTCCAAGCATGTGAATGTGTCCTTATTTGATTGTATCTTATAGATGTTCAGTGACGTGCTCAGGTGCTCAACAATGGCTGACTAGCGTGTGTGCTGTCATGCTACGGACAATGTGTACAGCATACCCAATGTTTAAAAAAATGCAAAAACACCAAAAAACCCACAAAACCACAAAAAAAAAAATTAGTCTTTGGAGAAATGTAATGTTTCCACAGTGAATGTTGCATGCATAGATGGTGGTTTGTTGATATTCATTTTGGTTTGAATTTCTTTTAGTTTTCATTTTGCTTCCAGATTCATCAGGAAAAAAAAAACAGATTTATTCTAAAAGTTGTAAAAACTGAAGCAAAACCAGTATGAGAATTGTATAAAAATGCTTGTAAATCTGTCTCAGTTTTCACTTTATGTATAAATCCATGTCATGGTTTTGTGATTGTATACAGGATGTATCTTGAGAACTTATGCAAATTGTGCTGTATAAAGGCTGTTATCCCAGTCTGACAAATAAATATTTAAAATATCTGGTTTGGTTTCTTTTCCCTAATTAATAGGAAAATCTATTTTGCTGGCTCGAATTTACCATTTGTTGACCAGAGTGGTTTTATTGTAATGCTGTACACACCGCTCATAGTAATCTGTCCTATCTGGGCATTAGCACACCTCCCAGGGCATCACTGATGTCCCATGGTTCATTTTGAAATAAGGAACAGTTAGTTCATTAAAGGTTTTCTTCAAACAAGTCAGAACCAGAATCGACATGCAGCTTGTTGATATCTGCACACAGATTCATCTCTGGCATCCTATATAGACAACAAATAAATGTGCATATGTCAGCACAGTTTAGCAATGCACAGGGTTTTGTCTCCTTGCTGCGCAGAAAAAATGAATTGAAAATATAGCCTAACTCTGTACCCTTTTAAGTTCCTGACAAAGGCAGAATAAGAAAGCATCTGATAAATCCTAAAGGGATTTTCTGGGTCTTTCCTCCAGCAGAAAGGTTTCCAGGAACAGTATCTTTTAGACCTTATTATAAAGAAGAAATGAGTTTCTTTCAGCAATCATTTTTATATTACTGAATTGTGCCTGACTTGTAAAGATTCCATGAGGTTTTCCCATAAAGCTTGCATTTCTGAGCCACATCTAGACCTATATTTATTATATTTATGTAGTTTCCCTCTTTGATATGAATAACAAAAAATCTGTACTCCCCAGGTAAGATAAAGTGGTGTTTGAGTCTGGCACCTGGAACACATAGCCTGGATTTTTTTCTGTCAGTTGGTGCCCTTTTCTCAAAAAATAATGTAGTGAGAAACAGGCAACAGCTTTGAGGATGCCTGAAGAAAAGAGGTGCCCTTTTTCACATTAGCCGTGACAGAGGCTAACTTCTACTAATGTCCATCAGGAGCCAATCCCTAGTCTTCCGAGTACTTGCCTTAATCACAGATATAAGTTCAGGGTACCTCTCTCTGAGGAAATAGTAATGGCTACAACCAATATTTCACCCCACGCTCAACCCCACTTCTCAGCATCCTCTTTTATTTTGGTGAGGAAGCTCCTGCACAGCATGGTGGCCTCTAGAAATGGTTAGAAAGCATTTCTGAAGTGTTAAGAACTTAATGGGACAGAAAGCTGACTGGAATTAGCTGCCATGGAAGCTGTAGCTTTATCTGAATCTAGCTTGAGGAAACTAGCTTATGGAAAGAAAATCCCAGTATCCTTTCATACACACAGAGAATTAATAAATAATATGGCTCTTTTAAAATAATTAAGAGTTTAACAAAAATGTGTGTTTACTCAGTTAAAGCACTCAGCAAAGTGCAGAGCGTGCATGAAATATTTCCTCACAGTGCTATTGTGGGTTTTAAGCCAGCTGCTGTACATGGTATACGATGTGAAACTGGGAATTCGGCAGTTCATGGAATGTTTGTAAGATACAGTCTGAAATTAAAGCTTGTATAGAGAGAAGTTGCTGAAAACTATACACAGAGATGCAGGTTAGCATTCTGGCTCTGAGGACAGGTCCCTCAGTTCTCAGACACTGGAATCAAACACCAGACAGTCACTAAGTTCACAGCGTGAGAGAGCCCCAGGACTCCAATCCCCGCAAACACGGGGCTGGGCTGCCCCTCGCCGCACCGAGGCACTGCAGCCACCTGCCACCGGCACTGCTGCTACAGCTGCTTGAGCAGCTGTGTGCTGTGGGTTTTATTATTGTTTTTTTTAATCAAAATAGGCCTAACTTACTCCCATCTCTTCCAAATGAAGTGACATAGGAGGGACACTTGCTGCTGTATTCTGTCCTCACTTCAGTGCACTCTCCCTTCAGGACTTTGTTCTTGGGCCCTCTCTTCTTACACGTTTTACAGATTTGTCGACTCAACACACTTTGGTTTCTCTTATATTAGTAACTCAGGCATGTCTGGACATAAGAACTTATACTTTTAAATTGTTAAAACTGTCTCCAGCAACTGGGGGTCTCCAGGCATATGGTCCTGACCATGAATCCCCATGTGCTCTGGGAGGTCACAAGGGCTTTCTTCCCACGGACCACTAAGCGGTTGAGGTGTAGCAGAAGTTACTGCTCCCCAGTTATGCCAACATGCAAAATAGTACTTGTAAAAAAACTAGAGACAGGGTTCACCCTTTTCCCTGTAGGCCATCTGGAATGGACTGGTTCATGCTTAAGTGTCTCAAAAAAAGTAACTGCCAAAATCAGCTATTGAGAGAAGTATCTGGCATTAGATGTCTGTGTGTCACTTGACATGTCAGAGCTGTGTCAAGGGATATACTAACAACAAAAAGGTATGCACAACTGCAAGACAACACTCCAGCTTGTATCCTGTGTGGAACTGATGCTCACTGAATATCACATTATATTTGGAAAAAAAATAATGGTACAACAGTCCTTAGAAGACATCGCAACTTGGAGCCATCCAAAAGTTTCAGGTGCCATTTAAAAAAACTCAAAGGGTGTGTAACCTAAAACCACAAAAAAAATTCAAGAGAACTACTATTACTGTGTTCCCCTCCTTCCCTTTAGCCTGGCATGGATCCACAAACAACAAAAATAAACAAAAATCAGAAACTCAAAGGGCTGAATATTGGTGGGTTGGGTGGTAGAACTACTAGCCTACATATTCCTTCTCCTACTGGGAACTTTGCCTCTTTGATGTCTGTCTGCTAAGTGAACCAGCTTCAACAGGATTATTAATGCAAAAATGTTTGAATAAAAAGGATGCTAGAACAGGTGTTAGGTGGGTCTGCTGTGAACTATTGTACAGTGTAACTTAGTCTTAAACACTGCTGCCCTATTTCCCTGTGCATTTAGTCCATTGCTTTCTTGAGATATGAAGTCAAAACAAAAATTCTTCTTAGACTAGTCTGCTCACCGTATTCTTGGTGCCAGGAATAGCTATGGAACATATGACTCCTACTCAGTAGGGAAGAGGAGAAACTCAGAAATAAGTTTTCATTTCAAAGTTATTTTAGTTGGTGAAGTATTTGTCCTTCATATACAAAGGCTGTAATTTTCCTTTTTTTTCCAAACTAACTCACTTTCCTGTGTGCCAAGATAGGGTCAGGCTGCAGTGCAGTGCTTTACTGGGGAAAAGACACAGAGAGCCAAGTTGCTGCACAGCACTGCATCTTCTTTCCTGCTTCAGGAGCCTCTGCGCCAAAAAGAAACAGCCAGTGGGACAATCAGCTCCAAACGGGATGCAAAAGTCAAGTAGACAAAGAGCTGCAGCACTGCAGTGAAAGTGGAATAGGACTAGTCCAGGGCCTAAAAGCCCTATAGTCCTCTTTTTCTGAATGCACAATATTTAAGCAATGACTAGCACAGCTACTGGAAGGATGTTGAATTCTCCAGATTTCTCTAAAAGTGGTCTGTTCACTGGATTGTGATTCTACATGCTCTTATTCACAGAAACTCCTGGATTAATTTATTTCTAATTAATCACTGGAAATATTCTAATGAATAATTAAATTAATTTCTGAGTTTATTGCATGTGCATATGCTTAAGAATAAAAAACAGTAGTGGTTTTGTTTAATAATTTGGGTGGCCAATTCATCATATGAACATGGAAAATTCTATTAAATTGAGGATTTAAGGGATTTTGAATTAACATTCCCTGCTAATTCTACAAGTCAGAGCTATAATGTCTCCAACATCTCCCATTCAGCAACAGAAAATGACAGAGTACTGTTATTACACAATGATTTGAAGTCGTGCTCCAAATATGAATTAAGCACTAATTATTATCTATGAAGAATAGCTGAATGGAATGCAATAAATACAAAACGGGAAAGCATAAGATACCTTCCATGAAGTGTATTTAAAATTCTAGAAACACAAATATTGTGGAGATAAGGGTGTTAGAGAATGGGGACTGGATGTCTATATCCAATCACCCTTTCCATATCTAACTCAAAATTAATTTTCTGTGACTGGCATGTCAAAATACAGAGGAATCAAAATTTGATACTTTTAGGCTTTTTTTAATGCTCATGAAACAGGCCATTTGAAAGCAAAACTTGATAATGCTAAGAAATGTCTGCATCCTAGTGAGAATACAAGAGAATTGCTGATTTTTCCGCCAGTTACATTTCAAGATTTACCAAGAACAATAAAGATGACTATAAAAATTTACAGTTTTTTTTAATCTGTGCAATCTAGAGAAAGTAAGGAAGTGCTATTCATTTTCTTTCACAGGTGGAGAAGCTGAGGCACAAGAGAGCTACAAGTTTCTTTCCAATGGTCTTTAAGTTACCACAATTTTCTCATCTTTCCTTTGTAAATGATAAGCCTTATTCAGTCCCTTCCTCTAAGAGGAAATGAAATAAAAGAAAATCTTATTTCAACACTGTGTTCTGAAAATCAAATTAATAAAACCTGGAATAATATTTTGTGTCTAAAGAGAGGAGCTCAGAAAGGAAACTCCAACTAAAGAGCAGTAAGCATTCATGCTGACAGCAAGTGCCTGGAGTTTGCATGCTGTCTTGGAAGCAGATTTGGTCTGAACACATTTGGTAACTGCTCAGAGCCGCAGTTTCTCCTCTAATTGACAATGGTAATAACAGGCTCATTTTCATCAATGGCTTTGAGATTTTGGAGGAGCTTTTACAACCTAGGGGCACTTAATTCTTGCTTCATCCTAGGCATTCAAAAGATGGAATAAAAAAAGAAATTTGCTACTTGAAAGCTAAGACCCGATTTGTTAGGACTTTTGATTCTGTTCTCAATCTCATCTAGCATGACTTCAGGGCACAGTAGAATTTAGCAATTTTTTTTTTTTCATTATTCTATATAGACAGAGGGATGCAGGCATGCACACTTTTCAACAGCTTTCCTACTAGAGTTCACTTAATTTCATCTTTGTTCAGTAAATATTGGTGTTTGTGCACTCTTGCTCCATAGAGTTGTTTTTTTTAGTTCTAGTCTATGTCACACAGATGGGAACTCCTCACCGAGTCCACTCCTTGTCTCCCAGTGGCATATGATGATGGTTCCTCACCTCTTTAGCTTAGATTAACTCTATATTCAAGAATAGAAGAGCCACACATCCTCAAAGGCCTGCATCATAGGCATTTAAATTTAGGTAAAATAAATCCCACTTTGGAAGGCTTAACTATCATTACAAAATTGCAAGCCAAGGGAACACTACAATTTTAGGAGCAACAATAGTGCCTGGTAAGCAGACAAGACTGATGTGGTTTAATGAAAACAAATCCTGTGCATAGTCTGAAATCCTTTGTTCATGACAGGCAAGTTGATACTCTATGATATGTACAGTGTTGCTTTAGGAAAAGAATCCAAAGCTCGAGACTGTGTTTGTTTAACACCACTCACACAAAATGGACACATCTGAGCTATTCAGGGCATTGGGGTAACATCTAAAGCTACCTGAAATGAATCTCTTTTTTGTTGTTTTGCTGAAAGGCCAGGCTTTCTCTGATAGACAACTACTTTCAATTATATTTAGCATATTTCAAATCACATAGTGTAGTAAAGAGGCAGAAAACATGCAGAGCATGCACTCTAAAAGCTCAGAAACACAAACCCAAATAAACTGTCAATTTCTTTAAACAATTTTATTTTTCAAATATAGTTTAAAACAAAAATATTTTAAAATGTTTGAATAGTGACAATCCTGGAATCAGTATTCCCAGGAAGAAACACATTGCAGAATTGCTAAGAATTTTTGTAAAGAGTAGGCAATGCATGCCAAGGAAACGTGACTTAAATTGCTGAAAGAGCTGTATCTGCAACATTTACATAGAGATTTACATTAGAATAGAAAAGCAAGTCTGTACTTTCTTAATGATGTGCTAGGAAAAAAAATAATTAGCCTGAATGCATTCAAAGGTTATTGAAATCAATAAAAAGGCTTCCAAATTATCTAAGACAAGATTTTTCTTGAGTAAAACTTGTGTTTGGAGTAAGACCTCTTTTTGCATGCCTACTATAATGTTTATTAAGATCCTTAAGTTCAACATGATTTTACAGATCTGATCCATAAGGCTTCTCAAAAGCCTCAATGAGGGTGAAATTATGTATTTTGATATCATTAACTTTAGTTTCTATGTCTTGGTGTGATCAGCACAAAGAGTAAACGTTTGAGAGCATAGTAAACCAATGTGCCTACACAGAACTCCAAAGGTCAATATTAATCATTATAATAAGCTCTCAAAGGCAAGGTTTAATCACATAGTATCATCAGTTAAAAAGCAAAGTAGTTGTTGGTACATAGGCCAACAAAAAAGCCAAGAGAAACAGAGAAAAATATTTGATTGTAGTGTTGAAGCAATGCAACAATATTATGAAGTTTGATGCCCGTGGGAAAAATGTTTCCTTGTATCAGTGAGTTACCCTGAAAATTTTTTATGGGTAAATCTTTTTGCATGTTCCAAATAGAAGAATTAAAGAGTCTCTGTAAAACATATTCCATATAATCTTTTTTTAAGGTAATCCGTGTTTGGGAAAATAGCATCAAGAGGTGAAAGGTTTAAAACAATGCTTTCAGTTCTGTGTATTTAATATCACAGATGTGAATGCAGCAAGTGAAAATAATTCACCAGTATTTTTTTTTTTCTGAAGCTCTGAAAAACACTCCTGCTATAGCAACACCAAGTAACACGACCAAGCAGCAGCATTTTCACCAGTGCCACCTGGCTTCTTTTAAGATGTGATGCATCCAAGTTTGCTCTGATTCAGCACTGTGCTGTCAGTCACCTTACTGCGTGGGGAGGTTGAAGCAGAAAACACCCCACCCCCACACCTGCTTAAAATTCTGATATACTTAACCTAGTTGCATAGTAAAAGCTAACACATCAGAGATG
>JANZLQ010000005.1:10652000-10662808 GCA_026212715.1 Elanus axillaris
GAGAAGGAGGGGGCACCTAAAAACTCAAACCAAATTATTTCAGCTTAGGTTTACAGAATCACAGAATCATTTAGGTTGGAAAGGACCTCTGGAGGTCATCTTGTCTAACACTCCTGCTGAACCAAGGTCACCTAGAGCAGGAAGTCCAGTTAGGCTTTAAATATCTCCAAGGAGACTCCACAACCGTGCTGTGGAACCTGTCCCAGTGTTTGAGCACCCTCATAGTATGAAACCATTTCTTTGTCTCCAGGTGGAATTTCACATGATTTAATTTATGACCATTGCCTTTTGTCCTGTCAGTGGGAACTGCTGAGAAGAGTCTGGCTCCCTAACCTTCATTCCCTCCCATCAGGTATTTCTTTATTTACAGACATGGATAAGATCCCTCTGAACCTCCTCTCCCCAGGCTGAACAGTCCCAGCTCTCTCAGCCTCTCCTCATATGAGAGATGTCCCTGTCCTTTAGTCATCTTTGTGGCCTCGCGCTGGACTCACTCATGTCTGTGGTACTGACGAGCTCAGGACTGGACAGAGTAGACTAGATCTTCATCTAGCTGGCAGGATATCTTATTTCCCCTGTTGCTTCAGTGACTCTCAGCTTCCTAGAAACCCCTGCTTTTACCACAGTAGGGTAGATTCTTCTCTTAGTTCTGAACTGAGCCATTTTTCCAAATACAGGTGTTGTGGTTTAACCCCAGACAGCAACTAAACACCACGCAGCTGCTCACCCACTCCCCCCACCACCCAGTGGGATGGGGGAGAAAATCAAGAAAAAAGTAAAACTTATAGGTTGAGATAAGAACAGTTTAATAGAACAGAAAAGAAGAAACTAATAATGATAATACTAAAAAAATGACAACAGTAATAATAAAAGGATTGTAATGTACAGATGGTGCACAGAGCAATTGCTCACCAACTGCCGATCGACACCCAGTTAGTCCCTGAGCGGTGATCCCCTGCCCCCACACCACTCAGTTTATATATGGGGCATGATGTCCCATGGTATGGAATACCCCTTTGGCCAGTTGGGGTCAGCTGCCCTGGCTGTGTCCTGTGCCAACTTCTTGTGCCCCTCCAGCCTTCTCGCCGGCTGGGCATGAGAACCTGAAAAATCCTTGACTTAGTGTAAACGTTACTTAGCAGCAACTGAAAACATCAGAGTGTTACCAACATTCTTCTCATACTGAATCTAAGTCATAACACTATACCCACTACTAGAAAGAAAATTAACTCTATCCCAGCCCAAACCAGGACAGTATATCATAAGTAACCTTGGCATACTGTTGCCAATGTGTTTCTCCATAAAGGAATTCTTCACAGCACACATAAAAGGGTGATGCAGACTCCACAGCTTCTGTAACAAATAAATCAAATAATAAAACTATATATTTTTAATGTATTTTAGACCCCATGAGATCTGTGATACCATAACCCATAGAAGGTATTAGAGCCTCAAAATGCAGTGCAAGACCTTAAAATCTAAGATTTGGAAAGAGTTTTCTCTCCTTAATTTGCTGTCACTACAAACTATTAATAGAAATCCTTGGTATTGTACCAGATTTCTTTTGGCATTGAATGTCTATGAATTGTCATGCTTGTAAATATGATAAAATATTACAAATAATATTTGAATCTAAATGGAATGAAACGAGGCATGGAGACCAAAGCATTTTCCTCACCATTTCTTATACTCTTCCCCTAAGCACCAGCTGCTGGCAGCATCTTTAGACAGGATAGTGGGCTTGATGGACCTGTTGTCTGACAGAATATGGCAACTCATATGTTCTTAAAGTCTTACAACAGTGCTCTGCTTTTTGCAATCAGTTAAACTTTAAAGTGTAAAAGCAAAGGTATGGGGAAGTTAACTGAAGCGTACGTTACAATGAGAGGCAAGAAAAAAGTAGAATGCATAAGCCCTGTGCAAGTGCATGGGCTGTGGCAGCAATAAGAAAGTAGTGTCACTGTAACATACCTCAAAGTGATACACAGGAGTCTCACTCCAGAAAACAGTTCTGTCCTGAAAAAGCAATGAGGAGCAAGCACACAATATATTCCTTCTTCCTGAAGTGATGGAGTACGGTTTGAATGCTGTGAGATCCATTGTTCTTGGATTCCTTTCCTTCATCTTCCCCTTTTTACCTACCCAAACTGACAGTAATTAAATGACCTCTTTCTGCTCACAGTTATATTTAAGTGCCTCTTTTTCCCTTTGTCAGTGCTGCACTTAATGTTGCCCCCAGTTGCAGTGCCTGTGTAGGATGACACTTCTGGGCATGATGCTACTGGGGAAGTGATATTTCAGAACATGCTATTCAATTTCTCTAGGCAGTATTTTGGGAGACAGAAGGTAAAATCCATATATAAAGAAATGTACTTTCTTGACAGCTTAAAAAACTTCCCACAATAATTCATTTTGAATTTACAAAGAGTTGAGATGAATAAAATCAGTTTATAAAAACTTAAGTGAGCAAAAACACACAGAAAAATACTAGATGACAATCTATATAGAACCCTGTAACTCAATTAAAATAGAGCTCCACAAAAGTCAATTTTACCAAGATTAGGTTGGGACTTGAAAATCTAATTTGAATTTCAGTACATTTGGATACAGGTCATACATGCATAAAATGAAAGACTGATGCTACAGAAAATTTAGGGCTACACTAAAAAGGATTCAAGAGTTAAAACAGCCCTCAAAACCATCCCTGGCCCTGTCATACCTATGTTTTTACAAAAATATCCAGTACTACCTAAATTTCAATTTTCTCCCATTTCAGGATGGAGGAAACCAACTCTGCCTGCTTTGAACTTAGTTTAACCGCGAGGATATTATCTGTTCTGGATATAGTCCCCTAAGCAGAAGGCTATAGACATACTTAAGCAGTACCACATTGCTTTAAACACTGCTAAGACTTAAGCATGTGAAGGAGCAGAGCTCCACTTTCTATATAAAGATATGGCAGATATGATAGAAAAAGCAAGTACAAAATCTAAGCATTTACAAGACTACATGGAATACAAACATCTCAATTCTACATCATTCTTATGTAAAATTTTTGTATTTCAGGGTAATATGGTCAAGATGACAGAGTTGGGAAAGAACTCCAGATTTCCACTCAATTCACTCTCTGATGAAACACATTGCATCTTCTTCAGAAGAGTAATCCTATCAGGGGAAGTTATACCTTCCCGAGGCAGAAATTTCTGGCATTTCAGCAAGATGCACCACACCTCACAGTTTGATGAGCAGATCTGCATACATAAGCATACAGAAGCATAAATTGAACATAAAATACATGCCAGCTCATTTTTCCTATCTAAAAGATTTCCTAATAAATTACCCATATTTGAAATGAGGGGTTAATGAAATGAAGTATAAAATATAAACAGAGATGTATTTAGATCCCCATGTCTGTGGCACATTGAATACTTACTGCTTTATTCCACACAATGGCTAAAAAATACTTTCAAAAATCTTTAGAAGCATATTTTAAATTATTCCCTTAAGCCTACTCAGATCTGCCGTATGATGAATGTGGGAGGTTGAGTGAGAGTACCTTGTATGCCAAGGAGAAAAAAAAAACAAACACAAAAACCAAACCAAAAAACAAAGGACAGATTTAATAATAGGAAAGAGGGTGCTAGTTAACTTACACATTCTCATAGTTTCTTTTCTCTAAGTATGTACAATGGCCTCATTTTTACTTCCTTACACCCTAGCCAAGCAGGCATTATTAAAATTAAAATGAAATACAGATTTTCATAAACTCTGACACAATTCTTCAAAAAGCGCTTAAAGGACAATCATAATTGTTTAAAATAAGTAACAAACCATTCACTGAGCAAGTGTGCTCAAGAGTTTATATTTCCATGGTTTGATCGGTTCTAACACATCCGTCTCAAAACACCACAGCTGCCTATCAGGATAGCTATCATCTAGGAAAAGATCAGACCTTCTGAAAACCAATATCCCAAGGGTATATGTCACACACAAGTAATAAGCCAGCATGACAGTAGTAAACAACGTGACATATGAGGGACGTTATATTAGTCAGCGTAGAATCCACCTTCATTGATTGCTGTCCAGCAGGGATAACACACAGACCTTTTCATACCACTGAGCATTAATTAGCTGCTACTGGTCTTCTTTTGCTATCAGTTATAAATATTAATATCATTGTATGTTTTATTCATTTTTCTAAGTGGCAGCTTTAGGATTCTTCCCATTTTGCATGGTGATATGTCACACCTAAATGTGCTAAATGAAATAAAAAAAGTCAAGGTAAAATGTTTTCTACATTTATCATTAAGGTAAAAGGGTGTCACATATTACCGTCATTAAACTGGTAAGTGTGTTCTATCTTCTGAGAAATTATTCCTACTGTAAAACTGCTATGCTCTCTTTACATCCCTTTGTTCACCACATAAAGAACACATTACCTTTTTGATTCTCAATCCAATTACTCTCCAGTTCCGATTTTCCCAATATTGTCACATTTCTATGTAGTCCTCTTCAGGGACGCAGATTGCATGTGTCTTTCTTTACTGTGAGACAATCACACATAGTGGCCTGTCTCACAGTTTAAAATCACAAGTCAAGCAACTAATACTCTCACTTCTCTTTAATATAGAAATTCCTACACTCAGAAACAATATTTATGTCTGACATCTGCTTTGCACTTCTAGGATTGAATTCTTCTGATCAACACCAGGGATCAAGAGGTTAGTCATCCCCAGTTAGTTTACTTTCCAATGGCTCCCTACATAGAAAATATGTTCCATATCATTGATCTGCCCTGAAAAGGTTTCTTTGGGTGAGATAAGTCATCTACTCCAGAGGCTATTCTCTTCAGTCATTGTTAAGAAAAGTTTCAAGTAACAAACTGAGCTTTAAACATGAAATTCTTAGATGTCTAAGATGGGAGAAATGGATTCCATTCAAGTTGTCTGAAGGTACATTTCTGTAAAAAAAGGTGGCACTGGAGAACTGAGATTTAATTTTTGATTCAGCTGTGCTCATGAGTCACAGGTGCCCTTGAGCAAATCAATCCCTCTTATTTTAGCTCATAATTTCTGTTGAAAATTAATCTATTTAAAGATTTAGGCTTACCTCAGCACTGAAATCTGCAGCTCCCTCTACAGGAGAATTTAACTGCAAAACAAAAAGAAACAGCCAGCACTTCAAAAAAAAAAAAAAAAAAAAAAAAAGACATGTCTCCATAGCTAGGAAGAAGAGCACTCAGGGATAGGAAAAGCATGTATTTTTTTGTAGAAAATACCTGTAGCTGTCAAAATAGGCTGGTGTCTGTAAGCATCTAGTAAAGGAATATTAACCAGTAGACAGGTAGCTATGGCCACTGATACAAAGGTGGGCCAAAAGCAGGATACAGAAGGGGTAAGGCCAGGTCAAAAGGAGAGTTAGTTTGGTCTTATAATACACTAAGGGTCCAAACAAAAGCCAGAATCCAGACTAAGGAATGAAGTTTGAAAAGTCTTTCCTACAGTGTATTCCCAAACCAAACAGGATCAAGCAAAACCAGGAAAGACTATGCTAAGCATTCAGAAATGAAACACAGGAGGGAATCTGCAGCCAACTACATGTGATCTCAGATGTGTTGCTTAGGAAAGAAACTCTCACTAGGCAATTTGAAGTTCCTTTAAACTGGGTTTAGCTGAACAGCTGGGTTCAAAGGAAACCAGTTACAACCAAGATGCTAGATATAGATTTTGTCTACATCTACTTTGCTCTATGATGTTGACCAACAAGACGATGATCTTGTTACAATAAATACTCCTGAAGTACTTAGTAGGATTTTTCTCTCTTGGTAAGTTGAAAAAATCATGCATGGTTCCAAGATGAACTACACTCCTAAAATGAAGAGTGGCAAATGCAATATTTTGGATGTGCTTAGATAAGGCAACAAAACAAGACAATGAAGAATGTTAAGAATCACTTTTCTTGAAGAATTCACCAAGCTTTATTCTTCTGTGATGAGAACATTATTCAGGACATGGTAACTCGGTGGACGTTCTCTCTGAGATGCGCTTTAAAAAAAACATAAAATATTTCACATGACTTAAACTACATGAAAATATCCCCATACAAGATGGTTGCACTTCATTTAAATCTCTAATGGAAAATTCAGATTTCAACTTCAAAATCTCATAAGCAATAAAGAAGGAGAAAGGAATCCAGCAAATCACTTTTTAAGATTCTGTGTGCTGAAGTAGAGAAAGAAAGGTAGGGAGAACTGTGAGCAGCTGCTCATGATATTGCATTCAGACAACAGTGTAATTCTCCTACTCACAGTGACTAAACTTGCAGAAGTCAACGGCATTACTCACATAATTACTCACCTCTATATGACTAAGACTGTGCAAATCTATCCTAGACAATGAGGAGCAACGGTATAATTCTATTTGTGCTCCACAGTTTTTTGATGAAATTTCATCTCCTTTTCCTGAGGAAATCTGCCCCTTACAAAACCAACCTTGTAATCTGGTTCCCATCAAAACTTTAAAGCCCATAGACAGATTAAGAAAGGAGCAAGACCCACTCACCCTGGCATATTTCTCATGCCATTCCACCACCCTCTCTCCACGTCTCCTCTCTGCCTTACTGAGCTCTTTGCTGCTACAGGGACATGTTTATGCTTACAGTGTCTGTACTTAACTGCCAACACTCAATCCCCAGCTGAGGAGTATAGTAATGTCTAGGAGTCAAAGGACTGCTGAGCTGAATTCAAGAAGGAGATAGAAATATGTTTGTTATAGACCCAGAACAGTTCACAGCCCCAATTTTTCAAAAACCAACCAACCAAAAAGCACCCCAAAAATGGTTTCCTATTCTGAGGTATGTGTAGATAAAACCCCACATCTGCATTCCTGAAACCTTCAGCAATAAAGACTGGAGCAAAGTGCTCAGGCTCATGTTAGGGTCTATAGAAAGAAGATAGATTTTCCAAATGTCTTATTTTAGGTAATATTTGATAGGATCAACTGGAAACATGGCAGCATTATTGCACAGAGATGGGTACACTTTTGAGATGCACAGTTAAAGAGTAAGAAGCAGTTTATGCTGCCTTTGTTTACTACGTTCCCTGTGAAGCAAAAATTCACATGAGGAAGACACCTTGCTCTGATAATTTTAATTAAAGATTGTAATGCATCAGTGGATATCTGAAACCAAACATCACTCTCAGCTGTTCTCCCACTACTCTTTCCCCCCCAAACATAGACAGCATGTAGAATGGAGAGAACTTACGAGCTAACCATAAACTTCCGTCAGCTATAGGGCTGATTTCACCATTTTGTATGGGTCAGGGCATATCCAGGAGCTCCTCTGTCAGGTGCTGTTGGCAACAGAAAAGGTTTGGTCCAATCTGCCTGGGAGTTCCTTCCAATATAAATGATGGCAAGAGAACTTTCTCACAGCCAAGTTCTTTATTCCTTTCTCTAGGCAACCGACATAGGATTTCCTTGAATAAAAGTGACTAATCAAATTGGTACACAGAAACTCCTGTTTGGCAAAACATTTTATAAAGACCAGACATACCTAGATATCATAGAAGATGTGGCTGTAATCACAAGGATTTTTGCTTAACACCATGAGCAGTGACACCACCTCAGGATTTATGAGACAGAACACACATGCCCAGGAGTATTTCTCTTCCTCACTTTTCCTATGTTCCTCAACTCCACATGTTTCTCATGACCTTTAAACTCCAAGGCATGCTATCCATTCCCTAATGTCAGTCTCTCTGCTTGCCAAACCAAAAATGCATATTTTATCCATTCCCTGGGTGTTGCAGCTACCAGGCTACTGTGGGCTACCCCACCTTCTGTGTATAAGCATATAAAAGTCAGCTCCTAATAGTTGCATTTGTATTGTCTATATAATATGCACCCCCATGTGCACTATCCTCTCTTTCACAACAGGATTTATTCAGTAGATGGTCTAGCTGCAGGCTGGGAACTAGGAACAAACAACCGGAAACTCATTTACAGGAGAAGTCTTATTAATATGAAAGAAAACAAGAATAAGAATTCCTCTTCCCTGATCATTTCAATACTGAGAGAACTGGAAAGACCACAGAAAAATACCAAACAAATGCTAAAGAAATTTGTTGACATAGAACTGGAAAATTGTCATTTGTTGTTTCTTAAAACAACTAGGGTTATTCGTGTTAACATAATAAACCCTGGTACATGACTGGTACAAAACCCAATGATTCCAGAAAGTTTTATACAGGAGTTGTAACTATGAATAATGTCAATATTAATGTGTAAATTTTTACCCTGCCCTGCTATTCTTTTCTTTATAGACTAGCCATCAAAAAACATTCCAACAAATTGTAGAGTAAAACAAATTAGTTCAATAATGAAGTAAACAAATAGAGGATCTTTTCTCCCCAAATCCAAAGTATATGTGTTTAGGGGATTCGAACTGGTATTTACATATAAATATTGCAACAAACCTTAAGTAAATCTTATGTTTGAGAGTATTGCAATGAAAAAGTCTACATGATTATGGTACACAGTTATACATGTGGCTTAAGGCAAATATCCAAAGAAGAAAAGTCATTATCTAACAGTTGTCTTGCTGCCTTCATTACTATAGCCAGGTGACACATTTGCTCTTTTTATAAATTGTTGGTGAACATCAGTACATTCACATGAAAAGTAAAGAGCATACAAATAAAACTGCAAACAGTGCAAGTGAACTTAGTTATATCCACTAATTAATAAAAGCCTTAAAATTGAGCACTGTCCATGAACTAGAAAAATAAGGAGCCCAATGTTTTTAAGATACCTAGCACTCATAGAATGAATTCATATCCAATTCATCATACCACTACGAGCTACAGTTCTGAAGCAAAGTCAACTGGAGCTTTTTTTAAGACATTAAGCTCTATCTGGAATGTGAATGGAATCTACATCATAGCAGTTTGTAGGTTTTAAGGCAAGGTTAAGACAAGCATTTATGAAGATATCTTGCTGATATTGCCATGGAAAAAAGGCAAGATAAAGCAAGCTCCTTAGTCTTTTGTCCTCTCTCTGTGATCCTGTCAGAAGAACTCAAGAGGTGGATGATATCAGTGTCATCTTTTTGATATCCTGAGATTTCCCAGAACTATGTCTATGATGGCTTCTCCAAAACCACTATGTAAACATAATGTGATATAGATGTAGATACAGAGGAGTGGTTGTAAGACAAATACAGACACTGGTTTTAGTTGTTTACAACTTAGCAAACTGTTAAGTATTCATTCTAAAATTTTTCATTCTTTGAGTCTATGAGACTGTGCTGGTTTTGGCTGGGGTAGAGCTGATTTTCTTCAGAGTAGGTAGTGTGGGGCTGTATTTTGGATTTCTGATCGGAATAATGTTGATAACACAGGGATGTTTTCATTACTGCTGAGCAGTGCTTACTCAGAGCCAAGGGCTGTTCTGCTCCTCACCCCACCCCACCAGTGAGGAGACTGAGGGGGCACAAGGAGTTGGGAGGGGACACAGCAGGGACAGCTGAACCCAGCCGACCCAAGGGATATTCCAGCCCACAGGACGTCATGCTCAGCCCATAAAGCTGGGGGAAGAAGAAGGAAGGGGGGACATTCGGAGTGATGGTGTTTGTCTTCCCAAGTCACCATTAGGTGTGATGGAGTCCTGCTCTCCTGGAGATGGCTGAACACTGGCCTGCCCATGGAAAACAGTGAATGAATTCCTTGGTTTTCTTTGCTTGTGTATGCAGCTTTTGCTTTCCCTATTAAACTGCCTTTATCTTAACCCATAGTTTTCTTACTTTTACCCTTTCGATTCTCTCCCCCATCCCACTGGGGGACAGTGAACAAGCAGCTGTGTGGGGCTGAGTTGCCAAGTGGGGTTAAACCACAACACAGAGTATATTTTGGAGTGAATATTTCTGCAAAAGTAGCCCAGCCTTTTTGCAGATGAGGAAAGATGTTAGTTTTGTTCAGACCAAGAAACATGCAAACATTTGAGAGTTCAAGTGCCTCCACCATCTGGGAAAGAACCAAAACACTTGACAGAGAACTGCTCCTTGCCTTAGAAAATTTTACCATTCCATGAGATTTTCCCTAAATGCGAGTATCTGAAGATCTTTTGCTTTGCAGTTTTGCAGAACACTGTATCCACACTGATCATGCTCCATCCCAGGAGAGTCAGAAATTCCTTAGTCAGGAACTGTTCCTCCACACCAAGAAATAGGCGAATCTTCAGCTACTTCTCCTAGGAAACATTGTCATAAACTAGGAAACCTTGTTTCAAGTAGGGTGTTTTTTTTCCCCACTTACTGTGCATGTTCATTTTTCTTCTTTCCTTTTTTCATCCATCTCGTGGTTTGACCTTGGCTGGATGCCAGGTGCCATAGAAGCCATTCTATCATTTCCCTCCTCAGCTACATGGGGGAGAGAAAATATAATGAAAGGCTTATGGGATGAGATAAGGACAGGGAGAGATCATTCACCAGTTACTATCTCTGGCAAAATAGACTGGACTTGGGGAAATTAATTTAATTTATCACCCATCAAACCAGAACAGGATAAGGAGGAATAAACCCAAATATTAAAAATACCTTCCCCACACCCCTCCCTTCTTCCTGGGCTTAACTTTACTCCCAGTTTTCTCTCCCTATCCCCCCAGCGGTGCAGGGGGATGGGGAATGGGGGTTGGGGTCAGTTCATCACACCTTGTCTCTGCCGCTCCTTCCTCCCCAGGGGAGGGCTTCTTACTCCTTCCTTGCTCTGGTGTGGGGTCCCTCCCATGGGAGACAGTTCTTCACAAACTGCT
>JANZLQ010000005.1:10662947-10675109 GCA_026212715.1 Elanus axillaris
GGTCACAGCCTCCTTTGGGCATCCCCCTGCTCTGGCGTGGGGTCCTCCCCGGGCTGCAGGTGGAGATCTGCTCCCCCATGGACCTCCCTGGGACCACCATGGTCTTCCCCACAGTCTGCAGGGGAATCTCTGTTTCAGTGCCTGGAGCACCTCCTCCACCTCCTTCTGCACTGACCTGGGGGTCTGCAGGGGGCTATTTCTCTAACATGTTCTCACTTCTTTCCCCAGCTGCAGTTTCTGTTCTGCAGCAACTTTTTTTCCCCTAAATCTCTTCTCCTAGAGGCGCTACTACCATCGCTAATGGGCTTGGCCTTCGCCAGTGGCAGGTCTGTCTTGGAGCTAGCTGGCATTGGCTCTGTCAGACATGGGAGAAGCTTCTAGCAAATTCTCACAGAATTCACCCCTGTGGCTCCCCTGCTACCAAAACTTTGCCGCATAAACTCAATACAATCCCTATGAATGCAGATCTAGTCAACTTTTCTATTCCTTTGCCCTTGCAGTGCACCTCATCCAGAGTAGCCAGAGAGCTTCTGTTGAGGCTGGCACAATATAAAATCAAAAGCAATGACCTCTACATGAGGAACAACCAGGGACAATGCTCCATAGGAGTTTCTGTTTGTGTAGACAAAGGAGAGAAGTGCAGGACTGATCATTGTATAAAATCACTGCTTGTGCACCTTCTAGTGTGGCTGGACCACAGCGGCCCATTAGCTGCCAGAAGTACTGCAGATTACAGTCTGATAGCCACCAAGCACAATAGCTGTCAAGCCTAATGCAGCCAGCAAACTACTGCTAGAGAACAGACACCTTGCATAGTGGATTCCCCAGCTCCCAACCCAGTTCCTCTTAGTGCATCTTTGTGGTACTCCAAATAATTTGGATTCTTTCATGCCTGATCATTTTATTAAATTCTGGGTTTCAAGTTTGACCATATCTTCCTGTGTTTCACTAGATCTTGTTTATGTTTTATTCCAAGGCAAAAATGTATTGTACGGCTGGTTTATTTGCAAGGCAATGTTTAACAAAACAGTATGAGATGTATCTGATTAAAACCCCAGCCAACAATAAAGTGATTATCTTTCAGCACAGTGTGTGGTGCCATATGGTGACTGAGCAAGTGGGAAGAACTGATGCTTAATATGCAGCTCCAGTGATTTACAGTTACAGACTTCCTGTAGAAAATGACTGCTTCTTTCATAAAAACCTAATTAGTTTAAAAAGTACATGTTTGCAGACAAAATTTATATTGATAAAGTTGACAGTGCAGTATCCAAATGTATTAATGATCTATAAAACCTCAAGTGGCAGGTGCATTTTGAACCACCTGTCTCAATCTGTCCTGCTGACCCCAGTCAGAAGAGTTTCTTGAAATAACCATAAGCAGCTGGTTTTACTGGTTCTTTTTATTGTTTATTATATTTATAAACTGTGTACAATTACACCAAATCAGGTAATACATCTGTGAGCGGACTAAGCAACAATTATTCTTTTGGCTTTTTTTCTTCTGCCACTAAATCTGAAGACTTTGTAAAAAACCTGGTTTATTATTCCCTAAATTCAGCGGGGTCTCTCTTCCTACAACAGTAAAAAATACAGGGTAACAACCTGAAAAACACATAAATAAGAACCAAAACAGCAATCATATCTTTTTCAAGAAACTTTCATACAAAATCTTTCATTGACTTGATAGAACCACAGCACATTTATCCTTATTAAATTAATCCAAAACACTTCCTCTCTTACTGTAGTATAAGTCCAAAATAATGTTACTGAATTCTGCATTAATATGTATAATTCTGAAAGGCCGGCACCTTAAGAATGGTAACTATAGCCTATTAAAACCATTGGGAGCCTTTACACTGAAGTATCTTACTGCATAGATTAGAAATAGGCATCTTTTGTGCATAAGTTTTTAGATAATTTCCAATATGCAAAATTTCTGTCATATGGGATAACACAATAGGTGTTTCCATTTTTCCTATATTTTCTGTTCAATCCTTTCATCTACTATATATGTGTTTAATGTCTCCCTTTTATCTCTTGAATGCAGTATTATAAAAGTGAATTCCTTTCAGTCATTCAGTCTCATATTAAAAAAAAAAAAAGCTGATCCTGCAGAGGCTTGTAGTGGTAGGATATACATTCTTCATTTCCCTCTGAAGGTGACAAGCACAACTGTCCTGTATCCGTCCTCCCAATTCTCTATAGTCTTATTTCTCCTTTTTCCTTTCTCACAGTTATTATTATTTGATAATCTCTATATAAATTATATAAATTAGAAAACTTCAAATTCTTTTTTCCCATACCTTAATCATTTTACAGGCTCACCACCTTGACAGAATAAATCTGTCTGTTCTTCCCTTGTCCTTGTTCTTACTTTTTTTCTGAGGAAAAAAAGAATCACCCTTTTTCACACAGTTACATACTCTAATTCTTCTCCACGTCTTGTGCAAATTTGAATTTGGCAACCCTATATGATGACTCTATTTATTTGTAAGCTCTGGTGTAGGGTCAAGGTAAAGCATCATGTACAAAAATTCTTTTGTCTGCATAATGAAAGTGACTGGTAAGGGTTCAGTATTACTTTCATATTAATGTTGAACAGAGTTAAACAGAAGCAGCTTTACTGAAAATAGCAGTTGCATAGTTTTTTTCATTTTAATTTGATTCAAATTTAAAACCAGTATTCAGTAGAACGAAGACTGAGGATACTCTAACTGCTCACTCAACAACACAGTAACCCATACAGCTTGAGGGACAGTAACAGAGGGACCTTTCTGTTAGCTAAAAAATAAAAGATCTGGGGTTTAGTCTCTTTCTGCTGCATATATAGAAATCTTTAAGACCCACTGGGAAAAGAACACACATTAGCAGGATATCATAAATCATATGCATCTGTTTCTTTACTAATTCACTGCTTAAATATTAGTAAAACATGTAGTTTGATATGAAAAATTATGATTTCCTAACAAAACAGCATAAAAGAAAATTATTAATGGCTAACTCTAGTTCAAAGGTACTACGGTAACAGAAGTAATGTGAAAGTAACATTATCTTGAAGAAGGCCCTGAGAACTCTATAAAATGAGAGGAGACAAAGGAATAGAAAATAGAGGAGAAATTTCAAATTTTTGTTTGTTTGTTTCCTGAGGGGTTAAAAAAATTTATAAAATCATAAAGAAGACAATAATCCCAGCTGGGGTGTGTGTGTGCAGGTGGCATATCAGAATACAGGACATTAATATGCACTAACCATGAAAGCTGCAACTTTAGATGAAAGGATGTTCCTTCCTCCTCTTGAATATCCTTTCTTCCCTGGCAAGTTTTGTGGAACAAGGGCAAGGGCCAATAAAGTGTTGAGGTCAGTAGCATCCCGATTCCATGGACTATCAGAAGAGGCAACTATGTATCATACAAATTGTAGGGTGTTTCTCTTTTACTGGGGAGGAAGAAACAGAAAGGATAGAGGGCAGAGGACGGAGTAAACACTGAAGGTGAGTTGTAAAATCCTAGAGTAATTTAGACTGGGAGAAATATTTGAAGATCATCTAGTCCAAGTGATTCTTAAAAGTACAGCTTACATCACAGGTAGGTGAGACTGCTCAGAGTCTTTGTCCAGTTGAGTTTTGAATGTCTCGAAGCACCGAGATCTCACACTTCTCTGGGAAACCAATTTTAATTTGTGTCCACACTTATATGCAATATAAGCTTATGGCAGTGGAATTAAAATACCTCTAGTGATTATTAAAATTAAATATGCTGAATGAGAGGTTTAATTTTATTGTGATTAATCATATTTTGATGTATTATTAACATAAAAATGTTGATAAAACTGAAACAGAGCCTAAAGTACTAATAAAGTAGTAGGAAGAGAAAGTTGAGCTTGTGTGGTGGCTTCTTCTGAATTCCAGATCTTTATTACATAGGCTAGAGAAACTGGACTTTTTAGGCAAAATAGTACATCAGGCAGTCCAGAGATGGTATCCTGAGCCTGCCTTTTCTGTGAGAATACATCATGCCCTCACAAACTTGTAAATGGAAAAGAAAAAGAGAGAATTTAGCTCACTTATCCACTCTCAAATCCATGTTTAAGCTCACAGTGTTGATATTTTGACTTCAGTTAGAAGTCTAATGTTGAGTAGGTACATAAGTGCTTTGCTTATGTGAGGAAGAAGAGTATGCTACATCTTCTCATATATGTGATGCTTCCTGAGAATGGATCCACACCCATACTGGAACCATAGTCAATGCAAAGGACACTTACACATCACAGCCCTTTCTTACATGACATTTTTTTGGTCTGAAGGTGTTTGATCTGAACATAGCAATTATAGCATCCGTTTGTTTCTGAAAAGGCCTGTTATTCATGACTGCATTACATGAATTGTTTTCAACTGCCTGTTGCTGTGTTTCAATGTTCATAGAACATAGAATATTAGCTTAAATTAAAATTGCCTGTGTACCTACATGTGCACATATAAAAAGCATAAAGGCTAACGTGAGTTTACACAACAAAGAGAATAACACACTTCATCTAAACTTTGAAATGTAACAACACAATTTGACAGAGTTGTGTGTCAAAAAATCCAAAGCAATGTGAAATAGGAAGCAAAAATTCCTTTTTTTAACTCTTTTTTACATTAATTTTTTTACACATATATATTTAAATTCCTTAAAATATATCTTAACAAAAAGACTACTACTAAAACCTGATTTTTCATAATAGGAACTTTAATGATTATAAATATTTTATTCTTTACATTTACCTCTGATCTCATAGCTCTTGTTATTAAGAAAATTATTTATGATTATAGCTTTTATATTTGAGAAGACAAGGTGATGTAACGTAGAGGTATGCAAATTATGGAGGGAAATTTAAAATAATTGCGACCCGTAGACTTGTAGAAAATCAGAAACTGTAATATAAAATTGGCATTTCCTTGTCATTTGCAAAGATGAAAATGAAAAACAGACAGTCTCATTTCAGCACTGCTCAATAATAAATCAACAGGCCAGACATGACTCAGAGTCCGCTCATGAATTAGTTGTTTGACATGGAACAAGGAATGACAAGGAGAGCCAAGGCAGAAAAGAAAAAAGGGGAGAAGAAGCAAAATGGTGCCTCGTGGCTTTCTGCTCTATTACTCGTAGACAATTACATGAAATATTAAATAGTGCAATTACTGGCAAAAAAAGAGTGTTAAACAAACATGCTATAATGGACCAAGTCATTGAAATCAATAGTAGATCAGCCATAAATTGATGTAAGGTCGTTGCTGATGTATCTTGTTCCATAAGCTACAGCACTGGGTCCTGAGATGATTCCCCTATTATACTTTCCACTGCCAATCCTACTGAGAACAGTTAAGTATTCTTTATTCCTACTGATGACAGTAACAGCAAAAAAAAACAAGCCAGATTAATCCTAGCTAACATGAAGAATTTACATGGGCCAAAGTTACTTGGAATAGAAATTCCACATCACACCTGTAGTCAACATGCCTAGGTTTGTCCATTTACCACTGAGGAAACTGGTGTTTGATTTAGAGATCTCAATTAGGGGGTTATATTACACAGGACAAATCCAGACCTGTCATGCTGAAATTACAGCTGACAATGATGTTGGAGGGAGGTTGGCAGTGTGCTGTCATCTGCCTGCTTCAGTATCAGTAGGAAATAGCCTTAAATCCTTGACAATCAGAATTTTCCTGATCCATTTTCAGCAGCTTAAGGTAATGAGGAAAGGAAACAACCTTCCATCTTCAATGGAAAAATTGTTTCTGAAGCTAAACTTAGTCCTTTCAAGTTAAAATATTTCAGTGTTTCCATGCAATAGTGACTGTAAACACAGAAAAAAAACCAAAATAGCAAGAAATCTGACACAATTAGTGTCATAATATATATATATTCTTAAAGATTTGTAGTATTTATTTTTATTAATATATTAGAAGTGGTGTTGTAATATAAGTTTCATACTACAATTTCAGGTAAACTGAATCATAGTGTAGTGGTTAGATATGAAATCATGTACTTCAATTAAGCATACGGATTTGAGGTGGCTCTGTTAAACTCAGATGTGGCAGATCTGAGCTTTTTTTTAAAAATCAGGAAAAACCTCTTGAGGTCTTTTCTATGTATAAGGACAAGGTCTAATCTCTTGTACATGCAGAGCATTTCTACCTAATAAAAGCTGTTCTCCCTAAGAAATTCAGTTCACGAAACCAACAGAAAAATCTGCCATATCAATCTGCATAATACAAGTCTGCAAACAAAAAGAAGCAGCAATTAATACTGTGATTTCTGTGATTGTTAGCATTCAGCAGTTGCTAGTTTAGTAGTAAGGTGGCACTTCCAACTCCACCAAAGCCTATCTAGTTGTATGGTACTTTACAGCCAAGGATGGGGCTGAGTTGCAGGCTAAATTGCTATTTAAATTTAAGAATCTTAATAACCTTGCCTGAATCTAAACACAACTGCAGTGTCATACTAGGGAAAACTGTGAAGAAGACTAAGTGAGAATGAGTGCAACTAGTATAAAATCGAGACTGGCAACCTGTTTTTTAAACATGTCAAGTTGAAGGAATAGGAGAGTTTGGGAGCATTTGTGGAGGAATCAACACTACATTCGGGAAATATACATATCCTGACTTCATGTTCCCACTCTGTGATTAAACAATGGTGATAAATGAAGTGTTAAAAATGTAATGAAAGAGAAAGAGATGAAAGTAAAAAAAAGGGGGGTTGAAGTCTAATGGGCTCAATTAAGGATTCAAAAGTATGAGAGCAGCAACACAAATAAAACAATGTAAGTTTACTTTAGGAATTATGATATTAACTGCTTTGTTAAGCCTCTGAGCATGCCCAGGATAAACAAAATGCTTTAAATTTAGATTTAATTGGGAACTCATTAGATTGTTATGTAACAGGATCTGTTGCTTGTGAAGTGTTTCATTTAACATCACATTTCTCAATCCAGTGTGAGAAAAAGGGACTGCTCTGGTCCGCACACTCAGTGCAGACCTATGTCTAGCATTGGTAACCATCCACACTATGCTGATACAATCTGATGGCAACTTGAGACAAATTTTAAAGCATTTAGGTGGGGAAAAAAAAGAAATTGTCAGGTCCACATTACCTCTTAGCACATGCTCAAGATGTTTTTTTTCAGTGTGGGCTCTTCTACCTAGAGAGAGGGTGGCATATTCCTGTCTATTTGTTTTGTATACCAACATATTTTTGTGAATCAATGAAACTTATTCTGCTGGACTGATTCAAAGGTGATATATGTCAAAAAAGCTCTGCAGCTTCCAATATGCAAAATTTATGGGTGGAAGCAACAACCTTTTCATTTTTCTGCAAGAGCCTTAATGTCTCCTGCCAGAGAGGTGAAAGGGCCTGCAGAGACGAATGGCTTAAGTCACCTTTATGATGTGATTAGACAGTAACCCACAAATAGCCCAGAGGTGTCAACAATTACATGTGGAGTAGGGTCAGAGGACAGACTGTCCCTCAGTCCATTCCCCAGTCCCAACCCTCTAAACATGATCCAGAGGTAGCCAAAATTTCCACTGTCTTGAAGGAATTATTAACCTCTTAGCTGCAATCCTAAACTTATGCCCGTGCCAAATTTTGTCTGAAATGAGAATCTGGGGCAGCCCTTACCCCAGAGGTTTTACTGTCTCCCTGAAATTTGCATTGAAATATAACACACAGGACAAAAAAGCAGTGAAGGGAAGTCTGTTGCATGAATACCTAGTTCCAAGTAGCTTCTAAATTGAAATGTGGATGTTTAATTAAACACGTTTTCTTAAAGGAAAAAAGTAGATTAGGAGGCACTCTGGAGAACATTCTGCTTTTCTCATTTTATCTATTACAGTCTGTTTTCTCTACCTTTTCATCCAGAAACTAGACTTCATAATTTGCCCATATCCATGGTTAACACCTTCTGTTTTTCTCCAGTCACCTCTCTACCATCTATCACATGGATTGTTTTCCTTTATAATCGAAATGTAACTTGCTTACAAAGAACATCCGATTGTCCAACACAGAAGACAATCAGAAAAACCAGGAAGATGCACTGAAATTATATATTTTAGCAAGTTGTGATAAAAACACATCAGTTCAGCTTGTTGCCAGAGGGAAATACTACTTTTGCTGCGTAGTGGAGTAATTGTCTTTCAGTTGCATCTGTGGGGGGTTGCCAGAACTTCTGGTTCTGCATGGTTAGCAAGATGAGTTGAAGGAAGAGCAGACAAATGAGCAGCCAGTACTATCATAACTGAATGAAAGAAATAACCTAGCTCCTCTGCCTGACGATGTTCAGCTAATAGTGAAGTGCATGGATGCAGTGGAATATTGTAGTGTCTGGATTTGAGCAGCTGGTCAATGTGCTGAGTATCCTGGTGCTAACACAACTGATGCTGGTGAGTCTTCTTGGGTGAATTAGCAGGAAGGAGTGTGAGTTCTGGGAAAACAAGAACAAGTCTGAAACTGCTAGCAAATAGCCGCAAATTGATACAGGAACCAGCTCAGACAGCTATTTGTGATAGGGGAGGCTTAGATCAAAATTAGAGGTCTTTTACCTTATGTCTGTGCTTTGCCCTTGCCCCAGAAGAACTTTCCTGCTGAGAATCAGAATACAAAGAAATGGGATGGCACTTGTCAATATAGAATGGATATGAACAAAACTAAATACTATTTATACATTTTTATGTTGTAAGAAGAAATAGCAGAAACCGCTAGTTTAATTAATTATTAATTGTACCTTTTAGTATTAGCTTATCAATTACAATAAATAGAAAGCAATGCATTAGACATTATGAAAACTGAAATGTGGGTTTTTTTCATTTAGCATATTTGCTCTAAGATTCCATGTTGCTGTTTTCTACATTAGCATGATAGTTCCTAGTACCTTAATCTTCCTAGTTCACTGAAAAAATATGTGGAAATACCTCACATAGACTGTTATTCTTATCACTAAAAATTATTTGTCATCCAGATGACATCTTTTAATAAAGGGGAGCTGGCCCAATGGCTTTGTTGAAGTTTTCATACATTATTTTTCTCCCTTTTTTATTTTTTTCAGTTGTCAGAATTAAAATAAGTTATCAAGCTACAACTTTAAGACTTATCAAGGCTGTCACACTGAATGCTAGGGTTACCCTTTTTTGCATTTCCCAGGTGGATTTCAGACTGGCAGGGATGAAAAGTCACTTTTTTGAAATCATGACACCTTCATCTCACTTCCATAACTAGCAAAAGCAACTTTATAAGGAGTAGGGGAAAAAAAAAAACCCAAACCAAAAAAACCCAGTAACTCAACAGCTGACAGCAGGGTGAAGAAGTTCTTAGGTCAAATTGAATCTCTTCTCTTTGATGGGTAAAGGCATAAAACCTCATCACTCATACTCTTATACTAGCTGGGATAATATTATGATGCTATTTCTTTACAGACAGCAGCTAGAAAAAACATGACAGTCCATTTCAAATATTCTTTTCTATCCAAATATTACAAAAATAATGAGCAGTTTGCCCAAATACCATTTCTCTAATTACAGTATTTCTAATACTGAACTGTAGCATTGTTAGAATAATTTATTTCAAGATAAAATTATTTCCTCAGAAGTTAGTAGGACCCAGTTTAATGATCACTCCATCAAAGGATAGTTAGGCATGAATCAGATACAAGGCTTGAAAGAGTGTGTGCTCTAATGAGATTTCACAGCTGTGGATGCTTGTGTACATACTACCTAGAGATACTGGGTACAGATTTGTTTGGCTTGACTTCCATGTAAGTCCATGTTCCTGTGGTCCAGGTATCTCTGAAGACCATGAGGGCATGTTAATCTCAATGATGTACTTGGCCATTAATATCTGCCTTTGAGACCTACATACTGTGAGCAACATCAAATGAAGGCATTCAAAAGGATGAGCATTGGTATTTCTTATACTGATGGACCAAAGTCCGAGTTTTTTTCTGAATGTTCTTAATTCATATTGAAACGTATTAATAGGGATTTCTTTTTTGCTGTGTTCTACTACCTCAAGAACTCATTAGCAAGTGATTTGTACAATATAACTCAGGCCTCCTGTATCAAGAGTCTTTGTCAAACCTTTTGGATTCATGTAATCTTCTGGGTTATTGTGGCAAGTACACCCACCTCGATAAAGACTGAAACTTCTTGACTGCTAGAAGGAAAGGGTTAAACCAGAAGATGTGGTTTGAGGGTGGAGCTGCTCGGCCCATGGTGACTGGAGTCATATACACAGAGTGCCCCAAGTCAGATACCCCATCTACCTGAGCCCACCAGAAACAGCCCATCCAACGAAACACCTCTGTTCACAGAAGTTTCTAGACCCCTGACTATACATGACCACCAGCCCCAATTCAACCTAGGGTATAAATGGAGCTGCCAGAAGACCCAGTCTTCCTTGGAGCAGTGGGTCTGCAGTGGGACACTATCCCCTCAGATGGGGACACTAAGGAAACTCCCTGGGGTTGAGTGCCTCGCCTTATCAGTGAGTGATAGGCACATTTTGAATCATCATTCTAAGCTTACATTTGGTCACAGTTCGTGTAGTGATAGTTCCGAGCTGATGTCCTGAACCTGTAAACAAGTTGTGTTTGTCAAAGCATTTGCAACCTAATATTCCTTGCTGTTATATTTCGATATCACATAACACTCTTGTCCAACTTAACTGTTGCATTTTTATATCATTAAAGAACATTGACTTCTGAAATATATTGCAGTCAGCCTAGTGTTTCTGTGATAGTTATGTTGGGACATAGAGCTTGTAGTATTCCCTTCCTTTCATCTTTATGTGTCTGGCTTCAACATCCAAAATGAAGACAAAATGTTTCTGCCAAAATTGTATTTAATAATTTAACAGTAGTGATTCAAGCGCATGGATTTTGATTTTTATTAGTGATCTTGTTTACTTTTAAGGTTCTCCATGAGGTTTAACTTGGGAATACTTCTGTATTCCACAGTCAGATAACGCTCTATTGCATGACATTTGGCTGGTTATGCTACAGTTCAGGATGTTAATCATCATGTACATAATGCACATTAATTCAGATCATGAGGGGCACCAGACATCTTCTCCTGCATTCTAAAGGCTAGAATTAGCTGAGGAGTTAAGATTTCTGTGCTGCCAATATTGCCATGTTCTTACACCAGTGACTTGTTTAGGTCAATATATATGCATTGGCAATATCTAGAAAGGTTAATGAACTCTGTGAACTTAGATAGGGAACTTTTTTTCATGCTTCTATTTGACTTCTAGCTATTTCACAGTATGTCATCCTCCATAGTAAATTAACAATAAGGACTTGACTATTATGTCTGTTTTGAAATACACGGTAGAATCATTTGACATTTCTTTGGGGATTACACTAAAATAAGATTATTTCTATTTTATTCCTTTACATTGGCAGTTAAAAAATGGAGAAAAAAGTCAGAGAAGAAAAGCCATGAATATCATAATCCCGCTTGAAAATGCAATGAAAATGAGCTGTGTATTTTCTCCAACCCTCCTCTGATTTCAGAGAAAGGAATTAGAAATCCCAAGAGAGGAAGAAAGATTGTGGGAGTAATTATTCATCAACCTACAGAATTAACAGAGGGAATGCATTGCATGCAGATTTCAATCATAGAATCATACAATGGTTTGGGTTGGAAGGGCCCTTACAGATCACCTACTCCCAACCCCCCTGCCATGGGCAGGGACACCTTCTACTACATCAGGTTGCTCAAAGCCCCGTCCAACGTGGCCTTGAACACTGCCAGGGATGGGGCATCCACAGCTTCTCTGGGCAACCTGTGCCAGTGCCTCACCACACTCATAGTGAAATGCTTCCTTACATATAATCTATATCTCCCCTCTTTCATTTTAAAGCCATTACCCCTTGTCCTATCACTACATGCCCTTGTAAAAAGTCCCCCTCCAGCTTTCCTGTAGGTCCTCTTTAGGTACTGGAAGGCCACAATAAGGTCTCCTCAGAGCTTTCTCTTCTCCAGGCTGAGCAACCCCAACTCTCAGCCTGTCCTGGTAGGATAGGTGCTCCAGCCCTCTGATCACCTTCATGGCCCTCCTTTGGACTCACTCCAACAAGTCCATGTCCTTCTTAAGGTGGGGGCCCCAGAGCTGAACGCACTACGCC
>JANZLQ010000005.1:10690884-10708344 GCA_026212715.1 Elanus axillaris
GTGGTAGAGAAGCCAGGAGTGAAGTTGTGCCCGAGAAGAAGGGAGGGGTGGAGGGAAGGTGTTGTGATATCTGGTTTTATGTCTCATTACCCTACTCTGTTTTGATTTGTAATAAATTGAGTTAATTTTCCCCAAGCTGAGTCTATTTTGCCTGTAACGGTGATTAGGGAATGATCTCTCCTGTCCTTATCTTGACCCACAAGCCCTTTGTTATATTTTTTTTCTCTTCCCTGTCCAGCAAAGGAGGGGGGAGTGATAGAATGGCTTTGGTGGGCACCTGGCATTCAGCCATGGTCAATGCGCCACACCCATATATTATCTAGTAAATAGAAATTTTCATAATTGCAGATTCTATAAAATAAAATCAAAATTAATACTCAAGGTATCTTTATATGCATGCACCTAGCTATCAGGTAATTAGAAATGGGAGAATAGTTAACAGTTCCTAAAATATTGGTAGCAGTAAAGATTTCAATTCCTACATGGGTGTGGGATTGCAACAGTGGGAAATCAACCAGTTAGTGAATACCAAGCAACATGAGAAGCATTTCCAATAATAAACACAATTAGCAATGTAGATGAGAAGTCTATCTGATTTATGAGCTGCATATGCAATTATAACACATTCATAAAATGTTACCCACAGAGCAATCCAATACATTTGTTTATCCATGCTCCCAGATTAAGAAAGTAATGTTGTCAACCAACCAATTGTGAGCATTACAGATTCAAGATTAATTACCATCTGCATGGGACAGATGTTAAATATTCAATTTCACAGCAAGGCATCTATAGCTTATTTCCCATGGAATCCTTCTTTCTCTGATCAATAAACGTATCAGCCTAGCTGTTCATCTTGCCACAGAGGTCAGAGGAATGAGAGAGGTACATCTGTTTTTATGTCAAATAAGGGCTGAGGAAATGAATCCTATCTGAGCAAATAAACAGCTCTGCTACAATTGTCCTTCAGTCTTCTACTCAGCTACTGATGATTAAGTTTTAAGCATCTGGGAATTTCTTAGAGTTAGCACATTAAAAAAAAAAAAACACAAAAACAAAACCAAAATCAAACAAACAAACAAAACCAAAAAGAAAACAACCTGAAGTGAAAAAACTGAAATAAAACAAAACACAAAAGCAACCTTTTTGCAGATTCTCAAACCAGAGCTTGTGCCCAATTTTATATGAGCTGGGCCCAATTGCCCACTGCACCTTCAGCTGATTCAATAGTGCCAGTATATATGAGAGCAGATTTTTGCTAGCAATATACCCTCAAAAGCTGCATTTTTAATTATTATTGTCATTATTATTAACTCACTTGTTCTATAAAGTAAGAAAGTGAACAGTTGAAATAATTGTCATGTTAGTGGCCAGAAAGTGTTGTCTTTGAAAAAGATATAATAAATAACATACTAAATGCATCATTACTTCACAAAACAATGCAGAAGAATCTTCTCAAATTAGGACTAGACCAGAGTGTAGTAAGACAGCAATTGCTCTTTGCCTAACCATACAGGTCTCTGCTCTTTAGGGACTTCCCTACTTCGCTTAAAACTCCCTGCAACCTCCACAACCTCAGTTCATGTAACATTCACTGGAAATGTCCAAAGAGACAGAAGCAGTCAAGGCTACAATTACCTTCATCTGATGAAGTGACAGCTTTGCTCAGCTCTCACATATGCACTGAGTCATCTAGGTCTTCTGCAACTCTTACTAGCTGAGGACATGACCCTTTCTATCCCCATCCCAGAGGAGTGCCCTAAGCACCGTGGAGCACCCTGAATAAAAACACCTTCCTCCCTCCTGCTGAAGGTCAGCCACTCTGCAGTCAGGTGTGCAACAGTCAGGGAGAGAGCAAAAGGCCTGACGACAACTGGGAAGGAGAGGCTTCAGGTCCCTGCCCTGGAGGCTGATCTTAATAAACCCAGCAAGGCTCTAATAAAAAATGCACACTGTTGGAAGATGGGTTTGAAACCTTCCATTTCCCTCAACGTGAGTGGGGTATGCTCTCATCAGGATAATCCACAGGTAGATCCTCATTTTACAGTCTGAGCTCAGTCCCTGTGGGTGTGTAGAATGGTGTCACTTCCCAGGTGAGTGATTTGGCTTCTGGACAATTATGTAAAGATAATGCAACATTGGCACGTGCCATACCATTAAACATACTCTCAGTAAGTGTTAGCTGTATTTTCCCCCTAGAGAATGGAGATGCCAGACATTTCCACACAGTTCTGAACTGCCAGAAGCCAATTAAACTGGATCTTCTTGTGAAGAGGGAGGGAGGTAATAAATTAAGAGGTCTGGGCCTCCTGCAAAGACAGCTGAGTAAGGCACTCAAATGTTTGTATAGGCTGAGTGGGGTTACCTGCCTGAGAATCTGTACCTAAACATTTTTATGAGGCAAAACCTACATTAGGGATAAAAAAACAGGCATGGTTTCAGTTGAGTTTCAAGTTCAACCTGAGAATTTAGATGCAATAAAAAAAAAATTGTGTGCTACAAAATATTTGCTTAAAAAAAAGGCTGTGAACAAGTGCTAAAATCATAGAATCATAGAATGGTTTGGGTTGGAAGGCACCTTTAAAGGTCACCTAGTCCAATCCCCCTGCAATGAGCAGTAATACCTTCAACAAGATCAGGTTGCTCAGAGCCCTGTCCAGCCTGATGTTGTTGAATGTTTCCAGGGATGGGGCATCTACCACCTAGCTGGGCAACCTGTGCCAGGGTTTCACCACCCTCATTTTAAAAAAATTCTTCCTTATATCTAGTCTGGATCTACCCTCTTTCAGTTTAAAACCATTATACCTTGTCCTATTGCAACAAACCCTACTAAAAAGTTTTTCCCCATCTTTCTTGTAAGGTCCCTTTAAGCACTGGCAGGCTGCTATAAGGTCTCCCAGGATTCTTCTCTCCTCCAGGCTGAACAATCTCAACTGTCTCAGCCTGTCTTCATAGGAGAGGTGCTCCAGCCCTCTGATTGTTTTTGGGGCCTCCTCTGGACGCGCTCCAACAGGTCCATGTCTTTCTTGTACTGGGGACCCCAGAGCTGGACGCAGAACTGCAGGGGGTCTCTCACAGAGCAGAGCAGAGGAGCAGAATCATCTCCCTCAACCTGCCGGCCGTGCTGCTTTTCATGTAATCCAGGATAAGGTTAGCCTTTGGGGCTGCAAGCACACATTGCCAGCTCATGTCCAACTTTTCATCTACCAGTACCCTTAACTCCTTGGCAGGGCTCCTCTCAATCTCTTCATTGACCAGCCTGTGTTGCTATTGGGGGTTGCCCTGACCCAGGTGCAGGACCTTGCACTTGGCCTTGTTGAACCTCATGATGTTCATATGGGCCAACTTCTCGAGCTTAAAATACCATGCCACACTGTATAAAGGCAGAATTAAAGTTGTACAACTAAATTTTATTTTGACATTTATTCTTCATCATTTTATTAATATAGAATACAAGCACTCCTGCTAGATCAGAAAATGTTATCCCCATTTTACAAATGGAGAACTAAAGATGACCATAGATCTAAGAATTCATTTCCTTACTTGTGCTCTAACTCTCCCAAGTCCACTGTGGGTGAATCAACTTCCAGATAATAATTTTTCCATTTCTGAAAGTTGTTTTCGATATACTACAGTGATGATTGTGATCAAAGGCTTACTCTGTACTGAAGGCATACATGCTGTTGTCGCTTGAGATGTTGTATCTTGTGGACACTGTGTCTAGAACTTTTTTGAGAATATGGTTTATGATGGACCTCTTCAATTTCATTGGCAGTGCTCTCTACAAAGCTAAGTACACAGCTGTGCTGCTGGAGGTGCACGCAAAAGGAACTAGTTGACTTTGAACCCTTGTTCTTCCAGTTATATCTTTTCCAGTGGAACAAAGGATAAACAAGGCTCTGAATCATTTTACACAATACATAGAAAACTTGAACATTTCATTTACACTCTCAGCCATGAACTACAGGAAAACCAGCATTGTCCACATAAATACAGTTTCCATTAAAAATAAGCTATTCTTGCTGCTATTGTTGCAGCAACATTTAAAATGGGAACCAAGTCAAAATTTAACATTGTTATTAAAGACCCGTGGTGAGCTGGCAAGAATTTCTGTTGTTTCTTGAGAATGTTAAGTGGAAGAAAGGAAGCAGGCAGTGGAGCTGGTCTAACAGAGGGAGGCTCAGAGCAAGGCCAAGGACTAGCCAGCTGAAAGACAAAGTACAGCATGCCTGCATGGAGCCAGGAGCTGTGGTAGAGGGAATTCATATGCAGGACAAAGAGGAGTTTGGAATTGGGCATGGGAGAACAAGAGTTTGTCTGAAAGGGTTTCTTTCAATAACCAGAGCACATCATGATAAAGTTGTGATACATTTCACTGGCCCAAATCTCCAGATATCTTTTGCACTCATCCTTGTTTTTTGTAGGCAGGCTCCAGAAAATAATTTTAGCAGCCCTGTATGCCAGGTACCTTTCTACTTAATGGAACTGACAATGTTGATTTTTTGTCTCTCGGCTTTTAAGTCTAGAATTTGTATTGTGAGTATCTGCAGTTCTCCAGTTGAAGATGTGTCATTTGGCAGAAAAAAATTAAGAATGCAGTGAGAAAAGAGATGCACAGAGGGGGAACATAATTCTACAGCTTAATAGTACTGACTTAGGAGAAAAGGGCTTTTAATAGACACCGAATAAGGGAGAAAAGAAGGCAGAGCTGAAAAGGTTGGCAAGCATTGGAACAGGTTGTCCAGGGAAGTGGTTGAGTCACCACCCCTGGAGGTATTTAAAAGATGTGTAGATATGGTGCTTAGGGACATGATTTAGTGGTGGACTTGACAGTGCTATGTTAACAGTTGGACTTGATGATCTTAAAAGTCTTTTCCAATGTAAATTATTCTATAATTCCATGATTCTATGTCCTGCATCAGCAGTCATCTGGGGCAGTCAGTCTTAGGTCCTCGTGTTCGTTTCTGCAACTGCTTCCATATATTGCACACTGACCAATCATTTAATAAAATAAGGAAGGACACTGCCTCCCATGCATGCTGTTCAGGACCCAAACTATGAAGGTAAGTGGGGTTTTAGGATGGCCCACTATGCAACATCTACAGTCTAGCTCTAGAGTTTTCCCATAAAGTACAGAGATTTCCTGAAACTGTTACTGAAATATTTAATTCTCTTTTTCATTGTCTTGATATTCAGCTTTTCATTGGTGTCTTATACAATTTCCAGCTTACCTCCATGATATGATCTTTGTGAGAAAATACAAAAAAAAAAGTAATCACGAAGAGAAAAATCTAGTTGATAGGTAATGAAAAGTGACAACTACAAAGATGGTAGACATATAGGATGGAGAAAAGGACAAACCCTGAAAAAAAGCTAGGTGACTTGCCTCACTGGAACTTCAAATGTTTTGATGTCTGTTTTTCTCTCAGGCTGGAGTGAAATATACTGAAATATCCTGTGAGGAACAACCATGGTACACAAAGTTGGCACAGCCAGAGCTGTGGGCCAGAGGAATGTGGCCTAGCCCATGACAGATGCTGGAAATAAAGAGGGACTAAGAACCACTGATGTTGTTTTTTATTTAATGTTTTGAAATATTTTCTTAAATAATAATAGTGGTACAGATTCTCTATTTTATCAGAACACTTAATCCAAAAATAGAATATATTCCCTGCAAAATTAGCCCTAGACTTCACCATTGTCACAGGGAATTACTTTGCAGTGGCAGAGATAGAACTTGTGATTCTCCCTCTGCAAACCACAGCCCCTTTTCCCCTTCTCCCAAAGCACATACTTCAGATAAAAGAGAGTATTCTTAACTGTCAAGGTGCTGTTCCATATGGAACAAAGCAATTGATCTTTTTCACAGATCTTTGGTAGTCAATGTATGTCAGACTAGACAGGAACACAAAAAAAAATTAGTTTAGTTCCTATCATTGTCACCTACTTCAATATTAAACAGTGTGCTTTACTCTAAATGTTGGTTCTACAGCAACACAATTGAGATGATTATTTCCTTATATGTCTCTTCTGTTGTGATATCTGTTCTTCAAGTTAAAGTCTATTTTTTCTCTATTTCAGAAAGGCAACAATGAATCATCAGTCTAAATTGTGGAATAAATAGGCTTACCCTCTGTAGTGGAGGATCAAGCTAAGGATCCAACAAAGTGGACAGACACAACAGGATGCCCTCACAATGCTGAGGGAGCTGGCCGATGCCGATGCCATTGAAAGACTACTATCAGTAATCACTGAAAGGTCATGTAAATCAGGGACTGCAAAGAAAGGAAATGTCACTGCTATCTTCAGAACAGGCAAGAAGCATCTGAGGAACAAAAAGCTAGTCAACCTCATCTTGTTTCCAGGATCATGGTGGAGCAAGTCCTTCTGGAACAAACAAGTCCAAAAATATGAAGGACAAGAGGGAGTAGTCAGCATGAAGTTACAAAGGGGAAGTTATGCCTGACCAACCTGACAGCCTTCTGCAAGGAAATAACTAAGCCAGTGGAGGAGGGGAGAACACGGGATGTTGTTTATCGTGATATTAGTAAGGCTTTCAACACTCTCTTATAAGACACTGTCCCTCATAGACAAACTGATAAAGTATGGTACAGATAAATGGACAGTAAGATGGATTAAAAACCAGCTGAACTGCTGCATGAAGAGGGTTGTGATCAGCAACATGAAGCCTAACCAGAGGCCAGTCACTAGTGGAATACCCCAGGGGTTGATGCCAGAGCCAATACTGTTCAGTATATTCATTAATGACCTGGAGTGCAGCCTCAGCAAGTTTGAAGACAATATAAAATTGAGAGAAATGATTGATACACTAGACCTTTGTGCTGCCAGTCACAGAAACCCTGAGAAGTTGAAGAAATGAACAAACAGGAACTTTCTGAAGTTCAAAAAAGGAAAATACCAAGTCCTGCACTTGGGAAGCAATAGCCCAATGTGCCAGCACAGCGGATCTACCAGCTGGAAAGCAGATTTACAGAAAAGATTCTCGGGGCCCCCTGTGAACACCAAGTTGACCATAAGCCAGCAATGTACCTTTGCAGCAGAGAAGGCCAACAGCCTTCTAGGATGCATTAGCAGATCAACAGAGATGTTCCTTCCCTTATGCTTAGCACTGATGAGACACATTTGGAGTGCTGGGTGCGGTCAGGGCTCCCTTATACAAGAGAGAGACATGGACTGGAGCAAGTCCAGTGAAGGTTTATAAAGGTGAGTAAGGGCTTGGAAGACCTGACATATGAGGAGGTGCCGAGTGAGCTGGGGTTTCTCACTTTGGAGAAGAGAAGGCTCAGGAGGGATCTTATCAATGTGTATAAATATCTGACAAGAACGTGTAAAGAGGATGGAGCCAGGCTCTTTTCAGTGGTACCCAGTGATAGGACAAGACGCAATGGGCACAAAATGAAACAAGAGAGGCTCCATCTGAACACCAGGAAATACTTTTTCACTGTGAGGGTGACCGAGCACAGGCACAGGTTGCCTACAGAGGTTGTGGAATCTCCCTCCCTGGAGACAGTCAAAATCTGACTGGGCATGGTTCTGGGCAAGTAGTGGGGTTGCACCAGATGACTTCCAGAGGTCCCTTCCAATCTCATCCACTCTGTGATTCTGTGATAAATACAACTGTTACAGCCATTATAATTCAGAAGTATTTAGAAGCACAGATTCATTAGCTAGACCTTTTCCTGATCTATGATTTGTCTCATGCTGGTATGAGTAGCACCAAGATTCTGTTGAGTTGGGGATTTTTCTGGATGGAAGATACTCCTCTTATATCTGCTGATAACTGTTCCTGCTTCTCTAATCTCTGCTTGCGTTTCCTCAAACTCACAGTAATATTTCTACTTTTGCGGCTGTGTTTTGCCTGAGATGTGGATAATAAATGACTCATAACATTAATCTGCCTTGTAATTTAATATAGTACTGTGCTGCACTGGAATATCGGGTGGATAGTTTATAGCACATAATGAGACAGCAAAGATACTGAAGCAGCAGAAGTGTATTTTCAGAATGACATATTTTTGCAAAGTGTATAAACATCAGACAGATACCGATAATCATAAGTAATGAAATCCTGCAGGTACCTTGTAAGAGTCCTCACTGGTGCAATAACACCACAGCCCACAAAGGGGCACACATATGCTACATTTTAAAATCATAATCATACAGCGCCTTCTCATATGTATTTCCAGACACTTAAACTTCCTAAGTTTCCAGACAAAAGTTTCCTCTCACCATGACACCACTCCAAAGCCTTAGTGAAATCCCAGCCTAGAAAAACCTTTAAAGTCAATGGAGCTCATTTGCATATACATTTAATTAATCTCTCTTCATTTATCACCATGACAACTATGATACAACAGTAATTTACGGGTATTGCTTTTTTTACAAAACCACCAAGTTTTAGGCTAATGAAACTGAAGCCAACAACAACATTAAAAAACAGCCTTAAAGAAAAACTGCCAAGTGCTTGTTTGGTCAGAATGTTTATCATAAAAATAACATTACACATGCTCAAATTCTTATCAGTCAAACGCTTCTTGAATTTGCTCCAGTTGCATTTGGCTATGCCCTTCCCTTTTCTAGTAAAGTATATCCACACAAACGTTGCAGTTTTGCCCCTTTCCATTGCTGGCAGCACAGATATGATGCAACTTTTCTGACAATCCCCCTGCATTCCCGTTTCACCTGGTATAGTGCAGTTAATGTCTGTATGCCAGTCATTTTTCCAGTAAAATCTGTTTAACATCTGTGACCCAGTGGAGCAGTAAAGAAGGGATGGGGCCAGTGTTGAGGCAACCATGATGTCAATGTTATACTCAGCTGATAAGAAACATGAAATGAAAGGGGGTTTGTAGCAATTTTACAACATTAAAAAGATCTGCGTAATTAATATATGCCTGTGATTTCTGCCCCGTATGCTTGCCAGACTACAGTTTTAGTAGGCTAATTGTCTCTGAGAAAGCAGAGCTTTGCTTGCTGCATTGTTGAGAGACAAAACCAAGAAAAATCAGACTAACTCAGCCAATGAAGGTAACTAACTGCCTTACTGAGAAACAACTGATTGGCAACTATATATGAGCATCCTGGTGAGCCTATATTCTGAGTGAGGACATTCTACAATTCTAAGGGAAATTAAAAGCACTTTCTTGTCTGTAATTAACCTTTCACTGTTGTGCCTTGTTAATTAAAGATAAAAATATGTAATAATTGGAAAGTGGGCATTAGGGCAATGGCATGGCATCAATTTCTATGGCTACAAGTTCAGCCTGTTAATTTTAACTCTGCCATTCTCTTCAGAACAATGCTTAATACTGTATCTGCGATGACAGCATCTGATAATATGCATTTGCACAGGTTTACATCACTTTACAAAACCAGAAAACATGTCACATTTCCAATACAAATCACTCATTACAGCAAATGGCAATAGCTTTGGCTCAAGCTGTCAGGATAGTCACTGGAGCATGGTAGTCACATGTAAGTAGTGAGATTTAAGAGATTTTATTTGGATTTCTGTGTTATAAACAAACAGCACTTAGCTATTATCTGAGAAGCATGAAATAAAACTGATCAATTTAACTCTGTTTTCAAAATAAATTTGCACAGTAAAGTGAGCAATTCATGATATGGACTGCAGCTACAGATGATGAGTCCACTCATCCTCCTGTGCTTTTGCGGACTGAATTAAAAAAGACGGTAACATTGCATGTGACTAGCAGCTTGCTAGAAATGTCTTTGGCAAAAGGGGGCTATTTGTCACCACCTGAACATATATTAAACCATTTAGCATATGCTTGCTTAAAGTCTTGCTGCAGAATGAGCTATGAAGTGTCATGAGACTCAGCTGTCAGATAATAGTATGCAGTCAAGCACATTTGTATCTTGATATGTCTGGTACAATAGAAAGATTTATTATGTCTATCCATTTACTGCACATTGCAGCCAGAGTTGTAATTGGCCAGGATGGTTAAGATTTGATTTAAGGCAACAATTCTATCAGCTTGGTTTTTGCTAATAGGGCATAAGTGTTCCATACAGCATTATATCTTCCCATGTTATAGCCTGCCCTAGGTTAATTGTGTGCTGCAGTGTAATCTATTCCTGCCTTTACATCATTTGCTATGAGAGAATACAGATGCATGTATTTGATTACTCCCCATATTTACACAAGAGAAGAATGATATTTCTCAGAGGCTTACCAAAAATATCACCATTTTCAAATCAATAACGATTGTTAAGAGGATTGCAGATTCCATTTTGACTCACTAGGACATTTGATGGATTACAATGATCAAAACTAAATATCCTTTGGCATCAGGCTAAGGTCTCTTATTTTATACTTGTTATGGTCTAATGCAGAAAAATCAAAGAATTAGAAGACAAATGAACATTAGTGAAGTGAGTAATTAGAAGTATGGTTTATGGCCAACAGTAGTTAATTGGCTTCATTTTTATTAGAAGTATGGTTTATGGCCAATAGTAGTTAAATGACTTCATTTTTAAATATATATGATGAATCATATTAGCAGAATGGAGTGTAATGAAAGTAATGAATGCCTAATTCTCTTATGGAAATGAACAATGCCAGTTGCAGACAGAATCCTAATTACATAATTCTGCATGAGGTCTTTGGCATGTTTATTTTTCTGAAGTCAGACCTGCGAACAGTTTTAAATTACATTCTTGATAGCTTTTGCTTTTTTTTCCTAAGAGACAAGATGACACAGAAAGAGCTACATGGAGTTTTCCGCCTCTAATACTTTATGGCAGTGATTTGGATTGTCCCCAGTTTGGTAGCAGTCATAGATTAATAACATTATCAAGTAGCTGTTTCAATAGGTTTCTGACTTAATTTTTCTCATGGTCTATGGTGAGTAGGACAGAACTACCAACAGGATTGGCACTTTCATTGGAAGCATGGAAATTCCTAGAAGCTGACAGCTGAGACATGCTGGTGGGGCAAGATAGCATTAAACTTAGTACCTACAGTTAAGACTTGTAAAAGCCTCCTAATTCTCTGCTAAGTAGAGAAGTAGGATTCTGCAGTTCTAATCTGCTGTTGTATTTTTCAAATGCAAGAAAACAAAAAAATCAATTCAGATAAGTTAGAGACTGGAATTTGCAGCCCATTCCTATCTCTGGTCAAAGGATCTCACACTGATTTCAGGTTATAACTATAGCCACCTCCTCACTCTTGCAGGAGCTCTGGTTTGGTCTCCAATTTGTTGATATTAGGGGTTAAAATTATGATCAGAAACTAAGCCTAAAAGTCCAAAATTCCTTTCCATGATGACAGTTTCTCATTTGATTTGTGACAAGCCAACTAGTCTCTCAGACTCCTTGTGCATGGCAATGGCACACCATGGTGTGTTCTGATGTCCCATCTCCCAGGTTATGTTCCGCAGCTCCCTGTTGGCTCAAACATCCAGATTTCCTTGACACAGGGAGATTAACATACAGTTGAGGACAGCACAGAAGTGCTCCCAGCTCCCCCAGTTTAGACCTAGCCCAAGTTGCAGTTTCTCCTCTCTGCAATGAAGGAAAGAGCACTTTCCTATTACCCTGTTGTAACGCTTGTAAGACATGGATGCTTTGGAAGTGTACTCAATTTGATACATTAAAAAAGCACTCAGAGTTCTAAGAGATGGTGCTACCAATGCCAAATATAAAGACAATACAAATGGGGGTTTGTATGACACAGGTTGTGCTACACACACAACTTATTGCCATGTTTTCAAAGGCAATGACAACATGTTAGTATATTTTGAGTTCACTGACTTGCAGGTTTCTCTCACCACAAGTTTTTGTTTCACCAGAAGCATGATCCAGATGAGTTGTCTGCCTAACACATACACCTGAGCTCTTTCCCTCAGACTTTCTTTCTGCACACTCCCTCCAATAATAGTTGATGCAACAGCCTGAAGCAATGCATAGAACATCTTAGTAAGGGAAGAGACATTTGTCCCTCTTGCTGTCTCAAGAGAGAAGTGAACACACAGGTTATTCAGACAAATCAGTATTATAATGGACTAAGAGTTTTGGAGGAAACCTAGAATAAATGTTGATGTTCTGGTTATTTGTAACAGCTTTGTAACAGCTTAGTGCTTTCCTTGACCACCTTTCATGAGGAAAATGGCTGCTATGATGTACAGGCCTTAAAAGAATGTGAGATTGTTTATGATTTCCATTTTTTTTGTTCTTCCAACAAAAATAAAAATGTAAAAAATGTCCACAGAGCCATGAGAGAATGAAACATTGAGCCTTGTGTTGCACTAAGAAGAACCTGCATTTAAAGCTACTTATCTTCAGACACAGATACTTTCAGAAAAATGCCCCTGGCTAGGAAGTTTCTTGCAACTCCCATTTTAATTCCTCTTATAGAAAGTAAACTTTCAAATTTGTTCTGCTGTTGGGGAAAAGTAGCAAGGTACTATGTGTTGGATGGCAAAAAGGGTCTAGAGGGAGAGCTAGAGAAAAAATCATACCAAAGTCAATGCAAAACAATACATTTCTTTTAATGTGTTTGCCAAGCATCATTGTTCTACCATTTTTTCAGTCCTTCTCTGTGAAATACACTTAAAAAGGCACTGTTGGAGGGTACACAACAAAATAGACAAATGCAATTTTAAGGCAGATTGTTTAAAAAGAACTGAATAACAAATTTTAAAGGACCACAATATGATACTCCAGGGAATGTTCCAAGGGAACAAATGGCTTATGCAATTCAGGGTATGCAACACTGGCCCTGACAGGGTGTCAAATGGGGGCAAAGATAACCATATGTTTTTAATTGGAAGATTATTCTTTTACGTCTGTGCAGGTTTCCTTTGTTAGGTTATGAACCAAACCACTCCAGTCAATGGAAATCTTTCTAGTGACTGAGCTGACACTTAAACTAGGACTGAAAGTTTGGCTTTTTTTTATTACTTCCTTTAATTTTCAGGGTCAGAAATGCTTATTAACACTGAGACATGACAACATTCTGTAAAGTATTAGCTATTCTGTCAGGTAATAAGTAAGACTGGAATAAGTTGTTATTCTGTTTGTGATTTTAGTTAAGTGTCCAAAGAGAATTCAGTTGCTAGTCTTTCTATCAAACAGTTGTTGGAACAAATTTTAAAAATACATTTGTAATCCCAGAGCATCAGATTGTTTAAATTTTACTTTCAGGTGTCAAAAGGAGTTATTTTTCACATTCAACTCCCAGGTTTTATTTTGAACTGCCAGTGAGACTACAATTGCTACCAAGTACAACAGTAATTACTTAAGTTGCCCTTTACATTCATAGATATGTTGCTGAATAGTCACTAAATAAACTGTTGTGATTTTTCAAAAGTATAACAACTGGAAGCCTGTGTTCATTTTTTGACAAAGTTTTCTGGGTCTCAAAATTTTTTATACAATTTCTCAAGTTTTAATGTCAAAATTCCATCTATATTCTGAATCTCAGTTTCTAAGCAGCAAAGAATTTAAGTGGAGATTATTTTTGCAGGCCAAATTTAGAAGGATAGATCCTTAGCAAATGTATACAATGTATATAAATGACTGAAATGAAGTTATTCATAAGATAGATAAGATATTCATAAGATAGATATTCATAAGCACATAAGATAGATTTTAAAATAAAATAAAGCAAAATTCCAAATATCTGGAGTTTGCGTTCATTACATTAGAAAATAAAGCAGGACTAGGCCTGGAACAAAAATAAGAGTCTTTTTTTAATGTCAAAATTTCAAATTTATGTGCAAAATTTCAAATCAAACCTTCTAGTTAGTGCCCATGTCTGCCCCAGTGCTGGAGCAGATTGTATGGACAGTTCCTCTCTCCCATAATTTGGCATTGGCTCATTTTGATTCATTCGTTGCACCCCATAAGATAATTTATTTTCTCTTACTCTGTGTGTGATATATTGCTATTTCATCAAGTTTTTGATGCAGCCCATCATTCAACATGTTCCAGGCAGCAGAAGCTTCAGTATATACACAAGCATTGTTTATAGTGGGTCTGCGTCATATTTAATGTTGCGGGTATATTGGTTATCCAGGTAACTCTGTTATCTAAGAGGCACTTATCTTTTTCCTTTCCTTTTCTCTCTTCATCAGAAAGTTAAAAATAGGGTTGACTTTGATGCAGAACATTAATTTGAGGGAACTGATTTGAAGACCACAAACGAAACCTGTCATCTCCCACCTGCAGCTTCATCAAATGTGAGGTGGTCTAATTTGCCAAGTTTCCTAGAGATGTCAGCAACAGCTGCGACTCATTTACAGCTTATAAAGGGGCTTTAATCAAAGCAATGTGCACTCTCAGGGCTAGAACCAATGGCAGGAAAAGACTGAACTCACAGGTCTTTATTTATTGGCGTTAGGTTAATAGGTTTTTGAAAAATAATATCTGGCTGCTATAGTTGGAAATGTCGGCAGGATTAGATATAAATACAGTAAGGGCTATACAATAAATATTTGTTCTAGAAGGAAAGTCAACAAAGATGCAGCTTCTGGAAGACAAATGCTGCAATGGTAAATGTCAAATATTGGGACAATTCTAAGAGATTTAATAACTGATGTCTATAGGAAGAAAGCCAGATAATGAAAACACTGAGATTATGCACAGGATTTTTCTTCACATAGTAATTTAAGAGGGATGGAAAAAATCAGGAACATTGATACAAAGAAAATTTAGAATCTGAAAGCACTGGAACCTTGTTGAGCAATAAGAAGTTTCTAATGAGCTTTAATAACAAGCAATGTCTCTGAGATGGACCTTGAAGTTGAATAACAGGCAATAACTCACATTAAAAATTTAGTCTCCCCTTTCCTTGGAAAATTTTAACACAGATCTCTATTTCTACTCTTATGTCTTTATTTCTGTTAATATTTCTGTTCTCAATGGAAAATAGCTTACAAGCTAAATGACTGTTCAAACCAGAAAGATCAGACTTTGCTTATCTGGTAAAAACAATGAAAAATTTTAAGAAGGTAAGTTCCCAAAAAGGTACAACTCTTACTGTTGAAGACAAATGCCAAAGCTTATATGTGAAGGACATATAGAATGACATATTCTGCATCAGCATCTCACAACTCAGCAATTGGCTGTTGGCAAAAATGGTGATATGAGGCTGAGGGCAAGCTGCACTATGAAGGTAAAAGCTTATGTCTAAAGTCTTACATGAGCTGCAGGCTTAAAAAATAAAAGGGAAGCTTGTCTAAGTAAGCCATGATCTAATTATGACTGAACTAATAGTTAGATACAGGGCACTTTCATTATCAAAAAAAGAGACATGATGTATCTGGCCGGCTGCTTGTAAGTAGGTAATGGATTATTTACATGGGTTACTGAAATGGTCAGGGGATCACAGGCTAATCATAACAGGATGACTGTGTGCCAACAAAATGCTAATAAGCATCTATTCTCATAATCAGTAGTCTGACTTGCAGAAGTCATGGAGAGGGCACTGCACAACAGTACATGCAGATGGGACACATCCAAGTCTGGCATAGTAGGTTATTTGCCTGAATCCATAAATTGAAGATATGCAATGGAAAAAACTGAACTATGAGTGTGTGCCAGATACATGGATAAAATAATTTAGAAACATCTAGTATTGGTTTTATGTATTCTGCCAGTGATGGAAGGTAGTCAGTCAGTAAAGATCTGGTTAAATGGGGACATAAATCAACAACTGTCGCTCGCTACATCCTTGTCTCCTGTATGGCGTCTTTGTCTCTAAATTGGAGAGACATGTATTTGATGGACAGACCACTCAGTGGGTAAGGAATTAGCTGGATAGTCACACTCAAAGAGTTGCAGTCAACAGCTCGATGTCCAAGGGGGAAGCGGTGATGAGTGGCATTCCTCAGGGGTCGGTATTGGCACCAGTGCTGTTTAACATCTTTGTTGGCAAAATGAACAGTGGGATTGAGTGCACCCCCAGCAAGTTTGCTGATGACACCAAGCTGTGTGGTGTGGTCAACATGATGGAGGGAAGGGATGCCATCTAGAGGGACCTGGACAGGCTTGAGAGGTGGGCCTATGAGAAGCTTATGAAGTTCAACATGGACAAGTGCAATCCCAAGCGCAGATACAAGCTGGTCAGAGAATGGATTGAGGACAGCTCTGCTGAGAAGGACATGTGGCTCTTGGTTGACAAGAAGCTCAACATGACCCAGCAATGTGCGTTTGCAGCCCAGAAGGTCAACCGTATCCTGGGCTGCATCAAAAGAAGTGTAACCAGCAGGTTGAGGGAGGTGATTCTGCCCCTCTACTCCACTCTTGTGAAACCCCACCTGGAGCACTGCATTCAGCTCTGGGGTCCCCAACACAAGAAGGACTTGTACCTGTTAGACTGAGTCCAGAGGAGAGCCATGAAGATGATCAGAGAGCAGGAGCACCTCTCCTATGAAGACAGGCTGAGAGAGTTGGAGTTGTTCAGCCTGGAGAAGAGAAGGCTCCAGGGAGAGCTTCTAGGGGCCTGCCAGTACTTAAAGGGGGCCTACAAGAAAGCCAGAGAGGGACTTTTTACAAGGGCATGTAGTGATAGGACAAGGGATAATGGCTTTAAAATGAAAGAGGAGAGATATAGATTAGATGTAAGGAAGTGTTTCACTATGAGGGTGGTGAGGCACTGGCAGAGGTTGCCCAGAGAAGCTGTGGATGCCCCATCCCTGGCAGTGTCCAAGGCCAGGCTGGACGGGGCTTTGAGCAACCTGGTCTGGTGGGAGGTGTCCCTGCCCATGGCAGGGGGGTTGGAACTAGATGATCTGTAAGGTCCATTCCAACCCAAACCATTCTATGATTCTGTGAACTTTGATCTTGAGATGCTGCTGTATAATTTAAACCCACTTTATACTCTTTGATCACTATTGCTTTGCTACCTTCTATTTACTATTGCAATTAATAATGTAAGAATGTAAGTAAGTGATTCATCCAGGATTGAAATACTTCAGAAAACCTTGATTTAGAGGCTAAACAAACTTTGGAGGAGTGAAAACATAGAAGATGTTTTTTCAGCTGGAATGCTAGGAAAGGCAAGAATGCAAAAGAAAAAGACCACAGAAAGCTAGAAAAGGACCAGAAAAGGATATGAACTTTTCCATAGTCCCATGTTATTTGCAGACTGAGCATGGTCACATTTTGTAAAATAAAAGAAGTATAAATAATACTTAAAAACAGCTTTTCAGATATTTCTTCTGTGGATAAGTCTTCTCCCTTCTGGTGAAAGTATTCTCACTGCTAACTTGAGGAAGTCAAGTCCTTTCTGTGCTGTATTTCAGTCATCTTATCATAACTGCTGACATTACTCTGGCTTAATTCCAAGACTGTCCTGTTCACATGCTACAATATCCGCTGACAGTCTGGCCTTCTCCACCAGATTTCAAGTGGGTTTTCTTTAGTCTATCTTTAAAGACTATTTCCTGCTTTTTTCTTTCTCTCCCCCCCCCC
>JANZLQ010000005.1:10708444-10752518 GCA_026212715.1 Elanus axillaris
TTTTTTCTTTCTCCCCCCCCCCCCCCCCCCCGATTTCTTCCCAAGCACCTTCAACATCTGCTTTACTTATCTGCTCTTTTGCTCTCAGCACTGGACCCCCACAGGCTGTTATCCAAAGACTCCATTCCTTGAGAGCAGCTCAAAACAACACTGTACTCTTATAAATAGACTTCCAGTTAGTCATCTGTTTTCTGTCATATGAGCAGGAGAAGCTGGGGAATAAAGTGTGCTTTAAACCTGGAATCTGCACATCTCAAAGGCCCAGTTCATCTTGCAGTGTTTTATACCTAAAATGGAAAGACTTGCTAAATTTAACTTTTAACCTCTGGATGAGAATGCAGACTCACATCCTCAAAATTCTGGAATGAAAGGTTTATTTCTTTCTGTAGGGGGGGTAGGGGGAAAGGGGGGGAAGAAAGAAAAAAGCAGGAAAAAAGCAGGAAAGAGTCTTTAAAGACAGACTAAGGAAAAACCACTTGAAATCTAGTGAAGACCAGACTGTCAGCAGATATTGTAGCACGTGAACAAGGCAGTCTTTGAGAGTAAAATATTCTAGAAACTTTGTTTTTTTGATAACTGATATTAAGGAAAGTTAGCAGTAGCAAAGCTGTCCCATAGAGGAGTTTCTCAACACTACACAATGTCCAAACAGATTTTAACTTCCCGAAGCTGATGCATCAAAAATAATTCATAAGAAGAATAGCCTCATGCCTTAGAGCTTTCAATATCTCTTATGGCAGGGTTCCTTTCTGGAAGGTGAGGTTATGGGGTGTAAAGCAGAGATACTTACCCTAAATTGTGGTAGGGATCAGTCCTATTTCCATAGGTCCCAAAACTGGTGAAACATGAGCCCTTCTTTTTATTCTGTTCTTGTTTCATGTACAGTAGAGAACTAAACCTGCTCCTTTCAACACTAAAAATTTTTACTTGAATGGTGTCTGTGGACTTTTCTGAGTAGGTCTGAGCTGATATAAGAGCCTCAGATTAATGCTCTGTTCACCACTGAGGTTAAAGAATCTGTTCTCTCAAAGTCAGATGGCATCATTATTTACCTTTTAGAGTCTCTATTCAGGGCTAAATATATCCACCAGCCAGGCCACTGTAAAGACTGAGTCTAGGAAAAAATTTTAAAGCTGTCCAGGTAGTGAAAGCTTTGTGCAGATAGGCCCCAGTAAATGGATTAAATGAAAGACAGGCATGGTTTTTTTTTTTTTTCTAAACTTGCTCTCACAGCAAACAGGAAAAAATAACAGAACAGGCCAAGTACTGACTGTTCTCTTTGTCTGTACACTGGTCGGGTTTCCTTATTTCATTTTGGTCAATGCCGTGATTTTATGAGTCAATTAGACTTGTTTTGACAAAGTGTAGTTGACAGGATTAACTTCTCTGAATTAGCCATTGCTTCTAATCTTACATAATGGCATTTGAATTTGTGTTACCTTGTATTAACAGTAAAACTGTCAGTAAGCACTTTGCTATTTATTTTACTTTTTTTTTTTCATGGTGCAAAGACTTTCTGCACATACTTTAATGTCTGGAAGTATCAATAGGATGCTACTAGAGAAAGGAAACAACTAACATTCTTCTGTACATTTGAGCTCGATTAGGAAGTTGAGGGCCCATTTGCTCTCTAGTGAGCAGGTCTGAGGCTTTGTGCTCTAGCCCCATCTTGCCATTACCATCTTCACATATCTGTGTCACACGTGTTCACTGCATCTGTATTCTCCCATCCTTAAAAGAGACATGGCAATACTTATCACCTTTGCAGGAACATTGTGATATACAACCAACTAGTATTGTGAAAGTACCTGAAAATCACAGAACACATATTCTCTTTCAGAACCTTATTGTTCTCTAAAAGCCTTTTCTTTGTCAGCAGTGAAGGTATTCCCTAACTTTCTTGGTCTCCTCTCCCTGTTCTTTACCCTTCCCACTATGAATACACATCATGCACAGGCATTGAAGGGCTCATTGGTAGACAGGCACAACTCTATCATTTTTCAGTGTTAAAATCTGACAGTGTGTGTATGGTAGGATCACCGGATAACTCAGGTTGGAAGGGAGCACTGGAGGTCACCTAGTCCAGCCCCTGTGCGAATGTGCTGAGCACACCCTTAGCCCTGGAGGGGGTCAGGCCTGGGGAAGCAGCTCAGGACAGGGCAGAACCACCCCGCTGAGGGCAGCCCGTCCCCCGGGCTGTGGGGAGAAGCCCCCACAGCTGGTGGGGAGGCTGCGGCCAGGGCACGTCCCAGCCCAGAGCGCTGCTCTGAGCTGAGGCTCTTGCCGTTGGCCGCTGCCTGAGCTACAGCCCCTGCTGCATTGCCACCATGCCTGGGGTTCAAAACAGGCTGCGGTTCTGTGCTCCTCCCCACAGGCTGACATCCCAGCACAGCTCATCCTATCTGCATCCCCAGGGAGGTCCCCGAAGCCTGGGGCTGAGGTTGCCTTGCCTGTGCCCCTGCCTGCCTTGCTCCTGGCTGGGGGGGATGTCCCTGGCTGCTAGTTCCTGCCCTGTGACCCAGTGAGCTCCTTCCATGCTTGGCCCCTCAAAGCTGGGCCAGCTCTGAGATCAGACCAGGTTGCTCAGAGCTTTATCTACTGAGGTCTTGAAAACCTCCAAGGATGGAGACTGCACAACTTCTCTGGACAAACCTGTATCACTGCTTGAATGTCTTCACATAGAAAAAGTTTCTGAATACCTCTTGTTTCAACACGTCTGTTGTGAAGAGAGTGGCCCCATTGTCATGCTAAGAGCCTTGTAGGTATGGGAGGGCTCAAGCAGTCTCTTCTCCAGGCTGAAAAAGCCCCATCCCTCAGTATTTCCTCATAGGGCAGATGTTCCAGCCATCTCATTGTCCCTTTGCTGAATTCTCTCCAGTTTGTTAATGTCTTTCTTGATTTGGAGATTCCAAATTGGATGCAGTATCTAGACACGGTCTAACAAGTGAAGAATAATCACTTTCCCTGGCCTACCACCATGCTCCTGTTCACACAGCCCAAGGTACTCTTGGTCTTCCCTGCTGCCAGGGTGCACTAATATCTCACGTACAGCTTACTGCCAAGACTGCCTGAGGTGTTCTCCACAAGAGCTACATCTAGCCAAGCAATCTCTAGCCTGCATCACGGCAAGCAATTCTTCCTTCCTAGCTGCCTGTCCCGGTCCCTCGGAATGGCAGCCCTATGCTCAGGCATGCCTGCTGGTGTCCCCCCAGCCCCAGCAGTTTGACATCTGCAGATTTGCTGAGGGTGCACTCCATTGCCTTCTCCAGGTTGCTAATAAAGATGTTAAACAGGATTTGTCTGAGGCTAGACAGTCATAGTACCCCGCTTCTTACCAGCATCGAGGTAGAAAAAGAGCCATTAGCCACTATTCACTGAGCCCAGTCATCCAAACATTTTTTTTACCCACGTCATCTTATCTTGATTACAATTACTCTGTGGAAGATGGCATCAAAAGCCTTGCTAAACTCCAGGTTAATGACATGCACTGCTGTCCCCTCATCCACAGATCCCATCCTTTCATTGTAGAAGGCAATCAGGTTTGTCAGGCATGTTTTACCTTTGGTAAATTCACACTAAGTGTTCCTAATCACCTTCTGTGCCTTCATGTGCCCAGAAACATGTTCCAAAAGAACTCACTCCATGAACACCACACAGGCCCTCTCAGTCTTCAAGCCTTGTAGTTACTGTAGCCTTTCGAGTTAAAGACTGCAGCTTGCTATCTAAATCCACCTCAGAAGAAAATAAGCCCTCACTTATTTCACATACCTTGTAGGCATGCAAAAATCATTATTTAACCAAGAAAAAATAGCAGACCCCAGATTCATAGTCCTGCTTTTTTTCTCCATGACATTCCAACATCTTAACTACAAATGTGAAAATAGAAATTCCTCAAATTCAGAGGTCTTTAAGTCAAGCTTTTTGAGACCTGCCTTGCTTATGTTCAGAATGTCAAAATTCACTGCTGAATGGTTAAAACAGAGGTCTTGTAAAACTTGTAGTTTCTGCACAGGCATATAGAAATAAATATTTGACCTGAGGAAGGATTTTACTGGTGAAGGATCATGCAAAGACCTTGTGAAATCTGCCAGCATTTCACATAGTAGGAGGCAGAAATAGTCATTTGAAAATCTGGGAAAAAAAAACCCAAACCTCCCACAATCTCATTATCTTTTGATATTTACTGGGAAAAGAAAAGCTTTATCAAACCTAAAGCATTGACTCTGTATTACTGGTAGAAAAATACCACCCCCCACAATAAGGAGTCTGTGCTGCTGGTTAACAGAAGAACCTCTAAGCATTCATTGCCTAATCTAACCCTCATTGAAGTCCCTGAGGAAATTCCTATTAGTGAGCAGGATCATTCATCTTTCTTTTTTTAACAGATTAGTGGGTGTTTACATGAAGGCCCTGTAGGAACCAATTAATCTGTATTCATATAGCAAATGCAGAGCTTAAAAATCCCTAACACTCTCTTATATTGGTAATTCAGAAATTTGCCTTGGCAAGCAACAGGACTGAGAGCATCTATCTTTTTTTCAGATATTAAACTTCCAGTGTTTATTTGTTGAAATATTGTTTTTAACTCATATGTTTCTAAATATGAACCAAGTATAAACCAAATACAGTGTAGTTTTAACGTTGTACACAGATATCCCAGGGCTTCTGGTCCTGCTCACAGCTTTGCTGAGAACCCTCTGAAAGGAATTTAGCAAGATTGTTCAACTTTACAGTTGCAGTTACAGATTATGTGGGCAGAAGGAAAATAGTCAAGAATTATATGAGTTATAAGCTGTTGCTACTTCTCAGGAGATGTTGAGCAGCAACAGAGGCAGACAAAGAAGGAAATAACAAAGTAAAAGCAGTCAGAACTCAATTGCTTCACCTACATGCCCTCCAAAGAGAAGTCTCTGGACTTTTCTTTCTTAGCTCCTTGCCCATCCATACAGTTGCACACCTATAGACTGCCCACTCTACATAGAAGAACATGTCAGCATGATGGGAACCATGTGTTTTGTACGCTCCAGAGGATGTGTCCTGGTTTTACATAATTTGCAAGATCATTGTCTGCGTGATACGTGGGTTTGGTCTTGAAATCAGCCTAGGGGCTGTCTTTAGGACAGTGCAGAAGAACACAGTGCGCCTCTTTACAGCCTGGACGTTGAAGAGAAAATAGACCATTGGAGATCATTCCTCTTACTTTATTCAAGGGCCTCAAGAAGAGGAAAGAGGCAGAAATCTTCCTTTCACCCAGTACCTAAAAGGATCTAAAATGGCTTAAATATTTTTATTATTTTTATTTATTTATTTATTAAAAAAAAAAGTATGGCAAGCTTTCTTCCCAGAAGCTGAGAATTTAAATTATTATTTAGATGGGATGGGGTGGGTGGTGGAGGGGGAAGGAGAAGGAGACAAAACCTTACCACTATTTTCTATTCCTGTCTTTTATCTGTGCTTAGTAAATCTAATCCTACTGATTGATCCTCATGTACATGTTATTGAACTGAGGACCTTCTTGTCTATAGTGTGTTTGTACTCTGGTCTTTCCTGTTTAATATAGATTTTTCAAAGCAAATGCAAACGTTACAGCAATAGAGAATGTTATTGTTAACTACTGCTAACCTTAGCCTGCCTTTGAAGGCCCACCCTGCAGGAGGCAGAGCTCCAGTGCAGAACATGGTGGCTCATCGCTTGAGCCTTAATGATCCAGGTAAGTGGTGAATGAAAACTGAGATTGGGATAGAGAAAACCTCATCAAATCAGTAGAAAAGAACTACAAGTAGTAGCATTATGGTGGAAGAACTGCCATGTGAGAGGACAGTATTAAGAGCATGGCTTATTTAGCACAGTAAAGAAAAAGCTGAGAGGAGTTTTGATTGTTTCATAAAAATACACAGGCAGAGTGAGAGAAGTGACAAAAGGAAAATAAATATCTTCAAGGGAGAAGAGCTTCACATTCCAATTCCAATACAAGGATAGACGTATACAATGTTCAAAAATTAATTGAGGGTGAGATTTCTTAAAATTATAATGGCAAAGTCCTGAAACCACAGAAGGGACTAAAAAAATCTTCGCTGTTAATAAGACAGAGCTTGTGGATGGTCTGATTGACAGAAACAAAGGACTATATAATCCAAAGTGTCCCTTTAGTCCCTCTAGGTATGACCCATAGAGCTTCGGAAGGGGAAAGTTAGACATACAAAACTACTAAATAAACTTGTCTTTGTAGGTCCTAGTGAAACTTGAATCAAACTTAAATTAAACCTTTTCACCTGTTTACCCTAGAATTCCACCAGAATAGTTCCTCAGGAAACAAAAGATCGGTTTGGGGCACACCTGGAACACCCTAAATTGGCAAAGAAGTGACTAAGATCAAGAAGTCCATTTAGGTGTTGTGATATTTCATTTATTAGTACACTGGAGTTGTGTCACTGTTAGTGAAGCAGGAGCCACAGAGTTCCTGGGCAGCCATTTTGAGTATGTCAGGAAAGATATTTTTAAACAAAAGGCAAAAATGTGGGCTACCTAAGCAATCCAGAAGGTCAAAACATTTTGGAAGATCTGTGGTGAGTCACCTGGTCACATCCAAGTGCCCCAGAAATGTCTGATACTTTTGTGGTTGTACTGGATTTAGCTGGGATGCAGGCCTCATAACGCTGTTCTTTACATTCATAGCTAGAATGAAGCTGATAACACACCAGTGTTATGCCTTTAATGAGTCACTAATAAAACCTGTGATAGATCACCTGCAAGTAATCTGTATTTTTCATTGATATATGCTATCTATATTTTTGTTGGATTGGGTCATGCATTAAAATCACCACATGCAGCAGGCAGGCCAGGAGCTAGCGTTCCCTCTTTTGCTAGGACTGCAATGTCTAGCCCACTCAGCTTGGGTGTTTGGGCTCCAGCTCAATTTCCCTGCTGTGCATGTGTCTTACATTTGGATGTCCTCCACCCTTAGTAGGGGGTATTCAAGATGAACAACTAAATAATCATTAGGCCAGGCAGAGTGTGTATAACCATAACGTAATGTTTAGAACACAATCATGTCAAGGGACAAGCCTGTTTTTGAATGAGTGCTACAGCCCGAGATGGTGATTGTCTGCAATAAGTAGAAGTTCCCACAACTATTCTTTTTCTTACCCCCTTAGAAGAAAGTACAGTGGCTCACACATATCAGCATATCTTTTGTAGCCATCCCTGTGCATGTTCGTAGCCTAGAGAAAATGTGAGGTGACTGGAAATAATTAAAGAGGGTTTACATTTTCCATTAGCTCATAACTGGAAATACCTCATGTCTACAGCAGAGTAGAAGCACAGGAGAAGGAGAAGTATCAGAAGAGTGTATATCATGGATCAGAAGATACAATGCCATTTGTTAAAGTGTTTACACCATAAGTCACTTGTATTACCACAGTAACTTACCCTGCTTAACAAAAAAGTGCAGTGAAAATTCCCTGGAGCTGCTAGAACTTTTGTCAAAAACATATAACTGCTTTAGCTTTTGGATGTTATGAATTGTGTATGTCTCTGTAGAAATAAAATGATCCCTTAAAAACTTAAAGTAGCTATTGATATATTTTATCCATATTAAAATTCATGTAATCTAAAATGCTTAATCATTGGTATAAAAGGTGGTATATAGTTCTGATTTCAAGCTACAGTCTCTGGTTGAAGTTGTCAGGCACTCTCACAGGGTTTTTTGCCTGGCACAAATCTTTTCGACCTGTACGTGATGATTATTGGTATTTCTCACATAAGTGGAATAAAAACTGCTCTTAGTTCAAGCTTCAGAAGCCTCAGGCACTGTCTTTCATTTGCCAGCTTCTAGCTATTATGTATTAGAAATATATGAAGGGCTCTGGGAGACAGGTATGCTTGGATTTATTTCACTCAAGTCTAATGCATCTTTACAGAGGGCATTGAAGTTGGAAGAGGTAAAAAAGTATGGAGTGGTAATGCATTTTGTACCAGATCACTGACACTGACAACCCTCTTTCCCGTTGTGCTATTAATTATATGTTAAGTTAGGAAGGGCTATCCTCAGATAGACACTGCTTCAAGTATACTCTAATAAAAGAAGAAAATATATCATGGCCTACACGATATACATGAACTCTATCACTTAATATTGCTCCCATGTGCAGTCAGGTCAATCCTTAGGAATACATCATTTATCTCCTTTTTCCAAGGAGTTTCTAGTTTTGGTTGTTTATGTATGGGTAGAACCTACTTTCCACACCAGGTTGCCTCAATGTGCCATTTTCACAGCCTTTAAAGAGAAAGTTCTCCAGGCAAGGGGTTACAACAAAGGAGAGAGATCTGAACTATGCCCTTCCACTGCAGTTTAAATTACATGAACGGAGAAATGTTTGAACAGACAACAGTGTCACAGGTGCCAGTTGTCTGATTTATCCCCTCTCAGAGGAATGTACTGGCATCTATGTGCATAGTAACACCTTGCCAGCTGGCCAGGAGGTGACATCAGCTGTCCTTTCAGACAGATGAATTGCACAGTATGCATAGCTGCCTGCCAAAGGACAGACTTTCCAGGAGGAGAGGGAAAAGCACTTCATATATTTCTGACAGTAGTTTTTACTTAATATTTGTTTACAGAATTAACTTTATTGGACCAGCTTATTACCAAAGCCATCTTTCTGACACTGCAATAAGTTACTCAGATTGCATGCTATAAAACACAGCAACTCACACAGGAATTTACGTTCTCTCTGACGTTGCTGAGTGGAGTATATTTTTCTCAGTGTGGTCATAACACTGTATGGGCAGTATGATCTTACTTAATCTCCTTTTTCATAACCCTAGATCACTCAGCCAAAATAAATATCCCTACCTTTAGGCAGCTAAATTAAATAGCTAGGTTCTAAAGCCTATGTAAATGGGCTGAGCACTCATAACTCTAATTGACAGTCGTCCACTTGTGAAAGTATGAAACAAGGCCTCAGCTGGCTTTAGAGGACAGAGATCTGTTAAAGCCATCACAGTTCACATGTCAGTACCAGCCAAGGAGCTAGCAATGCTGGTGTACTGGTTCCTAATGCTTTCTAGAAAAGAATCCCAAACGGAGTTTGGGACTTCAGTCTATGACAGTTTGAGAATCCTATGCAATTTAATCATAAAGTGAAAATGAGTATTCCTAAATTGTTTGCAGAGTGCAAATGCATGCCTCAGTGTGTAAGTAAAAGAATGGCAAGAATGATATTTAGCTGAGGCTGAATCAAGATGAATCGCTAGGAAGGGATAAATATTGGGTGAACCTATTGCACAAGGTTTGTAAGACTGCTAAGTTAGAAATACAGCAATGGCATTCTAATATTGTGAGTAGTGGTAATGTTTTAAAAGAGCCTAGGAAGTGTTAATATAATTGCATATATTCATCCCTAGAATATGCACCCCTTTTCTAGAAAAGAATTAGCAGTGATTTCTTTCCCCATGTTTATAGTCTTATGAATTATGTCCTCAGATTTTCAGTTTTTTCTGTCCACAGAACCTATGTAGTTTGGTGTAGAGTCCCTTACAATGCTGATCACCTAGTTTGAACGTAAGAAAAACTTATCTATGCTTTTCAAATGACAGACATATCTCCAAATGTAAATGTTCATTGTTCATTCTCTTTACACCTCATGCCCTTTAACTCACATATTTAATATATTTCAGCTGAGTGAACTAAAAGCAGGATTAAAGACAGTGAATGGTTGTTTCTGGCTCATCTGGGTTTATCTGGTACATCATAAGTAATGTAACTGGATTCTCCAGGGAGAGAGAAGTTTGTTTTCCATCCTTTCTAAAGAATGGCTTCATACAGGTGATATCCATAGAATCACAGAATCATAGAATCATAGCACAGTTTGGGTTGGAAGGGACCTTCAAAGGTCATCTAGTCCAACCCTCCTCTGCAATGAGCAGGGACGTCTTCAACTAGATCAGGTATCTAAGCATAAAACCCGTGCAATGTCTGGACTGTGTTTCAAGCTGCATAGAGTACTCTATGTCTTAAGTCCTGTCCTAGGAAATTTAGATCTTCTCTTTTTATGGTAAAATGGCAAAGGAGTTGCTGGATTTTGTCTCTAATGTCTACGTCTACGGTAAAAGAGGAAAGGAAGCAGTGGATTACTCTTGTAAATGTGTCACTGAAGAGGAAATAGTCCTGACATGCATGTGGTGTGACTTAGAATGTCTAAATGAGGTGTTACTTCTGCAGTTATAGCGGTTTAAGTTTTTTTCCAAGATTCATTCTTACTGTCTCTTTCCTGAGAATACCAGTTCTATGTCTGAGCCAAGCCAATGGCCTGAGTTAGTGCATTTTCAGTTCAAAGTCATCTGGCTTAGTCTGAGTCACCACCAAAGGATTTTTTAAAAACATGTGGGTGGACTTTTCATTGAGGATAAGCAACATTCACAGTAAATGTGGGTTTCTTTTGCGAATTCAAGTCAACAGCTGGGCCAGTACTGTCTTAAATCACCACAACTAGACACACAAGACCACACTATTCATGCCTAGACCTCAAGTTCTCAGAATACAATCATCTATTGCTTACACCTATTAGAACTGGACTGTGTTCAGTCTGATTGAAATTGCAGGGGCTACTCACAAAAGCAACCTCTTCTATACATTTAAGTGTGAGTGCTGGACTTTCAAAACTGTGTTTTCTTGCTTTAATTACAAACATAAATCTATGTTACATTTCACAGATGGACGCTGACAAAATGAGTTTGTGTCATTTTCCTCTTCATGTAAAATATTGATGTCAGGTTCTGTGATGCAAAGTACCAAACCACCGAGTGCAGAAGCCATACAAATCTCATTTGGAATCCCAAAGGAATTTGACCCATCCTAGCGAGCACACTTTAGGCTGATTATGTAGCTGTCAATTACATTCCTGTTCCATGTGCTGAGATTACTTGGACTGTATTCTTTATTACATCTAAAATAAACCCGCTGGAGTGGATTGTTTTTTCTCTACAAAACAAATGAATATTGAACATGCGTAAGTGATCTTAAGCACTGAATCTTTTTGCTCAGTCTTGTCAGTGACATACCCAGTAAACATCCAAAGTTTGAAGCTGACAACAAAGGTACAGCTGTAAGTCTGCTTTGTGAGGTGAGGATTGTGGCATTGTATAAACTTGGCTTTATGAATTATGAGATGCAATATTCATTCTGTATATATTATAGGATTGCATGACATTAACAGCCTTGGTCTCCATGACAATACCAGCAGAAGGTGTTGGATGTAAAAAATGGCTATAAAGAATATGATTTAAATAAATATCACAATACTTCCAAGTCTTGTTTACTTAGAAAAAGTTTTGAATACGTTGGACATAATTAAACTATTCTTTATCTAATTAGACAGCCAGTCTTGTCAGACAGAGATTGACTTTTTGCTACCTGTATGTAAAAGTCAAGGTTAATTAGACACATGGGTGATAGGTCACATCTGACCAAATGGACAAAAAATTGGCACCCCAAAATGTAATGCCTCTAGTCATAAGCAACCAACTAATACCACCCTCAGAGCTTCTGGTTTTACCTTTAATTGCAAAGACAGCCTCAGGTGACAAGGTCACACGTAGACATATACTATTAAGGTGGGGTGACAGGGATGTTAGCCATGCAGGCAGGCACAAGCTTGGCTGGGCAGCCCCTCTCTGGAAGCCGTACACTTGTATTTGCATGGTGCTTATCCTACCAGTAATAAGGTGGATCTTGAATGGGGTAATATTTATTTTATCAAGTGGATATGTGGGTATAAATGCACTGGGACTTTGTATGGAGTTCATTAGCACCATAGCTATACAAACAAGAAATATCAATCATTTCACAGCAGGATCATTTCTCAGACAACTTCTTTGTCTTTGAATTTCAGTTCTTCTTTCTGGATCAAGTCTTCTTTTTTCCCTTTCAGGACCACAGGTTCATTGAAAAAGAGAATGTAACCTCTGTAACATAAAATAATCTAAAACCAAATACCATACAGGTTGGCCAGTGATGGCAGAACCATATAGTTTAAGATAAAGAAGTTTGAAAGAAGCTACTCAGATTACTTTAGGCTAACCATGGATGTTTAAACTTTAATAAATAAAGTGCCTAATTCTAACGTTAGACTTATTTTTATCTATATGGACTAGTCACTTGGAGTATGATCTGGTATTGCCACTCCCTCGGTCACTTCACCAGTTCATATTTGCCAAATGATACAATTGTGATTTGGGGCAGTTTTAAATTCTTGCTATTAAATTAGTATCTGAACTCTTTCTAATCTTTAATGCATATACTCTCTCAGTTCTCACATTATCCTCTGTGAGATAAAACGTGTTATTATTCTGTTCATTTCTGGCATGCCAGCTTGAGCAGAGATTACAGGCTTTGCACTATGTAATTCCTGCCTTGGAATAGATGTTCCTTGCTCTGTTACTTCTCAGCCCTCTTGTCCTCACCTTTCACAAGAGATGATACAGAAGAAGACCTCAGACTGTAAGACTCAGATTTTAAGACTTCATCTTTCTATAAGCACACTTAATCAGAAAATTTTCTATTCTGTTTTGCTCCCATCCGTCTTGGACATCCAAACACTGCCTGCCTGGAGGTAAAGATATCCTATATGAACCTCCCATTTAGGTGATCCCTAATGTGAGAGGTACCTAAATGCTCTAGCTCCTTACATTTGTATCAGCCAAGATGCCTAGATCTGGCAGTGTCTGTGCTGTGTATGTTGGGTAGCTAAATACTAGGTTCATTCCTAGACCAAGTACACAGAATAAGCAGCAGTTTAGTCTCCTGCAAGGTGACAGTGGTTTGGCCTCCCCCGGCATCCTCTGTCTAACAGTCCAATAGTTTGAATATTAGCTTTGGCAAACACCACACTGAACCTTCTGATGACCCTTTTTGTTTCCCTTTTGACAAAACAAACTTTTAAAATTTGTTATTTAATTGACGATCTGTTTTTGGCACAGCATTATTGAAAAGTAGAACATTTCATATTTTGAAAATGTGTCCTTTAATATTTTTTCCAGAGGCTCCATTTGTTAGAAATCAGCTTTTTTAATGAAAGGAATCCTAATCATGTTAGGAAAATAACAGCTGCAATTTATTCAGTAGGTGCTTCATTTATACCAAATATAAACCAAATATATGGAGATAATTTTTCTTTAAGAATAATGCATTTGAGACACAGCTATCATTTCAAAGTAACCCTAGGGCATTGTTAGGGCTATTCCTGGATTTCATTAACCAAATAAAACCTTTTCTGAAAGAGTAATTGCAATCATTCTGTATTAATAACTGTATTAATAAAGATGAAGGCTCAGCCTATCCTCAAATGATCATCCCCAGTGGGTACCCTTGCTATAGTGTCTATAACAATCTTTTTACATTTAGAAAAAATGCAAAGTGAGGTTATATTTTGAAAGCATTGGTAACAAGGCTCTTTCCTGTCTCTCAGCTGGTCATGGACTCTTCAAAGTATCTTGGAAGTCTCTTTGATCTCAAAACAAAGTAATGGTTTGCTTATTGCAACCAGCATTGAAATGTGTGGCAAAATCCAGTAAAGAAAGAGACAAGGAAACATTTTCTCAAATGTGGGCACACAACTTCCAGTGAACAGTAAGCTCAATACCATTTTCAAGTCAAACTCACTATATTTATCTTTTTTCAGCTGTGTGTCCTAGGAAGCCAAACAGAGTCAAATTGAAACCAGAATGCTAGGCAGACAAAGATAAAAATCCATTACAAACAGAAATACAGTCAGGGTTTTTTTAAACAAGGGCATATAATATGTAAAACATTTTTATCAGCCCACTTTTTAATGAAGATCTGAGAGATTTCCCTTTTATTGCCACAACTGTGAAAAATACCTTTCACAAATGATTGTGATTTTTTCTTTAGCAAAATGAATACCTCGCATATTTCATCAAAATATTACCATGTCCAGAAAACATTTTTCAGTACTTCAGGGTTTTTTTTGAGAAAACTAATATTTTCCTGAGGTTTCTTTTCATAGTTTGTTTTTAAATTACCATGGGACAATTACAGCTACATTTCTGAAATTTTTGCTTATGGGCTCAAGGATGTTCCGTCACCTCTGTTCCTTCAACTTGTCCTAGAATACAGCAGAGGCTACATAACATCCAGCAAAACTTAAGGCCATGCTACCAATGTCCAAACTACTTATTAACTCTCCAGGGCATTAGCTGAGGAATTTAGGTGCCCTTAAATCTTCAGGAAATAAACCTTTTCCCCGGTTTCCACAACATCAAAGCTTTCTTGGGCTCAATTCATGTGGAAGCACCAAGGTGAGGCACCAGCTGCTTTGTATGTACATTATTCCCGTCTCCCACAGCCTCTCAGATGCAAACACACCAAAGACCCCCCTCACAGCTCTTCCTCTGCAAGAGTAGGTAGAATCATAGGCCGCTTAATGAAGCAAGGAGCCATCTACATTAAACCTCTGTCTCTGAGCAGACTTAAAACTGAATCATCTACTTCAGGAACAGCATAAATTATGCTGAAGGACATAAATAATTTGCACAGCTCCCAAAATTAGATTCTTTACTAGCCTGTCTCCCCTAGAGAGAAAAGAACCCATCCTGCTCAGCAGCTATCCCCAACCAGGGCTTAGAATCCAGAGTTTTTACTTTTCTTAACGTTCATTGATAGACAAGTAGATACCTCTCACTTATCTAATATAAACAGAGGCTGAAAAATTAGACCTTGCTGATTTTATTCTAAAACAAAATGGAAAAATTAAATCAAAATACAGGAGTCTGCATTTGCAGCAAATGTACCGAAGATTATATCCAAAACGCAACCCCCCCGTCTGTATTCAAACATGTAAAAATCAACCAATATTTATAAATCTGAATTAAAAAAAATTGCTCTTTTAATCACACACATATACCAACACACATACATGTAAGCCACTGAGCTCACACCCTTACCCCAGTGGCTTCATATTTGCTATCTCTCTTCTTACCCTCTTCTCATTATCTCAAAATCTTTTTCTCACTCCCTGATCAAGCACTCACTTGTGATAAGTGGAATTGTTTTCACTACTTTTGGGGGCATCAGACTGAGTGCTTCATATTTTCCTGACTGCATCCCTCCTTCTTCCTGCTGCAGTGCTTTTGCACTCTTGCAGTGCAGCTTTTACTGTATAAGTTTCAATTCCAAGAACTACTGATGTCAGCAATCCAAGTTTCAGCAGGAAATATGAACGCATCATGCGGTGTTTATATATAACTATTCCCTGAAGCTGCATTAAAGTAAAAATCACCCTGCTACCTACAAATTTGAAAACTTTATCTATTTTTCTAGCACTAGCAGAATTAAATTCGTGGAGAACCTCACACTTCTTTATTGTTAACATCTCAGACTTGTAAAAGAATACAAATTTGATGTGATGGCATTATTATTTGCATCGAACTTTTCTGGGGACTCACCTATTTTCTCTCAAATGTCAGACTCTAATCCAAATTGACCTAGCAGAATACTGCAATGATCACTTAACATCAAGCAGTTCAAATATTAGAGGAAGCAGACTTTGCTCTTAGGCTTCTCCACAGACAGTAAAATGTGCTGAAATTGTGAGTGTCTATTTATCAGCACAGACTGCATTTCATAGTGGAAATGTCACAGATAACAAGAGGATAATGAAACTTACTATTGAAGAATATGAAAAAATAAAAAAGCTTAAGAAATGCACAATGATATTTTCAGTGCTTTCAGAGCCTAAGTACTATATTTTCAAATTGTCATAGGTCAAAATACTGTTTAACCTAATGGCTTGACCCTGGAAATACTTCTGTACATATGGTTCCTTATAGCATTTTCATTCATACATTTAAGCAGCTTTGGGTGCTGAAGTTAAAACTGATTGAAATACCAATTTAGTTAATATTTGAACTTACACATGTAGAAGGTATCTTCAAGGAAATCTCAAGTTCAGTGTCCAGTAGAAACTTGATGACAACAAGGTTTATCCTCCAAATAAAATTCAAATTAAAAAAATCTTAATCATAAGATATGCTTGTTTTCTTCAGTGTGTAAAAATTTCTATATATAAAAATTTTGTAACCTTTTCCTTCCAGAAAATATGTTAATCTAGGAAAAAAAATATTACTGTTTGTACAATACAAGTTGCTGTGATTTAATTATTCTACTAGATGAAACAAATGTTTGACACATGTGCTAGGCAAAGCTTTAGATAGTGCATTCATGCATAGAAAATGGACATATCCCTTGAGAACAAATACATCATTCTGGCCCATTCCTGTTTAAAAAAAAAAGGAATAGATTTTGCTGTGGCCTAATTAACAGAAACAGCAGCAGCAGCTACTGGAGTCAAACATTTCAGCACCTGCTCAGCTGGGGGAAACTGGTGAGAAAAGGTACATTGCTTCTTAAAATTTAAGGAGTAGGCAGAGGTGACAAAAAGAAAAAGAACCTCATCCAAAGTCAGAACAAACACTGAATTAATCAAGCTTTATATCAGGCACAAGGGGAATGAACCAAGGAAGTACAAATGCATACAATGCTTTAGCAACGTTCAAGTCCCTAAGAGATGCGTGCAGGCACTTCATACAGAAATGAAAACTTTGCTTCAGATATTCAGAAAAACTTATTTTGGTATCATGTTATAATCTACTTTTCTTCTTCCAACTGTAATAAACAAGTTATTCAACTTAATAAGGATAACGTAGGATGAAAATATCTATATATTCTTTTTGACTGTAAATATTTCTGCAATAATGTCACATGACATTATCAGTGTATAGCACTAAAAGCATTTGCAAACTCATGTTTGCATACAGGTTAAAATGGGAAAGTGTTCGTGCAAAGACAGCCATTGTAACAACCAAATACTTTTGAAAACTTATTTTAGGAGTAGATACAACGTGCAGAAAGGAAACTGTCTATTACAGCTCAGGTTTCTTTAGTAACTATAATTTTTCTGATTTCTTCTATAGCAGAACACCTCCCAGGTAAAGCATAACTCTCATTTTCAGGCAAAAGTTTAATTCTGAGCTTATAAAAAATTTCAGAATAAGAAAGCATAAGATGTCCACAGAATCTTAAATTCAGTAGCTACTAAGCAGGGCTCCTTTTAGAGTTTGGCATCTGAAACAATCTGCTGCCTTTATAATCTGCAGTTTATCATTGATAGCAGAGTCCTATACTGATTTTTGCATCTAAGTAAAAATGCCTTTCTCTTAAAAGATGTTTTAAAAGGTCTGTTTTCGTCCCCTAAAGTAAACAGGCTCTTCCTTCATAAGTTCTTATTCGTTAATCACTTGTGAATACTAGCCAAGTATTTTACAGACTAACAGTTATAGTAAGTGTTTAATTTGCAACTAAAAGCTTACTTCCATGTGTTTTTCAAAGTGCTAATACTGTTTATATATATTTTGCAAATAAGGTGTTTTGCAAAAGAAAATACTGCAGGAAGTTAGGCTATGTGTGTTAGGTCTTTGCATATAACATGCTGCTAGATAGTCAACTTGAGATTCATCTTTGGGTGACAGGAATCAACTACTCCTTCCAATGTTTTTATTTGCTTGAGACCATTTAGGTGCAAGAAATTAAAAAAAATACGTGTGTTATACTCTCCAAATACCATGGCTGTAAAAATAATTGCAGATACATTTTATAGCTCAGAAAAAGTCATAGATATGTTTGCAATGATCAAACACTGGAAGAATATATTATGACTGCCTCAGCCACAGCTATATTTGGGATGCTTCCACTGTAGTCTTAGATTTAGTATAAGTAAATCCCATGTCCTAGTTCTGTTTCTGTGTAATCAAATTCCATCAATATGAGATAAACTGCAATATCCAGCTGTTCTGTTGGACCTTGAATTCCCCAACAGTTCCACCAGGACCGAAGTAACACTGCCATTTAAACTAGCTTTATTAAAGGACTAAAGATTTCAAAGCTCTCCCTCTGAGCAGAGCAGGCACTTACAAGAACCCTTCAGAGGAACTGCTCTTCTAATTTAAAGTCACAGGATTCTGCAGCAGTTCCCATGACCTGTAAATCAGTAGAAGAGCCAGAACACATTCAGGTGAAGAAAACTGAGCTCCCTTCTTCCAGGATAACGTACATATCTTTATATGAAGAGCTAGTTATTTAAAAAAAAAAGAAAAAAAGTAAATAATCCCAGGAACACACCAGTACCCTTACTTATCAGACAGACTCTCTCGGGAAACCCTACCAACACTTCCCCAGTGTTTGCATCCTAGTTCTAGAGCTAATCTCTCCAGACTGGGTGAGTTCTGGCAAAGGGTCCTGGTTAGATATTCACTTTTGGCCACATCCTGCAGACAGCATGGGTCACCATGCTAGTGTGCCATTTGCCAAGGAAGGAAACTCAATGGGGACTGAAGGCATTCAGTGGTTTGGGTCAGGGTATTTAATCTGCACATTTTTATGCAGCAGAACCAACTGGGACTGGCACCTTATGACCACACTGACAGAACTTCCCTACATCCAGGAGCAGAGACACCCAGTCTTTCTGGGACTGCTTGTTGTTTTCTCCCTCTCCAGGCCTGTGTTGCACTCTGAGAGCATCATACAGCCTTCCCAGTGGCCTCTTGTGACGAGAGTAGAGGCTGGGAATGCCATGGGAGTACAAGCATCTGTGTCAAATCACCAGGCAACTAACTCCGAAGAAATAAATCCCCAGGCAGGTCGGCTACACATGCACACCTGCCCACAGTCCCACCCTGATCGCCTAATTAACAACCAGCCCCGACATAAGGAGGCTTGGCCGTGTGTCACTCCCACAGATCAATTATGCCTGAGTTAAACAATTCACCCACCAGGTGCTTCCATTTAGTATTTCAGTGAGCTGGAAACATGCAGCTCCTGAGCAGTGTTTACTTTGGTTGACTTAATGGAAGGTATCTCAGAGCAAAATACGAACTGATTCCTCTTGAAAGTTGCAGGACTCGAAAGTGAGCTGTCAGACATGTCTCTCCCCATCATGAATGCACCTTAAGCATCCATACAACAAATATAAATAAATTTCCTCTGAAAATACACTTCAAGATCATTCTGTATTGGTACAGTTCAACTAGAGTATTTTTCTTTCTATGCTGGAGAGATTGATCTATAGATACATTCAGGTTGAAAACCAGAGCAAATTTCTAAGAAAACTGTAACAAGAGCTTGTTTGTTCTTTTTCCATTGCCTGCTAACGAATGCCTTCTGCTCATTGTAGGTATCATTGCGCTGATATATTTTTTTCATATACTTCCAAATTCCCTGAATCCATTGTAAGCAAAAGGCACTGGAACTAGGTTTGTCAAAGCAAAACTCCCCCTTGGAGCCAGCGAAGCTTTAACATTATTCTAGGATGTGCCAAGTGCACTCATTTACTCAGAGCTCTTTCTTGGATACTCTTCTCTCTAGGGAGCAACTATACATCAAACAAATGCTTTGCAAAAAGCTCTACTCATGGTTCTATGACAGATTCATTTTTAATACCTGTAAGGCACAACTTCTAAAGTAGGATTTCATGTACCACTAGATTTTACTAATTTCCAGAAGCATTGCTATGGTTGTGAATGATTTCTTAACCAGGACTGAGTGCATAAAATCACCAGCAGAAAGCATACTGTTACACATACATTAGACCCTTTTCCCCTTGCCCTCTGAGAGGGTTTTATTGATGTAGTCTAATCTGCCAGACTAAGTTGAAGAGCTTCAGTGAAGACTGTCAGATGGAATAGAAACAGAGTAAGAGCAATTCAAGAACTATTTTTAAATCAGAGGCTGCCTCTCTTTACTCATATCAGAATACAGCCCCCGTAAAGCTATTCAAGTTAATGAACGTTTCAGTGTGATACCAGAGTGAGATCAGAGTATTAGCAAAAATCTGTATAAATTCTTACATTTAAAGGTAAAAATGAAGAAAAAACCAAAAGGATTATATATATATATATATATCCATTTTCCAGGAAGTGCTTTTAAGTGCTTTTATTGATTTTACAGAAGAAAATTTCAATGTATATTCACTTGCGTCACCTTGTCTAAACAAAATCTGAATTAGCTATGTCTGGATATGGACTTCTCTAAAAGCCAGTACTTGTCACATCTTAAACCTGAACTAAGCATCTCATTTGCCTGTTAATGAAGGTAATATAAACCAACTCTGCAACAGTGGCAAAAATCAGCAACAGTGCAAAACCAGGTCTCCTCACTAACCTCTCCAAACTGTTTGGATGTATATATAGTGTATATTACTAGTAAGCAGGAAGGAGCCAGAGGCCCTAATTAGCTCAGAGCCCTCACTGTGCTGACTATTTTATGAACATAAACAGGAAACATTCCTTGCCTCAAAATCACTATGATCGAGACAACAGCAACGCACATTGGGGCTTGCAGAAAGTGGTGTGGAAGAAGGATGCTGAACCCTAGGGCAACTAATTGGAACACAAGATTGTGAAAACTATTAGCTGAGCATTCAGCTAGAAGATTTAAAGATTTTTTTTATTTATTCCATAAAACAAGTGGACAAGAGATACAAATGAATCGTGTGCAGCCTGCCTACTTAAGCACTCTCATTAAGCATGGGTATCATGGTGAAGATGGATCTTAAGACAGAAACGAAAGGAGACTAGGATAATGGCTGTGTCTAATGACTTGGTTGTAAAGGCACAGAATCTAATAAAGCACAAGTTAATGAGCTCTCACTATTGGAGAGCTTAACATGACAGAAAGGCATGATGCTGACAGAATTTCTATAACCAGATTACATACATAACATGGGTTGGTAAGGAGAGCCATGGACAGAATTCTTCATTAAATAAGTGTTTTACCTAACTAATGGTAAAGGATTTATCGGAGTAATCAGAAAATTATTGCATACCCTTAATTTCTGTGGTTAAGCTATTAGAAGGGGAGAAAAAAAAGCAGTAAGCAAGTGTTCAGTGCAAAAATATTTACAGTGTCCATGCCCTGCGATCATTCCTGTGCTGCTGCTATTCTGGTTATCTTTCTCAGTACATCAGGGGTTCTGAGCAGAGCCTACCACTCCTGAATCATCCTTTCTGACAGGCAGGAGTTGTGTGAGAGGAAATAGACTTATCATTACAAAGTCAATGACCCGAATTTTCCCAAGACTTCTAGTAAAAACAGAACACGATAATGAAAATCTTTGGCTAGCTAGTCACAGCTCACCACCTTTCCTATAACTCCAGTAGTGAGTAACCAGCAATGGAAAACTGATCTGAGAAAATACTAGTATCCTTTCTCCAGTGCAATTTTTGTCTGAGGAGACTGTTTTACAGTTTAAAAATCAAAAAAATTTAAAAAATGGTTGCTGGCAAAGGCAGAGCTTTAGAGTGCATGTGTAAGCAAGACACTGGTCTGACGTCAGCTTTTTAGTGCAGTAATTAGTAAAAGCACTTGCTATATTATTTCAGCTTCTGCATCCTATGATACATTTGCTGTTTCTGAGATTCAAAATATTGTGTGTCACCTTCATAAATATACAGTATAATACCTAATGACTTCTATCACATTACAAAGAACTTTTTTCTCTTCAAAAGCAAGCTTTAATAAGTCATAAGAGGTTATGAGACTCAAGTTTGAGTTAGGACACTAACCTAAGCCTAGCCCAGAAAATATCTTGAGTGCAAATCCTAGTCATAGTGAGGTAATTTAAAAAAAAAAAAAAAAAAAGACAAGGAGGAGAAGAAGAAATGAAGTAAAAGCAGAAAAAAAAGAAGAAACACAGTTTGGGAAATTTTCCATTTCAAATCTGTTCTTAAGTAAATTACTATAGTTTGGAAAAGTAACAGACAAAAACCATTTGTGTAGCCACCACTGCTGAAAAATTAGAAAAATGGAAAACATGTTAAAAGCAAGCTGATTTCCAGGGCAGGACAAAATGCTCTCCCTGCATCTTGTCACTGCTGGGAGCTCTTTCCCTGCCATCTCCCCCACCCTGCCCTTCCTCTTCTCCCTGCCCTTGCTCCTCTTCTTCACTTCTCACCTGCCAGTGATGGCAGATGGCTATGAGGAGTGAGGACAGGCTGTGAGGAGTAGGTGTGTTATTGGGGAAAGGTACTCCAGGATGAGCTGCTGGAGGCAGGGAAATTATCCAAGGTTTCTGTCATTGCTGGGCAGCAGTATGGCTACCGCAGCTACCCTCGCTCCTCCCGGCAGCCTTGATGGGAAGTGCTCTGGAAAGCATCTCCCTGCAAACAGGCCTGCTGAAGACAGAAAACAGAGTAAACACGGCAGCGAGAAGTGATCACTCCATCTTTCCTCATTGTGCGTCTGACAGATTCACATATACCTGACATGACAGTTGCCTGCAACTTGCTGAGCCCCACAGCCAAGGGGAAGGGGGAGGGAGATCAAAGTGGGATAAATAATGATACATGCACAATAACAAGGCAGTGGTGTGGAAATTTGTCAAGAAATACATACTCCTGATAATAGGAAGAAAGTGAGGCCTGATCTTATTTTGTACAAGGATGAAGTTAACACGTTCTGCTACACAAGAAATAAACCAGCTCCTTTCTGCATGAGCAGAGGTGCTCCTCCATCTGCATAATAGCTGTGCACAGCTTGGGATCACTTGATCTTCCAGACCCCCTTCTTCTACTCAGCTGGGTTGTTATCATCCTCTGTTATTATCTTCATATTTCCCCTGGTTATTATCAGCATGTTACTTTCACCTTTATGTCGACAATCTACCTGGCAATTTTCTCCTCTCCAGCTGGCTTCCCTGTTTCCTGGGTAAGAAAACTAATGTTCTTCACTCCAAAGTGAATGTCCTATTCATTATTCTCAATGTACTGTGACACAGCAACATTGAATATCAAAAGACTCCGGTAAATTCTCATCTATTTCTCTGTCGTATAGAACAATTAACCAAACAGTACAAATAGCAACTTGATTTTTATGGTCCCTAATGAATTTAGGTTTGACTATGCTTCGATTTCATAATTGCCCAGAATGAACACGAGTAAACACTGTTTAATATTGCACGTTAAGATGTGCCAGAGAGCACTTCCATTGTAGAATGTTCTCGACAGTAACCCAGATAAATCACTTTTCATAGCCAAACAGGCTGAAGCAGAATGGAGTTAGTGAAAAGAATGACTGAAAAGAAACTCCTTACTGCTACTGCTATCTCCAGCTCTCTATATCCATATGGAATGTAGACTGGTGGGAAAGGGAATTCTTGCCATGGGTTTGTCACTGACGCATCCTGTGTTCTCTCAGTCAAGTCTCTGTCAGTTAGGGCTGCCTTGATGTTGCAGTCTGAATATCCTGTTTTCCCCAGAGTGGTGCTGAAAACTGTAGTCAGCTGCATCTCAAAAAGCTTAACAAAAGCTATATAAAAGATCAGCCTGGTCCAGAAGAAGTTACCGAACGTTTCATCATGCTTGACCATCACATGGAGGTACGCACTAATAATCTGGTCTTCCGGTCTTTCAGTTAAGTAAAGATTAAATCTCCTCTTGTCCTTTAAAATTTGCCATCACCACAGTCTTTCACCTTTTTTTTATAAATGCATCAAAATCTGAAGATCTCAGCAAAGACAGAGAAATGGTACCCAGCATTTCTTGTGATTAGAAACTTAAAGTTCTGCACACTTTATCAAAGTGGCAGTCAAGTTACCTATAAAGCCAGAACACGTGACAATCAAGTTAAGAAAATCTTAGATGAAGATCCAAATATGATATATCCCCTAAAACTAGTAATTAAAACTAATAATTAAAAGGTAATTAAGGCAGCATTATTTACCTTGCTTCTTCATTTAAAAAATACAGAATTCTAAGAAATTAAATGAAAATGTTGTTGTCAATTTCCATTTGAAAAGAATATATAAGGAGGGCTTAATGGCTTCAGTTTGTTAAAGTCATTTTGTACTCATGGTTAATTAAATGCACAAGGACTTCCACTGAGAATCAGGATGTTCTAAATAATATAATAATAACTTGTGTAACCAATTACTGTAAAATAAAACTGGATTATCCAATATGACCTGTCTGGGTTTGGTATTCATAATTTTAAATCCCATTTAATTAAATCCTCAGGGTACGATATTCAACATAAAAACAACCATGACCTTCTTTATAAATAAGTGTAGTAGGCATAGTGGGTCAGGAATGACTTTTGGTTCCACAACTGGATGACTCATTCATCAGAAAATTTTCTGGGCTGTCATCATATTTAAACAATATTATAAGCCAGTTCCTCAGCTGGTGTAAACAGGCTATTGTAAATTGACTGTAATGGCACTAGAGCTTTTTACCACTGCTCTTTATTTCTAAGCAACAGAGAAGAGAAAAAAGTGTACATTCACTTCTTGGTTCAGTAATGAAGATGAGATTTATTCTAAGACAGATATGTCACCTCTTCCCCCCACCCGCCACCTTATAGAGATTCTGAGGAGAGTTTGTTTCATTGTGGGTTTGGGTTTTGGTTTTTTTGTTAATTGGGTTGTGCTTTCCAGAACAGCATCAAGGCTATGACAATAAACATATCAAATTGGGAGTGATTTTTCTATGATGTTAGCAATCTACCCACACATGCTATAATAGGCTTTCCCCTTTTCTGTTTTTTTTTCTCTCTATTTTTAGACCAGCTGAACTATCTTTTCTACACAGTGAAGACCTGCACGTATGTTGTCTTCTTACTGTTTGACACTGTATATTATGTATGTAGTTGCTGCATGTATAAACCACAGATTTTTCTCAAAATATAAATAGCCAGGACTTAAGTGCAGACACACACACACATACTTAATATCCAATCATAGAAAGTCTCCATCTCAAGCACCCAGGGCTCAATATTGCATTACGTAAATTTCACCATTTGCAAATAAATATACTGAGATAACTGGCTAGTGCACAATTTCAGCAAATAGATGGATGTGTCTACTATACGACCTGTAGGCCAGATCCCTAGAAGGGTGAATTCATCACATTTTTTTCAAGTGACACTGATGAACTTTTGAAGATAAAAATGTACTGCAGTTAGTATAAGGGAAAGGTATTGCACATTAGATTAATAGATTGAACTTCATCTATACATACTACACTAACCTGAGATGAAAAAAATTAGGCAGGACCTCATGATGAGAGCTTGTCAGAAGGCTGATTAGGCATATCTCATTACTTGTTTTTCTTTGTCAATGCCCTTCAGAGGATGCCTACAGAAGTTTAAATAATAACTTAAGGCCCTGACACAAAAATTATAGCAGAATTATGTAAAAAAAGCTAATTCAATTTTTTATTTATCTGCTGTTTTCATGTGAGCGGAAAGTATGTAAGGGGATCACTGATGAGGAGAGATCAGGGAGTTCTGACCTCAGCACTGGGCAGGTACACAAAGCATTTATTGCCACGCAGCTGTCATTCCATTTAGAGTTTCCACCTATTTATAGACTGTCTCTTCAAATAGCATTTTTGCTAATCAAAAATTATCAACTATTTAACAAGATTTAAGACATTTTCTTTCACAAGGCCGCTTGATTCTCCCTTTATGGGCAACTAAGAAATCTATCTGATTAAATAGCCTTAGTCTAGTATCCTATTAAGAAATTTTATTGTCTAAGTAATACAGTCCCAGAAAACATTCTGCCATATATTGCTTCTGTCATATCAGAAAAAAAATGAATCCTTCTTCCTGCTTCTTTTAAAAATTAACCCACAAAAATCTCATTCTTTAGTGGGCCTAACTCTTTTGGGATTGGAATGATAGAACTAGGGAAAATTGCAGGGAACTTTTTGCTGCTGTGGACTGAGTGGAAATGTGTGCTACAACTACAAAATTTCAAATACAAGACAGAATTCCATAAGGAGAAAAAAAAATCATTCTATAAAAGACATGGTTTAGTAACAGATGTGTTTTTATTGTTTTCATATTCAGTCCTTTATTTTACTATAAGAGTAAGTACTCTGCATGCACATCACGTAATCAGCTCATAGGGTGAGCAGTTTGTTTCATTAAATTAGATCCCATTTTCATGCTCAGCACATTGATGAGGAGATGAACAAAGCACATATCACTGATTTCTAATTCTTGATTTCCAGTGGGGAGATGTCCAGAAGTATTACATCAAGAGCCACCAAACCATTCTATTTCTAGTTGTAATTGCTGAATAGACTTTATCGTTTTCCTTCTCACTTTCCCAAGCTTTCTTAGTTTTCCTTCTCCATCAACACCTTTTGCGTGTTAATTAGCAAAAAGGTATACATGTGTATACAAACACATAAATATATGTATGGATTTTTTTCCCAGTGACACCAGGGAGATTTGAATGATGTCCTAAATATATAAATGTAATATATATGTGTGTTTATGCATTTGCAAATACCTATAAATATGTGTGTGTTGTGCTCTATAAATTTTCTTTCTTGTGTTTACAGTAACAGTACAGACATTACAAATGATCTGTGTGACCACCAAGTAGAGAATACTATAGATCTTAAAGGAGATTAGATTTCTTCTTGTTTGGAAAACAAAAAAAACCAACAAAACAAAACATCAACCAAACCACAGGAATCCTACTTTACCATTTGAATGTCATAAGATATCAGATACGTAGATACCTGACCATTTAAGTTCTTGCTGTATAGGTAACTTAAGTGGAGTCTTTGGTCTTTACATTAGTGTTTGATTCACTTGGCTATTTTTTAAAATAAATTAGAACTGAAAATATTTTAATTATGCTGGTGTGTTATAGCTATAGTAAGCATCAGCTACATAAGTCTTTCCAGCCACAATCTTCGAGCCTTCTTCAGGGATAGTCTTAGGTAGGTGTTCAGCCACAGCTCTCATAAACCACTTTTTAATGATAAGTCAGTGGCACTTTCTTTTTCACATATTCCTTTCTCCTGGTTGTTTTTAAGCGTCTCCTTGCGTCACTGTATAGAATGAAAACATTTGCTTGTTCTAAGTACTTATTATTCTTAAAATAACCCCACTGTGTGGATAGTGCACTTTGTCCCCAACTAATTTATGAGCAGGAACTAGCTCCATATACAAAAATATTACACTGACAACACTGCAAAATTTTAGCTGTAAATTAAAATCTCTGTCTTTCATAGTTTTAGTCTTTTGGCTGAAAATATATGGGTGATTTATGATAGGAAGATATATATGTGTATACATCATTCATCAAGAAATTTGTTAAAAACATTACCTTCCACTGAAGATTTTCCAATCTACAAAAAATTAGTAACTACAATTTCTTACATTTCTTTTGTTTAGAAAATGTCATTGTTGTTACTGTACAGACATGGGAAAAAGAAAATAAATTTCATAGCTACAGTGTCAGTAGCAAAGCCAGCAACAGACCCCCTACTATCTGTGTCTTAAGCCCTGTTCTTTAATTTCAAGACTATTCTTGGAGTCTTTAATAATTAAAGTTGCAATAATTCTCTTGTTTAAGGTCACATTGCAGCTTTTGCCACAAGCTACCTTATATGTCTAAGGTGCATAGACATATGAGCACTTTCAGGAAAGGACAGTAGGACAATATCAGACATTAATAATAATCTCTGATTAAAAAATTAAAATATTAATAATAGTATGAATCAGACATGTTTTCCAGGATAGCATTTATGTTAGATAATGTGACTTAGTTTAAGCTGGTCATGGATAGAAGGTATGTTAGTCTTCCAAATAGACATACCAACCATCAGAAATCTGACAAAAGCAAAACAAGAAAAAAAGTGAGATCACCACATTCATTTTATGTTTTAAGACATTTATATATTTATTAAGATGTTTTAAGCCATGCATATTCAGGGGCTTTTATTTTTATTTGGTGGGTTGTAATGGTGATAAAGGAGTCTAAATATGCAAAAAACTCAGGAAAACATAGTTGCAATGAAGTTTCACATTCATGATCTCCAAAGCACATATGTAGTTGTCATCATCACAGCTTATAATAACTGCCTACGTACAGTCACAAGTGCTCAGGGTTTACCAGGAGCCAAACAGGCAGATGGATAATTCTTTGTATATGTGTCTACATAGTTCTACTCTTGCTGCATACCACTGATCATTCTCCCTCCATCTGCAGACTGTCTCTTCAATTGCATGTTTGTCCTTTTTTAAGCCCATAGCAAGCTTTTATAAATAGGAGAACAGAAGTGTGGGATGAAATACAAAGATGTTCTACATCTCTGTATGCACTTGACCCAGCGTCAGTGGGCATGACACTGGATATATATACATATTATCATATTAGTTTATTCTTTAATTCATGCTTAGGTCCCAGCTCCTACATCCACCGTGCTGCCTGCATTTTGACATACATTGAAATTCAGCTTTGGAATTTGACAAATGGTATCTTGATAAGGAACTTGGTAGAAAGGGAATATATGAATGTAAGAATATCCATATTAGGTCAGACCAGCTGGTGCGTACTCCAGTAAGCTGGTTCTAACAACGAGCACAAGTCTGGAGGACACAATGCAAACTAGAAGGGTAGCAATCTATAATTCTCCTTATCGTTCTCCTGTTCTCCACCTATTTCTGTTTCAGAGATTTGCTGAGCCAGATGAGTAGTTTATGTGTTTGGTAAACCTCAATAGATTTCTTCTGCATAAACTTGTCCAGTCTCCCTTGAGTCCATGGTAATTTTCAGAATGCAAAATAGACTTCAGCAAGAACTTGCTCACGTCTCCTGTCTTGTATAAGCAACTATTGCCTCTCACTTGTCTTGAAGAAAGAAGAGGTGGGTTCTGTGGGGTGAATTTGACTCTTTCTTGTTCTTCAACTGAAAGAGACTGTGAACAATTTAATCTCCACTCAGTCTTCATATCAGTCAAAAATTTTTAAATTTCTAACACATCCTTCTCCCATGTCTAAGACTCCTAGCTTACACAAAGATTCCCTGTATGAAAGCTCTTTCAGACCTTTGATCATTCTTGCCACCTTTCTCTGCACTTTCTTTAGTTCTGCTTCATGCACTTGAGATGGGAGGCTCAGGACCACATAGAATATTCTAGGATATGGGTGAACCCTTGGCTTCATATAGTGGAACAGTGACCTCTGTTTTGCTTTCTATTATTTTCATAGGAATTCCTAACTTTTATTTTGTGATGGCTACTGAGGACCAGCTGACATTTCTGTGGAAATCTCTTTCCCAGCAACAAAAACTTGCTGCTGAGTGGAAATGGTTATCTCAGTGCACAATGTTAGTATATGAAACTAGGATTTTCTTTTCTTCTTCTCATCATTTTGCATTTAGCTACACAAAATTTCATCTGCCTTTTTTTTTTTTTCCCTCTTTCACATTTCTCATACAACCCTTCTGCAATTTTTTGTGGTCAGATCTCATGCTACCCTGAATAATTTAGTATCATCATCCAAATTTCTTACATCACGGCTCGCCCTGTTATACAGGTCACTGATAACCATATTAAGCAGAACAATCTCCTGCACATTTCCCTGTGGAATTCTAGTACTGACCTCCCTTCACTGGGAGAATTGACTATTTACTCCCACTCACTGTTGCCTGTCTTGTAACCAATTTTTTATCCAACTTATGACCTTTTTATCTCTTATGCATGGCTGCTTAATATCTAAATCCAAATAGATTATATCAATCAGATCAGCTTTACCCATATGCCTGTTGACCCTTTCAAAGATCTCCAATAAATTTTCAAGACAGTAGTTCCCTTTGCAAAAGCCATGCTGACTTTGCCAAGGTAAAGTACATCTATCCGCATGTATACCGATTCCATTCTTAATAATAGTTTCTCCTAATTTGCCCACTGTAGACAACAGGTTTACAGGTCAGCAACTCTGCAAATGTCCTCCAGATTTACTTTTTTAACTGGTGTTATGTTTGCATCCCCCAGTCTTCAGTGAAGCAGTTTTAAATTAAAGGTTAGATATCAGTGTTAGTAATTCAGCAACTTCATCTCTGGGTTTCTTTGGAACCTCTAAATAAACATTGCCTACTCCTAGCAGCTTGTTGCTCTTCATTTTGACAGCTAATTCCATAACCTCTGCTACAGTCTCTTGTGTCCTAAACACATCCTCTGGAAGGTCCTCTGCAAAGAGGAAGGAGAATGAAGGATTTTACATGCAGATATAAGAGTCAGAAAAGTTGATTCCATTTGAGAAGAAGGAGGTATTACAATTCAGTAAAGTCCTCTAAAAGGCAGAAAGCTTAAGGGTGCTTTATTTCCCTTTTTAGGTAGAAAGCTAAGACACTTAGGTTTTCTATTCAGTTCAGATACTTACTGGTGGTATAACCTCAGTCTTTCTATCCAATTAAGATATCTACATATGATGTAGCCTGATGTGGCCAACATATTTGCATTAAGGATTTTTTGGCATTTCAGGCTTAAGAGATGATCTTTTTGCTTGTCTTCCCCTTCTATAGTTACCAGATATATAAGCAGTTATATCTAGATGAGAAATATTTTTTTGTCTTACAATACCTAGAGCTTGCTTTTAACATTCCCTCATCTTTTAAAATAGGTTATCTTAAAATACTGCTGCTAAATTCTGCTTGTTCCCTTTATGCAGTGGAACATAGTACGTCCTTATGCAAGCAACAAGTAATTCTAGAAATGAAAAGTTACGGAGAAAATAATAAAGACTTGATAACTTTATGCTATATGGCAACACTGACAATAGGGAAAGATAATTGCATGCACATGCAGCTTATAGAAGTACCTTTTAACCTTCCTGCAGTAACTACTTGTACACTCTCCTGTCATGAAAGTAGTTTAAGGTAGTGTCCAACGCTGCATTTGTAGTGGGCTAAGTGCTCAGCCAGTCAGTTACTGCAGCTCAACTGAGATATCTTAATCCACTCAGTTGCAGTAACCCAATTACATTTACATGCTTTGAAACAGGAAAACTGTGTCTTTGATGAAGAGAATATAGTTCGTAACTGTTTCTACTCCAAGCTCTAATACACTAGAAAACGAGCAAAGGCTTGTTCTCTTAAGGCCAGACTGCTTTGTCAGCAGACGTTCTGCAAAGTGGAAGTTGGACAGTGTAAACCCATGTGAAGTTACAGCAGTCATTATCTTTCTTGCTACTGCATAGATTTATGCACTCTGCATTCTTCTCTCATTATAATCTTTATCCTATTCAACTATAAACTCATTAGGCTCCATCAATATGACAAGCTGTCCATTTTGCATGTCTCAGCTATTTGGATATTTAGTAATAACCATCTTTTCTTATTTCACATCCATAAGACAGCATAAGTAAAACATGGCTTCAGTCATCTTGTATGCCACAGTAGTTTGGCCATTGGTACATGTGTCAGTCTGCATTTTGGCTGAACCAATACATCGTTTTAAACATTTTTTTCTATACATTGGTATTCTACACTTGCAGTTAAACCATGTTACTAAAATTGTGTCTCATTTTGAATAAAACACTGGTAACCTCTTGTTCTTTTATAAACTTCACAAATTTGAATTGAAAACTGCAGATTTGTTCTCACAAGTTATTATAGTCTTACCTCCCTTACTATAATAACTAGATTTTGGAAGAAGTGATGACGACTCTTTTCTCATAAGAGAATTCCAAAGAATTTCTTTGGCTTGTCGTAGTGTATACACAAATTATCAGTATGTGTATGTAAGCAATACCAGCCATTTGTTATTCATAAACAGGAAAAAATAAAGCTATGATTACAAATGGGGAACATTTTTACTGTACATTGGCCACCTGATTCTTTACTGACAAGGCAAGAATAAGAAAAATTGCTTTTCTATTGGTATCAACAGGCATAACAAGGGAACTGGAATGTTGTTTGTGGTTATATAAAAAGACTTAAAAAAAGTTGGTTTGCTTTACAGATTGCAATTAAATCTTTTTTTAATTTTTAAATAAAAAAAGAAGCTGGAGAAATTTGTCAGTAAGTTAAACCTATTTTTAATTCTTTAATGAGTAAATGCAGAATAGCTGGTTGTCATGAAGTTCAAATTCCCACACCCAACTAGCTATGTTTAATTTATTCTACCTTTCCATAGACTAGTGAGACAATTTAACGTTAAAATCTTGTATATGCACTGGAACATTTTGAATATCCTCAAAAAAACACCTCATGCAACTTGATATTTTACTTTTTTTTTTCTTTTGTACCTTGCAGATTTAAATAAAACTTCTTTAAAATGTTACTCACTGATGCTGACTCAATCAATACTCACAACACTAATGTCATTTGGAGGACTTTACACATTGCAGAAAGATATAATGTGATTAAATCAGTGTCTGTGAACTGTAAAACCAAAGAAGATCCAGAAGAATCCTCTCTTTAGGTGAGCCAACAGTCTGTAACCTAGAATCTCCAGTCTCCACAATGGGAAATGAAAAAAAAGAATCACACTCATTTCTTCCATTCTGGAATTTCACCAGTCTTTTCCATCCCCTGAAAGGGACCTGTAAAAAAACTTACTGTTTTCTGTTTGCGCTGCAACTTCTATTCAAAGTCCAGAGAAAGTGCAACAGCTGAAAATATTTTGAAAACATCATAAATATCCAATACCTTATTTTCCAGCTTGTTCTCTTTTATCTTACTAACTGAGAGACACGTTAGCCTTTTTATTTTAAGGTGTGAAAATATGACTGTGTACCCTGGTCTGTGACTGCATCTTTAAGAGGCACTGCAGGGAAGGGTTATGAAAGAATATTCCCTAATTCCAACAGCTTCATTAAAGTACAAACCAAAATACATTCTGTAGAAAATATTTGAAATCATCTATAACTTTTGATAGAAAGTAAGTAAACATTGATATTTATTGAGAATTGTCTCCTATAAACCATGTATCTTGGTTCATGGAAGTAGGGGAATAGCTGCTGGATAAAAACAAATATCTAAAAAAGAAGGATCATAGTTGGGTTTAAGCTGCAATTTAGTCATTAAGTAAGAGTACAGCTTCAGTAATAGAATTAAAAACACTTAGGTGAAATGCCTAATTAACTTGAGAAAAGTAATTTAGTTTGGTTTATAATCAAATGAAGATCATTCTTTTCAGCACTCATAAAGATTATTTATTTTTGGTATAAAATATTTTTGCTTAAGCACCATTCCAATTACTGATGCTAAATTGTTAATTAGCTAATTTGATCTTGATTACATTGCTGTATTGCTTATTTTTAGTTAAATGTGTAATGTCCTATCATTGGCGATAGTTACAATTGATTTATTTATGCTCTTGTTCAAATGTTTTCATACAAATATAAAAAAGTGAGACAATTTTATGTATGCCAGTAACTTTCCAGTGAGCTACATCAACCAGGAAATTTAGTAACCTGTAGAGGTGGATTGGTCTTTGTGTCTCCTTTATCAAACACAAGACTTTAAAGTTTACAGTTTTAGGTAATACTTTGCTTCTTTTTGTTACACTGTCTCAGGAAGATATTTTATGGGAATTTTTACTGAAGCATCCACAGTATCTAGATATTAATTACAGAACTAGGAATTATGTGATTTTTTGTAGAAATTGATGATGTCCAAACTAACCCTAGCCAGAATGTTGCATTTTCTGCTTTTGGACCACTTGATTACTGAGCTTTGACACTCAACTTGCTAGGAGGACCCAACATTGGCCATAAAAAATGCTGAGTACCAAACTTAATGAAAAAGCCTAATATTTAAGTTTGTTCCTCCCTAAGGCCTGAACATATCAAGAGCAGCACCAAAGTATGCAGGAATACAATTTATACTTCTAAAATAGTACAGATCTCTGTGAACAGCTGTAACAGCTGTCTTCTGTGTATTCTTCATTCTAGAATGACGACTGCTAACTTTGGTCATTCAATTTAGGAACAGCAATGCCTAAACAGGCTGGCATGTTATCCTGGCAGACTTTCTTGGAGATCCTAAGCTGAACTCGTGTGATGCCTGTGCAACCAATGAAGAGATGCCTTTGTTTTTAAAGAGCAACTCAGAGTGTCTGAAATATTGAAGTCATTTGCTACTTCTCTTCCCAGGAAACTTCCTGGAGCTACATAGCAGCAAGCACTGACTGCCCTGTCTAACTTTCTGTGGAGTTTAGGAACCTGAATTTCAGTAGGACTTTCACACATACGCCACACTTGTGGCTGCAGATTAATCACTTCTATCCAACACTCTAGACAGTGAGTCTTATGTAAAGAATGATCCACCATGATGCTAAAGAGGTCTCTGGTTATTTCAGCCACCATGGTGAGGCTGTCCATCATCTACATAGCAGTATCATAAGAATGAAGAATCCTGGAAGCAAGACAGTTAATTCAGTAACCTTAATTTTACAACTATCAAATTCCTATCACTCAGTTCACAAAATGCACTAGTTAACATGTTAGAAATCCTTATGATGAATTCTTCTGCCTCTTTTGTTGATAACAAACTGTTCTTTCACCTAGAATCATGCAAGATAGTTGATGCAACATATTTCACCAGAGGAGTCATATAAGAGAGTGCCCAACACTAATAATTGTTAATCAAATCACTGGGCTTCGAAAGGGAAACATGAACAGTCCCTAAACTGTGTTTTTTATCCAATAACTGATTAATGTAAAATGTGTAAACAGCCTGAAAAAAGGTATGGTTAGCAGGACAGGTATTTCTTCATCTCCCTGTCTTTTCAAGCAGTGTATCTTGACAATGGGGAGTTGAAGCTGAAATGCCTTGTAGGGAAAATTGAAAGCAGGGCTCCAGCTCTGTGGGGGAGCTCTAATCGTTTGTCACAAGCAGCATCAGATTCACGAGAGAATTTTGTGATATTAAGAATGTGTCCACTGCCTCTGTGTTTTGTGCTAAGTTTGATATTGTCAGCACTGAAAGAGCATTTGGCACACACTTGAAAACCTAGGTCTTTCATAGAAATTCCTCTTACAGTTCACAGCAGAGCTGGAAAACAGAATTGCTAAAAAAAAATAAAAATTGAAATCCAGTCTGCACACAAAATAGGAACATTTAAAATTAAAACCAAATTTCTGGAGTATTTGCCCTGATTCTGCACTGTAACCAGAAGATATTACTTTGTGCCTCTGTCCTGGTTTGGGCTGGGATACAGTTAATTTTCTTCCTAGTAGCTGGTACAGTGCTATGTTTTGGATTCAGTATGAGAAGAATGTTGATAACACACTGATGTTGTCAGTTGTTGCTAACTGGTGTTTAGACCAAGTCAAGGATTTTTCAGCTTCTCATGCCCAGCCAGCGAGAAGCCTGGAGGGGAACAAGAAATTGGGAGGGAGCACAGCCAGGGCAGCTGACCCCAACTGGCCAACGAGGTATTCCATACCATGGGAAGCCATGTCCAGTATATAAACTGGGGGGAGTTGGCCTGGGCGGGTGAATCGCTAGGCAGGAACTAACTGGGCATCTGTCAGCAGGTGGTGAGCAACTGTATTGTGCACCACTTCTTTTGTACATTCTAATTCTTTTATTATTATTATTGTCCTTTTATTATTGTTATTATTATCATTATTATTTTCTTCCTTTCTGATCTATTAAACTGTTCAACCCACGAGTTTTACTTTTTTTCCTGATTCTCTCCCCCATCCCACTGAGTGGGGGGGAATTGAGTGATTGGCTGCATGGTACTTAGTTGCTGGCTGGGGTTAAACCACAATAGTCTGTCTGGACCATACAGGCATCCAGAAGCCTGGGTGCATCATAGATGGGTTCAGGATCTGCAGTCAGATTGGTATCCAAATTTATCCTTAATATGTCACTCAACCACATCAACAAAAGACAGGAATATGGTTGTTGCAGCCAGGAAAATGGATTTGTTTTTCCCAATAATAAAGGAGAAAATGTTGCCAAACCATGGTACTTCAGTAGGGTGATGTCTATGGCAGCCAAGCTAAAGACTCAAAGACTTATTTTCTATTTTGTAAATACAAAAAAAAAAATTAAAAAGCTAAGATGAAAAAGGCACTTAGAGTGCAACATGAAACCTTTTAGCATCTCTTGAGCCAGTCAATATTCCTATGCTACACGTTTTCTTTTACATCCCGTGTGTACTAATGACAGATTAACAAGCCACATAGGTAGAAGTGGGAGTTTGAAAGCCAATTAGATGCTGTGAATTTTCCCAAATGTGTCAAAATAATAGAAGTCACTGTGCTAAATAACTCAGTGCTAATCACTGGAGAAAATGAGTGATTAATAAACTTCAGTGCTTTTATTTGCCTCCTTGAGACATGGTGATCTGGCTGCTCCACACTGTGAAGCAGAGAAGTATGTGTAGAACACAGACAAGACTGCATAAATCTTCCAAATCGGTATTTTATTTTAAGGTAAACTTCAAGTCCTCTGCTTAACAATGAATGTTGGTTCATATATCACGCTAATAAGAGTGCCAGAGTTTTTTTCTCATTATTTTCTATTAGAGTAATGTTTTAAAGACATGGAGGGAACCTGGATGGATGGCTTTTTTTAAAATAATTATGATTTGTCTGTAGAAAATTGAGAATAAGCATCCAAGTAGGATACTTCTAGCTAATCATCACAAGTCCCTGCTTCTCTAGTACCTGGTCCTGGAGAGAAATTGTGCGAATCAAATGCTTTGGCTATATGTTTGACCTACAGCCTTCCTGGTTCACTGACAGTCACCCTGGGGAGGCAGAAAAAGGAAGACGGGGAGGCAAATACTATTTGGCAGCACATTTCTAAGCTAATGTCAATTTTAGTTTTGGCCTGAAGTGTGAAACTGCCAAGAGCTTTTGGGGGAAGACAGTGGAAGAAAAGATTTACTTTCAGTTGTGCAAAATGGTGGATTTCAAGGACTACCTTCTAAAAATAAAACAAAAAAAAAGCCAAAACAAAACCAACCTTGTTTCAAGCCCCCCAGATCATTTTGTAGAAGCATTTTACTGACCTCTATTCATATATCTGTTCAGTACAGATGGGTGTCTTTGTCAGTGGAAAAGTTTCTGTGACATGGATGGGGAATGATTTCAGTTCAGTGACAGTAATGCTGTAGAAAACCTAACTGTTATGGTTCACTTCTCCAAAACTAATACACAAGTGAAAATTTGCTATTGATCTTTGTAGCACTAGAAATTCCCATGACACTGTCCTTTTTAAAGACAGAAAAAAAAGAAACTTGAAAGATAGAAAAGTCAGACCACTCACTTTCAACATAAAGGTGATAGACTAACCCATTACCCAGACAGTACAAATATGTGTTCTACTTAGCCATGGTTCATGCTTTAAAGTAGCTCACCTGCTTGTAGATTCAGAAAGCATTTAGTAAATTTGGGGGAACAATGTAAACAGCAACGAGGACTTCTCTTCAGTCTTAACACATCAGGGGGTGGAAATGTTCCAAAAGTAGCCTTGAACCTCAGCAGGGTGGATTGGAGGAGGAGTGATGAGCTCCCACACTGCAATTTTAATTAGTAGGAAATCAAAGCTGTACATCAGACATGGGATTTTTCTCTCTAAATCAAAAGGACAGCAGCAAAGCGATCAGCTTTGTGCTAGACGAGGAAAGGACCTTCCCTGATGAATGCATGATCTAAGAATGCATTTGAAAATAACCATGACAGCAACAGAAAAAAAACATCTGCGAGCTTGCAGCTTTCTCTCGTACTGACTTGGTGAAAGGTGAAGAGGAGGCACACAGAATACCTCCACCACTGTCAATACAGTTTGCAGGTTGATACCGTCTTTGGTATTGAATCCAGTGCTGTGAGTTTGCTGACCTTCCATAACGAGAAAAAGAGGACATCTTTTATAAGGACTATTGACTCTTAATAAAGGAAGAATTTTCACTTATGATCTCATTTAACTGAGACACTGTGTTAAAAGAAAGTTTTTAGATCAGCAGCTTGATTTTGTCACTATTTAGAAAAATCAAAAATGTAAATCTGCCTTTAAGAGGCCAACTCATAATAAAGCAGGCCAACTCATAATAAAGCAAGCAATACGTTCATGTTTTATGCCTAATATGTCTTTATGTTAGGAAGTATAGAGGGATATAAAGACCTTAAAAACCAACAGTAAATATGATCTTAAGACTAACAAAAGAAAATATAAGGTGAGCCAACCACTGTAAATGTCATACATATTTATCTACAAAGCTTTGCCAGCTATCATTCACTTTCTGAACCTTATCCAACAAATAAAAAGGAGTATTCTTGATTGTCAGTGGTCCCTAAGTTTCACTTACTATTGACAGCAAATCATAATCCCCATAATTTCATTCATGTGGATGCCTCTCTGACACACCTATTTTTGAATGAAAATTTTCCTGGTTTTACTTTGTCTGTTTTCTTTCAGGTTTTATGAAATGCATTGACATTTCTGAGGGCAATTCAGTGATGTCTGATATTGGTTTCACCATGGGGATAAATGGTACAATCTTTCATGAGAAACCTTAAAATAGTTAAGGGTTGAAAGAATATTGCAATGTTTTCAGTTTGAGAGGCGTTATGTAGGTGCTTTCTGTAGACTGGAAAGCTCTTCAGCCAGCGTGTCCAGCTTAGGATGATACTGCACACCCCTGAGCTCACCTGCCTTCATCCCAATGAAGTGAAGAAACATTTACAGTAATATCAGAAGCATTATACTGGTAGGACAGGTATGCCATTAGCATGCCTTTCTGGACACCTGTCCTTACATAGAAGTCTGGCAAGATTAAAATATGGCTGCACAGAAGGAAGCATCTCAAATCTTACTTACTCAGGTGTGTACAAAGTAATTATCATCTAGTAATGACTATAAAATTAAAAAAATATGTTGCTTTTTTGAGCCTCAGGCTAAGTTTACTTATTCATTATCTGAGACTGAATCTGAAGAAGTCTCCAACATTGATACTGATGTTTTAAATATTTTGCTAGAGGCTAATTTTTTAATAACTGACTGAGTAATTAGTAGCATCAAAGTGTGGAACTGTGCATCACCTTTGGTATTTACCTACTGCCATGAACAAAACTCATCATGTGCTGTGACAATGTCTTCAGTATTGAGTTGCTCTTGACTGCTTTTTGAGTGAAGGCAAAGGACAATTTTCAATACTGAAATTCTATGTAAAAGCACTGTAGCAGATGTAGTCTGCAGGCTGCTCAAGTCCCACTGGTTAAACGGTTGTCTTCTCTCACTCTGCTGAGCATGATAAAAGGTTATCCTGCAGTGGCCTGAGCCCTTGGCAACACGTGGAAATTCTCCTACAGAAAAGGGAGGTGTATGTACAGTTTCTGGCACCATTCTCTCTACTCCAAACACTTCTTCCCTTCTGTCATCACTTCATCTCACTTCCTCTCTAGTTTTTGTTTGTTTTTTTTTTTTTTTTATTCTCCCTGCCTCTGTTTATCTTTGCTTTTGTTGTAAGCTATTTTCTCTTGGAAGACTGTACTTGACTTCTCTGCTCTGTCAACTGTTTCTGCTAAGGCAAAAAAAGCCAATGAGAAGTTAGGGTCAAACAAAACAAAACAAATAATCCATAGTCAGTACTTCAGCATGTCTGAAAAATAGGAATGACTCCACAGTTTTAATTCCTAGCAGGCTGTTAGATCTGCAGAGTTCCTGTGCTACACAGACAGCGTAAAAGGGAATCTCCCTTCCTGCTCTTGGTCTCTCAAACCCTTTTGTCCTTTCTACCTGGGAAAGGGGGAAGCACAGCCTAAAGGAGGCAGACCACACTCTGGCTTCTTTTTTTTTCTTTTGGCAATTCAGAAGTCTGTCTTGCAGACTTTGCCTCTAGGCCTTCAGTCCACGAAAATCTTCCTTGCATCATTGGGATGCAAAGAAAAGACTGTTACAGAGTTGACTCCTACCCCACATTGGCATAACAACTTCTAGTTGCAAGAAAATAGTATTGTTTTAGTAAAATTAAAAACCAAATAAACAAACCAAACCCAAACCCAAACCGAACGAAAACAAACCAAAACACAACCAACCCCCCCACCCCCCAGTGACAGACTGCAGTAGTTGGGGAAAGACCCTGTTTGGACTGAAAAAGCCAGGGTAGCCTGGCAAAAAAATAAATTGCTGGCAGATGCTTGAAGTTCAGGTCCTGAAAACAACACTAAGAGTCTATTCGTCAGCTAAATACATGAGAAGAATGCAATTAAAATGTCTTCATTATATCACAGAGCTAGACTAAACTCTGCATGGAAAGGTTTGGCTTTCTATATTTTATGTTGAATGAAAGTGATGTATCAAATTAACACAACTAATTAACATAACTGAATATTCCAAGGATTCCCAACACCCTTATTATAGGGTATATGGTTAACTCACAGTCTTAAATGTATGTTCTTCCCAGTACCACTGTGAGATAGCAAAGTATTATTAATTTCATTTCACAAATGGGAAAGAGAAGCTCAGACTGCTGAGATGGTGTTTGGCTGTGCAGTGACATTCAAACATAGCAAGATCCATGGGTAATTAGTATACACGGCCTATAAAAATGTCATGAAACTTCCCAGGTTCAAATTCACATCTCTGCTAGACTTAAAACACCACCTCAGATAGAGCTTGTCTAGCACTTCTGTGGGATATTGCTTTGTACAGCTTTAGTGGAATTGCATACATTGCACAAAAATAGAATATATTGCACAAAAATAGAACTGAACTTGGGCCATGGAAATAAGAGGGCCAATACCCTCAATGCTCGGCCATGCTTCCTCTTTAGGTGTTGAATAATGTCAAGATCATATAACAAAAGGCAGATGCTATGGCCCCCGTGTGTGTTGTATTATCTTCCATACTTGAATGCTAATGACATCCACATTTAGTCAGTTCACAATGAGCACACATGTAAAACACTCTGACATAGTTTGCTCTACACAGTCAGTTATATTCCAAATAAAATGGGCTGTAGATCTTTTTCAGTGAAATTTGGGCCACATTATTTTATTGATTTTCCAGCAGACAGTCTAGTGAAATCAATGGGCAACTCTGCTTAGTAATTGATGGTACTATCTGGCCATCAGCTGGTATTAAAAGAGAGATCCAAATAGCTGATAGACATAGCTAATAGCGTACACATCTCATTACAGCTGTGCAGATCAAACCACAAAAGTGGTGGCAACTTTACCTCTGCATGGAAATGCTACTAACAGAAAAGAAAATGACAGAAAAAAATTCGTTATCACATCATCTCTTAAAGAAGCCAAACCATTAGAAATCAAGTCACTAGTGCTTTCTGTAAAGAGTAAGCATCGTTAAACAGTCACACCAAAATGCAGCTTTTGAGATTAGCAGTTACTGTTGAAAATCTTACCTATTTCTGTCAGCAACAGGAATCTATGGGTGAAACCTTGAACCCATTAAGCCCCAATTCTTAGCAACTTAATTTTGCGCACTTTTTGGTTTCAGTTAATGCTAAGAAATAGAACCAACAGAGTTCAGTAACCTTAAGAACTGATTTGATTCACCAGATGGACTTTGAAGTCACACCTTGCAGAGTCATGTGTTTTTAGGACTTGTGATATTTTTAGCCATGCTGCTTCCCTTGATCTGTGCTGAGTTTTGAATTGCTCAGACATCGTTTGATCAAGCTAAAAAAAAAAAAAAGAAAAAAAGAAGAGTGCACATGTGTGCTACAGTGACTTCAAGTAGAAACAGAGATAATTCAACTTGTATGGAAGATAGAGACTTCCTGCACAACATTTCAGACTTAATGCTCCATAGGGCAAGATTTTACAAGGAGCTCTCCAAAGCACTTAGACACCTGCTGGAACTGAAGCAAGATGTTTAAAGCTATCTCAGGTGTCTTTATTCCTTACTGTATTAATTTCTGCATGGGTATGGCTGGGTGTCACTATGACACTGGTATAAAAACAGCTGCTTTTTTAGACAGAATTTTAATTAATTAATGTTTTCAGGTTTTATTGATTCAGTAATGCTATTAACTACATTGCCAACAGCTTTGGGTGCCTATAGTCCCACCAGAACATTAAAATGGTGGGCCTGGCTCAATGAAGCCACATGATGAGCTGATTCTAGGATTTTATAGGATGGGAGAGCTTTAAGACCTACCATTTGTCTAGCCCCAAACATTCAATAGTACGTTTAAGAAAACTAAAGACCCTGCCGGCATCTATATTTCTGCCCTTGGCCATGTGCTGATCCATTAATTACTGACAATCCAACAGCTATTTTGAAACCTCTAACAGAATTCACAGACAAAATCTATCCCAGTCAGCACACAATAAGAAAGAAATGTCAGTGACTCACATCTCATCTTGTACAACAGAGAGCAAAATGGTAGCAACTTGTGCTCAGCAGTTTGAGCAAACAAGGCCTACCAGGGAGCACAGGAACAAATTCTTGGCTTATTTGATTTCTACCTTCTTGAAAAGTGCCACGAGTGCTGGTCCTGAGGTGTGCTACTCTGAATCTTGCTTTTTATGCATAATTATGTACTCACTGGAAAAGGGATTGCAATCTGGGCCTCCAAGGTAACTGCCCTAACATTCTCATTCTCTGTTCCAATGAATAATTATTTTCATAGTAATAAATACATTATGCAAAGTGGAAGAGCTTCTCTCTGAAGTGAAGAATTAGATCTCCATTTGGTCAAAAGTGCAAAACATAAAAAGGGTAAAAGAAAGAACATAATCTTCTAGATATGCCACCCTCCTTTTTCTATAGTTTAATTTTTCTGGCATGGAGGCACAGTCCTTCAGGGACTACCTAAGCCTAAGATTAACAGTGGATGACTGCTCGGGAACTAACTGGGCATCAATCAGTGAGTGGTGAGCAGTTGCATTGTGCACGACTTGTTTTGTATATTCCAATCCTTTTACTAGTATTGTCATTTTATTATTGTTATTATTATCATTATTAGTTTCTTCCTTTCTGTTATATTAAACTGTTCTTATCTCAACCCTTGAGTTTTACCTTTTTCCTTCCAATTTTCTCCCCCATCCCACTGGGTGGGGGGAAGTGAGCGAGCAGCTGTTTGGTGTTTAGTTGCTGGCTGGGTTTAAACCATGACAGAGGAACAGACTGCTCAGTGCTAAGCTGTGTGATTAGAGTCTGGTCACCACAAACCCAGAAGCCTGGCATGATGCCAGTGCAAACAGGGCACACTGTGCAGGCTACTCCAAGGGCTGTTCAAGGAGAACGTTCAAACCATTATCCTTAGTGTGAAACCCAACAAAGTGGTTCAACCAAAGAAACTCGCTTACCAGAATAACTTGCAGAATGAAGAGGGTCATTCCCTATAGAGGTATAGGACTTCTTACGGGAAGCAGGGCAGAAGCATTTGGGGATTGCAAGACTTGTTATGGGATGTTGGGGTCTTTAGGAGAAGAATCAAAGGGAAGGAAACGTAGAGGTCAAGGTGGATTGGGGGGAACAAGCATGAGAAAATAGAGCAGAAAGGGGATAAAGAGACTGGCTGAGAGTAAATAGGTTGTTGGTCTGTAAACTTGTCTGGCCTAGCTCTGTACCTGATCCCCACATAGGATTATTAAATCCTATTCCTATTTTTGGTGTGATCTCACATGCCGTTCTGTGTGTATGTGTGTTCGTCAGCAACTGGAGAAGGGGTTGCAGGTCATAGGGGCCAGTAGGTGGGGATGCCAGCAACCAGAGTGACCTGAGTGTATGTTTCCCTAAGGAATTGCACGACTGCATGTGTGATTGTAATTTGCTGGCAAAATTCAAGCCAGAGTAGATGGTGAGCAGGACATGAGGTGTGGGAGGCAGCTACTGGGGAGCTGGGGCTCTGGATACTGGGCTAACCAGGGGGTCTGAGAGATGGTGGCTTGGGAGACTGTACGTCTGGACCAGCTGCCAGGTAGACCTGTTTGTGTGTGTGTAACAAGAAGAAGTTCGCATCCCAGCAGCTGGAGTGGGGCTGTGGCGTCGGGAACCAGGGGTCTGGGGTCAGATACTGGGTAGACTGAACCTTTAAGGCCAGTTACTGCGGGACCCTTACTGGGTTCATTTATGTATACTCTTCCATCCTGATCAGCAGAAAAGGAAGACGAGTGTATTGGGTTTCTGTGGCAAGGTTTTGGTAGTGGGGGGGTTACAGGGGGGCTTCTGTGAGAAGCTGCTGGAAGCTTCCCCTTTGTCCGAAAGAGCCAATACCAGCCAGCCCTAAGATGGACCCACCGCCAGCCAAGGCCAAGCCAGTCAGTGAT
>JANZLQ010000005.1:10752618-10764429 GCA_026212715.1 Elanus axillaris
GGAGGACTGTCTCCCGTGGGAGGGACCCCACGCTGGAGCAGGGGAAGAGTGTGATGAGTCCTGCCCCTGAGGAGGATAAAGTGGCGGAGACAACCTGTGATGAGCTGACCCCAACCCCCATTCCCTGTCCCCCTGTGCCACTGGGGGTGTAGGTGGAGAAGCCGGGAGTGAAGTTTTGCCCAGGAAGAAGGGAGGGGTGGAGGGAAGGTGTTGTGAGATCTAGTTTTATTTCTCATTACCCTACTCCATTTTTGATTTGTAATAAATTGTGTTAATTTTCCCCAAGCTGAGTCTGTTTTGATGGTTGAATGATCTCTCTCCTGTCCTTATCTCAGTCCACAAGCCCTTTGTTATATTTTCTTCCCCCTGTTCAGCTGAGGAGGGGGAGTGATAGAATGGCTTTGGTGGGCACCTGGCATCCAGCCATGGTCAACCCACCACAACCAGCATCAGGCCATCCATGCTGGTCACGTTCGTGCAGGTGTTGTGTGCGTTTCTGCGGGTGCTTGCAAGGCGCTGTGCCCAGTGCGTCAGTGTGTCCCTTGGGAATAAAAGCTCAGCCTCTCTACTGGTTGGACCAGAACACATGAAGCCATAGCAACCTCCTGTCCATCAGGGTACGAGATTCACATGTCTCTGGCAATCTGATTTCTTGTTTGCTCATCACGTCGCCTTGAAATCCTGAACAGTTTCCTCTAACTCATCTTCCTTTTTCCAGGGCCCAGCTCTGTAAAGGTTTACATTCCCTTTAATCTCTTCCCTTCTGCTTTGCAATCTCACAGCAATGGGAAGCAGTATGATTTTTACCAAAAATTTGGTTTATTTAACTTGAACTTAAACACATATTGTAAAGAAGTATTTAGTCTTTATTTAAAAAAAAAGTCAAGTGATGAAGAATTTATGAAATGATGGTGAATTTCTGAAACAAGCTATCTCTTCCAAAGTTTAATTTCTATCTCCATTAAAAATGTGCAACTTTTGCAGTTCATGTAATAATTATATTTAACATGTAGCCTTTTCTCCAAATGAGTAAATATCACTTGATATAGCTGAATAAATGGTATGTATATTCTGCTCATTAACTGTATTGTGCATGTTAGAGACCAGCTAATGAATCTGTCTGAGAACTGTGCCTGCTTAAGAAAAAATCTCATCAATTCTCTGCATAAAAGACCAATGCAAGAGTTTCATTAATGTCTCTTTAACTGCTTTCTAATTAGCAATTATGGCGCCTTCCTATGATTTTTCAAAAGCTAATACACAAATGTAACAAAACGTTTTTTAAAAAGAATAACGGAGCTTTAGAAAGAAAATCCCCTTGTGCTATAAATAAGATCCTGAGAAATAATTGCCAGCTGGCTTTTTTAATGCTTATTTTCTACAGGGGAGATGATGACAGCTATATTCGCTCCAAGGAGACCGAATCAGTACAGAACTCCATTGGGTCTTTTTCTCTCAGACTCCTTTTTCATGCTGGTCCTTTTTCTTAAATCCTTTTTGAGTCTGTCGGACTACCACAGACAAGTATTAATGTATATCATGTGCTTTGTTCACTGAGGAAGCTCAAAATGCCTGTTACAGAATTGCAAAGCCAATCTGCTGTACATGAAGGGTGAGGGAATATCGCAGTGACTCAGTTAGCCCTTCTTTGAATTAGTGTGCTCATGAGAGCTGAAAATTAACACAAACACATGTGCACAGCCTCCTTTGAACATGTGAGCAAGCCTGGCAACTGATAATTGTAGCCTCTGAAACACAGGGTAGATGCCCTTTGCATAATTGGCCCCAGGAGGGAAACTGCAAAATGTAGCTTGAGGTTTTTCCTCTGGGAATAAAGAAAACGTCCACCCTGAGAAGTTCATTCTTAGCAAAAAAAAATTAAATATATAAATATGTATATCCAAGTCCAGCCTAAATTTGTCCTAACTCAGTTTTATGAAAGGTTAGAGAAGTTTGGAGATAAATAATATAAAGAAAAAAAATAGCCACACTACTGAATTTCAGGGATATTTTGCCTTATTTCAGTTAGAGTTTTGAACAATCTGGTCCTTTGTTTTCCCTCTACCCAACAACCACTCATGGTTTCTTAGCAAACAATGTATTAATCATTTTCTAACAAGAACAGAAAATTCATCTACTGCTAAGATGGAGTTACTATGAGAATACAGTTCTAGGAATGTGTTTGTCCACAGGCCAGACATGAAGAAGACCTTAGGTACATAAATAAAACTTGCATCACTTTAACAACCTAAATCCAAAATTCCCACCTAGAAAAGCAAAATAGCCAGTACTTATTGTCTTACTGATACAAGAGGAGACTAAACTGACTGCTTTAATTTGACTCAATGATTTCATTAATATCTTCATGTTTACCTTCAGTACATAACCAGAGCTGTAGAGAAGCAGGTCCCATCCAAACCCACCTAGCTAAAATCTAGGTGAAACAACCTTTCAGTTCTCTAAAGGATCAGACCTAGTAGACATGTTTGGATGACCACCATGCACACTAAATGGGACATCTGTACTGTTAAAGGAATAGCAGCAGGCCATAAGTATGCAATAAGCCATAGTATTTAATTGCTAAAAATCCACAGTGTTGAGGAGCAGTGCAGTTAATGGTATAACCCTTACAGTGTTCCTAACACGTAGCATGGATGAAATTGCCATGGTCCAGGAGGGGGAGAAAATTTTGCTATATGGACACAGGTCATGTTGGGCTACTTTCCAACAGGTTGACAGGACAGGATCCAGACTGTTTGGTTTATTACAATCGTTGTAATTAGAATTTTAAAGGAAATACAAGTTATAGCAGCCAGAGCCACCTTCATTCAAACCAGAGCAAGATGAATCAGTGGTGCCAACAACCTGCATTAGGTATTAGATGTTAGTGCCTTAGATTCCTATCTGTCTTCATCCTAAGAGATTCAGATGCATGTGATTTGCATTCCGCAAGAAGCCTTAACCACCATATGGCTTCAGTGTGTCACCTTCCACCCTTCCTGCTGAAATTTGACCTACTGACTAACAAAGAAAGTAAGGTTCATAGGAACAAAATGGAAAGAAGAAAAAAAAAAATTAAAAAGTGTGGGGGGGGAAGCATCTGAAAGCAGAAGGAAAAAAAAAGGAAAAAAAAAACCATCTTGTACAGATTGCCTAATGTAGTCTTTAGGTCAGCAGGAGAGTCCTGAACTCTGCTAACTGTTCCCATCACGTTACACATTTTATATTAGGCAGTCATTGGGTAAAAGTAAAAATAATTCTGAGAGCAAGAATCTGGAATTCAGGCTTCCCATCACCTCCTTGATGAATATCTTAGCAACTAGGCTGGTTTATTTTTAAAATGACTCCAATCCCTAACTTAGCTGGAGTAGAATACTTCGTGTACAATGTACTCCTGCAATGTTCTCTTGGCCAAACAACAAAAATCAGTCTTTAGTCATTAATCAGATTACTCATTTCATATCACAAGGTATATAATTTTGTCAATTCACTTCTCACACTCTTGTCTCCCAGGCAAGTAACCAAAATTGGGGCTCCTTGTGTGGTCCTAGACATTCCTTAGAACATCACAGGTGCTATAATAAGTAGAGCTGCCAAACTGTTTTAATGATGGGGACTGTTATAACAAGTTACTGAAGTGAAAGGCTGCTAGGCTGTTCAGTTAAGGAAGAAGGAGAAAATACCATTAGGGAAAAATAAAAAGGATTCAAAACATTGGCAATGTTATGCTGAAGAAAAACCTGCCGGTTCATTGTGTGTCCATTAAGATGATGGCATCGGCTACATGCATTTTTGTGTATGCTTTTCATCGTGTTTAAATATGCTTCTCAATGAGTCCCTGCATTCAAGCTGAAATGAAAATTTTTTCACAGGCAATCTCATTCTACCTGACAAATGACAGATTATTGTAAAGATGTTCTGATACAGAGTGGCCTCTTCACCTACTCCTTCTCTTCAGTCCACTTAAGAAATTATTTTCTTCCTTCTCCTCCCCACAATGCTCTTCTTTTAATATCTTTCCTTTTATTTTCTGTAATGTTCCTCCTTTGTTCGTCTGTGGTGGTTCTGAATGCTAATGAGTTCACTTCTGATTTAGCATTTTGTGAGGTCAGTTTGTGAGGAGACTAGAGCAGACATTATATCTGGAATCCCAGATTAATTAAAGCAATCTTGAAGAAGGACTCAAGGTCAGTTATTGGGGTAGAGAAAAAAAGAAAATACAGGTTCACAAACTTTTAAGCAGCAAATGACGTTATGATTAAGGTAGTGTCAGAAATCCTGCAAACAGTTCAGAGACCCTATAATTTAGGGAGAATAATTTCAGTGTTCATTAGTGTTTGCAACGTACTCATAGACTGTGGTGATAGGGGAGTTGTGTAAGTACCTATGAGCAGATGCTTCCAGAGATACTGCCTAAAAGCATGCTTGGTCAGAATGACAACCAATTATCTGCATTTAATGAAATGTTTTCTTTTTTCTCTATTTAAAAATAATAAAAGCACAGTAGATATTTTCAACTGTGGCACATATCCCTTAATAATATAGCTTCTCCTTTTCTTTAGTTTGGATTTTAACAGTCTAACCTACTCTGCTTTACAGATAGTCTACCTGTTGAATTTTGTCCCAGACTCTGTCAGTCTCAGTACTGAACATGTATCTTCAAGGTATGTACTTAACATGAAAAATAAAGCTAAAATTATTTTGAGGACTCCTTTCAGGTTATGTACATGTTTTATACATGTTGAAAACAACAAATGAAACTCTAGCTACGTACCTCAGCAAGAAAATCATTCCTTCTGACCCAAAAGAGGCTTATTTTCTTGTATCCATGGCTGTATCACCACAATCTGATAACAAGTTACCTTTCATCACAGTCAATTAATAACAGCCTGTGAGCTCCTAATCCTATCAAGGATAGGTGTTACCTCAGTATGATAATGTCTAAGAATCCTACACTTTAGCAATGAAATGGTATTACCATACCATAAGAGTCATGTATGTGTAAAAGTGGACCTTTGTGCACACACAGGGGAATCTGTGTCTAGGCCAAGCTGGCTGGTAAGAAAGGAAAGCACTTGCTTTTGTTGACCTTTTGGTTCTGGGGCTGGACATGAGTTGCCTGCAGAATATAAGGCAGAGAAAAGTAGAAAATAACTGTGGTAGTGTGGTAATCAGAAAAGCATGAGCGCACACTCCATACATGTTTACCTAACACACAAATGCTCCTGATTCACACTGTTCCTTTATATAGAACACTCTGAAACATCTCCCCTAAAAGTACTTCACCATCGTCCCATTGAGCATATCCTTCTGTGTCCAATTCCTCCTTTTGAGGCTGTTCTGTTTTGCATGAAATACTTATTTACTGTGTCCTGGTGAGAATTAGATACATAAAATGTAGGCACAAATTGAATGTCCAGTGTTGATGGATTTGCGTGTGGCCCTGTATCTACATGAACAATAGCAAAGCCAAAGGGCTCACAAATATTCTATTAGCATAAACGAGGAGGAAGAGTGATTTCAGACCTTTCAGATTAATCAAATATTGATGTGTAATTCACAAGCACAATGTTTGGGACATTAATTTCAGAAATCGAGCCAATCATTAAATCCAACCATCTAATCAATAGACATTCTTTGGAAACCCTGTTCATTTATGCTTTATCCTCAAATTCTAATAAAGTGATAACAAGCTTTTGCAGATATAAAGCCTATAAATACTTTTAATCTGAAGTTTATATCAGAACACGTTGAGTCTCTATTGACTTTCAGTGTGAAAATATTTCTCTGTACAGAATGCCAGCTTACACTTGAATTGATTAGCAATATCTTGGCATTACTGCCAGTAACATCAACTTTACAATGGCAATAGAGTGATTTTAAGCCTCTCGTCTTCACAAACCTTTTCAGTTTCAGGTTTTGTTTTTTTTTTTTTTAAATATTATATATTATCAATGCTATATAGTATTGGTGTTATATCACCAAAAAAAGTAATAGAAAGGAAAGTTAACATGGGATACATGGTATGTATAATGCAAGTGATACAGCGTTCAGGGTGTACTGCAGTGTGTATGTATCCAAGATGCTGCTTTAAGAAATCTTGATAGCTAAACAAGACAGCGTTCAAGTTACACGGTTGCCTCTTTTGGTGTTATTCACATCTATTTTCGGTGTTTAAGCTGGATATGAAATGTGTCGGAAATTTTAGGCATGTAATGAAGTAGTATGTGCTTACCTTCTGCAGCCAGTGGAGAAAGATTTAGATACAGATTACCATTAGATCAACTCAGTCTCTCCCTGGGATCCCTCAAAGATGAAGAAACTCATGTTTCTATTTTGCCTTTATAGACATTGTTCTCTTCAGAGGAAGAGTTATGCTGGTTGATACTGGTATTTATGTTGAACAGTTCTCCTTTGAACTTAATCCTATGACAAATTTAGGACTCTATAACCTTTTTTATGTATCTGGGAACGAATGAAGAGAACATAAAGAATGTCTCTAAACCATACCTGATAGCACAGAGTCCATGGAGAATCAGAGTAGCTACAAGTGCTGCTGCATTTCTTCCTTCAAAGGGAAGCTAGGGTTGGTAATCTGTGCCAGGAAGGGCAATATAACTCCCCCAAACCAAAACATTGTGTCCAGCCATGAAACAATAAATCCATTAATCAGCAAATCATTAATCAAGCAGAGGTCTTACTGAGCACAAGTGCAGTTGTATCACAACTTGTATGTGTCCATGCAAGCCTCTTGCCTACAATCAAGGAAACCAAAGAACCAAACACAAGACACACAAAGCACCATTATACAGTGAAGAGAGAAGAAAAGCAGGTAATTTCAAATATTCATGGATAAAAATAAAACAAGGAATGTTTCACTGGACAGCCAAGTCTTGTGAATAGGAATTTGTGATTTCTGCAGGCAGTAGCCAGTGCCTTCACAGCACCTTCATTTCTAAGTCACAACAACAATCACTTCAAATCTGCTCCTGTCAAACTGAAATTGCTCACACTACTGGGGATTGCTGCAGTCATTCACTTAATTTTATTGATTCTTATTGTCATTGCAAATTTGCAGCAGTCTCCACCACATTCTCTCAGACTACAAGATCCGAGACCAGTCTTGGGAAATAGATAAACAGACAACTCACTTTGCTCCAAATCTCATTTGACTAAGAGAAATCAGAAGAACTTAAGTTCAGTCTGACCTGAAATGTGGGAGGGATGGAGAGGAATAAAGAGCACTCTCCTCAATAGAAACAAAGAAATTGAAAAACAGTTTTGTCAAGTTACACATTTCCTTTGATTGAATTAAAAGTTTTGTTACAAGTACTTTTAAAAGAAATAAAAGGAATTATGAGGATGCATCCTACTTTATTGAAAAGGACAGTAAAGATATTAATTGCAGAAATTCAGGTTCAGTTCCTTTGTCTGCATGAGGAGATTGAAATTCACAGCCTCTGTATAATCATGCAGGCTTTCAGAGCAGGATGGGCATCTGTAGCAATAACAATTGGCAAAGGGAAAGGAACTCCAGAAAATCTTTTACTCATGCTTGTAGTCACAGACAAAGTCATGGGGGCATTCTCTTTTGCTCTTTGTCAATGAATATTTTTGCATTTTATACTTAGGAGTACTTCAAAGAGACCTGTTTTGCTCCACTGCACAGCCTGATGAAGGGAGGATGGGGAACCTGTCTCAGAATTTCATAATGATTGTCTATCTACTTTGCTCAAACCAAGGTTTCCCAGTGCAGGAACAGTGCTCTAACTACCAAGCAAGAGGTAGAGTTGTCATATCTTTTCTTTAATGAGTATTTAAAATACTGTGTTCAGTGCTTCCAGACAAACAAACTGTCAAGGAATGTCATTATAATAATGTCATGAATGTATTTACATACCAATGTATACATTCAAATGGTGCCTATCCTATGGAAAAAAGGCACTAACCCAGAGTTGCTGCCACTTGAGCTGCAAGGATATTTGCATTAACTGTTATGTTTTTTCTCACTGATATGCTAATCACTCAGTTTGTAGTGCTGAGCATTGTGCTAAGCAGTGGAAGTAATATGGTCCTGCCAGGTGGTATGTGTTTAGCCTCATCTATTAGCTTAATAAAGCCCCTCTTTATGCACAGTTATGATGGATGGAAAATATTAGAAGTCTTTGTCTGAATCCTGGAATTTTATTGTTCTGATTACTATGGGGAGCTGAGGGAGGCAGCTTACACAAATGATAGGTAAATGCAATTAGAGTAGCTGCTAGGACATGCATCAAATACTTCTTCACAACTACAGAATGCTCCCAAGCAAAACCTTGCTCTTCAGTCAGAAGCTGTTCATACACTGCACTAGTTGGACACACAACAGGATAACAAGTCACATCTCAGCTCAGTTCCCTGCATCACTGTTTTCCAATGCAGACTACACGTCAACTATCCAGAAGAACAAGAGCCTTTTCTGGCATGTCTGCATGTCATGCTTCGGGGAGTTCCCAGCAACCCAGAGACCACAGCTCACAGCTGCTGCTTTTGTCTTTTTCAGTTTTCATTTTTATTCATTTCTAGGGCATTACAAGACTTGTTCATTTTCTTTCAGCAGCTGAACACTGTAAATGTTATGAAGAGTTTAATAACAGAGGCTGCTAGGGAAGTATAAAGCATTCTCTCAGAAACCACCAACCAAGTATCGTATATTACAGACTGCAAGTGTTATCAACTACATCATCAATCAAGTGCTCTGGATGACAAAAGTTGGACTCATTGTACTTTCCTGTATATGCTGCACTATGACAGAATGACAGATTGTCCTCTGACATTAAATAGCAAGAAAGAAATCCAAAAAACCTCACATGAAGTCATATCCTGAGTTTTATTTTTTGCCTTTCTTCTTTTTTTTTTCTAGGTGTGATTTTTCTCCTGCAAATTTACATCAACTATAGCCTGAAAGAAGGAGGCGGAGAAATAAAAATTAGGAAAGAAAACCTGAAGAGTGAACTCCAAAGTTTTGATTTATTTTTATGTAATCCATTTGTGGCAGAGATCAAAATGAGAACCTTTAGTTATTTCTCCCTTTCTAGATGTAGTACTGTAAGCAGACTTCTGACGCTGAGGGCACATCAATAGGTTATGGTAAATAGCATTGAAGTATTGAGGAATTTGGGCTCAAACCTTTGATTCCTGGATCACTTGCACTTATGTTTACACTCTCTTTTATATTTCACTCTTTAAAACATTGACTGCCCTCCCCATGATTTTAAACAGCTTGTTTCAGTGCTGTTTACTGGAGTTCTTCTGAAGATTCAGTTATCCTGAGATACATATAAATTGTACTAAAATCAGTGGAGCTCTCCACTACCTTTGAATTGGAATGTTTTATACTTAACCTGTAGACAGTGAAACATAATTGTTAACTAATAGCCCATAGCTATGTTTTGGGTTTATCGGCTCTTCGAGCTTGTCATTAAGGAAGCTTTTACTCTTAGGAAATAGGCCCAGTAAAGGACCTTTAATCCTCTTTCCCTAAGCAGACTATCAGTAAACTCATTGCACTTCCTATCCTATATGCATACCTAGGTTCATACCAACAAAATTGTTTATGCAGCTACTGGACTGAGTTCATTGAACATTGACCATAAAATATTCTCTAGGAAATGCAAAAGAGGGTCATCCAGTATTGATGCTAGGTTATGTTTTGGCTGGACTGAAAAAGAAATGAAGAAATGAACTCCAGATTTTTCATGCAGAAGGCTATGCATTCATCTTTTAAACCTCTGTTGCATTATACAATGCTATATCCACTTCATCTTAAAAATCATTGTCTGAAGTGAAGAAGAGCTTTGGAAATCACAGCTGAGAGGGTGCAGAAAGGGGCACTCAATATTTTTAAACATATGTATTAATCATAAGTCAAAAAAAGGGCTGAGAATGGGTGGCTGCTCAAGGAAGATGATGAGATGGAGTAAAGTGTCTGTTTTCTAAATATCTGCTTTGCCAAAGCTCAGAAGAACTACTCGAAGTGCAAATATACAGCTGGCATATGAAGAAATGAAGGGAAATGGGTATTTTTCTACACTAACACTCTGAATAAGCCCACTCATTCTTCTGACGCAGTGGGAGAGTGGGAGACACTCAGAAGCAGGGTGGATGTGTAAATGTGATCTTACATTAAAATAGCAGTCATCATTAGGTTTTCCTTATGTTTCCTAATTAACACAATTAGAAAAAAAATCAAATGGACCTGACAATGCTTTCAACCATCTTATTATTCACAGCGATTTCTTTATCACAATTTATTTCTCATGTACTAATTTAGACTAGGGATGCACTGATGAGGCTGCTTTATTGCTTCATTTTCAATATATCAGTGTGGAATGTGCAATCTCACAGCTGGGTGTCATTCTAAGCAGTTCAGTCACAGGAACAGAATTGGATACAATCAAAGTCAAAAGCATTTCTTGGTGTCTTCTTTAGTGTGTATCTCATTCACCTAAGAGGACTGTTCGGGATCAATTAATCAGTGGAATTTACCTTATATGTACTGCTCATGCTAATTTATAACAATGCAGAGATTCTGTAATTCAGATGCCAAAGGAATGGTTTCAGGCCAAGGAACACTTGTAGCATACAGGAGATCAAGTGAAAACACAGGAAAGGATTTAGTTAGAGGAGAAAAATTCAATAAAGAAAGGGGTGCTTTTCAGCTACATAAATGTAAAATTTATTTCTGAGAAGAATAAATTAGACAGATGGATCTGAAGTATTGACAAGAATTGATGAGCTTTCACAAAGCTAGGAGTGAAAAAAAAATGCTTTATGATTCTAAGAGCAAAAAGGTCATTTCTGGTGGTTTCTCTATGGATTTCAATTATCTTTTCCTTAGGATTGTCAAGGCCTTACTTTGCCTTCCTTTTTTGTTGAGAGAGAGATATTTTTCCAGGTAGTCAACATGATTCAGGGGAAGCAGAAGCTGGGTACTTACACCCAGCTTTGCTGACTGCCCCTGAGCACATCCCTTCACCTTCTAGCCTGGTTCCCACCATGCTTTTCTCGCTGAGGCTTTAAGCTGTCCTGGAGAACTATGAATTCACAACATCCACAGTGCCTAGCACATTCACATTGGGACAACTGTGTAGGTTTGACACTGGCTGAATGCCAGGTGCCCACCAAAGCTGCTCTGTCACTCCCCTCCTCAGCTGGGCAGGGGAGAGAAAATATAACAAAGGGCTTGTGGACTGAGATAAGGACAGGAGAGATCACTCACCAATTACTATGACAGACAACCCAGACTCAAATTGGGGAAAATTACCTTAATTTATTGCCAGTCAACCAGAGTAGGGTAATAAGAAATAAAACCAAATCTCAAAAATACCTTTAGGCTACTCCTCCCTTCTTCCCAGACACAACTGCACTCCTGGATTCTCTACCTACACCACCCCCCCAATGGCGCAGGGGGACAGGGAATGGGGGTTACGATCGGTTCATCACACCTTGTCTCTGCCAATTCTCCCTCCTCAGGGGGAGGACTCCTCACTCTTCCCCTGCTCCAGCGTGGGGTCCTTCCCACAGGAGACAGTCCTCCACCAACTTCTCCAACATGGGTCATTCCCACGGGCTGCAGTTCTTCACAAACTTCTCCAGCGTGGGTCCCTTCCCCAGGCTGCAGTCCTTCAGGCACAGACTTCTCCAGCGTGGGTCCCTCATGGGGACACAAGTCCTGCCAGCAAACCTGCTCCAACCTGGGCTCCTCTCTCCACAGATCCACAGGTCCTGCCAGGAGCCTGCTCCAGCGTGGGCTTCCCACGGGGTCACAGC
>JANZLQ010000005.1:10765079-10791906 GCA_026212715.1 Elanus axillaris
CCCGTGGACCTCCCTGGGCTGCAGGGGGACAACCTGCCTCACCATGGTCTTCATCACCATGGGCTGCAGGGGAATCTGTGCTCCGACGCCTGGAGCACCTCCTCCTCTTCCTTCTGCACTGACCTGGGTGGGGGTCTGCAGGTTTGTTTCTCTCACATGTTTTTACTTCTCTCTCTGGCTGTGGTTGCTGTTGCACAGCAACTTTTTCCACTTCTTAACTCTGTTCTCCCAGAGGCACTACCACTGTCACTGATGGGCTTGGCCTTGGCCAGCAGTGGGTCCGTCTCGGAGCTGGCTGGCATTGGCTCTGTCAGATATGGGGGAAGCTTCCAGCACCTTCTCACAGAAGCCACCCCTGTAGCCCCCCTCACTACCAAAACTTTGCCACACAAACCCAATACAGGCACACAGGCACAAACAGAATACAAATAACGATCTACCTTTCTCCCCAGACAGGTGGGTCTTGCCATGAGGCGTTATGTTAAAAACCACTGAAAGCCTTCACTAGGAAGCTCCTTCACATTCATTTTTTCTTATTCCTGAATTAAACTGGCTGTAAGTAATTGATTTCATTTTAAGGTACTGAAGAAAAATACCATTTATGTAACATTTCATGAGCATGTATTACCAATAAATGAAGCAGTGCAGCTCAATAGGGTTTGGGGGGGGGATATGTTTAAAAAAGAAATGCAACAATACTGGTTGTCCAGCTGCAGTAGGAAATGAAACCGCATCTATCATCTGCACAAAAGGAAGCAAAGCCTACCTACCACTGTATTCCCCTGAAAGCATGAGTCACGGACCTATTCAGAACAAAATATGGATGTCAGATGGTTAGCCCCTCAGGCTGTCTGGCAACCTGCTTGCTGCTCAGAAAGCAGTAACAGCTGCTTCATATAAGACTAATAAGGATGATAGAAAAGCCTACGCTGGCATGCATGGCTCCATACCTGAAGAAAATAGGCAAGGCAGGCTATATTTGAATGTCAGGAACAAGTAAATCCTAGTAGTGGACTTGGAAACAAGCACTGAGCAGCCCTCATTTATAGAAAATCAAGGAAGATTCAGTTTCTCCATTTTAAGAAGGGTTTGGGTTTTGTTATTTTTTTAATTTAGCTTTAAACCCTTTTAAAAATTCAAATCTTTAATGTCGTTTTACACTGTCTACATTATCTTTGTGTTCTTATACTGGGGGTTTAAAAATGAGTTAGGGGAAGTCAGTTGCCCGCTTTGATAATCCCACTCTGTTCTGTAGGCAGCTGGTTCTGGGACACTGTGAAGAAGAGCGTATCATAGAGCAGAAATCCATCAAGACACTGTAGGAGCTTCAGTATCAAAAACTTTCAGTTACTGAAGGCAAAAGGCCAGAAGATGGACCAAAATTCCCTATTAGTATAGAACAGAGACTTTATGGTTTTCTTTTGAAATCCTGAAAACAAAAGGGTTTGGTGCAGGTTTTTTTCCTCAAAAAAGAAAAGAAAAGTGGGGGTAGGCCCTTTGTTTGGCAGAGAATTTTGGTTACCATATCAGTCAGAAACAGTGTCTATGGAAGCACAGATGAGTAGACCAGGAGTAAATGCAACTTGTGGCCAGTACGTTGGATTATTTTCAAATAAAAACACAGTTGTGGGATCACTAACAAGATTTCAAAAATGTGCATTGATTTCACAACATTCTTAACTGCATTAAAACACAACTGAAAAAAAAATCATATAGGTCTGAGATTGGAAATAAACAAAAAAAAACTTTGACTTTTTTTTTTATTCAAAATGCTTTCCCTTATGACACTTTAAGAGGAGAAAGCTTGAAAACAAAATGTTTTTCTCCCTGTCAGATGTAATGTTTTGTTTAAGCTAGAGTGTTGGGTTTTTTTTTAAAACCTCTTGATTCACCAAGAAGCTAAAATAAATCTTGGCTTGACCTCAAAAGGTGCTTTGTTTTTCTCATTTTCAGAACTTTCAGGAAAAAAAGAATCCTTTATTCACACAGCTGTAGTGAGGCAGAGGGGGAGAAGTGGGTAACTGATGAGGGGAAACATGCTGAAGTCTTTCTCAAGAGTTGCTGCAGCTGATGCACTTGAACATCTATTATGCCGTAGCCATTTCCTTTGTCCTTCCTTATAAAACAAAGGAATATGCTTCTTCCCCTTCTTTTTGCTCCCCCTACACACAGCCCAGCTGATCCTAAACTTGGGGAAGTGATAACAGACCCTTGTAAACCAGGCACTAGATGTCTTGGGCCAACCCTGACAGAAGCCTTTACGTGTACTCAGATACAGCTTTAAGTAGATACTCAAGCTTGTAGGAAGTTTGTAATTCAAAAGGCTGAAATAAAATGAAAAAATAACAGATCAACATTAAAATGGTTGGAAGTTTCTCACTCCTTCAGCAACCCAGATATAAAAAGTGCATGTGGCACCACAGTACCTCTGCTCAGGTGCTAGTAGGACACTCAGAAGCTTGCTTGATTTGAGGAAAATTATTTTCAAATAGAGATCAGGTCCAAAATATAAGACTCAATCCAGATGCAAAGACTTCACTTGTCACTTTCCATGACTTTACTTGGTGTCAGGTCTCAGTAAAATTTAAGTCAGCATAAAGAGTGGTTTCACACCTGGGATGAGATATCTAGAAACAGAAGTTTAAACATTCAAGTAGTCCACTGCAGGCTTCCCCCCTAACCTCTGGGGAGTTGAAATATTCCCTTCAGTTTCCATCCTTTAAGGCAGACACAGTACTGTATTTTTTTTCACCCCTTTTCTGACTTGCCTACTTGGGTTTGGAAGTTGCTTGCAGCTGCCACTATTACAGAAAGTTTCACACCATCTGCTCCAGAGGGTTCCTCAACTGCCTCTAAAAAATGCAACAGCAAATGCCTTGTTCAGGCCCAAAGCAGGGCTTAAGCTCCTTGTAAATGTGTACATTTGAGTGTTTAAATAAAGGCAAGCCTCTAAATCCTTGACAGTTCGCCCACAGCTGACAGAGTATGTAGAAATGGTTAAAATAATTTTCTAGATTCATGTTATAAAAAGATATTCAATGAAACTGTGTCAAAATCTCAAGAAATAGGGGAGTGTCTCAAATGTCAAAAAGTATTTAAATGTTAATGAATGTCTGATTCACATATAAATGAAGAAGATAATTTAGGAAATAAAAATGACCTCCTTCCTCCATGCCCTATTGATTATGTGCCTGTACACCTCAGTGAATAGGCTACCACCCACTTCTTCGATCAGGGTTTTTGCTCATTATGGATATTCTGAGATACCTTTCAAACGTCAACATGTGTGTTTCAAATATGCAAGAGCTGTGACGGCTGAAGGGCAAGCTTGTTATCTATTCAGGTAATGAACAGAGCTATAACTGCAGTCGTTATATTAGATTCTGGAAGAAATTCAGCATTATCATCCAAGTGATATGACACACGCTTCTTTTATAAAAAGCTTTCAACACCTCTCTAAATTAGTTAATGAAGAGAAAAAAATCTGACAAATTACAGCAACAGCACAAAAGTAAAAATGTCATCCTTAATTTAAAATATCTGTAAAATATTATTCACATTAATGCTTGGTTTAGGAACTTTCATGTTTATAAGTATCCTGGTTATCATACCTTAGTAGAGGGTCTTCTCCTCCCAGCTCCCTGCCTGGGAGAACAGAGAGGCTGGGGAACTCTTCTGTAGGTTTTATGGAAGAAAATTCTCCTGGGGTTTTATGGAAAAAAAAGATTCCTCCAGAAGTTTGGTCCAAAAGTATTATTGCAGACAACTCCACAAATACTAGAACTTCCAGCCTCCAAAACCCCAGGTATTTATGAAAATTACTTTCCTCTGAATTCTGCAAAACGCTTGGATATGTGTATTTTTCAAAGATAAAGTCATTTGCTCAAGACCAATTTAGCGTGTGCACGTCTCTCCAGTCGAAGCTGATTTGGCTCTCAGGCTACACCACATGTGAGTTGCTTTGGAAGGACAAAACAGCTCTGCAGAGCTCTCCAGCTCTTCAGCAGTTTGCTTTTATTGATGAAGATGGAAGACTTGAGGTCCAGCTCCACACTGGAGCACTACCATCTTCCAGGCTTTCAGACTTGCGTTTCTGTGCAACAAAATGTGCAGCACATACAACATTTTCTCAGATACTGTTGAGCAATGATCTTCTGGCAAGAGCTGGGTGGGGGTTGCTGTCAGTGATCTCAGTAACAGGCATTGACAGTTCCCCCATTCTCTTTCAGAGGTGCACGCTGTCTGGGCTCTGAAGCTGCATTCTTTCATCTCACAGAAAAGCCAACATTTCCCACTCTTGCAAGTAGGTAAGCTACAAATGATACAATCAAAAAGGTTAAACATACTGATTCTAAACACTTAAACATTTGGATAACCACTTACATACATGTAATCATATTATACTCAGAAGTTTACTGAGTCGTGCTTATAGTCAGCTATAACGATAATGTAAATGCACAAACCACAGGATCACAGGCCATGACTGAAAGAATGGGTGCCCATAGTATCCTTAGAAGTAAAAACACTAAAGATGATTTTTTTTCTCATTTGAAGATTAAAAAGAAATTCAGTCTTTTTTTCCCCTAAAAAAATTGATGCTCATTGCCACAATTTTAGAGGTGCTTCCAGTCCATACAAAATTTATGCTCTAGGTAGATCTGAATAAAAAAAAAATAATTAATGAACTCACAATTCTCAGAACCTACAGCTTCAGATAGGCCAGGTATAGATAGATATCTGCACTGAACTTATAAACCTCTTCAGCCTTGATATGTAAATTTTAATTTCTAATTTTTAAAATATTTTCTTTTCAACATCTGCAAAATCAAACCATTTGAAATAGAGTTCCCTTTCCAAGCTTGATTTTATAATTTGAAATAAAACTAAAGCTGAAATTTGAATATTTTATTGTTAGGCATCGAAATGTTTCATTTACAGTCTTTTTTTTGTAAAGAAAATATTTTTATTTCAGTTGGGTAAAATAAAAATATTTCCCAATGTTTTTCAGCTCAGGTGGTGGATCAAAACTAAATTATCTAAACCACTTTGTGAATAAATAGGGGATTTGACTGGTAGATGCTTTCTTCTCTAAACTTCCTCTGTAGACAAAACAGAGGCAGGTGTTTCAATTGCTCAATTAATCCTTGCAGCTTTGATTCCTCTCTCTTCTGAGGGTACAGTTTTCAACATCAGGATATTAATATATATATTCTGATGCAGCCTGCAGTCTGGTATACAAAAGACAGCTTGTTTAATGCTAGGTCAGGGAAGGAAAGAGTCTCATCAAGGATACTGCAGTTCTGATGACTGCTGCAGAACAATTCAAAGTTCCTAGGTAACATCATAAGGAGCCCAACTTATCAATACAAATCAAATTCTTCAGAGATGTGTGACCAGCCAAAACGACATGTCCTCACTCTTTCCACAGGAAAGTCAGGAAAGAAGTGGCTTTCTATGGCTTTCATCTCTGATCTGTTGTTCTGCTAAAGGACAGGATTTATTGGATTATGAAAACAAACACTGGCCAAAAGCTTTCCTGTGTGCCCCAAAAGTGAATTAATGAATTAACAGCATCCTTTTCTCTAGAGGAAAAAGCTTCATTTTTGGCACTCCATCCTGGAAGATAGAGTGAATGCAGAATAAAAAAAAGGCCATGAAGATCATCGGTTATGAATTTCCATCCCACAAAAAAACACTTTGACCATTGCATCAGACAGCTTGTTTACAGTTCCTAAAATATTAGCATAACATATGATATCATATACAGGAATTATAGCAACAGGTACCGATGAGGAGTGAAGTTACTTGTCAGTATTAAGTGTAAACAGATCTGCCCAGATGTTTTCTTCCTGTCATAGGTTCTGCAATGTCTATTCAAATATCCTCTGAAATTATACGACAGTTACATTTAGCAGTCAGAATTGCAAAAGCAAAGTTTTAGAAATTGAGAATGTTTGACAGATTCTTTTTTTTCACCTTCCCTATTTCTTCTGTAGTTCTATGCTGTTTTAAAGATTAATCCTTTAAAACAAAAACTTTTTTTCTCCTCCTTTTGCAAAAGAAGCCTATATTTCTGAAGGATAAAAAAAAAAAAAAAAGAAATCACTTTTTTATTTCTGAAACCCAAACATCTGAATCTCTGCAATAATTAATACACGGAAGTGCATATACCACAAAAGATCATTATCATCAAATCTAAAGTGAGTGAACATATGGTGTAGGCTAAATCAACACAGAAATAGTACAACTAACAACAGCAAGTCATTAGGTACGTAGGGAAGAAAGGAAGATAACATTGCATGAAATAACTGGTGACAGGATGGCATTTGTGAAGAGAGTTTATGTTTAATGAAGTTTCTCTTTTCTGTGGGGCAACTGAGGGTAACATATGATGCCAGTGATGTGGACATAATTTAGGTACATTTTTCTAATTAACTAGAAAGGTCTTCAAAGCAACAGTGAGGAGACCACAAAAGTTAAATGCTGCTCTTTAGATTCAGACTAGGGACGTGGCTCTGCTCATGGAGTTGAAGACTATCCAAGGCTTGGAGAAGGTTAATGTGTTGTCTTCCCCATCCCCCTCACATCACTCCTCCCCTCTCTGTATCCAAGCAAATGGCCCACAGGACTTCAGAGAAAGAGGCAGCTTGTTAAACCATTGCTGTGCTCACACAGGACATCTAAGACCATGAAGTGGTGATAGCGTGCTGCAGACTGATATTATAATTGACAGAGCTGCCCTAACACAAGTGCATTGCTTCAGGATTCTGGCCACATTGAATTCGGGGGAATTTAGGAGCTGGGCAATGCATTGCTCGAGTATAGGATGACATTACAGTGAAAGGATCCTGAAGCATTAGAACATATCAACACTTTGGATAGTAACCCTCCTGAATTTTAATTTGGCACAAGGTCAACTATGACTGCCAGCTCTGAGAGGGAGGAGAGGAAACAGAAAGGGTGCTGCTTAGAATTGTTTCTTTGGAGATAGGAATAGCATGAAGCTGATGGAAGCAGCTCCAGGGAGAAATAACGTTCCCTAGTGAAATCTAACAGAAATAGCCTGTACAGTACTTTCACCATGTCACAGAGTGAATGGTGACAGTGCACACAGGGTATATCTATGCAGAAAATTACCGAGAAGCAGTAGGAGCAGGAGACGTGTTACAAGATCAACATGACAAAGTGAGCAATTAGGCTTTTGTGAAAGAGAGGACAGAATTTTTCTGCACCCTGTCATCAGCGCTAAGGGTGATGCATATGACCTTACACAGGCTGATCACAACAGGCCATGCTGGGCCGGGACCTACTGAGTCACTTCCTTCAGTGCAGGTGATGAAGTTCATTCAAAATGTAGCTACAATGAGGCATTAAACAAATAAATCATAGCATGCATTAAAATGACATTATTAAGGTTACAAAGGTTACAGAGTCAAGCATTCAAAAGCTACCTCTGCAACCTTAATTCAGTTCCGATTGTGTGTTTTCTCCATCTTCCTATGACTCTCCCTCGTACTTCTACACCATATATATGCCTTACAGTAAATTTTGTTCACACCATCACAACAGTGAGACAAGAGCTTGTATACAATATCACACACACAATATGGAAGTTCTCACATAGGAACTATCTGTTCACCATTTATTTTATCTTCATGGTTTAATATGTGGTCCCAGAATACATTTACTGGACAACATGTGAACTGCTCAGACTTAATTCCTGTCTTTTTGACTCAGACTAATGTAATATTACTTTAGATGTCTCAATAAGGCACCAACATTAGGAGGACATGCTCTCTCTGGCCACAGAGAGATTAACTTGTTATACGGAGACAGAAGTAGTGACTTGCCATTTGCCTCTGAACTCAAAGAGTTTCTTCTGTAAAGAGATAAATAAACAGATTGGGGAAAAAAAATGCCTAACCTCCAATTAGATTCATCTGAAATCCACTGAGAAGGGAAGTCTCTCTACTAGCAAGACCCAACTAAAATGAGCACAGGTATCCTCCCTTCCCTCCCCAGACTTTATTTTTGCCATGACTAGCACCAATCTAAAAGTTGCCATATATTTGTTGCTATCAGAAAACTCCACTAAGAGCCCGTAAACAAGCTAGAAATTACCCTAGTGTTAACTTGATCGCATCCTCTGGGAAGGGCCCTGTCATCATGTCAGGTTTTCTCAAGTTGCAGCATTAACCAATTTCTATCATTAAACCTTTCCTAACACAAGCAGTGTTTGAACAGGAAACCTGTTAGCAAAGGCTACAGGTACTGATGAAAGTAGCAATGAAAATTCACTAAATCAGCATTGTGCCAACATTCGACTGGGTTCCTGACCGGGGGCTGCATTTCTCTGGGCTTTATGTCTGGTGTTTTATACCAGTTGCCAAATCTCTTATCTGCAGAAAATCTCCCAAGGTTGAACTGTGGCCAGCTGGACACTGCTGAACTCTTATGTCAGGCCACATTTTGTGTTTGGGAATAAGTTTAGTTGCTCTGGTAACCAAAACAGCCTTAAGTTATGTTTAGCCCATGAATAGCCATAAATGTTGGCTGAGAATAATCTACAGGCAGAAATATTTCATCTCAATAATCTTGTAACAAAAAAAAAAAAAAAAAACACAGCAAAACCTAAAAGCCAAGAAAAAGGACATGTTAATGGTTATATATCAAAGCTTAATTGTCAACAGATTTTACTGAGAATCTACTTAAACCACGTTTTCTTCTGAGTCGCACCAGAATGATATTATCAGTCCGGAAGCACAGAGCTTAAAAACTTAGACTTAAGACTTTAACCTTTATTCAGAGGAGCTTTTGACTTCCTGCAGTGTAACTAAAGGCTCCAGAAAGTAGGCACCTATCTATTTTTTAGGACCATGAAAGCAGATAATTAACATTATTAAACCTCAAGAAGTTCAGCAAGGCCAAATGAAAGGCCCTGCATCTGGGTCAGGGCAATCCCTGGTATCAAATACAGGCTGGGGGATGAAGGGATTGAGAGCAGCCCTGCCGAGAAGAACTTGGGTGTACTGGTAGATGAAAACAACCATATCCTGGGCTGCATCACAAGAAGTGTGGCCGCCAGGTCAAAGGAGGTGATTCTGCCCCTCTGCTCTGCTCTGGTGAGACCCCACCTGCAGTTCTGCGTCCAGCTCTGGGGTCCTCAGCACAGGAAAGACATGGACCTGTTGGAGCGGGTCCAGAGGAGGCCCCAAAAATGATCAGAGGGATGGAACACCTCTGCTATGAGGACAGGCTGAGAGAGTTGGGGTTGTTCAGCCTGGAGGAGAGAAGGCTCCAGGGAGACCTTATTGAAGCATGCCAACATATAAAGGGGGTTTGTAAGGAAGATGCAGAAAGACTTTTTAGTAGGGTCTGTAGTGACGGTTTTAAACTGAAAGAGGGTAGATTTAGACTGGACATAAAGAAGAGACTCTGTACTACGAGCGTAGTGAGACAGTGGAACAGGTCGCCCAGAGAAGTTGTGGCTGCCCCATCATTGGAAGCGTTCAAGGTCAGGTTGGACGCAAATTTGAGCAGCCTGAACTAGTGTAAGATGCCCCCGCCCGTGGTAGGCTGATTGGACTCAATGATCTTTAAATGTCACTTCCAACCCAAACTATTCTATGATTATTAACAATAAATAAATTGTTCAGCAAATAAAAAATTTACCTCTGTAAATACAGCTCTCTGTGGTGTCCTTAATGAGTTTTTCCTTACAGCTATCAACCTTTGTCTATTCTACCGTACTTAGAAACATCTGTTATATATTCCAGTTTTTATTATGATTCATTATTTATGGGCTAGCACCTATCAGCTTATGTGGTGACCATTAGGGTGGATGTTGCACAAATGCAAACAAATGCAAAACAACCTGGTTTACAAAAGAAGAATATTGTATCTAAATAGAAGAAGTAGGCAACAGTTCCAACACATTTTTAATGAAACAAATAGCATTTTATAACTATAGTTTTTTTGCAGTGTCCCTGTGAAATAATACAACAGGATATTTGCTATCATAATATTGTATTATCCTATGATGGCTAGGCATCACAATAAAACTTCAAGTACAATAAAAAAATAAAAATTCAAATATAATAGATTTTTTTTCTATTGTAAAGTTAACATATAACAGCATATAAAATAAGCTCCAAAACTGATGAATGTTGCATGGGTTTTCCACAAAATAAAATGCCTTTTGCTTGCAAGACAATACATATCCACGATTATTTCTTTCCAAATTTTACCCCATATTGCTCTTTACTTTTCCCTTGGGTAAGTGACTCAAGCTGTCAAAAAAAAAAAAAAAAAATCCAATGTAGAAGCAAATAAGAGAAATAAAGTGGAAAAGAAGAGAAATCAGTGAGGAAAAGCAAAGTATTAGCCACCCACCAGCTCTTGTGGCATGGCAGCTGTGTAAATTACAGAATTACAGATTATATTTCAGTCCTTCTTGGTCCACATTCTTCCTTTTGCCTTGAGTTTGGCAAGAAACACACTTATCTTTCCTAACTCTCTCCTTGGTTGTTGCAAAGTGAGCAAATGCTGAGTAGTGACGTGCTGGCCGATGGGACGTGCAAGGCAGGAGCAGAGGTGAGCTGGTGCACAGCGCAGCTCTTGGGGGCCGCTCCTGGCCACCCCGTAATGGGCTTCCCCACCGCCTCCAGCCCCACCGCAGCTCAGAGAGGCCAATGCACAGATGTCACCCCATTTCTTCTTATAGGTACCTTGCCCTGCAGAATTTCTATCATAAAAAATGTTACAGCCTGAACAATAACACACCTCTTACTGGGGTGAAAACCTGTAGTAACAGGTTTTTGACAGCATGATGGTAATATAAAGTTCTTCTGTATTTTGGTTTTGTTTTTTTTTTCTTTTTTTTGGTTGGTTGGTTTTCTTTTTTCTGTTTCTCTGCTCATTGTTTCCTCCTTTGACTTCAGGATCTTGCGTTCAATGGGTTTGTTCTTACACCAACAGAAGGCTAGAGGTATTCCAGTTCTGCCACACATCACCACAAAAGATGATTTCAGGGAAAAAGCTGAGTGAATAATGGATTTGGGAGATTCACTGACTGACGGAGAAACAATTAGATGAGGTCACACTGAAAAATGCCTAAGCTATGTGGTCAAATTAAGATTTTTTTTATTTTTTTCATTTAAATAAAAATATTTTAGTTAATTTTGTAGTTACATAAGTCTTGTGTTAAATCATATGAATTTTATTTCAGCTGTTGTAAAAATAGAGCATGGAGTGGAGTATTGAAATTAAATGTTACACATATTCCAAAATCTACTCCTCCATTTTTTTAGCAAAAATTCCAAAACACTTAGCAAATTCAATCCAATTGTGATAACTGCTTCAGTATTGCATTTGCATTTTTGATCAGCATTAACATTTTAGATGTAAAATCAAACCACTGCTTAGTTGGCTTTAACTTACTGCTTTATTTATGTGTAACATTTTGAAGGGATTTCATGCTTACCTGGAACAAAACCAAATATGAAAACTCTTTCTGAAGGGAAATGTCTAAGTCCTCATTGCTATCTTGAGAGGAGACCTTGCTCGGACAGGAGCTGAGTTATTAACAGTTTATAACTCATGATGTGTTCAGAGTAAGCATGCAATTCCTCTCCAACCATGTAATCCCTCTGAAGCAAAGATAACTGGTCATCCTTATCTGGGCTTGCATAAGTTCACATATTAGTTTTAAAATGAGATAGCGGTTGTATCCAATATTATTGAATTTAACATTCTGACTTCAGTCTGAAAGAATGTCAATTTATAGCTGAATCTTAGCAACCTTTGCTTGAATAGCCCAGGAGGTGACTTAGCATTCGAGTGCACCAAACAATTGTCACACCCCAAAATTGTATTAAAGGTAATGTATCTATTTGAAAGTCAAATTGTTTAAAGGGTTTGCTAGAAGAAATCAGGATAGAAGGGCTAAACAACTAATGCTGGGGAACATTTTGTCCTGTCAAGAGTCAGTAAGAAAATAAAAGAGTAAGCAGCCATATTTCTTCAGCTTTTCTCCACTCCTGAAAAATGTATCTGTTCAAGAAGGTGCTGGACAAAAGCTTTATCTGTCTGTTTTTAAGCAAGCATCAGAAAATACTGAGGGCCAACGAGGGTCTGGTTGCTCTGTGTTTGAACCAAGGGGGGCAGAGAACTTCTGGGTTTTGTTGGCTGCAGATTGGCTGACACACATAAAGCAGAAAGGTCTCAGCATTTTTGGTGGGGTATTAAATTGAATGGTGAATCACTTATATGACTAGATAAGGATAATAGAGAAAAGAAATTAAAACAATGTATGCTTGTATCAATCCAAGAAATAACATGCATTCTGCCTGCCTGTTCTAGTCCTCTGTCAGTAAATTTTAAGGCTGTTATGTGATGATGCCAGAGAATCCTGCAACAGAGTTACGTTTTACAGCACTGAGCAAGAAATTACAATTTTACCCACTTTGGTACAAAGCTTTGCTAAAAAAAAGAAGAAAATAAAAAAAAGCAAAAAAAAAGGCAAGAGAAGAAAAAAAAAAGAGATCAATCCCCCTAACAATATAATACAGAAAAAGGAGGAAAGTAGATGGGGAAGCAGAGGAAAACATTTGAGAAGGTGAACTAGCACAGTGGAAAAGAGCATAAACAGAAAAACTGGAGGGTAGGCAGGGAACAGCAACTGTGAACTCCCTATTAAAAGACAAATTATACTTAATTTCTACTGTCTGGAGAGGCTTAGCAAAGTAATATATTAGTGAAGAATGGTGTTATTCATGTTAAGGGAAATATGTACTCACTGTGGAAATAAAAATGAAGCGAGAAACCAGTCCGGGCAAAGGGGCAATTACACTGCTGTTGCTGTTTCATGAGCTGGAAACATACCTTCTCTTTTTGCCCTCATAGACTCTTACTGCTCCGATGGTCTTGATTTTCATTTTTGCATCTATCCATGACTAATTTGTGCCCATTTATCCTTGTACCAGAATTATTCATTAGCTAAAATGTGTCCTTCTTTTTTTTTTTCTGTCTGCTCTTACATTTTCAGAGGGTGGACATATTCCTTATCTACTCCCAGCTTGTAAAAGCAAAGCACATTTAACCCCAGGAACCCTTCTTATCCCTTGCTCCAGTTTGAATTTTTTTGTTTAACATGGTTGACCAGAAGTGTATTCCACAGTCAGGATGGGGTCTCCCAGGCTATAGCTGGATGGGAATGTAAGAAACAGGGTTCAAACTCCCAGTTTTTCATGCTCAACCCAAATTCAGGAGCTTAGAAAAACAATACAGAGGGACAGAACCAGATTATGAGATTGTATCTGGTTCTTTTGCATCTACATAACATTAATGGACCATAGTCGTCCTGTAATCAGCTATTATGTCCAGCAAATATTTTTTTCATATTAGTCCCTACAGTGATGATTTTCTTTTTACTCTGTTACTGCCATCATCATTCATCTTTTTCATCCTGTATGATGTTTGACCCTCCCCCATACTGGTAATTCCTTTGTGTCATCATTAAATTTTAACAGAACAATAGCATATCATAAGCCAAGATTACTAATGAAAATATTAGATAGTCTAAGTCTCTAATTTAATATTTCAGATAATTGTCTAACCAACATTTTACCTCAACATTTCAGTTTTTTAAGTCTATTCTTTACCCATTTTAAAATTCCTGTACTAATCCCTGACTCCTCTATTTAGCTAATAATTTTCCTTGTGGAATTGTATCAGATGCTTTGTAAAAGTCTAAGTAAATTAGATGCATTTAATTTCCCTTGTGCAGAAAAGCAAAGGAAAATATCAACTTAATCCAGCATGATCAAGTAAGTTTTTGGTAAACCCACATTGTATTTTATCATCTTTTTTCCTATGACTTAATTACCTTCAAAATCTCTTCTAAAGCATTTTATAAAGCTGAGGGCAGAAACATGGAAGAATGTATTCTTTTGGTTTTAATCAGCAAGAAATTAATTCTGTTACCTCCAGTTGGCAGGAACCTCCAAGCCACAAGATGACCCGGTCTTAATTATTTGCATCTTCATTCACTCAGCTAGATACAAACAGAAGAAAACGTTAGTACTTGGGGAGTTGGACCACTGGATGCTTAGTGCACATAAGGTTGCAACCGTATTTCTAGATCTGTTCTCATCTCTCCATTGTAATTTTCACAGAATATTTAGTATATTTAAAGGCTTCATTCTGAATATCCAGGACATTCCATGCATAGTACAGTTCAAAGATATCTAAAGACCAGTTAAATATCTGGAATGAAGGCCAAGGGCAGCAACTTCATCTCTTAGACATAGCAATATCCTTGCTAGAAGTATCAGGGAAAGACACAACCTCTTATCTCCTCCCACAAATACTTCAGTCCCATTTCTCCTCCCCAAACTTCCTCCAAAGTCCACTTTCTTCCTGTCAGCTCTGCCTCCCAAACTTGACCTCTCTTGAATTATTCCACTCTTCTTGACACATTGGAACTACACTGCTGCTTTCCGTTTATTTTTCCTTAAACTCTCATAAGCTCTTTCATCTGCTAAGAAACCACTTTGCTTCCACATCAAAATTTCATGTTGCCTGTAGGACTGAAAAGCCTGAGGCTTGGCCACTCCTCACCTTCTGACCACAGAGTAAGGTGTGCTTGACTTTCTAGCACAAAATTATATGGATAAAACAACAGATGAAAAAGAAAAGAAGAAAGAATGTATAATAAGAACAGGTTTTCTTCACATCATTAAATGCTCCATTGAAAAATCAGTCAAGTACTATGATGAGGAAAAAAATATGAGTTTGTATAAAAAGTAATAGACTTGACATCTCTCCTGCACATAGGCAGTTGTGCTTGTTGCAAAAGACATTCGTAAAGCAGTGTCTCCATAAACAGTGACTCTGCAACAAATCCTGAGATGATGCTGAACCGAGGAATGCACTGGCACAAGATCCCACTGAAATGACAACATATCCCACTGGTAAAAAGAGGGCAACAGTGCTCACCTAAAAGCTGGATAAAGCAAAATCTCTATACCCACTGTTTTCAGACAGACGGCTCAATGTACGAAATAGTGAACTAACATTTGTGTTTTAAATACATTCAATTTCAATATTACCAATATTCAATTACCAAATTCAATATTACCAATTTACTGCTGCTGGTTGCTTCCACAGTTTTCTGGCCCATATGTGCCAGTTTTCAGTCTGCAAAGTTATAGTAACATGCCTTACCCACCTTCTAGCACTCTGCTCCTCAATACTAATACCATCTTCCAGCTAATTTTAATGCGTGTGCTGAAATGGTCTATAACAAAGGGTTATTAACCTGTAAAGCTCCTGTACTGGAAGTAGCCTTCAATCGAATAAACTTACAATCACAGTACTTTAACAGGAAAACTCTCTACAACACTTTAAACAATAGAGTTATTAAAAAAAAAAGTGTTTCTAAATGCTTTTCCTGTTAAGCATCTTTCATCAAATAAGTAATATTAGAAAACTAGATGAAACATGAAATGGATAGATGATCTTATATTAACACAGGTTATTACAATAATGGGCTTGAACTTTTCACCATTCCCATTATAGCTTTGATACTTAGGGGTCACAGCTGAGCCACTGTAGATTGTATTGGAATGAAACCATAATTCAAAACTTTCTGGGTTACCAAGAGTTTTGCAAAGCAATTTTTGAAGTACTAGGGGAAGAAAATTATTATTATTTTTACTGCTTGCACATATTCTTCCATTCTTTTTGGTTGCTTTGAAAAAAAACCACCATCTTTTTTAAAAAATACAGAATGTTCTTTGTGAAGACTTCTATGTTTCTGGGTATTTTGTGGGTATTTTGTTTGAAACATTGGAGATTTTTCCAGTTTGTGAAAAAATAGCTACCAAGCAGATGCACTAGCTATTTCAAAATACTCCCTCCTGCTACACCAACAGAAAACTGTGCTGTTGATTGCTACTGCTTAATAATGTCTCCCACACATTTAAAAAGCCATGATTTCTAGAGTGAAATATCCAGGACAGTTCACAGAAACGAGGCTTGGCATCCAGATTGCTAGCCTGGCTGTAATCACTCTTTGAGTTATAGAGCTTGTAAATCACATATCAAAACATGGGAACACATCAATTAATGTTCTACTGGAAACAAATCAAGGACAAGCCTACAGTGTGACATTCTGCCAGTTTCATTTTGAATAGATGTGGGGGAAAAGCTGAAATGTTTGGTCACAGCCTTTATTTACCCAATCTGTCTTATATACTATTGCATAATGCTATCACAATATTAATATGCAAATTGCCACTCAAATAAAAGCCATGCTTTCCCCATTGATTTTCAGCAGAGCTTCTGTTACAAAGAAAAATACTTAGCACTTATATTCCTTTTTCATCTTCAAAATGCTTTTAGTACATTTTAATTAATCCTTTTCCTTTCATTTTTCTGACCCTGCATTAGGTTTTCTGCCTCCTTTACCCGTGCACTCTCAAGGTTACGTCCTCCTCTCAATGTTTTCCCCAAGACTTTTCATGTTTTCAGAAATGATCTCCCTCTCATCTCTTTTTATGCCTAGAAAGCAGACCTCGGGAGACTGGCCAGAAGAAAATGGGAGACAAGGGCAGAAGAAGTTTCTAAGGTCAACAAGAAACAAAGGAACTCTATTTCCAGGGAATAATGAACAGTGGTACCATCTACCACTGCTGCTGCTTTTTCCTAGCGGGTGCCTCAGTCCGGCCTCAGGTGGTCTGTGGGGTGGTGGTAAGGTGACTTCTCTGCAGGTCCTCACGCATGGTGTGGTGCAGCTGGCCTCAAGGCTAGTGTGCGTGGGCAACCAGTCCGCAGTGGCAGATGAGAAAATAGCAGTAGCCTCTTGTGGAGAAAAACTTTTTCTCCTCAAAGAGGATTTCTGCTGCAAAGTGTCGCGTGGGAAGCAGAACATGCTTAGGTCCTACAGGAATTTCCCGGCTCACTGGGAAACTGTTGATCTGTGTTATAAAAGGGAAACTCTCAGTCCAGATTTATCCTCTTAAACATTAAGAGATCTCTTTTTTTTTTTTTTTCAGATTCTATTTTTATATGTTTAAACATTTTATTATACCCTGGACTATTATTACTTACCGTGTGCTTTAGGTAGATGTTTTAATGACAATTTCAAATACTGGACTATTAATACATAAAAGCAGTTGAGGTTCTGTGTCACAGATTAGTCACAAACTGGACACCACTTCTGACATACTTAAACTCTGAAAGCAGGATTTCAGCAGTGCACAGGACAAATGCTTCAAAAGGTTATAATTCACTCCCAGAGCACAGATGGGTGCTGATGGGACTTGACAATGGGCTTCCCTTGGTAATAAAAAGGGAAACATTCTTGTGGTACTCCTGCATTTCAAAGTGGGGAAAAGGCTTTCTGTACTCAAGGGAGGGAGAACAGGACATTTAAAAACACATCTTCTACCACAGCCATTGATGGAAATACAGCTCAGTTTGTTATAATTTTCATACGACATTTTAAGAGTTGGAGTATGATAAATGTTCGCCACATTTACTTACAAAGAAATAGTGCTAGTAGTTTCCCAAAGTGAAGGGTGTTTCTTTTTTTAAGAAAACATGGATTTTGTCTCTAACTATATTTCCTCTGTTTCTTCTTTTAGTTTTAATTATCATTAAGAACCACCGTTATAAATGTAAAGAAATTATTGAAAAGTCTTGAAATATTTCTGTTTTTTCAGCATATTAACTTGAAATATCAAAATAATTCTCACCTTTTCTTCCACAGTAGTTTCAAGTTTCAATATTTTGTAATTTATCAGTTATTTGTTTTATTCTCACTTTATTTTCTGATATGAAAGGAGAGTAAATATTAAACTATCGAAATCTCTAGTTACCAGGGCATTCTACCTAGATGTTTTCAGAATACTTCTTAACCAACAGCAAGTGTTGTCTGAAGACAGAATTTAGAGATGACTCAAAGAGAACCGGTACTCACTGTGTTAGCTGATACACATTGTTCTTGTTTTTGTAAATGTGCTGGGCAGTGGATGTAAAAAGCTGTATTTCACTCAGAAGAGACATAGTCATGTGGTTAATTTATAATTTACATAAGATATTAAATTTATGATTAAGTCTTTGTTCTTTCAAGCAATAGAGATCTATGTTTTTCAACCTTTTAGTTCTAAACCAGCACTGCTGCTAGCGTGTTTGTAGCTAGTGAAACTCTGATGCTGGAGACAGACAATAGTTCCATGTTTACTTGCACTGCATGCGCTCTGACTTCACTGGACTTTCTGGATTGTACCAAAAAGTGCAAACTAGGAGCAAACTTAAAAGGATCAAATGAGCAGACTGTCAATTTAAGTAACTGATAATTTAAGTAGCTTGGTATCTTCTGAAAACATTCGTGTTCCTCTGTGTCAGTACGTTTTGTTCTTCTTGCACTGCTTAGGTTTGCAAATTTTTTTTTACATATATATATATATATATATTTTGTCAGATTGCCTTTGTCCTTTTTAGAAAAAAAAAAAACAAAACCAAAACAACCAAAACCAACTAGCCAACTTACTTCCCTTCACACCTTCTTTAAATTCTCATAGTTACTATGGAAACAGCTATTAAACTGGGAGTGGCAGTAATTAATAACATCTGCAAGTGCAATATGAAGTCTACAACATAATTAATCCCAGCATTTGGAGTGGATTGTACAGAGCTGCCCTTTTTGCTTTGCATGGAACTGCAGACTGTGCAGAGCTGATTATAACAAGGGGGCTTAACATTACCGTACTGGTGTATTAGATCTTGTGAAATAGTTCGGACAATAGAGGGGGTATTAATCCCTATGAATAAATTACATCATTATTACATAGTTTAATGGAGCATGATTCTGGAAAGAATTAGACCCCTCTAGGTATTATGGGCAAATGCAAATATTTTACTTTACACTTTCAGACAACATAAAAGCACTCGCTGCTAAAATGATAGCAGAAGCTTGAAATGTAACTTTTACATCCATTCCTTCATTTTAATTACAGAGACAGGGGCTGATCAGATGTGCAGTTTATCTAGAGCTGCTTTTATCTTTTGACTTTTCACTTTAAAAGCTGAATTGGAATTTTTTAAGAACTGCCAATTAAAGATTTTTAATAAATCATGAAAGAGATGAGAGAACCTATCTGCCCTTAGGCTTTATCGGAGAAGGAATATTATAAGTACTTATTTGTTATTTTATTATTTCTTACGGGTCCTTGACATAAAGTCTACCATCTATCCCACTAGCTTCTCTCATCAGAACCTATGGGTACACAAAAGATTCAAATTTACCTTAAATCATTTTTGCAGTTGGTGTAAAATGTGTAGCAGACACTATTATCAGACTGAGGTATATTACATTATTCAGGAGAGAGTTCTGCCTTCTCCCTCAGCACAAGTAATAGACCTTGTGCTCCTAAACCAGAAGCTACATGGCCTTCATTATCTGAGCTAATAATCTCTGCTTAGGGGCAAAGCATATTAGATGGGCCCAATCCCCGATAACGAGGCCACCTGGCTTCTGATCCAGCACCGCGTAGGCACTGCGAAGTTGTGTCAATCTACAGTGTGCTCCCTTGCCAGCCAGCATAAAAAACTTGCTGCATATGCGTCTTCTTTTTACCATTACAATTCCTAATTTGCCATCTTTTAAAACTGAAGTAAGCGGACAAGTGCACAGCAGTGTGTGCAGACAAACCTGTCAGTGTTCTCCTTCCCCTTTTTCTTCTTTGTTACCCTCCCTCCTTACCTGCATCTCTTCCTTTTCAGCACTGTTTTCCTTCCCCTTACTATCTCATCTTCCTAATCAATTTTTCACCTCCACATTTTCCTGTTTTCTTGTTTCACTTTACTATTCCTCACCTCACTCTTTCCTTTCCTTTTTAGAATTTTATCTTCATTTTATGGTACATAAATTTACTGTTTTGTCTTCATTTCCACAGGCATACCCTCCCTTCTTGATTTGTACTTTCCTGTTCTTAACTCTTTTCCTCTATTATCTCTCATTCCTACTTTTTTTTTTTTCATCTTCTCCCTGCCCATATCCCTTCGAAGTTATTCTTGTGCCTACTAATCATTTGTAAGGTGGATCAAACAGGATACTGATACCATCTCAACCACCTACTTCTCTGGCGGAGCTGGTCTATGACCATTGACTACAAATGCAGCAGACATCACTAGTTTTTCCTAGTTTCTAAACTTAAAAGCATGAGGATGTTAGTGATCCAACACTGAATGCAAACACCACTCTGTAAAAGGTACTTGAAGGCAAGTCTCTGACAAATACCGTGTCTTATTCATGCACAGTACCTCGTCCAAAGATGCCAACACCTGCCCGCTCTCAGGCCGGCATTCTCAGCTGAAAGCACAGGTCACTTAAACAGCAGTCATTTGATTAAAAGCACGGTACTTACTGTTGTTACTTATTGGCTAAGACAAAAGAAACATTTATTTTTTTCCCCTGTAGGTAGTCCATGTGTATCTTCCAAGTGCAGCATGAGAACAGTAGTAACTATGTTCCCAAAAGAAGAGAGTCAGATACAACTTTCCTACTAAGCTACTAAGCTTTAGCTCACCCTGTTAAACTTCCAAAAGCAGCATCAGAGGCTGGATGGCATGACAGCACCCATTCTTTTGGAGAAACATTGCTAGTTATTAATCTCAGCAATAACTTCTGAATGCAGTTGGTTCAAGACAGAACTGTATCTGCTTAAAGTCAATGGAAGGGATGGAATAAACTAAGTTAAAATAGATTAGGGTCTGTGTGGAAGATAGACAAGGTTGTACAAAATTATTGTGTAATTCAATCCATCCTTATATAAAATATACAAGTTATTTGTATAAGACTGTTCTTAGAACTTATATTTCTTTACAAGCTCAGAACATACCACGGTTTAACATCTATAATTAAAGGTTTCCTTCAGCAAGATTACTGACATTGATGGTGTTCTGTGAATAGTGTCACAACATCAATATGACATTTACAATGAGCGCTTCTACATTACACTGTAAAACACAATACAGTGATTCTTGAACAAAAAAAGTTCATTTTCCCTCCAAACTGAGAAGCATAAGAATACTAGAATGAATATAGAGCCTTTCAGAACCAAACTACTATCTCCACGTAGTGCTACAGCGTCCTGCATAGACATATCAAGATCAGTGATAATTGAATAAACTTTGCATTATGCTTCCTCCTTAAATGGATGAAGTTTTACAAGCCTGGTGTTTTCTTTTAAGATGTTTTTCTTTGGTATTCACTGAGAGAATATTTATTATGCTGGGCTCCAAGTTTCAGTATTAAACTACCCTTAAATTACTGTTGCTTTAACACCAGTGTCAAAAAAACCCAACCAAACAAAGAAAATCTGACAATAACAAGAAAAAAATAAACACTTAATTATATCAGGTCGGGAAAGTTTTGCTACTAGGTTCAGCATGCTTACTCAAATGTGAATAAAAACAAGGGTGAGAACAAAACAGTGTTGACTACCTCACTGCTAGATGTAGCTCACAAAGTTTTTACATTATAAAATGATACCCAATTCAAATATGTAAAACAAATCAGCTCACTCGCAATGGGCCTGGTCTTGCATTTCCATCTGGTGCAGACTTCAATATGAGGTTTTTTTCACCCTGAAATTAGAAATTGAGATCAGGCTGCCTACACTCTCTAGTCAGTCCCATACAAGCAAACAGAATGAGAATTATTCAGTACGATTACCCCCTCCTGCCCTGTGTAACACACAGACATAGAGAAGATACTACATGCCAGGAACAAAATGGTATTTTGGTATCTCTGTGGCACTGATTAAGACTTTGTCATATTTTTTTACAGTATTTCAGCAAGCACATGTTGGCTGAACTGAATGACATCTGGGGTTCCATCTAGCAAAGCACTTGTCACCCCAACCACAGACGTGAAGTGTACTTGGCACATTGCAGATTAGGGCCAGCAAGAATAACAGCCACCTCCAATTCATTGAATATAACAAAAAAAAAAAAAAAGGACACTTAAGACACTTGGTCATTGCATGCTATCTATTCATACAAGTGCTACCATCCTGTATAAGTTAATCTCAAACTGCCACTGTTTTCCAAAACTTTTATGACAATGCTGGATACTGAAGAATAAGTTTATATACAAGCATAAAAACAGATTAAAAAAAAATTAATCTGGTTCCAACTTATTTTCTGGGGTTTTTTTTAAGAAAAATGGTTAAGAGAAAAAAGGCTGACCTCTTTGTCTCTTACACTGGATTTGTGACAGCGTAAATAATTTATGTAAATGTAAATAATATATCCAGAAATTGAAATTAAAGAGAGAGGCTTGATCATGGATTAATAATTGTTACTGATATACTGAACTGAGAAGAAGCCTTTGATGCTAAATATGTTTTGTATTTTTTGCAATAGGAATTTTTATTTCTGACACACAGACCACCACAGTCAATTGGAAGTTTCCCAGTAATTTCAGTAGAATCATAGAATAGAATAGAATAGAATAGAATAGAATAGAATAGAGTAAAATCATTTAGGTTGGAAAAGACTTTTAAGATCATTGAGTCCCACCATAAACCCAACACTGCCAAGTCCACCAAGTAGGTGCAAAGCAAACTTTTTCTAAGACCCCTTCTCATTATATCAATCCCTGACATTCCTGTGCTGCTTCACAGAAAGGTCTCAGTCAGGTATGACAGGCAATAAATTTAGAATGAGGGGAAGTAAGAATGAAGAAAGATTTACTTTCGTGGTTTGTCATTCAAGTCTATATTAAGTGCTCAAAAAAGAAGACTTGTCAGCTGTAATAGATCTTTAGGAACCTTAACACAGACAAATCATAAGAATATCTGCAGTGCAACGTTACTGTGAAGTACAAACCATGTATTTAAAATATTGTTTGAAATGTGACTGTGTAGGGAAGTAGTATAATCATCAAATGTAAAGGAATTGATTGCTTATGAGATTTTAATGGCTTTTTAAAATTTCATGATGAAACTACATTCAGTTGTTTCATTTTTTTCTGGATTATGGAGAAATATCAAGAAACTTAGTTCTGCTAGTATTATGTTTCAAGTCAATTACGCTGTCCCATCAAAGGTAGTGGGAACTCATTTGAACACAATTACTCATATCCATACATGTTCATAGGATGAGGTCAACATTTCTAAACATTCTGCATCTTTATTAAATACCTGGTATATAAATGCATTTTTAAGTCATAAACAATTAGGTGAAACAAAAGGGTGAGTAATTTGTAAATAACACATTACTCCTAGAGTAGCTCCTGCATTCTTTTCTTCCCTGTGCTTCAGGGTAGCATTGGCTTCCTAAGTTTCAGATGCAAAAAAAAGGCAAAACCTCATACGCCAGCTTCAAGCCTCAGTTAATTTTGAAGGAAAACTGTTATTCGAGTCCAGCTTTTCTCAAAACTGGGCTCCAGTCCAAGTTTGCTCGTAAATCCTGTAAAGCTTGCAGGCTGAGCTTGACTTGTGTATCACAGGCCTGAGTCCTCCCATGAATGCCACATAGGTAGCCTTTGCCGAGTTCCGTTTTCCAGGCCTTGCTGCTCCTCAACACTTCAACCAGCTTGTTTGGAGCTAACCTGTGTATTTCTCCTCCACGCTGCAGATGCATGTAGACAGCCTTTCTCTTCTCTTTCATGCCTGAGTTTCAGTGGGCACCACCAGCATCCAGTTGCACATAAGTAGCATTCACTGTAGGATTACCCTGCAGAGAGTCTTATTATACAGTTGTAAATAGCACCAGAGATTTGATGCTTCAAATTTTGCTATATTAAAAAATAGCAGTATTTTCTTTAGCATCTTTTTCACATGATAGCTATTGTTACAGTGTATTAGTATTGCTGAAACTGTCACAACCCAGACCTTACTGTGCTAGGTGGGGTGCCAACCCACCCATGCATTGCACTGTTGCATTACTAGCCATGTGTTATTGTTCTCAGAATTATCAGTAGCAATAATTATTGCCCTGAGGAGCTCTATAAATGATGGATGCAGCATCAGAAATATGGGCTTATAGAAAATTATACTAATGATGAAAGAAAAATTCTTGTGTAACCCTATACTTTTCTATTTATTATTTTACATTATCATTCTTTGATCTTTGTGTCTCCTGTACGTTATATTGCAACAGTATGTCCGAGGGAGAGCGGTCTTGCTTACTCTCACCTACTGAAACCATTTCCCATGTGGGTCTGCAGTCATCTGCATCCTCTCTTGCCCTGACCAACGCGTGCCTCCTTTCCCACTTCCGTGGGACTAGAGAGCACCTCTTTCCTAGCTCAGTGCCCACAGCTCGGTGGGCAGTGTGCGGGCATCTGGGGAAAGAACGGCTGGGAATTGAACACACGTACTTTCCTGTTGAGCAGAGATGACATGGGCGAATGCTGGATCCTTCAGGTAGGGAAGGAGCCAGGTGGAGCATTTCCATCCTTTATGCTGAAGGGGTGTTGCCAGAGCGTTAATCTACCACTGTGTGCCCGCTGCGAGGCTGTAGGTGTTTTGGGGCACAACTAACAGAACAGGGTCCAGTCTGTGGCTCTCAGCAGAGTTTAGGCATGAACTCATGCTGACCTTCAGAGTCCTATCAAGGAGCAGAACCAGCAGGGTTTTTTTTTTTTAATATTCCTGTACATGACTGAATTGATGTTCTCCTGATACTGGCTAATGATACATACCCTTAAACAGTGTGGGGGCCCAGGAGTGAGGAGATGGCTTAAATTACACTCCAAGAAGAAAATCTGTCATGGCCTTGTGCAACCTGAATTACTCATTTCCAGCCTCTTTCCCCTCTGCATTTCTCCAAACCTTTACTCCACTCCCCAACGTCTTCTCTCTACCCTGGATCTCATCTCAATACACCCTACGTGAAGCGGGACCTCTGTGTCACATGCCCGTGACTCTGCAGTTACCTGTTGGTCGCACCTTGCAGCAGAGGCCATGGGTGCCTCTACATCCCTGTAGGGAAGCGGGGATGCTCAGATGGGCAGTTATAGCTGAGTATCCGAAGTGTTGTTGCCACTTGATGTGGCAAAAGTGTAAAGCCTATGGAGACCTGCAAAAGCTGGGCTACAGATCCTCTTCAGACTGTTTTGAGTCTACAGGCTGCAGTATCATTTTAGAAACTGCTATTTGAGACTTGCATCCAAACCCTGAATCCTACGTACTTACAGGTAGGTGGATAGGTGAAGACAACTGGGAGTTCTTCCCACCAGCTCCAAAGTGCCAGCTCCAATCCAGAAACAATGTAGATGAGTGACTGCATGCTTTACAGATTGCAACTGAAATATCGTGCTGGCTTGGAGCCTGAGCAATGCGAACACTCAATTCTTCATTTGTGGATCTCAGCTTTGGTCCTTTTGCCACTTTTAAAATAGAGACGAGCACTCTTCTGGTTTATAGAAATTGTTGTGAGCTAATGCGTTCAAGGTGATGGGACCTTTAACCACAAAGGATGTGAAAACAGCGTGAATACTGGGTCTGCTCTTTCATTTTCACCTGTTGGGCTAATTAAAAACATAAAAGTATAGCTGTAATTACATAATTATATTCAATTAGTTAAATAAAAATAGATAAACATACAAAAAGAAAGAGAAACGAACAAACAAAACCAACAACCCCGCAGATCGAAAAGAAAACAAAAGCTGTCACTGAACTTTTAACTGCTTTAGCAAAAGCCGAGAGATACTTCCTCGGCTTACTTTCTCCATTCGCACAGCGAAGGTATAGTTGCCACAGAGACTGGTGAACGTGGCTAAGATAAAGGAGGGGAGAGGGAATTTGTCCTCTGGCTTGTCAAAGGAATCCGAAACTGACGCCGAGGTCAGCGATGCTGCTGGGGCGGGGATGAAGCCTGCGGGCTCCCAGCCCTGCCCCCGGGGGCCCGCTGCCCAGAACGGCTTCGGGGAACCGCCGGGGCCGGCACCCTGCGGCGGACGCCCTGCTCCGCCGGGCCGGGTCGGCTCCGCCCCGCTCCGCGGGCGCGGGGCAGCCTTCCGCGGGCGCGGGGCAGCCCTCCGCGGGCGGCGGCGCGCTGGCCCCTCCGCGCCGAGGAGCGCTGCTGGAGCCGATTATTTGTTTAGACACAGGAGGAATACACATTTAAAAACGCAGCCCAGGCTGGTGGCACATGGGCTGCGCGAGGCTGCTGCTTCAAGGGGAGGAGCGGCGCGGGGAAGGGGGGGGGAGTGGGAATTAAAATAAGGCACGAAGCGTTTTTAAAAATAGCGTGCGGGCGGCGGGGAGGTGCGGCACGCAGCCCCCCGGGGGCGGCCCGGCCCGGCCCGGGAGTTCCTGGGCTGCCTTGTAAGGAGCGCGGCCGCCGCCGGGCCCGGCGCCCTCCCCCGCTCCCCGCCCCGGCTATTCCCCCGCTGCCGGCGGGGAAGGCAGGAGCCGGCAGCGATCTGCCCGTTTCCCAACTCTCTCCCCTTCTTTCCTCCTCTCTCTCCAGGAGCCCCCACCCCGCCTGCCTCCCTCCTCCTCTTTCTGCTCTGCAATCAGGGGAATAAATCAGGGAAGGAGACACACACACGCACGGAGCGAGCGGAGCTCCGTTACAAAAGTAGCCCTGATGGCGGCGGATCAGATGAAGCTGGAGCTGCTGCTGGAGTAGCAGAGAGTAGAGTATCTCTCCCTCTCTCTCTGTGTCTCTTCCCTCTTTCTCCTCTTCCCCCTCTCCACCCACAGATCTCATCGTTTCTCCTCCTCCTCCTGCCCACCCTCGGCCGCGCTCCCGCTTCTCCGCACATCTCTGGGCTGCGCCTCCTGTGAGGGGGCGGGTGGGGTGG
>JANZLQ010000005.1:10792435-10825423 GCA_026212715.1 Elanus axillaris
CCGGGCCCGGCTCTCAGGGGACCCCGGCGCCCCGGCCGCGCCGAGAGGAAAGTTTCGAGTTACCAGAGCCCGCCCCCACCTCCCACCACGGTTCTTTCAGCCCGGCTGGAGTTTTAACGCGATTTAAAAAAACCAAAACCACCCGCAAAAAAAAAAAAAAAAAAGCCAAACAGCCCCGAACTTCGGCAGTTTTATTGAAATTGGCCCCGCCGGCGGAGTCGCTTGCCTTGCCTTGCCGGCAGGCAGGCAGGCAGGCAGGCGGGCGAGCGCGGCCGTGGGCTGCGAGGCTGCGCCCCAGCTCGCCCGCCGCGGGGTGCGCTCCCGGCACTCGCCGCCGCTTTGACACGCGCGGGGTTGGTTTGCCGCCCGCGGTCGCCGGTGGGCTGTGGCCTGTGCGCACGCGTGTGCCGCCCCGGAGGGCTTCGGCGTGCGTAGAGCAGCGCAGCGAGAGCAAAGTCTCTTCCCCGGCGTCGGCCTTGCAGATCGCTCCTCGCCAAAAAGTCACCTTCGCGAGGGCCGGCGGGTGCTCTGGGAGCGAGCGGCTCTCTCTTCTTCCGCGGGGCCGTGGGACGGGAATCTTGAGAGCACGGCGTCCTCGGCAGCGTGGAAGTGTCGCCGAGAGCGGTGCAAAGATCGCATAATGAAAGCGTGCAATAAAAGAAAGGCAAAAAGAAACCAATACATCACATTTGAGATCCGCCTACAGACTGGAAAAGAAAAAACAAACCACCCCAAACAAAACCCACAACCAAGCACTGTAGACTAACGACCGTGTGGTCTTCCTTTTTCTTCTTTCTTCCTCACCTTGTTATTTTTTATATATAAATTCATTTTCCTTTTCTTTTGGAAGCACTTCCCTTAGTCCCTGTGTCTGGGCTAAAGCTGCCAGTAGGTAACTCTGAAGTGGATGACTCACTTTAATGCATTTTACATAAGGAAAACAGTGCTAACGGTAGTCTTCCCCATTGTTGAAGGCTGGGTAGAATTTATTGCCCTCGTTCATCCTGTGCAGGAGGGTGAGTTTACAGCAATTACCAGCAATGCATTTTCGCCAGTTCGTACTGCTGGTAGGTTGATATAATTGGATTCAGTTCTGAGTATCCGTTCCATTATGAAAGACTGAAAGGGATGCTCGCACTGTTAAATGAAAGAAAGGAATACAAAGACAAGTGTAAAATAAGCACTTAATATCTTCTAAGTGGAATAAATACAGCCTTTCATTGAAGGGAAAATTATCTTTTAAAATATTCTCATGTTGCAGTTCATAAATATGTGCCAGGTAGAAGCAAGAGTGACAAAATACAAAGCCGGGGCTTTGTAAGTCAGTGCTTTTCTTCTGTTTGAGCTCCTGTATTTACTGTTTCTTATTGAGCTGATAAGGTTGTCCTACGCAGCTAATTACAATTTATCCTCTACGCAGATTTTTGTAGTTTTAAAAAAGAAAGAAATACGGAAACTAGGGAAATGAAAAGAGTACTGTATAAAAATAATATTGTATAATTTCAAATAGAAGTCTAGATCACTTTTTAGCATAACATTATGTGATGTTTCCTTAAAACTGTTTTTGTCCCTCTCTCTCCATGTTTGCCAATTCCTTTCAGTATTTACCTTCACTGCTAGTCATGATAGTAAAAATATCAAAGGGGAAACGTATTATATAACTTTAATTATAACTATACCTACGATTAAGTAATTCAGAGGATGATGTTAGTCAAGAGCATTTCCGTGTTCTATACAATCTACCTGCTCTTGGCATTCTTTTTTCTCATTATTATTCCATTGCAATATCGTAGAAACAATCTATAGCGCATGTCCATCCTTCATAGTAATGTTTTTCCTCTGAAATTAAATCGAAGTGCAAATAAGGCTTAGTTCATTTAGAAGACAGCACAACAGGTTGATGCTGGGAGAGCTGCTTTGCAAAAAGTAATGATGTAACAGGTGAAAGAGAAAATTTTGGGATTGTTTTTTAAGAGTTGACAGCGATGTTTTGTTTCTTACTGTAGATTACAAATGGGGGAGAACAAAAAGAAGTGACACAAATGCCCTTAATGTGAAAGATTTTATTATTTAAGAATATTAAAAATAGGAGAAAACACAGGAGGAGAGAATAAAGGAAAGAAAAGGTATTAATAATTGAAGCACTGAAGGTTTTCTGATACTGTGTTCTTAGCCACCTTCTTTCTCCCCATTATTTTCAGTTTCTTTTTCTCTTAGTTAAAAAGTTGGTCTGAGGAAACAGGTTTTCCCAGCTGTTGTATGAAAAATGTGCATATTCGGGCTATATAGTTCACGATTTCATCAACGACTCATTATTGTACAATCACTTTTCCTTCAGTCATCTCTTTCTTCTGCATCAGTAAATATTTTAACATGTGCTTTTACTAAAACATTCAGAAGTCCTTATTACCAATACAGTAGTATACAAGCACGAAAGATTATTAGCGAAAAAATGCTGAAGGTTTAAGCAGTGCCTGTTGGATAGAATCGCAGTCATTTGATAAATTTTACTTCCCTGACAAGGCAAAAAGGCTCTGATATTTTTACCCAGCAATGTATAGAGAATCTCAAGTGAAGGATTGTGCTGTATGAAATGGGAGCCTTAATTTTTCTTTGCAAATTTGAGCAGGTGGTATAATCACATTTGTTGCTTCCTGTGTTGGAATATTTCACTGCAAATATTGAAGACTTTTCTTTAATGAACTATTTAAGTATAGCAGTAATTATGTCTTGATCTTTAGCTATAAGGCTTAGCTACTGGTCGCTAGATATCAGGTTTCATTAAAATGTATCATTTTCATTGTATCATGTATGAGGGATCTATTATGTGTTGGTACAGGATATCATACTCTTACTTTTAACATAGCAACTCCAAATACTCCAATTACACACACAGCAAAGCAGATATTTTGCACTTACATGAGAATATTGTTGTGTATGATACTCCTGTCACTATAACAACACTACTGCTAACACAGTATGCAAAGCATTTCTTTCTTTGTAGCCATATATATTTATTTATCATCTGGACCTATACAGACTTAAGAAAAAAAAAGCTATTAAGTAAATGTAGTTTGTATGTTTCCTGATGAAGGTAGCATAGGACTCTCTCTCTGTTCTTTTTTTCTATATTGCATCAAAAGTGATAGTCTTGAGTTTAAAAATATGTTGTAATTCTTCAGTAAACTTTTGACACTGTATGTCCTAGCAGTGTTGATATTTTTACTGATAGTGAGTAATGTACAATATTAAGATGTACCTATAGCTTTCTGACAAGAAACCTGTCTATAATGATTAAAAAAAAAACCAACAAAAAAACCCAACAAAACATATTTTAATTTTTATAAACCCATGGGTAAAACCTTTCAATAAAATGGTACTGTTTCCATAACTACATCATTCTGGATATAGCTTAATGTCTGTTTTTATTTTATTTTCTCTCATTTTCCTCCCCCACTCATTTTCTCTCTTTCCTTTACCTTTTATCCTTTTTTCCTCCACAGTCACCTGTTCTGTATGTAGAGATTAAATTATACATTATATTCAAGATGGATCTGATACTTAGACAAATTGGTGTAAACCACCTGAGCATAAAAATAATATAAAGAGGATAAAAATAATATACATATGAACATATCTATGTATGTATGCTGGCAGGAAATTTTTAGAAAAGAAGTTGTGTACTCCCGTTTTTTATTTGTGTGAATCATCCTTACTGTTTCGGTGTCATTAGGACAACTCAGGGAAGTCTATATGAGTCATATGAATTAGGGCTTGCACAACTGGGACATTCGTATTTTTGGTTTCTGCACATGGACCTAACAAGTGTAGGTCTTGCTGCGAATGTAGCTGGCTTGCTATGCAGTGTCACTTTTTATATAAGATCAGTGACCGAATGTAGATAGTAGATATTTATGGTGTGTTCTTTTCATCTGTTTCTACTGTCAGACTTAGGGATTTTGACACATCTTCTATACATATAATCTCATTTTTAGCATAAAGTCTGTGACAGAAGAATGCTGTTTTTATTGCTGATGTTAATTAGAAAAGGCAGCTGCATTAATGGATTACAAAATATCAGGCTCCTTTCATTTGAAAACTGTATTTTCCAATCTATTTAAAAATCTTCATTATTAGGAAAAAAATAATAATCTGCTGAAGTGTACCCTTGTATCAGTGAATTGGAAAGAAAGCCAGAAGGTGCAGTCTACTTAGAATCAGGGAAGGGCAATATCACCTCTTAGTGTTTTCTCAGCAGCACATGTCTGAATGCTGAGCATTACGTGAGATATATAAACCCACCGATATTTTTAAAAGTATCGCTCCACTCCATTCTTCTAGTAGAAACATACTTAAAGATGAGTGCGAAACAGCTTGTTGATTGGTGTTGGTTTCTTTTTGTGAGTGTCTCTGTACATGTGGTGGTGATAAATGCAAATTATTTGGATCCACAAAGCATTTTTCTGTTTTACATATTTTGTGATGTAAATACTGATTTTTTCTTTTCTTTTTTTTGTTTCCCCTCTTAGACATTTATGCTGGGGCCTCAAAGTTAATGAATTCTATAGATTTACATTTTATTAAGTATGAAAATTCAGCTGAAAACTTCAAAATAAATACCAATCATGAGACGAAATTTCATTGAAATAAATCAGCATTGTAGAGGTTCTTGCCATCTTTCATTTTGCAGTGATGCTATTTTCAGAACTGCATTGCTCATACCCTGCAAAATGATTTTATCCAAGAATTCATCTGCTAGAAAGAGAGCTGGAGCTTGGCAGCACATTAGTCTGAAATGTATTCATTGTTAAATAGAAGGCCTGTTGTACAGATCTTAAAAAAATATTTATCTAGCAGAGCATTTTAAATTGATGGAAGCACGATCAAATTATTGTTACTTTAATCTTTTGTAACAAAGAAACAAAACAGACTATAGTTGTGCACTGATAACTGTGATCTGACATGCTCATGCCTTTATTCTTTCGTCCCTTCTGCGAGAATCCTTTACCCAAGGTAGTAGTATCTTCTAGACCAGTGTTTGCCTTAAACCTCTGTGAGACAGGGGTTGCGGTTTAGGAACATTTTAGTAGTTTAAGAGAAAAATGACTCATTCTCTCTGTTGTTGACCATAGTAGAAGCAGAATTAGGCCCCAGACTGTTTTGTGCTTCTTTGCAGCGATACACGATCTTTTGATCCCTGTATGCTTGGGATGCATGTTGTCCTTAAGAGTCCTTGTAAAGACCTCAGTGACAAAAGCTGATATTAAGGACTGCAGAAAATGTTGTTTTCTAGTGCCTTGTTAAAATATCTGCTTTAATAGAAGAAAAGACTTACCAGAACACAAGGCTGGAATAAAATTGTTTGACCATATCTGTAACTTGGTAAAGCCAGATGTCATACTTTATTTACGTCTTTTACAAATGCTGAATCGGACTTCTGGATAGAAAAAAGTGACAGCTCAGTGTCCTTGGTGTCCCAGTAAAACATATCTAGCACCTTGAAAATACACGGAACTTAAAAAGTACAAGACGATAACTGCATTTCTGCCCCCACTCCTGGGCAGCGCCCGTGCGTTGTGTCTTAGATCACTCTTAGCCCATTCCTGCGTGAGCTCTTTTATTCCATCTACAGCTGCTGCAAGACAGGTATCAATAAATATTTAAACGATTTGCATTTGAGATTACAGCTCTGATTTATTTCTCTTGTTGCATCTATTAAACTGCTTGATCCCGCTCAACTTTTCTCAAACATATATTATATATTGGGCAATGCTCTGTTCTGTAGGAACAGATCGAGCTGGATTTTGCATCAGTTGTGCCATTGCTTACTACAGCAAATAGCTCATTGCTATTACAGAGTGTTGTGATTCTTCTTTCCCTCCTGATTTCTAATAGTAAAAGAGAACTGGAATCAATATTGTTTGCTGAATATGATTTTTGCCAAGCAGTACTGTGTAATGCACACAGCAGTGATGTGGGAGTGGCTCATGTTTAAGGTGCAAATAGGTAACACTGGTAGTGAAATCATTCTCAACTGCATTTTTACTTCAGTGGTGTTCATGGGTTTGATATTCTCAATTTAAGGCCAGACTGTGCTGCTTGTACCCTGAAATTAAAAAGTTCTATTGATATTCTCAGAAAGAAAATTCAGTGTAAGAGTGAAGATTTTCAAAATATGCCTCAGCCCTTTTTAATAGCTAAAGATTAATGGCGTATGCATGCAGCTATTCAGCTCAAGAGGGATTTGTCTTTTCCTTCTTCAGTGCTTTCCAAACTATTTTTTGACCTACTCTGCTTTTAAGCAAATTCAATGTTTCACACCTTCCTTCCTCCCAGACTTAATAAGTTTTCAGGGTGAAATGTAAAATATACTCCTTCTTTCACAAGCACACTGTGGCAAGAATATGGCTCGCTGTTTGGTAATGTTACACTAGTGATGTTAGAAGGACTGCGGTTTTTTGCTTATGTCCCTCCTTACAACACCTTTCTCTGCGTGCCTACAGCAAACTGATGACAAAGAGCTGAATTTCTGTTCCTTGTATAATTTTTGCTATTTATTTACAAAGATTCTAACAAGTTTATGAAAAAGATTGACATTATTTTGCATCAACAAATCAGCAAGCTTTTGCAGTTAATTACAGTAATTCAAAATCAGACTTTTTTTTTAATCTGAGGCAGGCCTGAAGTACCATAGAATATGAATGTGAAGTTATAATATTGCTGACTACTATAAAAATGTTTTTTTTTTAATCTTTCACCCTCTTTTAAAATTACATTCTCACTCCCTCTCATTTGAGAGTTGGTCAGGACAAGAACGGTAGTCTGAGTTTGTAACAGATTTCCTACATAGTGACTTAAGCATTTTTCATTTTTGAAATTTCCTCTGTTTCTCTAGAGCCATGAATGTTGAGGCAGGATGCAGAAAGAAGAGGATTTTTTTTTAAAGAATGAGTCCTATGAATCATATGGGCTAAGAATAATTTTTTGCACCGCAATCATTATCTTTAACATGGAGGTATATGTTGGATCAGTGGTCCTTTTTTCAGCCTTCACGCATATAAAGCTTCAGTCGAAGTCTACGATCAAAGACTCTCAAATGTATCCATTGTAATAAATTCTGATTCACTTTTGACCTGATTTGTGAAGTAAGTAAGAACACGAAGGAGTTGCTGAGTCCACAGTCTAGTTTTTGTGGCAATCAGATGATAAATTTAGTTAATTTTGATTTAAAGGAGGAAAGCTAGACTCGGTTCATCCAAATAATTTTCTAACTCAGGTGCTCCTGTTTCCCATGTGCAGGTCCCCACTAGACTGGTCTGAAAGCTTAAAACCTCCCCCAGTGATACAGTCTCTCCCTCCCTTATCTTTACAGGGTTTTTTGTTATATTTTGCTAACCATGGACTAAATCTTCTTTCAAGTAAGCATGAAAATAAAGTTTTAAAAGTTCTCTGGGTAAGGGTGGCAGGACTAAGGCCTGAATCAAGGCATGCCATTTTTTTCAATTGTCAATTTTAATACCGCGCTGCGTTTTTCTTTCTGTGCTAAGGTGGTCTTAAACCAGCAAAAGGGAAGTTTTCTTCATTCTTGGAACAAGGAGTAATTTGCCACACCAGGCTTTTGTTGACACTTGATTAGAAATTCAAACCTTTTCCATAGGAGGAAACTGAGCCACAGGGGCTGTTCTGTTGAAGATTAAGTCAAATATTTTGCAGTCTGAGCTGGGGAAGTCGTGTTTATCCATACTGCAGGAAAGAGCAAAGTAATGAAAAAAAGATGACTGGAAGTATGAATTACAAAGTTAGTGTTTCTACTGTTCCTTCCCGAACTCTTTACAGGTGAATAACTTACTCCTGGTCATGTAGATCCAATATCCCATTAGAGGGACAAGTTCAACAATATATTGAAAGGCAAGTTTTGATTTATGATATTCTGAGGCGGACTAGTGGGAAAAATGGTTTATTTTGTAAATGGCTGAATGAACCCTCACAATAATAATTTTCCCCCAGTGTGGACTTGTGGACAAATCTATTTGGTAGAGGTCTTATGGATCCTAAATACAGCCCTGCACTTGGAGGCAATGCTCTTTACCTGGGGAGTGCTCTGCCCTATGAGATACATTGATACTCTGTTTTGTGACTTTAATCCAGAAAAGTGGTCGTTTCTCATGCAGATGTTAATGCAGGTGTTGCTTTTTTGCCGCATAAGGCTGATTTCTTTTAGTAGATGGAATTAGAGTAAAATAAAATACATTGTATACTGTTCTTAAGTACGTAATTAGAATAATTCCTGCAGAGATTATTGAATGTTTGTATTTGAGTTAGCCTCATATGTAATTTTATTCTTTTTATATATGGATGTTACAAGTCCATTAGATTGTTTTTCAAAGACAGGTTAAAGTGGAGACATACATGTAGGGATGAATGTGTGGTGAGAGAAGGTGGAAATTGAGTGAAGTAAGCAATTAGCTTTCTTGCACCATCATCTTCCGAGGAAAGTTATTCTTCATTAGGATGGTTAGCTGTGTGTGTATTTCCTAATGCAGCAAGTATTTCTTTGAGACTTTTCTCATAAATGAATTCAGTGGCTCTGATTTAAAAAAAAAAAAAAGAATAGAAATAGAAGAGGTAATAGGCTTTTTAATTTACTTTTATTTAATGAAAATTATTCTGATTTTGTTTTCTGTGTTGTACATCCTGAATTGGGTGTATCTTGGCTGAGCTCTTTATCATTATACGTCTCCTATTACTTGCCTCCCTTCATCTGCCTTGCATTATTTCTTAAGTTTTGTACCTTAGTTTTCCACACTAATTTGTCTCAGTAAAGTAGGAAACTGCAGTATCTTACCATTTAGTCAAGCAAGGGTTTATTGTCAGGTTTAATTTGTTAGCTGATGCCTCTAAAGCCCTCTGTAGTTGAAAAGTGTTGTTAAGCTGTTAAGTCTTGTTTATTAAGATGTGTGTTTGCTGTATTCCCACCTTACCTCAGAAACTTGCGTGACCAGACCTTTCCTGGATGGATAATGCCTCTAGTTTACCTGGTTCTCAAAGCTTCTTTTCAATAGAATCTTTGTAGAAAAGGTACCAACATATCTGCTTCTTTTGATAACTTGAGATCTGGGGAGTTAGAAGAAGTTAATCCCCATGATCTGTACTTCTTGGATGTACACAGATTGTAAAACATAAGCTTAACAGCATTTTTAGAAACTAACAGGAGTCAGCAAAAATCTGCAGACAGTATCATGAAACGAAGCCAGCATATCTGACTCATGCCAATTCTGCAAGCTAGTTGCACTCCTTTGCCACATTGCAAATCGTTGTTCTCGCTGTTGAAAAATTCCTTGGAGCTGTAGATGCCCAGTTTATCTGAAATTTGTACTGTGAATATTTTGTACTTTGTAATTAAAATGGAGGCAATAGGTGGGTACAATACTAGCCAAGGGCTCATGACACTTGAGTTCGTTACTTGATCTGCTACCCGCTTCTTTTGCAGCACTGGCTACTGCTGATTTTATTCCTTCTGTTCCCATTTCTAAAATGGGAATGACACCCCAATTGTCATCCTGCTTGAATAAATATATTGCATATTGCAAGATGTCCTGCTTCTGTAAGAAAGATGGTCATAAAAGTACATAATTAGTACTATTTAGGTGGTCCAGCATCAACTTGTTTCCATTTATGGACTAGTGGCATGCCTAAGATGATCATTAGGAATCACTAATTGTCTGATAATCACCAGGGCTGTTAGGATTTCAAGCAGGAGTAACATAGTTTTCATTGCAAATATTCTGGCTTGCCACAAGCAATAACCACAAAAGTGTAGTCTTTACTAATTTATTTATTATTTACCAAGCTACTTTTCTTGTCTTAGCATCTTCTTGGATTAGACTTTTATCTCTTGTGAATTTATTTTAGATTACGGGGTAGATCTATAAGCTGGGAGAGGATCACTAATATGTGCAGGAACATGTCTTAAGGAGATTTCACTATACTGTGCACATGGGGGAAAGCTTTACAGTAACTGAAAGCAGAATCTGGTCCTTATAGTCACTTTTGGCTGATGAGAAATACGTGAAGGATTAATTGGTTTATTGCATGACTAAGAAGAGTATGGCTCAGGATATACTCTAAATGTCTTTGGAAATGATTAGGTACCCAATTTCATCCTTCTTTGCACTGGTGTCATTTCAGCACAATGAGTATCAGTCCTGTATCTTTTAAATCCTGAGCGCAAGGATGAATCCACATAAAATAATTTCTGATTAAACACATACAGGTATCATTGCAACAGAGTGAGTCATCACTGTCAAGGCCTGATCTCAAAAATTATATAAATTAAAATGTAATACATGATCGTATTAGGCTACACAGAGAGAAATAGCAAGATATCACAAAGAAACCATGCGTGATATCAGATGTGGTCATTTGTCTTCCTCTTAAATGATAAGCTCTGACACCACTTCATTGTCCGTGCCCCACTGAGCAAGTGTCCATGTAAAAAAGAACTTCTTAATGCGCCGGAAGGCATCGAAAAATGTTCCCCCAGATTAGGAACAAACACAATTTTATATAAGTATGGAACTGTAGGGAAGAAATACTTTACTTTTCAAAATACTGCAATGTCTAGTAATGTGCAGGATAACTGTAAGTGGCTTTCACAAATTTACTTTTTTGTGTTTTTTGTTTTTTTCTTAAGCAATTAATTCTAGAGCTCAGCACTGCAATTTGGAATGGTAGGAATGATAGAAGTAATTTATTTTAACCCCTTATTATGCACAACCGATTAATTTGCTCATTTTCTGGTATGAAATCTTTATTTTTCAGGTCATTAGGTTTAAAATCAGCCAGAAATTTACAGGCAAACTTTATATTTTTTTTCCAGTGAAGCTGGGTTTACGCTGAAAGATGATATTGGTACTTTATGGGGACACGAGGTGAAGTTCTGAAGTCATAGCTGCTTTGCTATTAGAAGCACTCAGCCAGTATCATTGCTCAACTGCTATGTAGATGTTCCTAGTATAGATACACTCTCCCAGTCTGCAAAATTAGGATTTAAAGCATCCATCACTTCCTTGCATGGATGGTGAGAGATACAATTAACGAATGGCCATAAAGAATATTGTAGTGGATGTATAGAACAACACTTTGCTTGCAGATATTTTGCTGACAGTGATTTTTCCTTTCATAACTCCCTTTATTTATAGACTAAAATACCTTTATGGCCTGCAAGGTAGTTTTGCACAAAAATGCTCACTAATTCTTGTAGATATCCATGCTTCTGCAAACACTTTATGTATTCAGTAGTAATGCTTTCAGCTTTGCAAGCACAGATTAAACATTGGTGATTAAGTATTTTGTTCCACATATCTAATTACCTGTGACTCTATTTCTTTTTAGTGAATAGTATTCTACTCTAGAATTGTCCCATTACTCTTTGTGGGAATAATCTGTTTGTAGAATAAAGTGCTGATCACTCTTTAAAAATTCTAAGTTAAAAGTAAGTTATCTGATTGTAAAGCTAAACACTTGAAAACTAGGAAATGCAAGATACTGAAATTGCCTTATGGCCTTTAATTGTTTTCCTTATACGTCTGCATTGTGATCCTGTCTTCAGTTACAAAATCAACCATTATTTTTTCTGCTGGAAAAATGTTTCATTGAGGATATGAAATAGATATACAAGGGCAGAATTATGCTTACATGTGCTTAAAATGCAGATGAATTCTTATTTTGGTTATTTGACTTCACAGCTTTTATGATTGTGACTTAGTAAGAGTTTTTTCCTATAGCTAATTAGTCAAAATGCAACTCCAGTGTAAGACTTAACATGACAGGTGGATTTTGTAGATAACTTTGGTAAAGCTGTGAAGGACATACTTTCTCTCTGGCAATGAAAACCTAGTAATAACTTTCACTGCCTGGAGAGATTGCTGAAGCTTCTGCCGCTGAGAACTGAAAGCGAGGTATTAGCTAAAAGTTATTCTTTGAACCCAAAAGCAATGGTTAGGATACCCTATGCAGAGATGTTTCCGAGATATGAGATATGGCTGGTTTCTATTGCTAGGACATAGTTTCATTGCAGAAGGAGAAATCACTGGCTGATTCTGGGTTTTTTATGCTGTGCAACTTCAGTAACTGGTGCAGCCTTTCACTGGGCAGGAATTATCTCCTAGCTGGGATTTTTTCCTGAAAATTAACAAACAGGAAATGTCAGCAGTATACCGCAGAGATACTGACCATTCCAGTTACCTATGTGGGTAAGAAACTCGTGCTTCTTGTGTGTCTAGCTCTATATTTAATCTTGTAGTGATTTGGGATCAACCATATCCAAATTTAAGAGGTTTCACCAATACCTGAAATTTTAGATTTCTGGTGTACCAGATCCAGATTTCATATACTGACACTTAATGATGTGTATTCGGATAGAACTTATTCAAGGCTTTCTTAATGGTCAAATAGATAACCTGCAAACCAGGGATCAACTGCAAAATGACTCATTCAAAGACTGCTTAAAATGAAGTAGTTCTTCATTAACTACAATGGAACTTCCCTACAGTATCTGCAGAGTAATAAAATAAACCTGTTTGTTTGGTTTTTTTAAACCTGCAGTATTTTAAGTGTATTTTAGTCCAAAGTCCTTAAACAAGTATATGATAGGCAAATGTAGACTGTCTGAGGTACAAAATTTTGTTTGTTTTTGTGGAGGGGAGCTTCTAATTCAACAGTAATTTAGATAGATTCCAGTTTGTGGTTTGTGACTATGTGATTTGACAGAGACACACACCCTCCATGTGACTTTTCTTTCACCTGGGAAAATTGGATAATGAACTAATGAAGGCTTTCTTGGCTGATAATGCTGTCTATTTTCAGAATGGAGCAATTACACAATCTTTTTAGCACTGAATGTCTATCTAAACAAAATCAATACAAAAATAAGGGCTATTTACAGTGGAGTATTGTTATTTTACATTGTTTGTGTAGTTCTCTGAGAGTCTGAAATGATGCTGAAATGATACAGTAAAAAAATTCTCAGGAGCTTTAAAACCAGCAGTTTAATGGCTCCCTGATTTTTCTCTCAACTGAAGTAATTCACCACTATTTGTCTGCCTCTATACAAATGTAATGCCTTATCATTGCTACGCTTACTTTTTTTAGAAGAAAAGATCATTCTATGCATCTCAGAACTAGACATGGTTTGAATTCACATGGTTTCAAAGTTGTAAGTTAGGGCTGGATTAAAGTTTCCAAGCTATTTATTTACAAAAATAAAGCAGGAGTTTCAGGGTCTGTTTTTTCTATTCTTATCCAGTTTCCTCTTTCCTCTGTGAATTCTTCAAAAGGCCATAGAGAATTGTTTGGACAGTGCTTTCAAAATGTAATATGCTGTGTAAGTGCTGATTTTTGCTGTTACATATCAGAGCAGAATAAAAGTCTGAATACAAATTGCTATTAGAAATATGGTAAAGATGAATGCCTATTCAGGCTATCAGCTGCTTCACAGACTTAAACCTACAAATTAAGGTAAGGAAAGTCAGATTAAATATACACAATGACTTGATAATACAAATAGGTAGCTTGTGGATTCATTCTCTAAAAGTTTTTGTGGTGCCTCTGAAGCTTCTAAATTTGTACTGAAGAGAAATCTGAAAGAGCAAAAGCCCTCTCCTGTGTTACTTGGGAGCTGGATAGTACCTTTTCCGTTCCTTAACTGTTTTCTTTCCAGCTGTTGTATTATTAAAAAAGAAAACCAAACCGAAACAAAACAAAAACCTTTTCATTTTTAAGCTCACTTAGAAGTCAGAAGTATGGAATGGCGTCATAATATGACTCTCAAAAATGCCACTTCTGCTGTAGACTTTGACTTTCAGATTTTTGGATCAAAAACTGCATTTGCTAGTTCATCTGAAGGAATTATCACTAAATGATTCTGATACAACATATTCCGTGGAAACTTTCAAGGTCAGGTTGGTCGGGGCTCTGAGCAACCTGTTCTAGTTGAAGACGTCCCTGCTTACTGCAGGGGGGTTGGACTAGGTGACCTTTAAAGGTCCCTTCCAACCCAAACTATTCTATGATTCTATATTTTCTTACTTGATTTTCCAAGACTTCTTTCAGTAGAAGATTTGTGGATAGTTTTAAAGGCTTCTATATATGACATCTTTGTTGCCAACCAACTCCAAAGAAGTATGTGATCATCACGGTGATGGTGACTTATTTCCACTTCTGTCTTAGGTCACATCTTTTAATGAAATTAAGCTTGGCCTTTTCTGTTATGCTGTGGGGCAAAATAATGATAAAGCTGCATGGAAACGATCTGTCATCCCTGATTTTTGTGTGGTGGTAAAAGAATTTCAAAAAGTTATAGAAATTATGTACAGAAAATAATCTGTTGCATCATTTATTATGTCTCTGATGCATTCCTGAATATAATTTCTAATATGGCTGAATTTATTGTATACAATTCAGTTTAATCTATGTGAGTGATGCAGTATCTCAGACCAGGTGACTGTTCCTCTATACAGACCTCAAACAGCACCAGTACATACATTATATACATGTTTCTGTTCTTACTAGCATACTACTGGGAAGCTCCAACCAAGAAACAAACCCCATATTATTATGTATTCTGTATGACAGAAGCTAATGAGACACAGATCCTTAGAAAGTTTGGCATGGAAACTGCATTCCTAGTAAAGATAAAGCAATATAGTTTATGTCTCCTGAGGGTTTTCTCTGATAATACCTGTAGGAGAACAAATAATGGCAGCAGTAATATTATGTATACTAATGTGTGTGCACCTCTAACATACTGTAAGACAGCCAAATCACTTTCTGTATTTTTTTCTCTTATGTGTTCATTACTGTTATCAATGTAGAACAGACACATTTGTAATGCAGGCAGACGTTAGAAGGTTATACGGTTTAGTAGCCAAGAGAATGGTGTAACCTCTGCCATAGTTGACACCATTAGTGATAGGACGGAACAGTAGTTGGCCCAATACTTAGTACAAGGCTCTTAAGTCTTTTGTAAATGTATGTTGCCACCCTTTAGGACTTTATAAAACTTCATACATCTCATCATTCTTCCCCTGCAGATGTTTTTGCATGTGACTATTTCTGGACAGTTCAGTTGTGCTACAAATAGTAAAAAAAAAAATATTTGTAGGACTGGGCACAGCTAGTTTATTATAGCAGCTAGATGCATTAATTTATTACAGTACATACACTATGGTCCCGTTCTGTCTTCAGACTATAGGCAGTTGAATAGACTTAAATTTCTGTATCTCAGACTCAATGAATTTTTGACAGTTTTTCAGGCTGACATCCTTTGTATGAGTACACGGGGGTTGCATTGGTTTTGATGGGAGTAGTGTGCGGTGTGTTTTAACTGTTGATACCTGCTTTGCCTTATTTCTATGTGCTAGCATTATTATTGATACTATATAGCAGTATTATACTTTCCCATTATGATGTATGGTAATAACCAGTAGGAAATTATGTAACTGCAGAATGACAAATGATTGAATATTAATCTACATGATGTCCAAAGAAAAAAGCACTAAGCTTTTAAAAAGTATAAACTATACTTCTCAATTTTTAAAGTCCTTTTATAAACTGCTAGTAACTGTGTGACCTTAGGCATATCACATGGTTATCTTTGCCTTAGCTAATCGATGTGCACTATGCACATCATTACTGCTCTGCACCAAGCCAGGCACAACGACTTGCTCTGGATCTGATTTCCAGCAAGTATTGAATCATTTAATCCTCTGTCTTTTAAACTATGGGAGAGATGCATGGATGTAGATAGTAAAATTGATGTTGATGTCAGTAAAGCCATAATTTTGCCCTATACAGCTTGAAGTTATTTCTGTGACAGTAAGGTACATGGAACTGTTGCAATGCATGTATTTATTGATCATATGAAAATTTCTTCCGTGTGCCTTTAGTTCTTTATTGAGTTGAATGTAAGTTCATTATTTTCCACATGTTTTTATATTCATTTGCCTCTTGCCTCTGTATAATTAAAGTTAGTATCTACATAAACGTTAGTTATGTACACTCAACAGATAAGCTAAGTGTAACTACTGACTAGTGGTTAAAATTAGCTGGTTAGGATTACTTTGGGAAGATTCAGAGGTATTTGTGCAGTTGCTGTCTGTGCTGTGTCTCTAAACTGAAACATCCACATTTGTGAGTATTTAACATCTTTCATGAGGACTGAACATTTTCTCTCATGCAAACATGCACATCATTAATTTTTAACAAATAAATTTACATTTCATCTGCTGTTGATGGGGAAAAAAAAGGCACTTTTTTTGTCTGCTTTCTGAGAAAGTAATAGTTACTGAAACTTAAATCAAACTCGGCCAGTAATAGATACAGTTTGTTGGACACTGGGGAATACTTAAGGGCCATTTAGTTTCCTTTCCAAAAAAGAATGTGGGTGATCTGGTGAATCAGATTTTGTTTAAAAGGTTACTTGGATTGTTATGATATGGTTCAGGGAGGGTGGAGTAAATTTGGTTTCTTTGTTTAGGAAATGCCATGTAGCATTTAGAAAGGGGGATGTGTATAAATTGAAATAGATGATTTCCCCTACTTCCCCGGCAGTGCTATTTCTTTATCCTTAATCTGTGTAAACCTAAATATTTCTGCTTACTGGGAGATCAAAAATTTGAAAGGAAAGGTGCACCTCAGGTGGGAGGAAAGCAGCATCCTTGTGTTGAAAGTAAGCTCCTGTTACAGCTGGATGCCCTTGCATTTGAAATGCAGTACTCCTGTTTAAAACAAAGGAAGGGATCTGAAGCCTTTACAATGGGACTCTTTTATTAATTGGTTGCATAGTGTTATTGAAAGAAACCTATGCAATTTCCCTTTTGTTACGATCGCATATGTATCTACAAATCACCAGTAGAGAAAGAAGTGCTGTCAGATTAGCAAAGGGAAAGCAGCCTGGATTCAGACAGATGCCAATCAAAGGCAGAAAGCCCTTTTCCAGTGACATTGCTAAGCACGGGGATGAATATTTGCTGGAGTTTGCTTTGGAATGAAAATGTTGCTGCGAAGGCCTGGCACTTTCAGCTAAGGAGTGGCAGGGAGAGGGATCCACCTGAGGAGCACAGGTTTGACACAGTTGGACTGCATCCAGCTTTGAGTATTGCCGTGGCTTCCTGCGGGAAGCCAGAGTCACTGATAACTAATGAGGTCCGTACCCTGCTCGGAGCGCTCGCTGACAGCATGTCACAGAGCAGCGGGGTAATATAAATAATAAGATTTTCCTCTGTTTTCTTTATTGCTCTTTGTTGCTTTTATTTTTAGCTCCTTGCTACGAGAGATGGGTCTCTGGATTGCTTGCTCTGGTGCACACACTTTCTTTTTCACTGCCTGTCTGTCTCTGTCTCTTGACAGGTGTAAGGAGGATCCTAAATATAGAAGCCACCCATCAGTTGGCTTCAGCAGTCAGCAAGGACTGATTTAGCATTTATGTTAACCAACTAAGCTCTAGAAGGGTGTTTCTTTTAAATGTTTATAACTTTATTCAATTACAAGCTTTCTTTAAAATTATTAGCAATCCAGGTTATCCTATAGTGTGAAGAATACCATAAGCAAGCATGTCTCAGAAATGATAGTTGTCAGGAATGGCTCTTGCGATGGAAAGAAGAGAAAAATGCCTTTTAGAGGTCTCCCATATTTTAGCAGTTTAGTTAATGGTGCCATTTCTCATTGGAGAAAACACTCACACAAGGTGTAAGTACAGTCTCCAGTTTTTAGATGAAGGAACGTACTTCCAGACATAGATAACTGTACACTTGCCTATGAATTTTTCCTCAGGAGAAGAGACTTAACAGCAAGTGTACTGATTAGCTGGGACTTACTTTGCTATACATGGAAATTAGGCGTGTGGTGATAAATGCGGTTGTCCTGTTACTGAATGTTTATAGTGCTTAATAAAAGTATTTTTATCACAGAGTAATATTTTTCATGATATACATTTATTTATGCTCTGTTGAGGTCAGCACAATACTGATTCTCAAAAATTAATTGGCCAAATTTAATATATTACCATTGCAAACAGTTCTAATTAGGATATTCGAAAAAAAAGAGCTGTATCACTACATTAAAAACAAACATTTTGTGTTAGTCTGTAGGCAGGCATCTCAACTTCTTTCTCTTTCTTGTCACCAGTTTCCATTAATATTCATAGAGATTTTTCACAGTCTACAGAGAAGAGGAGATCCTAAAATTTGGTATTTAATTGTGACAAGTGAGTTGCATGTGATGGAGAACCTTTCTGATACTGATTTGCTTTGATTTTTGTTTTATGATTGTAATACACTTCTAGGATATTAAACATTGTGTTAAACAGAGGAACACAAGTGAAGTCAGTGCCTTTATGTGGCTTAGAAAGGCAGTAGTACTTTTTTCATGATAGTTGTAGTGGTTACATGTGGTCTGACTGGTTGTGAAAAACTCTGTAGCAAAATATAGCATGGGTTTGTTATACTTATGTAAGGTTTTATTTTTGGTAACCTGTTCTCCCTATACCCAGCCATGAGAAACAGCTTGTTCCCCTATTTCTTTTTTTTACTGTTTTATAAATTGCTATAATTTATTGCAAGCTTCTGCCAGGTCTGGGACATCTGTTTCTGTGGTTGATGGAGAGTGATTCAAACCCCCAGAAAGAAGTAAGAGGGCTGCTAGGTACAATAGCAGGACTGGCCCTGAGAAAAGGAAAAACAGTTTAAGGTGGAAGATGTTTCCAAGAAAAGGATGCTTTCTCAGGTTTGGGACAAGAGATACTGGATATTTCTTGATACAGATAGTCTCAAGCTTTATACCTGAAAATCCAAACTGCATCTAGGCACCTTCTGGGTAGAAGCTCTGTTACATTTCACCGATCAGAACAGGAATCCACTGAAGCCTAGTAGTTTTGGTTATGAGCTTGAGTTTTTGGGTTCAAGGGAAACTGAATATTCTTCAATGTGAACTCATGTGATCTGACTGCAGCTTATGAAAGGAGCAAACCAGAATTGCCATGAGCTGATAATGCAGCTACCTGAGCACAGCTTTAGCTGCAACCAGTGGCTACTGTAGTAGGCAAACTTACATTTGCTGAGGTATGAGCCACCAGGTTGGAAGGCAGAACTGCTTGTTTAAAAATGTTTGTGCATCCAATAATTATAAGTTTATTCTCTCCTCAGTCCTCCAAATTTTTTTTCCACTGTAGCACTATGTTTTCTCTAGTTGGCTAGAGACATGGCTAGATTCTGTCTGCCTTTGGCATATCGTTTGCTAAATATGGTTGAGAAGAACACTTCTGCTGAATTTATTTTACAGCCTCATGTTTATTAGACAAGGGGTGGTAGTCTCCTCTCATGAGCATTGTCCTTTAGTGACAACATACAGGAGCGGTGTTGTGGCTGTATGTCTACATGGTTCTTCGCCTTTTATCCAGGACAGAATCCAGGTACTCTACTTTCACCTTTGTGTTTTCATAGTCTAGATAGATTTTCTAGATAGAATAAAAAATTGTTCAGATGATTTTTCCATCAACCTCCACAGGCATTAAATCAGGTTCATATTGGGATTATGTGAAAATATTCTATCTTACATGATAAAGTTATATGAAACAAAAATTAGTGTTTGTTTGGGAAAATTCATACTAAAACTGCTCCTAGTAAAAGATAAGGAAAAAAATGCATTTAGGCTGTGAGTTAAGAAATTACCTTCCTAATGAAAACCTTTTTTGATCTACCTACTGATCTATTCATTGATCTTTTGATCTTTCTATCCATCTATCTATCTATTTACTGGGATGAAGCTGGGGATAAGAAGTAGTGCCTATAACTGGATTAAGGATGTAAGAAGGTTACCAAGAGGATGTGACAATACTTTGTGAGCAGAAGGACTAAGATTGTTAATAAAAATAGACCCACTGGTTGTGTTACATGCTTGGTAATATTGTTCTTGAAGTGCAAATACATGGAACAAAAAGAGTCACTGGAAATCTGTGGCATTAGGTAGGGGTGGTTTGCAGTGCTGATAGTGATACAAATACATGTTTGTCCAAATAAAGAGAGGAGGAACTCTAGAAGCAGAGTTCATAATCTCATGCTGAAGTAGTTTCTGGAGTGATACTCACTTTTGTATGCACACATTTCAGGTACAAGGTAGGTTTTCCTTCCCCTCTCTGAGGTGGTCATTAAAGCCTGGCAAGAGCAGCCAGGTTGGATTGGATGATGCACAAACCTCGGGCATTTTCAGACAGCAGAATTACAGATAGGAGGTATAAATCTTGAAAAAAGCACAGTCAGTTATGATTTTCCCACAGAGAGAAGGAGCCCTTCACTGTTTTCAAAACAGACTTGTGACTAACAGCTAGCTGTATAAATAATGGAGATCTTATATCTTATGTGATACATAAGAATTATCCTCTCAAGCTGTACAGTAGTCCCTTAAGCAAACAAAGTATTTACTTTTCAAAGGGCTGGATAGTTTTTAGAAGGTTTTCTTTACTCTTGTTTAATAGGACTTGCATTACTAGAATTTACATTTTAGCAATTTCAGACCTTGTGGGGAACACCAAGTATTTTATTTGTTAGAGTGGAAGTAATGCAAGTCCTCTTTTTGAAATCTAGTCACTGCTTTTGAAGGTAATGGTGAACAAAATCCTCTTATGAGGTGTTATTCCCGTACTCTTAGTGCAGCAATGTTTTGGGTTTGTATCCTGTGAAATAGGATTCTTCATGGCAAGAGTTACATGGAAGAGGCCAAATTCAGTGCTGTCAAAGTAAAAGGTTCAGAAAACAGATGGGCAGGATGGCGGTTTTAAGAAGCAAGGAGGAACTGTGATCCTCATGTCTGAGTGCAAACCTACGCCGTGGCAATTACATAGTATCATCTTTTCTGTCATTTCTGGCTTAGGATATACAGGATCTGAGAACCTGTAGGTCAGACATATGCCTCCCGTTTTCCTTCAGGAAAAAAAAATCTTTTTTAAAGATTCATCTTTCTAAATGTTTCTCTTTGTGTAGAAGATTGAGACTACTTTAGATTTTATGAAAATTATTCTTTAATGAAAAAAACTACATCTCTTCTGATGCCTCTTTTTGTTCTTTGTAAAGCTATTGCTCTTACATGATAGCAGTCTCCACAAAACTTTGTCCATTCCAGGCTAAAACTCAGTTACCTCTACTGAGAAGATGAAAGAATCAGTACTTCAGGAAAACAGGTCCTACAAATCAAAATTATAATCTCTATTAAAAGAAAGCAACAGCTATGTGCATATAGTCTGATTATATATGCTTTTTGCAAACACTTTATAGACTCAGTGTGTTGAGTGCTCATCTCGAGTTTTATTTAGAACATTTAGCCTAATAGTATGACAGAGATGTACACATGCACAGCATTTTTTACTAAATGATGGTCAGAAAGCGGGATCTACCCACGTGTCCCTTATTGTGGCAAAGAGTGGCTACAGGTATGGCACCCTCCTCCCCTGGCATTGGAGAGCCAGTACGGATCCAACAGCTGTCCCAGGATAGAAGATGTCAGTGATACAGAAGGCACAGGTTGTAAAAGGCATAGCAGGTCTGGTATAGATAGGTTCATAGCTTTCTCCTGTGAGTCTTCACTCATATAGGCCACGAAATCTCAAATGCAGTGTAAACTCCAGCCTCCCCAGGCAAAACCTTCCAGGAAAGACTACCTTGTCTATTTTTCAGGGAAGACTACTAGAAATGCAGGCATCAGCTGTAATTGACATCTGCTTGCTCCTGTCCTGGGGGAACTAGTGTGTGCAGTATCTGATGTTAAACTGAAGTGTCAACACCAGGGCAGCTGTAAACCCATCAGCTATAGACAGAAGTGCAGAACAAATTGAAATATATGTGTATTAACTTTATGGGCTCTGCCTCCATGAGTGAACGGAAGCTGAGAACTCCACAGGAAAGTGCTCTTTGTCCTCGGTAGCCATGCACCTTAAACCAATGATAACCTTTATATTGATTGCCTTGCCCGCAAACTTCCCTGACCACAGTTATCCCATTTCTAGTTCAAGAATTAATCCCTTGGTGGATGAAGCACAGGAGTGGTAAACCCTCAAGCAGCATGATCCTCTTAAGGGAAAAGTACATATGCCAGAGTCAGGCTCTGCAGACTACTCAGTGGGGCACTTACAGAGAGATTCCCACCTTGGCTTGTCCAAAGACACAGGTTTTGTTTACATACCTTGTAGTGGGGACTAAGTAACCATAGGAGAGGATGGGAAGAACTATAGGGATGCCTGCTGGGAGAGTGTTGCCACCTGGCAGCATAACAGCTTGACGGTCCCAGTTTTGCAATTAGTCTTTTTAAACAGAGATTTGTAAGATCTTATGAATCACATGTGCTCAAACTAATCTTGGGTTCTTTAATTAAGGAAACTGATCTAGATTTCTGGAATTGCTAGGAATCTAATGATAAGAATACAAGTAACTTCCCTATTTTCACTATATGCTTTTTCACATTAAGAAGTCAGTTTCTTAACACTAATCACACAGCAACATAAATACTGCTTCTTATGTGCATCCTTTGTGGTAGATTTGTGCTCTCTATGTGATTATGTTGCAGCAGGCAACAGACGGTTAAGGTATTTCTCCCAGTTTTACAGCCCGTATAAGGATTGCAACCCTTGCAATCCAGAACTGCATAGCTCTCAAAGGACAGCTGAAAAAAGGTGGCAAGACAGCACAGCTTTGTGTTCACCGCACTTCATGTGTTAGCTTTTGGTGTTGCACATTCAACTTTTTAAAGAGGTGTCAGAGATTTTTCTATTCCTAGTTCCAGCAAGAGCCCCGAAGAGGATCTTTTCTGGAGCAGTGTTGATAGAGTGTGGCTTGGGGCGACATGCCAAAGCATAGCACTTTATAAACAGTCACCGCGTTTTTAATGGTTTTCATCAGGAGACATTTACCGCTTGTCAAAGTGTCAGCCTGATGACTAGGGGGACTAAAATACACACCAGAGAACAGCAGTGTGGGCAGGACTTGGGCTAACTTCCTCAGACATTTCCATCCATGCTTTCTGGCGATGATAAAGTGTTAACTTTAGGGGCCCCCAGCCCCACTGTAATTCTTGAGTCTTTCAAGAGCGGAGTGTCAGTCCTGGACACGGCAAAAGTGTTGTTAGTGTTGCTGGAGAGCAATCCCAGGCCAGCTGTGAGAAGCGACTGCAGAGTGTCTGACATGCATGTGGCCACCTTTGAAGGATGGCTGGAGGCATTCCAAAATACTTGCTGGAGGATGTCACTAGCTGTCTCTCCCTTTCTTTTCTTTTCTTTTTAATGTGCTCTATCACCTCTTGTAGATGTGATCTAACTCCACCCGGCCACGCTGCAATTCTGCTGCTGCAGTAGGCTCTCTGTTCCTCCCCATGCTACTCCCTTCTCCTGCACAATGGATGTAAACCAGTGAAGGCGAGAGATGAGGTGAACCTTGGCTGTGTCCTTGGTGCATTTGCAGTACAGCTTAGCCAGTAAAGGAAGCTGGCAGATACGATTCATTCCTGGACTAGCATGTGACGTAAAGTTGAATTTCTGAGCTACTGCTCTCGCCCAGCTCTGACAGCAGGCATCATGACAAAAAGCCAGTGCACTTCTTTGCACTGTCAGGACACATTTCTCCTCTCTGTCTGCGAGGAAGGGGTAATGGCAACAGCCTAAATCTGCAGAGATCCAAGAACCAAGTGCTTCCTCTGGAGGCTTAGACTTGCGCTTGATTTCCTTGAGTCACTCTTCTCAACTGCAAGGAATTGTCACCTTCTGCGACACAGGGATGCTGAATTAACTTCAGATCGTAATGCACTGAGATTTTAAAGTAGCAGGCAACATGTAAATTTGTTTCATAGACTAGAATCTCTATACATAAAAATATTTATCCTTTCCAACTCCATTGTAACCAACATTAAAAAATACTCACCACAAAGTGTATTTATATGACACAAGCTTTCCCTTGTAGCGAGGAAAATTAGTTGCCCTAGCAGAAACAGTTTGATTCAGGCGTTACTAAACATAGAGATTGCCATACAAGCTGCCACATTTGCTCTGAAACCTCTCCTTGTCTTTCAGCAACTGGAAAGATTAAGCACTTTTCTCCACAGATAAATAAAAGTGAGAAGCAGCACTCTGTTCCATTTACACTGGAAGACAGTTGATCATAAAACTAGCGTTCTGGTACCTGATTCTGGATTTATTCACTCTCAGCTTGTCATCTTCCTCAGGCATGCTGTGGTCCTGGCAATTCTTCTTGGACTGTGCTACTGCTGCTAAATTCATGACAGTCTCTCATGGATCAAGACTGATACGTGGCTATGAAGTCCAGTCAAGAAAATGTGGAGGCTGATTTTTAACACAATGTAGTAAATATAATGAGATTAGTGGCAAACTATTAAGATAGCAACGCATCTGATCTGCTTGCAGTTTGAGCCTGGATCTAGTAATTAATTTACATATCAAAAGATTTCTCTTGAAAGTAAAATCCCATGCAAAAAATGTGGCAGGAGCTTTGTCAGACTAAAATCATACCTCAGTCTGAGCAGCTCGGTAGAGTAATTGAAGATTTAACCGTTATACAGTAGCATTTGGATTTTCTGTAGTACAGAATTCAAGAGGTTTTTTATATGAGTGTGCTGCTGTGGTAGAGATTATTATAAAAATCATGTTTCTTGAATGACTGAACCATAAACACAACTCAACTTTTTCTTGTTTTGTCTGCATTATGTTTTTCTGGATTTGTAAATTTATCTTAAGGGGCACATTTATCACACAGATTTTAAGAGTCAGTAAGACTTTAAAAATAGTAGGGATTACAGTTGCACATGTCTGAAAGTTGAGTGTCTCAAAAGACTGTACAGAAAAAATTATAAGAAATGGGAAAAAGGAAAGATGCAAGGAAAGGGGATAGCAGCACATTATCACAGTGGTGGAAGCATACAAAAGGATCCAGATTCTGTACTTGGAAAATGTCAAAGTAATGTAAAATAGGATAAAAAAAAGAACAGGAGAGTACAGGCCTTATAGCTGCAAAACTTAAAAAAGACTTCTTCAAAAAGTAACCTGTAAAACTAAATGCAAATTCCAACTCTTTTGATTTTAATGTTGTGAGGTATATCTTTAAGACCATAGGTTAATGGAAAAGATGACTACTCAGTTTTCATCAGCCAAAATACATGTCCCCAACCTCAGAACATTTGAACTTCATTATCCCTGAGCAGTTGTCAAACTGTCACCTTTGTATAACCCCAAGGAAGCATAACCAAGCATTAGTTAGTTAGACTTACACAGCCTGTAAATGTGCAGGTCTGGGCAGCATGCATTTTAGAGCTCTAAAGGGACAGCCTCTGAATCTATGAAAACTATCTACTGTAAATCCTATGTGTCAGTAGAAATATTTGATATTTGAAGGGAAGAAAAAAAAAAAAAGAAAAAAAGTAGAACAGAGACTGACCTAGGGAGATAGCTAGCAATTACTCTGTTCTGGAAAAATATGTAAACAGTGTCAGAAGTTATTACAGAATATTTCAGATGGCATTATGGAAATAACCAGAAATACTATTAAACAAATATTTTTCATTAAATCTAGTCATTTTTAGCAAAAGAAAATTGAAGAGGGAATTGATATAAAGATGCATAATAAAAGTCTAAAATCATCAATTTAAAGAGCTTAGAAGGTACCGTGAGCATTCAGAAAGTAGCAATTGAACAAATGTGACCTTGATGCACAGTGTCTTGGAAAGTCGAGAAAAAGATTTGTGCAATGTTCTCATTGTTAATTCATTTAAAAAAAAAATCACTTTGAGGGGAGAAGATAAAAGAATATATAAAAATGGTTTGGGAGAAGAGCTATTTAGAAACTTGAGAGGCAAAAAAGGGCAGCTGATAGGAGGCAGAAGAGTAGCCACGTTATAGGAAACAACACTCTCCCAGAAAGAAAGAAAAGAAAAAGTCCCTCAGATAACAATAAATATTTAAATTAGCATCTATACATTTTCCAAAGTGAGTCTGTTCTTCAATATTTGAAGTTAGATTTTTATAAAAGTAACCACTGAGCAAGTTTTGAAAATCAGTCTACTTTGCCATGTCTTGCATACCTGGGCAGAATAACTAGGCACTTATAAAAGTCTTGATCATATAACCTGCAAATTTAAGACATTAAATGTAGACTTGTAGGCACTTTCCTTTGTAGTGTATGTGATTTCTGTCTGCAGCTTCTTAGGAAGGACATGAGTATGAAAGAACTGGAGAAAATACAAAGATTTCTTTTTAAAGATCTAAAAATTGGAGTCTCGGCCCTTAGAACAGGTTAAAAAAGTTAAGCGTATATAGTTCAGAAGAGAGAGGTCTGTGGACATACAGTCATGATCCATATATACACCTTCAGTGTAACGATATAAATGAAGGAAGAGATTTACAGATTTCCAGAAAAAAGTGATAAAAATGAATGGTTTAAACTAAGGAGCAGGGAGGAAGGAGAAATGTAAGTATTTACAAAAAGGTTTTAGATCACAAGAGTGAATAGAGAATGGAGTAGACAACCACTGGCAAGAGCAATTTGTAAAGACTTACATATTATGCAAAATAATTTCCAGCAACCGTCATCACCTTTATTATTACCTCAATATTTTATTTATCCCAAATCTGCCAAGTACAAAATAGTTTCTGGTCATCTCTGGTAATGCATCTTGTGAACTCTGGACAGGTACCTTGTTAAAATGCCAGCTCCACATGATATCCGCAGCAGACTAGGTGAAAGTATTCTACCTGTGCATAGAGCTCAACCAAGGCTTTGCTTGTGTTTGTGTCTATTGTACATTATCTACTTCTGCTTTTCTTGAATGGAGTGATGAGGCCTTGAATCCTCAGGTCACTAAGACTCTTCTTTGCACAAAGAGGTGATAGGGACTACTTTGTTGTCCTTTCCAGCCTATAAGAGTGGGCTGGGGAAGAAAAGGATTAACACAAGGTTCCTAAAGTATTTCACAGAATGTAACAAACAAACAAAACCTCTTCCTTGTCCTTTGTATTGGGCTATTACAAATATGCAAGGGAATGGTCAATCAGAATGGACTTAAGCTGAATGAATAAATAGAATGGATCCAAAGCATGGACTTTTGAACTGGCCTGTGATCATTTATGCTGTTTAAGTGATGCCAGGTGTAGCTCTGGTGCAAGCTAACTCCCAGATGATGCTCAAACTTACTCCTGAGCACAGCAAAATAAATGTTCTGCTCTCAGTGAAGATGCTGGAATTGGTCCCTACTTTGGAAAGAGTGAGAGAATCGACGTACATGGATGCAGTCTTTGTTGACACTTGCTGTCAGAGCCAGACAAAGGTCCCTTGCCTGTTTTGTTTAGGAGTACCCCTACCCCTTGTTCTCGGGAGATAGTTTAGACCCCTATACTGTTAGGCAGCATCAACGTTTTGTAGCTGTAGGAGTGTCATTACAGTTTAGTAACAGAAGCCCTCCAAGGTTAGTAGATTGATTTTTTTTGCTCTTCTCTGGCCACAGCAGTCTGCTGAAGGCCAAATACTGGAGCTTTGACTCTGCTTTTATTTGGACTGTGCTCAGGGAAAGCTTGAATTCAAAGGACTATTTGTAGAAGGGAGGAAAAACTAAAAACTTAAAACTCTGTTAATTTATCCATATTCAAACAAAACGTTACAGCTGGCCCTTCCACCTTTGCTAGTTTGTTCTACTGAAAAGATAGTTTCTATTTCTGTTTAGTCCATAATGATAATTGCTGTCAGCCACCTTTAAAATTTCCAACAGTATTTTCTCCTCTGTTGTCCATATTCTTGAGAGATGGTCTCTCTGTAAACATCTTAATGGCCAGCATTTCTTTTTCCTCTTCAGGTTTGTCTTTAACCTTCTCATTTTCCCTGACTCATCAGCAAACTTGACAGCAGTTACTCTGGTGATGTGCTGAGAGGTTTGCCTGGTACATGGAGCAATATCCCCGTGCTGTTTTCTGGAACTTTCTTATCCACCTGTATTTGGGTTTGTATTTTGTAACTTATTTGTGAGATGGGACACTCTGCCCGCAACACAAAGATGGCATAACTGCATGCAGAGGATAGCAGTATGGCTCATCGTCCGCAAGTGTGACTTTGTCACAAAACAACAGTAATGATAACAGCAGTAACATACTTGGTGTGCAGGTGGCTATTTTCTGCTTGTGCCATGTCTTTTGTGTGAACTCAACAGGATGAGAGTCAGTTGTAGGTGAAGATATATATCTGCATATATATCATAATATATCATATTAATATATCACAAATATCATATATATAGCATATATGTCATAAATATCATATATATCATAACAAGAGACTCTACTACCATCACAACAACCCTATAATAACGTTCTTGGAGGATGGGATGAAATTAATTCGTGAAGTATTTATGGTGTGATGATGAAATGTGGCAAAGTAGACTCTATGTGCAGGAGATATATGCCCTAGAGTTCATAATCATATGACCTTACTTTTCTCCTTTCCTCGAAAAACGATAAAGGCTGTTAAGACTTGCCGCAGGTAGTGTGGTGACCTAGACCATAGATTACTCGGCGTGATCACCTATTTAGACCCTCTGGTTAATGTGACACCTCACACAGTAATTTCTGCAGTCAGCACATGACCTCTCCTCCAGCTCTGGGATTACATATCATTAGAGAATTTCCTGACCAGCTGAAGGACTGAATTTAGTAAGGACTCAGAGTCAAAGGATAAAGAGAGGAGTGATTAGCCACATGGAGTATGCATTTTATTTCCATTCATCTTTAAAAAAGAACAGTTTTTCAGGCCAGTCTTGTGTTGAAGAGGCTGAAAGGGGCCAATAATCTTTCCTGGTTGTTCTTCATATTGTTGGAGCCTGAGCACCACAATGCCCCTTTTTATCCCACCTTTTGTTCCTGTCTGTGTTTTATTAGCAGGTTTTCTTTTGTCTATGGCTCAGTCTTACAGGAGCTTCTTATATATGCCCTTTTCTGAAAGATGATACACATTTGCAGTATTGTGGGATTCAGGAAGACCTAGCTTGCAAAAGTGTCTTGACTTTGACCATAGGGCTCTAATCAAGGAATGCATTAAATGTAGAAGACACAAAGCTTTGTGTTAGACTCCCTAAGAAAAGAAAGTTAATTCTGGGATTTAGAAATTGTAGTAAAGACTGAAAACTTTCCGGCCAGAAAGATGAATAATTTCCATGTCATGATGTGGAATTGTAGATTGTAAATAAGCAGAAGCAATATCTTTTATTTTCTGGTAATGTAATGAAATTGGTTATCTTTTGTAGGAACCAACAGAGTAGTTAAACTGCTGTGTAATAGTGGACTGAAAAAATTACTTTGTTGTCCAAAGAATTTTGGTAACAATTACTTTATCTGTGTAGATATCTTCAACTATCCCTCCCAATTATTTTTTCACGTTTCTTTCCTTAGTGAAAAAAAAAACCAAGAACCCAAACTAAACAAGAACTCAGTCCAAGATGACATTTGAAGGTGAACAGACACCTATTTAAAAATGATAAATAGGAAAAGGCCATTTTTGTCAAACTTCTCAAAAATATTAAACTGCTCTTAAAATTGGTATGTTTTACTTTACATTACATATAGTAGACCATAACTGGGGAGAACAAATAAAAAAGCAACGAGGCTGGTAAGGAATAAACAGAAACTTTTTGAAGAAAGTCTTAAGATTTTAAGACATACCAGTATTTTATAAATGTTATTTAAAGTTAAGACATTCTATTTTTCATAGTTCTTCATGATCTTTAATGTATAAATATTATTTGTATATGAAGGGCTTGGAATAAATTTCAAAACCAAACTTACTGTCAGAAATGTCTCTGTGCAAGGGCTTTCAAGAAATTAGTGTCCACATATTGCATGTTTGTTACAATGTGCTAATGAATTTTTATGGCATTTTCCCAAGCGAACTGATTTGTCACTTTCAGGAAAAATCCTGTATGTCACTGGTTGAAAGCACGAAAGTTTAGAGCAAGTGCCTATATATAGTAGAAAGCATGTCTTCTGAATGTGATGAGAATGGAAGATTTGGCTGTCATATGACATGGAGGTATATTCTCCCTGGGAACCACAATCCTGCTAGTCCTTGTGCTAAATCCCTGCTTGATTCTACCCAGCACTAGTAATAACTGGAGGTCTGCATTAACTCTGTCAGTCCCATATCAGAATGGATGCCACTAGACCCGGGGTGCATAGCACGGTTCTCTCAATAAATAGACTAAGGAGTGAGCAGCATTATAATCTGAATGTCCCTTTGCCTCTAGAAATGATTTCTCAGGCCACAGGTTGTGGGATATATGGCAGGGCCAATATTAGAGAGTCACGATGTCACTCTTCACTAATAAAGAAGCTGCTGGTTTCTGAGCTGGTTGAACTACAAGCTCTTTGGAATTGGTGCCAGAAAGACAATACTAAATGAGTAGAGGGCAATGTTCACACTTATTCGCCCGTGACAGGTAAAACATTGGCACAGGTTCTAGAGAGAAAGAAAAAAAATCATAATATCCTTGAAGTTTTATCATTCCTCCCACAGTAATATTTCAGTCTCAGGGCTCTGGCTTGCCAAGAGAGTTGACCACAGTGCATGAAGGTGAGCATACGTTGCAGGCAATTTGCTTGACGGTCAGCTTCTTAAATATAATCTTTAAAAAAAGTGATATACCTCTGCTGCAGCATTAAGATTCTTTAAATCTTCTCTGCTGCTTCCTGAAGCCTACATATCAACAGGTACAGTGCAAGTGACATATGGTGAGATTCCAGTGGAGTAATTTGTTAGCGGAGTGGTTATCTTGCTTTGAGGTGCAGGTTTCTGGCAGGATAATTTCTTTCTTCTTGTTTTTATTTTTTCTCTCTGTACTCTAGTGTACTAACCAAAAAAATTGCTGAATTTCTATCTAACATCAGGAATGGATAAAATATCCTCACTCCAAGAGGCCAAACTCTGCTCTCAGCTAACCGTCTGCAAGTATTAGCACCTGGTTTGGGTGTGGTTTTTTTAATTCTTTTTTTCTTAACTGCTTCACATCTATGTTGTTTCTGATATCTGTTAGTCTGATTCATTTTGTCTGGTTAATGTCCAAAATCCTCTGCCGAGAGGGTGAAATGATGTGAGACAATTGCATTGCAAGACCATTCAGGTATTCACCTGTAAGGACACAGCCTGTCAGTATGGATTGCATGTCACATGCTTGACACGTGGCAATTCTGTTTTGCACCTGAAGTCTAAAAAGGTGATGGAAACATGCGACTTTTGCATATGACTGAGGTGTTCCTTAGGCTGTGACTATGTATGTGGGCAAATACAAGCTCACTTTGCTTGAACACAAAGCTGTCTGGCAGCCAGAGTGTGCGTAGCCATGTCAGCAACAGTGCTGTGCTGGCTAATAGGCCATGTGGGGAGGCAGGCTGTAACAGCCTGGCCATAAGGCAGTGCTAACACAGGTTTTAGGGTAGAAATGGCTCTTCTCCAGCCAGCTGGAAGCAGGCACAGAACACAGAATTTACCAGGAAGATTCACACTTTTACTGATGATTTGTTGTTGCAGAGATGATCTTTGTACTCCCTGTTTCTGTAGCCAGATAATGTAGTCCATGGGTTCCCACATGTTATTGCAGAAGAAATAATTATTTACAATGAAATTCAGTGCTCGGTGCTGCAGCGTGTTGTACAACCCCAGAACAACATCCTTCCAACTCAGCAAGCTGCTTTTTACTACCTGTGTGTGCCATGTTCACCCAAACCTTCTTCCCCAAGCTTGCCTCCCATTTATTTCTTCAGATTATCTTGAAACTCTGTGTGATACTCAGACCCCTGTTCACAAAAGTAACCAACATTCCTGTACCACACCTTATCTGCTTCATTATCTGAATTTGATAATCTTGTAAGATGTCAGTCTTTTTATTAGTACTTTGCTGACGGGGAGATTAAGTTCTTCATGCTCTTAAGTTCTTCACATGAAAATCATCTATGGGTTCTCCCCACTACTAGATGTGAGGGGTGCTGATAACGCTTAAAGTCCCAGCATTGATTTAAAGGACCCTCCTGGCCATGCAATGTTCTTTTTCTTTTCAAGATGCAAATTAAGAAAATCATAATAAATTATAGGGTTTAGGTCCTTTCCTATCTGGCAAAGCTTTATTAGCTATAATACATACGGAATCTCTTCTGGCTTTTTGGAGTACCACTCTAATTTCTTATATAAATACAAATTTTATAATAGCGTGTTAGAGATTGCCTTAGCGATATTTTTTATAGCACAAGTAATTTTATATGTGCTTCAACACCTTTGTACAGCTAGTCCTTTTAAAGTGTATTAGAGCTCTTCCCTTTTCTCCATCAAGCTGGTATATCACAGCTCAAACTGTGCTCCAAGATGACACTGTCTGTCCCTAATCAGAATAATTTGTATCCACATAAGAAAACGCAGACTGAAAGAGTAGCAAAATCTATTCTCCAGTCTGCATTGCAGATCTCTAGTGCCTGCTATATAGCTCTACTTTGCACTGGATTCCTAATGCCTTCAGTGGAAATTGAGTATGGGATGAGTAAGAAATGCACAGTGGTAAGCTGATGAGTAGATATACGCACTGCAGAAAAGAGGAGTAGAAATTTGGCCATTTTTATGAGCTTGTGCAGGGAACCTGATGCTACCATACTTGCTCTTCTTTTCTCTATTAATTATAGATTGAATCAGTAGTTGTGTAATCAGTTCCACATGGGAAGGTGCAAGTTAATTTTTTTTGTTACCTTTTGTGGTTTTCATGTAGGCACATGAGTCTTCTTATGCAGAAGAGTTTGCAGGATTAAGGGGTCAGTTAAGGACTGGGAAATACTAAAATGGATTTTTAATATTGTAATACAAAAAAAATCAGATACTTATTCTCTGACAAAGTGATGTGTTGAAAGTATGTCTGTGTAACCCCCCC
>JANZLQ010000005.1:10825438-10850830 GCA_026212715.1 Elanus axillaris
CGTTCATGCAGGTTCATTTACAGCAGTGGTTCAACACATTAAAAAGAAATAAAGACATTAATTCACTAAAAACCTTGTAATATGAGAACGGAGGAAAAGTCTTCTATTAAAAGTAGTTAAAGAGTGAGAAATAGTGGAGCTATATCCACTAACTACTAATATTTATTTTAAACAATTTCCAGTATAACTATGAATTTGAGCTGTGTAAATGTTACATTTTTCTGTTACTGCTAAAATGTATTTGGAAATAATCATTTGATGTATTCATGAATCATTGAAAAAGACTTCCATGTAAAGTTATGTTTGTGTGTATATATAGATATTTACATATACACACATATGCACACATTTAAAGAACTAGGTGATCTGTTTAAAACTGCTGTGAAAAAAATAACATTTCTTGTGTGGTTTTCTTTGTTACTGAAAGTTAAAATTCAAAGTAATTTATTACTTTTCTGCATATAATTGCATTACATTTAAAACATCTCTGAAAAAGCAAGTAAAAGAAGTATTTTATAATTTTGTAATGAGCACTGTTCTGCTGAATTCTTATATCCAGTGACCACTGTCCTACCTGATCACTAAGTATAAATCTGATCCATCACTAAAAATTGTTTTTAAGTACACACAAAACATCCCCTAACTGTCTTGCTTATGTACAAGAGGCTGTCCTACGTGACCATGCTTTCATCTGCAGGACTGGTTTCTGCTGAATGTTTAAAAGTAACTTCCCAATGTAAAATTTAGTTAATTCTGCAGCAGAAACCACCTAGGAGAGTGTGTGGTCAAATTCATCCCAAAGGATGTTGTTCACTGCAGTGAAAGGTCCGAATCAGTCCAGGTACAGTGGAAGCTTCCTGGGGGAATCTTCAGGACTGGCCAAAATTCCCACTTGGAAAGCTCCAGCACCAGTTAGTGACTTTGCTGTGGAGCTGGCTGGGATTCAGCCATTCACCTTGGCTGAAGTAAGTCCTTTGACTCAGATCAGCCCATGGTCCCCTCTGTGCAGGAGTTCCTGGCCCACTCAGGGAACTGACGGCCCAGGTACACTGGGTGTGCACACAGGCACAGCCCTGATGCCCAGGTACACCACAGCTGTAACTCTGGGAACCAGTTTGAAAGTCGCCCTGCACCCCATAGATACTGTAAGCTACATTGCTCTTGCACACGTTCTCAGCAGTGGTGAGGCTGCAGCTGGAGTACGGCACACTTTTTAGGCTTCTCAGTTCCAGGAGGATGTTGAGAAAGGAAACGAATCTAAGGATAATGTATTTTCCACATATACAGGCCAATAAAAAGAACAAATTAGCCATCTATATACTTAACCTACATAAATAAACTTTCTCTTTTAGATTGATAATAACTCTTAAGAATGAGTTGTAAAATTATTTTCATAGTGCTTGATGTATGGACAAAGTAGGCAATGCACCCTCATCCCCAGCTACTGTGCAAGTACCTCAGAACTACACAGCAATTCTGGTACTCAAATAAGAAAGAAAAACCTTTCTGATCTTTCATGTTCTTACCAGTAGTTGAATGCATTTTGATTTACTTATGATTTGATGGAATGATTGCACTGAAGGCCATCATTATGAAAATGAGTAATAAAGGGATAAAATGAGCATAAAAATCAAATCTTTATGTTGCAACCTATTTTACAGTGGTCTCAGTTTAAAAAAAAAGTTCTTTATAAATGAAGAAGGAATAGTGTTGGAAATGCTCATGACTATGAGAAAGGGAATATATAAATATTATTGCAAAAGCTTACCAAGATTAGCTGTAGATTCTGGTGTGCTTAGCATTTTAGTTCAAATCAGGAATGTACACATTGGATTCATGTTGCAGAGTGATCTTGGTGCACACAAATTTTATTCCAGGTGAAAATTAACTGGAAATTGCACTTCAGGAGCATGACTAACATTCTCTAACTGCTCACAGGCATTCAGTCGACAGGACCAAACAATAATGAAGTCCAAATCAAATTGCCCCACATGGACCTGGTTTGGGAATTTGGTCCTCAGCATAACTGCTTTGCTCCCCAGATTTGTTCCTGATGTGCCACAGTCTTTGCCAATACAATCAATCATATCTTCAGTTTCAGTGGTGTTATTCAGGACATTTTCTAACTCCACTGTTTTTTCTTGGGAAAATCCTGACATTACTGACATCAATGAACCTTTTGAAAGTGATGGAAAAAAACAGCAAGGTTTCATAGCCTTTCCTCCCTCCATCCCTCTACTTTGTATTTCTTTGAAATTGTTATGATTTGAAGAGGTTTATCATTTTACAGCAGATACTTGCTGTTTGTAGAGGAGCAGGCCCACAATAAAGGAGGAAAAAAGCAAGTCCCCCGAAGTATTTTCTTTCATTACTTCATTATTCCATTCCCCTGTCTATTCTTAAAGTATCAATTTTTCATTGTGGTACTGAAACTGGAGCTCATCAAATTCCCCAAAAGAATTTCAAGTAGAAGCTGCAATTACTGTTGTTCAGATGCTTCCAGCATGTCATGCTTCATATTTACGGATGCCATTACTCTGTGCCGTAAAGCGTTCATTCTGGTGCAAGGAGTTCTGGCTCTTTAATGCTAACATCCAAAGATCATGTTGAACATTTTAGTGATGTGCTGTGATTTTCCTCAAGCTGCTTCCTTATTAAGTGATGCAATTTTAATGTGTTTGTGTCATGAGATAGAGTGGCTTTTTACTTAAAGTAATTGATTATATGGAGTCATGGAAGTAATCGCAATTGTGGAGATGGTAGATAACCAATAAAAGTGGGCCATCAGTGAAAATATTTTATAGCTGCTCAGCATCTTTTGGAAACAAAGCTACGTGAAAAAAAAATTACACTACAGAGAACACAGAAATTATATGCTGTCTTTCAGCAACAGCTTTGTGTTTCTCTAGTACCAGTGTTTTTGTTATTCTTCCTCCTTTCACTTTGTTTAAAACAGCTTTTAGGGAGGATGAAAATGGTCAGATTTTGCCTGGAGCACATGTGTAAATTTGCTTTAACCTTTTCAAAATGATTTAAAAAAAACCCAAACTTCTTGAAATACCTACTTTTTTTTTTTTTTTTTTTCTGTTTAGATAGGCTTCATTGAGTTCAGTGAAAAGAATCATATCATTTAAGTCCTTAAACAGTGAAATTATTTGCAGTAAGAGTTTTACTGGATTAATAGAATTTGCCTGGAAGGAACCGGTCATGGCATCCATTTTTTCTTTCTTTAAGGCTAAAGCAGTGTTACATGAGTCTGAAAAATACTAGGTCTGCTGCATGCATGTCTCTTAAGTATTGGAAGCTTGAGTATATGGCTGATGAAGCAGTAAGACACTTAACTATTGAGTAGGCTGTTCACAGTCACAGACTTGACTAGCAAAGGACTAACAAAAGTCTACACAAACCATATATAGTAGAAGATGTACAGATCAAGGCACATCTAAATAGGCATTTGAAAATACATGGCACAAATAAAAAGTGCTGTTTGGTAGTAACTACGGCTTGAGAGTGTGTTTAGCATATGGCTAAAACAATGAACTAAAAGGTATATATATACCATAGAAGATGAGAACTACTGGAAGAATGCATGAGCTAATGCATGAGGGACTTGGTAAATGTGTATAAAATAGAGCCATAGTTTGGATTCTTTAGATTCAAGCTACAAGACAGCTAACCTCAGCACTTTGACCATTGTTAGGCTTGCTAGCATGGTGCCATGAATAAAAAAAGCCCTGTATGAGAAATTCAGTGTTAAATTTTACAGCTGTGCAAGGTGAGTAATATTTCCCTAGAGGAGGTGTGAGTAGGCATAGCTCTGGAGGAATCAGTTGTGACCAGTCCCTGAGATCCTCTGGTCTGGAGAGCCTAAAGGTGACATGGCATCTGGGGAAATTAGAGAACTGGTTGTGCCTGAGCGGTTCTCCCATGCTTGTGGGAGAAGCAGCCTTGGAAAGGAGCAAGTAGCATCTTGCTAAATCCATTTTCAGGTAGCTTTAGAAAAAAATAATGGCTTATCATTTAACTATAGCCATATACAAAGCTGTTCATTGGCTTTTCTTTTGAAATTGTTAATGCCTTGGTGGTTAATGTCTGTTTTTCATAATAGACAGTAGTAGGACTTGGTTTCTGTATTGCCATGTCACTCTTACTCTGGAAGCTGCTAAATGCGATCAACTTACACCAACGTGAAAGTAGTGCAAAGCAATGTAGAATGAGATACCTCTTTTACGGCATCAGGGGAGTGCTGAGGATTTGAGTGGATGTGGAGAGGTACAACTGCTCGGCACGGTTTTGCTTGCTGCTTCTCTCTGAATATTAGGGGGTTGGAGAAGTTAGAGGTTTGCCAGGACTAAGCTATTCCTGCTCACACTTTCTTGCCCAAAAGTCTAGTGAAACCATGATAAGGATGATGATTATTTTCATGGTTCTGCCATGATTTCCTTTATGATTTGGCAGGTCACTTGTAATTCATTCAGCCTTTCAGGAAATACCAATTTGGAGCATGTAGTGTTGACAAAAGGCCAATAAGCATAACAAAGAGGGTGGTCCCTTTTACTTGTCCAGATGACTGATAACGAATAAAAGGTCAGCTTCACATTTCATAGGTCATTTACTTTTTTCTTGTGGGAACAAAATCAATCTGCCCACTTTCCCTCCCAAGACCACTACCAATGGACTGTGTGAATGATGATGTGACTCTTCCTGTGCTGACACACTTTTTGGATTGGCATTTGAATGGAAATGGTAAAAGTCAAAAGTCAATGCAGTAAATATGCTCTTGGTAAGGGATATATGATTTTAGGTTGAGCAAGAGACAATTTCAAAGTATCCCATCAGAAGTGGAGAAGAGAGAATACTGTAGTCTTATGACAGTGAATAGCAACAAGTTTTACAGCTTAGTGGAAGAGAGAATACTGCAGTCTTATGACAGTGAATAGCAACAGGTTTTACAGCTTAGTGGTCCAGAACATGCTACTTGATTACTTTGTATTTAGCAGTTGTCAAGATTAATGTAATGGAGGTGCCAATACCTTGCTTGTATAGGAAAGCCAATAGCCATCACCTACCTTTTCAGTACATTTTGATGCACATTTTCAGTATCTCATGTTGTGTACTATAAAAAGAGAGTGTGTATGGAGGAAACCCTTGTACTGTGATATTAAAGTTTATATACATAGACCTTTCATTTCAACTAACACTATGTACTGAGGACATAGATATCCAAATCTGACACCATCATTAAGAATTTAATGGCTTCGTGCATAAATCTATTATTTTCTTCTTGTTTGGCCTTTTCATGGCATATCATTGTTTTATTAGTTAGTTAGTTTTATTTTATCAAGAACTGCTTTTTGCTGTCTCAATGAAGGATTTCTACAGACTTGAAGAACATGACAATAGACCTGTGTTGTGCATGTAATTAACGCTTCTCCTAGTGTCTGATACTAGTGCTGTTTTTGTACTGGAAATGAGGAGAAGCTAGTGTTTTGTGGTGCATGCTTATCATAAAACACAGTTTAGAAATGTTTGATTTTGTGTTTGCAATGTGAAAGTAATTTATTCAGAGAAACAGAAGAACTATAAAAGATTTATACATAATTAGGAATATAACTTGAGCAGTAATGTCAACATTTTTCTCCCCAAATGCTCTTCTGCAAAAGTACTCTCCTCTTTCCCTTGGAGGATATACAATAGCCTACATAAATCAAAGTATTAAGTTGATTAAATATTAAACACAAATTCTAAACTTTCATTAAAGTGGTCTGTTACCTTTGTAAGACTGAAAGCTATCTCATCCTCCTTATCTAAAGTATCATCAGTTGTATTGCAGGCAACTGATCTCACATAGCACTGCACTCGCCTGTTTTAAACGAAAAGAGATTATGTTTCAGTGACATGCTTAGAAAGGGTTATAAATGGATCAAATTTTGATTGTGCTACTTTGTTGTGTGCTAAGGGCCTTTTAAACATCAGTTGATCTCAGAATGCTTTCCAGATAGCCTTCAGCAATCATGATTGCTCCTAGAAAATAAGGACATGCTCATTCTGCAAATGTGAGGTGGTCAGATGTCTGTCTTTGTTTACCTTCTATACCCACACCGATCAGGTGGTTGTAGATGTGGTAGACTGGCCCATTCTCAACCTCTCACTTGAATTTAAGTGAGGGATTTTGTTGAGACAGGCAGGTTGACAATTTAGTGAAGGAATGTTTTCTTTTGCAAAACATCCATGGGGATTTAGAAACTTGTGAAAGCTCCTGTGCTATTTACTTACTCCAGGATACAATCCCTAGGTGCAGCTCAGAAAGCCCAATTCAGGCACTTGAATTCCCCACACAGTCAACAAATGGTAAGAGGCAGAAACTTCCAAAGAGTCAATGTAGAAACCTACAGCGAGAACCTAAAACAGATCATACAATTACCCCTCAGATTGTCATTAATGTAATGGAGGTGGAGTATACAGACCCTTCAGGCATTGAAAAATATCTCAACCTTGTACAAGGAAAATATTCAGAGTTAATCTGAACTGCCAAGCACTAAGCACTGTGTAAAGTTACAGTAAGCATATAGTCTCTGTAGAGTTAATCGTGTAACAGAACACTAAAAGTGTGTGAGTCAAACAAACCACTCATAATTTGTGTCAGGTAAACATTCTTTGATGGTCTGCACATAAAGCACCTGCCTGTTATGCTGCTTAACTTTCAGACAACAAAATCAGTGAAGGGGTTTGTTGCCTTTACTACCTCCTGAAGCTGGGCTAATACTTAAAGGGCTGTTGTAAGGCCTCTCAAATAACCCAGATAAAGCCAAGGTAAAAAAAAATAATTCTGAATATCACATTTAACCATAAATACATTTCAAACCACACTCTTGTATTTGAGGCCTGATTCATGATTTCTGATTTTTTTTTAACAGCCTCTTACGTAAGGATAACAATTCTTCTTGATTTCTTTAACAGCCTCTTAAATAGACAAGAGTTTAGTGAAGATGGTTGAGGGAGAGAAATACAACTATTTATATTCATAAAAGACTCAACTCAGTGAAACTTACTTTTTGGCACATGGAGATGGCTCAAAGGCCATTGATCAGGTTGTGATCATTCAAGTCATACTTAAGAATCCGGTCCTGTTTGGATCCCATGTGCTATATTCATCTAATATCATGCCTGAAATCCACAAAGAAAGAAAAACTGCACCTCTGTGTGCATTGTAAAATCAGTAACTAGGATGCAAGAGATGGGCAATGGGACAGGTGCTACATTTAAAGCTGGCTTCATGGTTGCAGCGTAATAAATCAGTTTTTATCTGGAGAAGACTCTGACCTACCTTTATTCTGTGCAATCTAACTAGAATCTCTGACAAAATTTGAATAATGGGTTAGTGCTTGTTGCAGGCAATGTTATTTGGCTTAGACATATTGTGTAAGATTTTTCAGGTACTACTAATTCATTAGAAATATATCTGTGTGAAAGAGTATTTTGAAATAAGGAAATGGCACATAACTTACCATGCTGTGAAGTGTATTTTAACAGGCATGCAATGGAACAGGCAATAAAGAACTTTGATATAGAAACTACTAGCCTAACATGTCACATGCAGACAAAAATAAGAAGAAAACTATGAAAAATATGCTTATGAAGAAGAAAATTGTACAGATTGTGACACTGAGTGATTAAGTGTCTGGCAAAGGTATGGTTCTACTGTTTCAGAACTATCTTTATGGTGAACATGAGAACACAGTTGTACTAAAATTCTTGCCTTCCCTTCCATCTGGGGAATGTTACATATTCAGAGCTGTCGAGGCATTCAGTGTATCCTTGGAATCTGCTATGTTGTCACAGAAAAATTGTACTACAGTCATGACAATGAAGAGAAATGCAGAAACTGCCCCTAGTATAAAAGGCTCCTTCATCTTTCTCTACTGATATTGACAACCTTTTCATTGAGCAATATAGAAACTGCCTAGGGTTGCTTTTTATAAATAAAATAAAAATTTTTTAAAAGTTGAAATGCTCTCATTCAAAGAGATTTATCTACATTAAGCAATTTAATCTTTTCGTTTGTGCTTTTGCAGTGTAAGAGCTGTCCCTTCATTTCCACTTTCTGTCCTGCCAGCAATTGCTCTCTTCTTATTGACACCCATACAGGCCTAAATAAATGCAGCATGACCGTCCAGAGTTGACATTTCCCCCACTTGCCAGGCTTATTCTTATTTTCTTTATTTCTCTTGCCTGATTACTTAATATCTGTGCCTTTTAAATACGCTTTAGTTGCTTCTGGTAGCCCAGGTTGCAACCAAGACAGCTCTTTACTTGTCACAGTGCAGATTACAGCATAGGGAGAGATATTCTGAGGTGGAGAGTGGCTTATATTCTTTGCATGATCAGATTCAAATTACCATTTTTGTTGTTTCTATTTGAATACCCTTCTTTTTCCTTTCTTTAAAAAAAAAAAAAAAGAAAAAAAGAAAAAGACATCAATCCTTTCCTAGATCAATATCGGCAAATCTGCAGTTGTTTATTAAACCTTTGGTTGCACACTCCCTTCAGAACAGCTATCACCACTGCTCTGGATTAACACTTTCCTTAATTAAATACTATTTATGACTCTCTAACTTAAAACCCCAATACTTTATACTGGGAAATTTGAAACAGAGTGAGGTACTGGGAAATTGAAGCAGAGAATGAGGTGCTGGAAAAGGAAATGGAAGGCACTCTTGTGATTTATCTATTTTGCATAACACAGAAGGGCATTACTTTAGCAATTGACTTTTTTTTCTTTGCTCACTGTAATGACTGCTAGAGATACTGATTTAATCAACCAACCATGCAAGTGCAATGATTGTGAATCAAATCGTTGTGAAGCAAACAAATGTTTCACAGTAAATTGCCAAGGGATACCAGCTACCCTGCTCTGTTTTTACTCAAATAGATTGTCTTTTAAGCAGCTGCCTCATAAAAAGCCTTTGCTATGTATGGACTTTTAATCAAAATGTCACTAAATCCTGCATTCTGGTATGCTTCATTTGAAACACATCCAATGTTCTTATTTATTAAATTGTCCGGTGTCAACTCCAGCCACCACTTACCCTGGTAAGCAAAGATAGATGAGGGAGTGACAAAAAGGTTGTGTCAAAGCTGAGATCAGTTGTGCGTGTGTGATGTCTTGATCTATTTGTACATCCCTCTTGGGGACCATCGGGCAATTAAGTTCACCTATTTCAAACACAGCCCTTTCTGTACACTCTTGATTTAATAGGAGAATGGGTAATTCCTGGTAATGACTACTGCATCAATTATATTGCATTGTATTGATGCTTAATTAGAGAATGTGTTGAAATTGGGGAAGGGGACAAGTGGAAGAGGGGATGGTTGTCTCCCAAGTAAATGTCAGAGACTCTTCCTTAATAGCCTGTCGGTTTAATGTGCATTGAATGCGCTGACAAGCATTGTGGCCTCCTGACCTTAGAGCATTTACCCCAGCCTGAGAAAGGAGAGCGAAGCCTCTTTGAGAGGGCGTTGTTTTAGAGCTGAATTACATTTAATGTCATTCTTGTTCAGCTTTACTGCAAACTGACCCTTACAGCCCTTTGGCCCTGCATGCGCAGCTGGAAACCATTTCTGTGCCTGAGCTTTCCGAGTCAAACACTTGCAGTCTCGTCAAACAGGCTTTCAAAAGTGAAGCCCAAACATCATGAGCATGTACTCTTATTTTTCTAAGGTTTATGTAATTTGTGAGCTATCTGTAAGAATTCTTTTTCTTGTAAAGAATGAAGCTGAGATGTCTGTATCACTCTAATAATGACATTTAGCATTATCCTTCAATCTCCAGTTTCTGGAGATTTAAGAATAATACTATATATCACTATTGGAGGTTTACAACAGAAATAAAAAAACCTGCACAGCTGCTCATGACTGAACTGGCTTGTGAAGCCTGACACTAGCCATTTCAAAAGGTTAATTTTGTAAAGGGAAGATTGAAATATGGTTTTGGTTGCTGCTGGTTCTTTATAGGGTAATTGCATTGATTTTTTCTGCTAGTTTACAGTATGCTAGCTCTTCTGATATGCAGCTGGTCTGTCTAACACCCTAGAGAAACTTAGTCATGATTTTAATATATCTAAAGTCCACCCACATCAGCCTGTGCAGACACTGTCCTGATCCTATGATCTGGAGTCCTGACCTCACCTAGGCTTGCTAACGTACAAAGAGTTCATGGATTTGGACCTCATATTGTAATGGACAGTTTTCAAAACTGGTTTCAAGACAGAAAACTGCAATGTGTGTAGGAACAGATTGATAACCTCTTGGACAGGAGGAAACGAATGCATTGATTATTTTCTTGTGTACTATTATCCTTTTCAAATAGCCATTAATATGCATTTGCATCCCAGGAACCACAACATGCCAGCTGCGCCTTTAGCAAAAACTCAGTGTAATTCAGCGCGACTTTGTGAAATGGAAGGAATTTAAAGACAGCATGGCTGTGCTAATTTTGATGTTAATTTCTGTAGAAACTTAATATTCTGTGCCAGTCTTGCTCGTACAATAATCTCTGCTTTGCATCTTTTGCGCCTTTTGTCGTGATATTTTACTTTTTGTTTTAAATGGCAGCACTGAATGCAGATAGTGCCTATCTTTCAGAAGATGGAGTCTATTTAGGTCTTTCCAAAAAAATGTCTCTTTATTACTATAAATGCTATTACTACACATGCCACAGCAGTGGCACGTTAAGGAGGTGACAGCTTTGCACATTGGAAGACAGGCTTTGAAAGGAAGAATATATTTGCAAATGAAACAGCTGATAAATTTGGATGTGCAGCTTTCAAGTAATATTCTTTGGAGTACACTATACAACAAAAAATTTCTTAAAGTATATAATAATTTGAAAAAATATCATAAATTAGAAGAAGAATAGCATTATGTTGATGGAGTATAGTTGGTTGCTTAGGTTTGTTTTTAGACAACATGGGTTTATCAGAAGGTGGCATTCTGCTATCTGATATAATAGATGTTTTATTTATGAATTCTTGTCATTATTAAACAAGAGGGATCAACATCACAGAAAACTGCATTTGAAAGTAGGTTATAAAATGTGAAGCTTGGTAGCAAACAGCTCATAGTTGTGTAAAAACACCCTATACATTTTTTGCCAACTTTTGCTGCTTTTTTCAGGGCATAAATGATCATAGAATATTTTCAAAATGAGCTTCATATTAAATGACTATTATAAATAACATATCTTTTTAGTAATAATAAAGATTTCATATGGAGTTATAAGGAAGACTGTCCCTATACAATCAAGCCCTATCTTCCAGAGGGTGTAAACGCCTGCTTATCTTTAAGCATCCCTCTATTTTTACACTGAAGTTTTACATTTAGGCAAGTGGCAAACCCAAAAGAGGTAGACTTGCTGTACAGGATTTGAGTGCAGACTCTCAGTTCAGCTGTGTCCTTAAATTATATGACTAGTGCCACTTGCATGGGTGGAATTACTCACCTGCTTATGTACCTCACTGCAGCAAAGCCACTGGCACAGGGTGCTTCAATGATTTGCTGGTGCTAGTGTCAGTCCTCTGTGTGGGACTTCTGCTGCTACAACCAAAACCCACATCAGACAATCAGGTAAATACAAAGAAGTGAGCAACTGAGCAACCAGCTGATGCAATGTCATTGCCTTTGTTGCACTTCTCTAATATGTTCTGTGACAGGTGAAGTACTTTAATACCCATTTTTCTCACTAACCCCCCACCCCCAAAAACCCTCAAGTTGCTGATTTATACTTCAGTTCCCTGAAAGAAAGTGAGATACACTGATGTAAGAACATACCCATGTGCTGCTAAACTCAAGGGAGATTTTGCTGTTCATTTCCTCAGAAGTGTAGGTGGGGACAAAATGAGATGGACACGTGGTCATTTCACTGAAAGCTTATCTTGGCATTCATGTTAAGCATATAAAATCAATGCTGCATAACCTAAACCAAAAAAAGTTTACTCTGTATACATTGAATTATAGATAATCTAAAAAAAGAAACATTAAAGTTTTCATTTTTACCTGAATTGCTATATATTTTGTATTACTTTAGTAAGTTTTTTTTCAGTCTAAGCTCTCATCCTGTATTTCTTTGTCAGGCTGAGGCAGGCTTTGCATTCAGTGTGATCACACAATCTCGTAGTACAGTGATACTATGCTGCTGCATTATGCAGACATTATGTAGTCTCCATTTTCACACAGTTATATGTAGATACTATGGTTTCTTCATGTATATTATGAAAAAAGGTAAATGTCCTACCACAAACAACAGATCAAACCAATTGCATGCTTTAAGGGGATAAATGTATGTGACTTACTGTGGTGGCTTGTATGTTTATTCAGTGTCGAGGGATCACAAGTCCAGTCCACACGTGTAGCTTCTGCAGTCTAGATGCATGAAAACAAGATACTGCAATAGTAATGGCACAAATTGGGTGGCTCAGATGAAATTCCCACTGAGTTGAATTGGTGCACATACATGTGGATGAATGTGCATGAGTAAGTTTCTGAATATGTTCCTGGTTTGTATGAAACGCTTTCTTTTTTTCTTTAACGTCTTCTTTACTGGTAGCTGGTATGCCGTATTTTAATTTCCTTATACTTTTTTTTCTGAGGCTAAAATGTAATGCTTATTAGTTTTGGGAAAAAAGTAATTTCAATATAAATTATGGTTAAAGTGTGAGTGTGATATGTTAAACACAACTGATAAAATAATTTTTTGCCTGAAACGCCTTAGCAAAATTGTGCAGTTAAGAACTTTGTAAAGTTCCATTACACTGAGATTTATTTTTCAATCATTTTTTTAAGACCTGCTTTTTTATTCTCCAAAGGCATTATGCCATTAACAGACTTACTGTATAATATAAAAACATCAAAAAATAGCAGCGTTTTCATATTACTTTGCATCAGGACCAGCTTCTAATACAGGTTTAGTTGCTACAGTACTGGAATAACTGTAGTGATGTATGTGAGATTCAGTTTCGGTCTCCTTTTTACCAAATTGAATGTGTGATTTTAGTGGAGTATCTGTGTTTGTGTTAGAGTAATGAACTTAGTCCAGATTGCATTGGACACACTTTAAATACTAGTTATTAGAGGTGAAGCAAAGAGAGGATAAGAGGCATCTTAGATGCTTTTCTGGGGGAACTCCAGTGGGGGCAAATATACCCAGGTCTCTCTGGTGGCTGCTCCTCCATGAGATCTATATGCTAGGCCATATGTTAGACCATTGCAATTTAAAACAAAATAATTGCATTTCATCTAGTATGAATTAGCAACAAATTAGGGAATCTTCATTTTGAACTTATGTTTCTCAGCCACAGAAATGGTAACTAGATTTTGAGCATTTGATTGTTTTTTCAGTGCTAAGCAATAAATGGTATTAGATGTATATCTTAGTGTAAAAGCCTTTAATGAAACACATCTGAGGACTAGTGACAGTCACTGAGCTGAAAATTTGTTATGTCTTCTCTGTTAAACTGTTTTAGCACTATAATCTTTGATAATTAAAGCATAATAATTTTTAAGGAGTTCTTTTTACAGCTTGTAGTAATTTTGCAGCTGATTCTATGTCAGGCTTACATTAAAGATTGAACTTAAATTATTAAATGATATTTTGTGCAACAGTAATTTCCATTAGAGGATATTTTTCATGTTATTTGTTAGGAAGCTTTACACTCCAAAAGAACAGTTTTGGCAAAGGGAAATATTTGTGAAGCAGAAGCTGTAATTATGAACATGTGTGGCTAAGCACCTGTCAGCCACTTGGTTTATACTGAGTGAGCTTAAAAAATAGTATGACCATGCCCTGATCCTGGTTCGTGGAAATGAACACCATATTTAAGCAATTACTTGGTCACTCCTGTTTATCATCTGGATGCTTTGGAGAATCTACCACATACTTGTTAAAGCAGAAAGTGCAGTTACAGATAAAGAACTGAACTGAAACGTGAGGCAAGGGTATTTCAGTGGGAGTGAGCAGCAGTGAGGGGTCCAGCATCTGGGTCTGAGGGTGCTGTTCCTAGATCCATCCTTGAAGCCTTCTGATGGAGACATTTAGGCAAGGTTTTGTTGGAAGGTGAGAGCAAAACTGCCATTCAAGCTGTGCTCCAGGACTACAGAAGAGATGTTGGGGTAAAGGAGTTAGTTGGGCCTAGAAGTTCTGGGCGAGGATGGAGTAAGGTTTGCGCTTTACTAGGCACTGGGCCAAGCACTGAGCCGCTCATGGTGCCATCCACAGTTGACCGTTTCCATCCTGGAACCTGCCACGGCAACTCAATATTAAGAAGCAAACCATTTGTTAGGACATGAGGTGTGGCAGATCTGCCCTTCACTTGCCGTGAGCCACTGATTTGGCCTTTGACTTTGTCCTGGAAGTCAGTGGTGGAACTTAAATCTCCTGAGCTGCTGGCCAAATCAGCGGGGCTGTTCCTTCTCCTTCTGTCTGTATCAGTGCTGCATCACTGGGTTCCTAGTTCCCCATTTATCTGTGATGCAGAGGGATTCCTTGAAAGAGCAGTTGGTAGAGCAGTCATTAGTAAGTGCTCCTGCGTGCTTGTTCTGTGAAGGCTATGACAGAGAGGAACCACATTTATATAGAGAGGGAGTGGTTGGAAAAAAATTGCAAAATTGTAATAGCTTTTATGACTGGATGGCTTAAACATGTGAAATAAGAGCATAAAAAGCCTAAGTCTAAACATTAAAATGTCTGCTACTAAAAGTCAAGTGTCTCTGAAGAGTTTTCTGTCTATATTGACCCTTTCTACAGAATGACAGATATGACATAGAAATTATGTCCTACTCCCCAAGTGTTTCAATTTGACAAATGTAAAATAAATATTCCAAGCAAGGATTTTACATTTTGAAAACAGGAAAGAGCAAGAGGGTCCCTCTGGCCTTGGCTGTTGGGGCTGTCTTATATCTGGAAAGTCCTTGCAGACTACATGGTCAGCAGCTTGTCAGATTTGGGCAGATAAGAGATTCAAAGAGGGCAAAGAAACAAAGTAGTATTTTTTCTTCTTCTTGCCAACAAAGGAAATATTTTTGTCTATGGAGTAGATGATGCATTTTGTGCATTCATTTGCATACACAGAAATAGCATAGCTTCCCTATTTTCCTTACTCAGTGCAGTAGCTAGATGCCATGAATTAATCTGTGCTTTGCTTTTATTGCACAAAAGTTCTTCCAAATACTTGTACAAAATGGTGTGATACATTTTTCAACAGATAGCTGGCAGTGGATATACATGCCTGTATCATTATTGCACTGGAATAAAGTGGGACCTCCGAACACTTGCAGCACACGCCCCTTTTCACTTAAATTTCCAAATCCTTAACTTCCTTATACATTGCTGTTTACTATACATACTATTTATACTATAGTTGTAAGCTGTCATACATTCGTATAGTCCATTAGCAAATTTCCAAACAACAGAAAAAGGAGTATTGGAGGGCTGTACACCACCCCGAGGGGTTCATAACTGTAGAACTTACAGAATGAGATGGGCATGTCTCTAGATGATGAATTTAAACCTCCTTCAATCTGTGGCATCTAACTGGACTGTTACAAATCCTATAGTGAGATCTGGAAAATTCACAAATGCTTATACAGACTAATTTGCCTTAATTTGTTTTCATATCACATCTAAATTATATAACCCTATTTTGTTAATTTTCTGGCTATGCAGTGGAGATTCAAGAGCTTGATCTCATAACCATGGGATTTAAGTGATCTTTGCATCAGTCTCTCCATATCCAACCCTTTTACTTCCCTGGTTTAGAATGAGTGGGATTTTAGCACTCTATGACAATTTGTTCAGTATTACACAAAACCTGCCTTTATTACTCCTTCCAAAGTCTGGTTCTCTATAAATCTATCCATCCGCCCACACACCTGAAATACAAGTACTGTCAGCTTAATAGGTCATCAAAATATATAGTTGTATTAAAACTCAGTAGTTTTGCAGTAGGAGGTATAAATGCAGCAACATGGGTAATTTCTGTGTAGAAGGTTAGTAATTCAGTTGTAACATATGTTCTTCTTTCACATGCCTTCTATAAATTACAATAGCAGTTTCTGTTTGCCCTTTAGTGTTGCCTAAGAGGGACAAAGAACGGTTGAGAATCCTGCTTTTATGATAATTCTGTAGCCTTTCCCCCCTCCTTCACTGACAGCAAATCTAACAAGCATCTGATCCTGAAAGTAAAGGTTTTTCTGAGCAAGAAAATAGAGTGGGGTTAGCATGAAAAAATATAGCAAGGCTTGCTCTCTCACTGTTTCTGAGTCTAATTGCATTTATCTTCATTTTTCAAACACCACTTCTCTATTGAATTAGGAGCAATGCATAAGTATTTTTTCCTTTTTGTTAATCCAAAACATATTGACCTATTTTGAAAATGCTTCTTCCTCGTATTACTTACAGCTTTCATTATCTTAATTATTATTTTTGTATGCAAGAACTATTTAGAAGCTTGAGCAAAATGTACTCTTAACTGAAGAGAGCTGGATGTGGATCTCCAACATACCAAGTGATTTCACCTGGCAGAGTTAAGTTGTATGCCTGCCTTTTCAGATTATAAGACATTATCCAAGCAGAAGTCAGCTAATGGACCTTAAATTAGTGTAAGCGGTCTACAAAGCTATGGCACATAATTACATGAATCTACTTTCCTTGAAGTTAGCAGAAAAAAAATTGCATCAGTTTCAGGAGAAAAAAGGTTATAGCCATCATGTCCTACATCTAGATATCTTGGTTTCTTTACCCTTGTAATTGAGCAGTGCTTTGTTCTGCAGGTATAGTTTGGTGTGCAGGTTTAACATAAAAATAGATTTTAATGAAGTTAAAAGAAAGATTTCTTAGTCTAGCACCTGCTATATTAAGTTCTACTTGGAGCGTGACTAAGGGTGTACCTGTGAAAATCCTCTGACTTTAGGAAACATTGTATTTAAAACAAAAAAAAAAAAAGGAAAAAAAGAAAAAGAAGAAAAGTGGAAAAAAAAATCTTTCTCTGCTGTCAAAATAGCTGTTATGCTAGGTTGGCTAATAGTGTAATGTGGATGGATGGCTCTGTAGTGTTCTGGCTGTGTCTTCATCAATCTGATCACAGCCCAGCCGACAGCAGTAGGGTTGTACCTTCTAATTCCCCAGTAAATGACCCATGTCTGTCTTTAATCAGACAGTCCTCTTCATCATTCAAATCACTTAGAAGTTGCTGTGGAAAGGCATGTGCACACTCCTTTTGTCTAGTCATTGTTTGATATGGGTAAAACCTGCGTGTGGGAGAAGGGGGTTAAAATCAATTGTACTGCAAAATGTAATCAACTTTCAGTGGAACATCCGTTGCAATGTTCATGCCACACTAATAACGATAGGAAGAAACTAACCTTTTGTACAGGCTTTCTGTTGGTGCCCTTTGCAGAAAAAAAATGACTGCTGCTTCTTTAAGTCATGGGAGCTCACGTTTGCGGTGACAGCTTTCCAATTGTTAAATAAACTCTGACCATGAGCAGCTGTCAGACAGATATTGCACTACAGGCTTCAGTTAAAAGGAACACCAGACAAGCATTTCAGGCCCTAAAGGCTCTTGTTTTGTTTTGTTTTGTTTTTTTTAAAGATACACTTCAAAAAAAACCAACAACACAATGAAATAGTATGTTTCCTTAACAGAAAAAAAAAGTTGTATTCTAAACATTCTGCCAGATTTTCCCCGTGAAAGTTATAGGATGTGATTCTGTGCATTTCTGAAAAACCATCTATGAGGAGCATGAAATATCTCAAATGTACACTTTTGTCTGGGGCAAGATGGGAGAATTGAGATGCAGAAATACTGACATTAGACCTTATAAATAATAATAATGGTGTTATTTAAATTCTTGTGGGAAGGCAAAAGTGATTATACTGAGCTTCCTCAGGGTTGTAGAATGCTGTTTTATCATTTTGCACTTTTGATAGAATCTAGAAAAACCCTTCTGAAGTTACTACTTTTTATTGTGTTGAGCCCTGCTGTACTGGCTGTTGTACAGCCAAGGAAGACAAGGACATTTTCCACTACAGAAGGTCTAATAGATTAAGATGAATATGCAAGAAAATAATCTTTTAAGGAAAATATACAGTCAGTACTGGAAGAAGCATTATTATTTACATTTAAGTTACAACTGGGGAGGGAAATTGCTATTAAATTAGAACAAAGATGGACTTCTTCCTACTCCAGTTTAGAAACAGATATTGTCTAACCTAATCTGCCTAAAAGTCAAGCATGTGGCCTAGCTGCGCTGGAGAACCTGGGCTAGGAATCAAAATTGTCCGGGGCTCTACTAGAGGCAATGTAGGTGATAGGTAGTTCAGCTCACCTGGCTGAGGATAGAATGGGTCAGCTCTGGAAATGCCTTTTTCCTTTGACTGAAGCAGAAGCCTAGTTCAATTGCAAATCAAAACAAAAAAAAAGAAAACAAAAACTAGTCTGGGTGACTAACTTCAAAAGGCAAGGTGTGGGCTAATTGTGTGGAGTCAGGAATTCTAGACAATATCTAAGAAGTATTTATTGGAAAATCAAGAATATTTTTGCAATTTAAAGAGGAAAATCATCCATATTTCATTTACAAGTAATTGTACTAATAAGTAATTCATGTTTTTATGGGTAACTTATTCCAAAATTTCAAGTTTAACTAACTACTATGTGTTCTCACCCTTCTAGCTTCCTTTTAAGACAGAGAGGAATATATCCAGTAAAAATACAAAGCAGTGGGAAATGAAAAAAATTCAATTTAAAAATTAATCCTCCCTGATTTTTACTATCAACTCCTCTTAGAAATAATACCTACAATTTTTATAACTGAAATGGATCATAAAAAAAAATCTAAGTGTCTTCAATTATTTTATGCTTTTGAAAACACTTTTGGGTAATGGGCTTCACTTTTTCACCTTTCATATACCTCATTCTTTCACACAGAAAAATAGAAACCATTCAAAAATGGAAGATGATAGCATTTTTTGGTTTTGTTCATACTTGTGCCTATGAGTTGGTACTGTTCTCACACATATACATGATGGGCTTAAATCCATGGTAAACATAATACACCATAAGAGGTGATTTTTAACAAACTGATTTCTATACTGAACTAAATGTTTATGTAATATAAGGACTTTGTGGTTTTAAACCAAGAAGTTAATCTATTTTACATCAGATTTTGGAGAGCAAAGTATAGAAGAGAAGGTTTGGGAGCATTAAAACAACTATGGAATCAATTGTAATAGTCAATGAAAATGTAATTGGTCCCTAAATCCCAACATACATTACTTTCATGTGGCCATGTTAGAGATGTAGGATGTGAATGAGCAAAGAAATAAGGCAGTAAGAGTACTCTTGGGGATACAATGCAAAAGGAGAAAGCAAATACAGACCATGACTCTGTTGATCCATTGCGCCTGTTAGCCTCTGTTGAACCTCCATGGAAAAGCATCAACACTATCCTGAAGGGGTCTACTTGTTATTTGGCTTGGAGATAGGTAGCAAAGTGACTCAAATGGTGCAGCAAACATTCACCAAAGAATGGCAAAAGAGCCTGAAGATTGGTCAAATCACACAAAAGGTAAGAAGTGTCAAGAAAAATCTAGAGAAAGGGCTGCTTAGTTACAGTAGATAAAAGGAGCCTTTGGACATCTGTTAAAATATTGTGTCCATCTGGAGGTCTTTCCCTTAGCATGCTTTGTTTTGTAAGCATTTAATAAGATGTTAAGCCCTGCAGCAGAGAGTTATGGTGGGGCACTAGAGGATAAACTTGTGGAGTCTCCAGTCTTTTTACTGATTCTACTACTGCTCCCCGACATTCTCAGGATTTGTGAAGAGAGTGGGGGACACACCAAGTTAAGAGGTAGGCCCATTTTGAGGTAAATCCTCTTTTCATGCCACGATATGAAGGTGTTACTTCTGGAAATGACATACCAGTAAGATTTCCATTCAAGACACTTGCTTAAGCCCTTCTTCCAATATGCATTCCTATAGTTCCCCATTAAAAGGTTCTATTGTTAGTGAAGAGGTTTACTCTTACTAATTTATTAGCAGTTTATTACTAATCAGATACGAGATGACTGAATTCTTAACAAGTGTTCTAGTACCCATCAGTCCTTTTTAAGTGCCAAAGGGTTTGTCCCAATAAGCATTTTTTACATTCCTTGTTACGCCTTTTTTTTTTTTTTACAACTTTCACAATTTTCTGTGCATCCTTTTTCCTTGTGGAGAATCCAGTGAGTATTTTATACAGTGGAACTTGCCCTGTCAAGACTTTAATTTTTTAATTTTTTAATTCAGAAGCATTGATTTTACAGGCTTTTAGAGTTTTTTAAAGTTTGGCCCAAATTAGGAAAAATACCTGCAAGCAAAAGAAATTTGTCATGGAAATGTAGATAATCACAACCTGTGTGATAAGGTCTCCTCTAACATTATTGATTTGGTATACATAGTCATTCAATCAATATAGTCTTCTTTCAAAAATTTTGGGATTATAATTCAGCATTCTGCCATCTGGAGTAGAAGTCAGTCTTCATCGAGTGCACTGGGAAGATTTTAAAATGTAGAGAGTCTTCTGAAAGCTTCTAGCCCCTGGGAACTAGATCAATAAAAATTGTTCAGTGATGGATGAGAATAGTGAACTAATTTCAGTCTAATACTTTTTCATGACTTTTTTTTTTTTTTAATTCAGGGTGTTTTAAAATGTAATTTTTATATGTCTGAAAAACCTGGAATCCAGTGAGGAAATCATGGAAATGCTGTACAGACAGAGTAAAATCACTGTTCTTTATCCAAAGATTTGGAAAGGGAAAAGTTAAGATATGACACAATAGAAAATAAAGGATATGAAATAATAAATTAGAGTGTCAAACAAGCCAGGCCAGGGGCTGGAGGGACGATGAAAACAGTAGTATCTCGAGCAGAAGCTATGGGTAATAAGAAACCATGGTTAACACTTGCTAGTTCAATTTCTGCTACAGATTTTTCATGAAGGCCTCAAAGACACTTTGAGCTAAACCTTCAGAAAGTTCTTGTTTAGATCATCAGAATATTCTGCTTGTGGGAAATTGGATTGAAATAGGATTCATGAGAGACAGTGTATTGTTTGGGGAGTGACCCATTACTGATTGAGAAGAGGGATTTGTCTTAAATCTGGAACTCTTGTGAAACTCAGTACCTTCCTGTCTAGGTAGTTCCTATTCCTATCTGTGCACATGTTATTTTGGGCTGCCAGAAGGTCCTTTATGTTAGATATCACAGTGCTAAAACTTTTGTGCATGGATGACTAATCCCTTTCTAAAGCATGAAGAAGGATCCTTTAATAAAAGTAGCCAAGTTGCAACTCCTTATAGAGGTTGTACCCTTTTAAGATATTGATTGTGGTTTAAAAAAAAATTGTATTAATGACCATGGAAAGAAGGAGTAAAATCAGTTCTCCACATTCTTAGTCTTCCAAATTTTCCATATTGCAGCAAAAATGGAGTCTCTCTTTCCTGTCATTCCTACTTGCATGAATAATCTAAGCAGTCATTCTGTGGGTATCAGATTAAGGATAAGAAATGGCTAGGATAAATACACGTATCTGGTCCAGGTTTCAGAGCAGAGAGCTGTGAAAATGACAGGGATGATAGGACAGATGAGTTGGACATCAAACTTTCTGGCTAGGCAAGTGACACAACCTTCTTCTGAACATGGACCTTACTGGAATAAACTTGTACCATGGCTCCTTTCCTGTTACAAAACATGACATGGCACGAACCATAAAAACTGTATTGGTTCCAATGCTTTTCCAAAGAGTCAGGTTTACTGGGAACAGGGAGCTGAGCATGCACAGCAGCAAATCGCTGCCTGTTCCCTGGTGAAAAACAGGAGCCAGGAGCAGGCATGCGTTGCCAAAACAGCTTGTGCTGTCTATGCCTGCTGCTGCCTGTCCCGCTGCTGCTTCCTTGGAGTGTCTGGAGAGGGGCTACAGGACAGATTTATTCTGGTTTGTCAGCCCTATCCCAGTTGCTTTTTTAATCTGCTTGTGCTGTCTGTTGAGAGAGGGATGTCAAGGCTCTCAGGAAAGGAGTTGCTGGCAGTGTGCTGCAGGTCAGGCAGGTTGTCCTGGCAGGCAGCGTACCAGCTCTGTTGCAGTGATCTTTGCTATAGGTAGTGATAGATATGATAGCATGCTTGGTTTACAGCTGGTGTAGTGTGGTGGCCACCACAGAAAACTGTATGAGAATAATCAGGTCATCAAGGCTGGGTAGAGGCTCTACTGGAAAAAAAAAAAAAAAAGGAAAAAAAAAAGTTAAGTTAGGCTCTGTCACATTTAGAAATAGACCTTGGTACCTGTCAACAAGAAGCAGCTATAGTGATACACTTGCTGGTGAAGACAGCATGTGTCCTGGAGAGCACCAGGCAAACTCCAGTGGATGAAAAGTAAAAGAAAGAAAAAAGCAAGTGAGTTACATCTGAGTCAGTGAAAGAAAACACCATCAGGGTGTAGTCTGAATATTTTGGTCCATTCCAAGGATGTTATTTTTTAGCAGAGGCATGTCTTGTACATTTTGTATTCAATTTTATTAACATTTTCTGACTTTTTTCCCTTTTTTGTGCTATATAATTGTACACAAGTTCCATTTGCCAGTGATCTGATTGGATGTCTCTCTTTTCTTTTTGGTTTCTGTAGGATAAAATCATGGGTAGATAAGATGCAAGAAGATCTTGTAACATTAGCACGTACTGCAAGTGGAGTGGACCAGCTTGCTGCGGTGAGTAAGAAGACATACCTTAGACTGCAATAACTAGAAAGTAAAGTGATGGGTGTGCATCATGTAGGCATTACAATTATTTCATCCCAACATATGAAAAAGATATTTGGGAATTAAACTTTGCACTGCTTACTAAGAGAGAAATGAATAACACAGACAACCATCAATTCACTCTTTTAATGTTGCAGCACTTCCTCATTGCTAATATTTAATCAGCTTTGCAGTATCAGACATAAGGCTTACCATTGTTGCAACACTTCTACCAGGAGCAAGCGCTTTATGTTATATGTTTGTCCAATACTGTACCCAGGAAGCAGCTGTTCATGGTAGTGGATAATTCTGCACTCTGTTAACAAGAGAGACTATTCTTCTGACACATATTTCCTGAAATGAAGCAGCTTTTGGTTAGAAGAAATGCGAGAATGAAAACTACTTTTGTTCAGCTGTGCCAATTTAACCCAAAGTGTGTTTAGGGAAGAATTTACAATTCTTCTGTCATTGAGAAGAAACTTTTGTTCACAGAAGGCAAAACCACATCTGAGATTCCAGAAAAATGAAGTCACAATTCAGAAAATGTCAGGATTATGCTGCCTATACAACTTTGTGTGTATACATCATGCACCAGCATGCAACCACATGATCACACATTTGCTACTCCCTATCCCTGCACAAGTCTCATGGCTCCTTCTGTGAACTGATGGATCTCTGAGTTGATGTAGGACTGTATAATGAAGGGAAATGTTGCTGTTAGGTCAGGAAAAGAAGAAGGCGGCTGAATTCTGTCAGCCAACAAAAGGCCTTGCTGCTGGGGAACTGAACATGAAGATGTGAGATTTGTTTTTCAGAAGTCATAATCTCCCCAAATGATCCATGAAATGAGTAGTAGCTGCGTTTCAAAGCCATGAAGAAACGGACAGAAAAGTCAGGTGTGAAGTTTCTCAGATTTAACACTGTATATTAACGTATTCTTTTGACCTTAATGATTTTTACCCAGACTTCCACATTTCTCATGTGAATCTTCTCCCACAAGGACGTTTTCTTTTTACTAACTATAAGAGGAGGCTAGATGACTAGTTCAGATGTCCATGTTTACATTGTGGAAGCTTCAGTTTAGATGAGATCACCACTGTCCTATAGAAGGAAAGGCAGTGTCACTGGATGTACATAGGGAAGATAAATGAAGATTGCAGAGAGTATTTTAGTTCTGGTCTTTTTTTGAGAGCTTTATACTGCAACACAATTTAAGGCAGATGCTTTAGATGCACTTTTTAGTCTTGGAAAAACCCTAACAAACTGAAAACGAAATCTTGAAATCCTAACACAAAGTATCAGATTGATACACACATGGGTTTCCAACACAGAGTCTCAACAACAGAGAAATGTCTATCATTTGAGCTTTCTGAGGAACCGTAAGGTGTACCCAGCATGGAACACTGATGGCAGTTTTTGTAGGTGGATTTCACAAGGGTTCTTTTTGCTCATCTGATGTAGGTGTGATCTGTTCTCTCCTGCACTTGCCATATCTCTTTTTCCCTACTGTCTCCTCATTCAGTATCATACCTCTGATCAACCACTGAACTTTTCATTTCGCTCCTGCTGTGCTGTTTGGGCTATCTTTCATCTCTCCTCAACGTATTCTATGGTTCTGTCTCAGTTTCTACCTTTGCTGCCTGGCCAGTCTGCCTTTCTCCCTTACATTGGCTTCTTATCCCTGTTTTAGGATCTCTCTCCTCAGCTTTTTCCAGTTCAGCACCTCTCTCTCGACTCTTTAGTTTGCCTTAGCATTTCCAAAACATTCTGTCCAGGTGTGTGTGGCCAGCCTGTCCCAATACTTCTGTTGCATCTCTTCTCTTCCTCAAGTGTTTTTCTTCCCCCTTCTCCCCTTTCCCTCTATCACTAGTTTTCAGTCCCAGACCTGTAGTTGCCCTGTATACTTTTTCTGTTTCTCCTGCCTTTCCAGTCTCTTCTGTCCTTACTCTTTGCCTGCCCATTTCCAGTCTCTTATCTCCTACTTCCATATCCCAGTCTCTTACCATTTCTTTGTTCAGTTTTCATCTCCTCTTTCTCCCACTGCTTAGACACAAGTGTGTAGAGAACACCTGAGAGAGCAGAACAAGTCTGAGCTTTAGCTGCAGAGGAGGCGTGATGTTCTCTAGGAGTGATGCTGTCTGGGTTGGGATACACCTGTGTGTAGGTTCTCAGGGATTTAGCTGATAAAATCTCTGCAGTGACCTGTGGATGCTTTTCAGGCTAAAATTTGTTAAACAACAAGGAGTAAAAAGTGTATCTTTGAATCTACAGTGCAGGGGCAGTAGGGTATTTCAAAGGGAATTGAGTTACAGAGGATTTCTAACTTGAGCAAAACAATGAGTTAATGCCTCAACCATTTTGCCTGATATTTCCATGCAAAAACCACATAGTAAAATAGATAACGAAAAGCCAAGAGATTGACACTTGTGGTGGGTTGACCATGGCTGGATGCCAGGTGCCCACCAAAGCCGTTCTATCACTCCCCCCCACTTCACTGGACAGGGGAGAGGAGAAAAAAAAATATAACAAAGGGCTTGTGGGTCAAGATAAGGACAGGAGAGATCATT
>JANZLQ010000005.1:10850930-10869042 GCA_026212715.1 Elanus axillaris
GCGTTACCACTATCGCTGATTGGCTCAGCCTTGGCTGGCGGTGGGTCCATCTTAGAACTGGCTGGTATTGGCTCTATGGGACAAAGGGGAAGCTTCCAGCAGCTTCTCACAGAAGCCATCCCTGTAACTACCCCCCGCTACCAAAACCTTGCCACAGAAACCCAGTACAACACTGTTGCTCTTTTTTTCCCTGAAGAAAATGTTAGTTATGTAGTTAATATTCGGCAAACTTATAAGCTGCTAAAACAGTCTTATAATGAGAACTGCTGTACAAACATAATACTATGTAGTGCTACCAGCTATACTTAAAATATATCACAGTGACATTCATGCTGAGAAAAAAAGTTAGTCTGCGAATACTGTAGGTAAGTTTCTTTTTGAAAGCCAAAATTTATAGCACACTTGAAGCAAATTGTGTTATCTCAGAGGGTATCCACAAGGTGGTCAATATGTGCTTGTAATCCTAGGATTAAAAACATGAAAGGGGGATGTTTCCTTGTAAAATATCCCCTTATATCAGAGCCGTTTATCTGACCTAAATTGCATGTCTTTCTCTAGCCACAAGGTTTTAATTAGGTCTCTTGCCTGCAAGGGAGAATGCAAAGTCCTGCAAGGTGTGAGCCATGCAGTCTTTCCCTCTTTCCTCTTGTTTACAAGCTATTGTCACTTTCCCATTTTTGAATTACATCCTTTTTTTTTTTATGCTCACTGCCTATTAATGTTTAGTCAGATATCTTCTGAAATGAACCACGATCTTGGAAACATGGAGATTGCAAGACATTAAAAACAGCATACTTGCATGCCTGTTGCTTTCATTCACAGAACTTGCCCTCAGTTGCTCAAGCTTTAAAAATACTTAACAGTCAGATTAAATTTTCAGCTTTGATTCTGACTTATTACTTCTTCTAACTCCAGAATTGTTTGGATCAAGTCTGTAGTCTTCTTGTTTCGGAAAACTTCAAGTACATTTGTTTGTTTTTTCTGCCTCTCCTCCCTCCAAAAGCAGAATGATTAACACAAAAAGAAGGAGCAGAGTGCTGCTATTATAAAATAGTAGACATGACTTTCTGTGAACAGCTGTAGTACCAGAGGGTTGGAAAACTGTACTTTGGTCAGACAGATCTTTTTGGTAACAGAAATGTTTTCCCTTGTTCTAGGGAAAATCAATTTTAATTTGGCCAAGTGATAAGGCTAAAGCTTGTAGCAAGGATGTGTAACAGATTATAACCACTGCACAGCCTGGTCAGCCTCTCCCTGGTTGCAGGGAAAGAAGTCCACTGATTCAGCTGAAGTTACAATCTGTATCTGCTTCATACAAGTGAGTCTTCTATGAAGATCTCTAAAGTGACCAAGATAGCTCTGAAAGTAGAACAATTAATATGTTCTCAGCTGGAGTGAACTAGTCCTTAAAAAACCAGGGCTTTTTCAATTAGCTGCTGTGCCATGTTTATTGTGTTTCTGTAACCTGTTGAAGATATCTCAGGGTTCATCAGTGCTATATGTGATTGTATCTGCATTGGACATCTATGGGTCTTTGTGCTGCAGGAAATTGTACAACACAACGGTCTCATCTGGAGAACCGTGACATATTTTCTTCTGGTCATCATGGAGAGGCACAGGAGCACTGGCTGAACTCTCAATTAATTTGATTTTAGACTGGGAGAGCTTTGGACCAGAGAGAATGTAAAACTTAGTGTAATATATACTTCCAAAGGAATAATTAAAAAAAAATATCTAAACCACTATTAACCTCAAGTGAGGGACTTGTTCTGTGAATAGCAGACCTGTTGAGATCAGTACCTATGTAAAAGTCTGATCTATTCTGCAGTGCGGTCAGAGATACCCAGGGAGAGCAATTTTTGTATTTAAGGAGTTTACATTCAACACGTACTAAATTTAATGGAATCATGTTTAAGGAGAGGAATGTCCTCAGAGGAGAATTCCCTTTATTCATTGACAAATTTCTTAACAGTGACTTGGAATCACAATCTTGTCCTAGTTAGTGACTAACCACTCTTCCTCCTGCTTTTGCACTTATAATAGAGCCATTGTAAACCACTGCAACTTTCATAATCACAACTTTTTAAAATATATGTATAGCGAGGATACACGATAACATACTCATGAATATTCCACATAGTGTTAAAAAAGTGAAAGTATTTGGGAACTGATTTAGTGAATTCAGTAGTGACTATGTTTCTGAAAATATGAATATGTTTATGCCAAAAGGCATTTCACACACCTTTTCTTTTATTAGCAATGATGATAGCAATATAATGCCTGTGATAAGCAAAATTGTGAAAGCAAGCTTGGGTGCCATTAAATTAGGAGTTCTACATTGAGGCTACACTTATCCATAGCCGTAACCAAGCAAACCAGTATAACAGGAGTAGAAGGAACAGACAAAATGGGTATTTGTAAATGGAGAGGTAGGCAAGAGCTGAGGATTATTATGGTGCACAGAGGAAACATGATCTTTAATTTATACATATGCCTTTACTCACTAATTGATATTTCCTATACAGAGAGAACCTTGATTCAACCAAGAATTGAGCTCAGATTTTCATTTTTCCATTTAGAGCTTTAACTCCATGTCATTATTCCTGTGAATTAGTTGTGGTAAATGACTACTTTGCTGGTATGAATCAACACAAATACTAGTAACATCTAAATGTAAGTTCTGTTATCAGTAAGATCAATTGTGTCTAAAGTGTAATTCCTCCTCATGTCTTTCAAGTTTTATTTATACTATCTGGGAATGGTCTCAAAATGGTTTTCCAAAAATAGTTTTAAAGGACATTTTTAAATACTGCTTTTTTGGACATTAGTAGGAGTTTAGGCAAGATTTGGGAGAACTCCAACTTGGATTTAATACCAATGTAATATCCTCATTACAGTAATGCAAAGATTGCTTCAACAAGGCAGGAAGTCAGGATTCAAGATGCCAAAATACTCAGCTGGTTGAAAACTGGCAGAGCTCCACTGACTCAGTGGATTACACTGTTTTACATTTGCTAAGAATCATGCCGAACAACATTTAATTTACGATTCAAGCAGGTAAAAATTACTTTGAAAAAAACCCCCAACATTGTTACACAAAAAACAGAGGCTATAGCTTGATTTTTACTGCTGCTGTAGCTGCCCAGCTGAAAAGAGAATTGTTGGGTCCTTTCTATGATGTAACAGATATTTTTTTCCCTAGAAGAGCAAAGGGAATGTTTATAAGAAAAAAGTTGTTATATATGCAACAAATTGAGACTTGAAAGCAGGAAGAGAGGTTACACAGGAAAATCTTTGTTAAGGACGTACAAGATGTCCAATGTGCTTCTTTAAATGGCTCTCAACAAAGACACAGCTTAGTATATGCGCTTTAATGTTGTAAGTATTGTGGTTTTAAATAAAAAAAACCCAGTCATGTAATTGTCCTTTCAACTTAAAAAGGTTCATGTAACTTTGTCTTACTCATGAACTCTCTGTGCTGTCAGGCATTATGAAGCTGCTCTGGTGTGAAAGATGCGGTTTCTACAGAGCAAATAGACTTTTGGGGAAAAAAAGAAGGAATAGACAGCAGCTTAATAGAATTTTAAAATCCATGTAGCAAAATAAATATTGAGGATGTATCTGATCTCACTAGCTTCATTCATCAGTAGGCATTTTGTCTTAGTAAAGACAAAAAAACGCACAAAGTTCAAAGTCACATTCTTTACCTACAACAGTTACCTCAGCATGCAGAAAAAAATAGGTGAAGAGCCTACAGAATTAAGTAAATGCATAGTCCCATTTTGATGGCAGTATGCTCAACTTCCATTTTTACATAGACCTTTCATAGCAAAGACCCATGACTAAGCTAATTGACAGCTCTTTTAATCTAATAAACTACAAGAAGTATGCTTCTGATTTCCAGCTCCTAAAGTACCTCTAGGGACAGGAGAGAGGAGGGAGGGATCCCTGCAGTACCCAGAAAGGAAGACCTCAGAGTAGAGAACATGCCTTATAGCAATGCATGAGCTTGTCTGTTCCAAACTGATTGAAGAGAATCCTCTTTTACATAAACACTATTAAAAATGTGGGTCTGTGTTAAGAGCTTTGACATGACAAACATACTGGAGCTTCACTATGACTGTTACGGCAAAAAAATGCCATCTTGTACAGTGTAACCTTTTCAAGCAATGGCATAATTGAACGAAACAGCAGATAGAGAGGCAGTTCCAAGGAAATCTAGTCTCTGAATCTGTTTCCTTTTTGATACATCACTGCAAAACTGATCCATGCATGATGTTCATAAGGCACACTGTTACTGCAGTCTCAGGAGCTGCAGAGTGAACCCATATAGACTGACTCGGCCTTTAAATGATATTCAACTGAGATAGAAATACCGTTTCTTCTTCCAAAATTAGAGAGAGCTACATATGGATATTTGATATGTGGCAATGAGTTCCATTCACAGAATGAGTCCACCAGCAACTGTTAGAAATTTTTTTATTTATTTTATGTCTTGAATGCTGTTTTATAATAATTAGCTCTTCCGTGCTGAACACCCAGCCGAGGTTCTGCATGAGCACATTTCATCCATTGCTCAGTGTGAGGTCTGTGTGCCTAATGCACAGATGGTGTGAGTCTGCTGAAGCACTCAGATTGGCAAGAGGTTCCCAGTCCATGCTTTTAGCTTTTCAGGTCTTGGATCAGTCTCTAGAGTTTAACTGAGATGAGTGACTTGTAAGAGAGACTGGTCTCTGATTTGAACTGTCCTGGAGCAGGGATGTTCAGGAAGGCTTCCTTCTGCCAGAAGGAATTAAATCCTAGGTGTCATTTTCTGTTGGACTCATTACAGATTTTAGCTAAGTTACTGTTATATTCTGGAGGCTCTACAGACAGAGGCTTGCCACTAACTTACTACTTATAGAAGCTGTCATATATAGCTTGCCTTGTTTTCTTTATTAACTATATAGAGGTCTGTGCAAGGGGAGGCTTTAACAGTTTACTTGAACTTAATATAAAATTTGTACCTGGATGAGTCTTCCCTGCTGTCATAGGTGGTCTGAAATTCCTGCTTCAAAAGGTGGTTTGACAGACAAGTTAGCAGTAAACGTTTCTGTTCTTACTATCTTTCCTCTATGATTGGCATGATAATTTATGTGGCTCTTTCTTTAAAGTCATAAAGTTAATGGGATGAATTAGCAAAGGCTTTATATAAATTTGCAATTATTTATTAAAAAAATAAGCTTGTCCGTAGAATTGAAATTTCCATTTATTTTTACCAGCTTTACTTTTTTTTTTTTTTTTAATACTATATTTATCAGGTTGGACTCAGTTTGAATATGCTTTAGCCAAAAGCAAAGAGTTTTGTACCTCATGCTATTCTCTGATGAACTACCAGATGGACTTAGGGGATATATGGCCACATTCCAAAATATACTATATTCACCCTTGTTAAGGTTGAAGTAATGGAGAGTTTTATGATTAAGAAAAATATAAAGAAGAAATGTGAGAACTTCATTTTTTAATTATTTTTTTAAGATGGTTTGATTTTAAGAATAGCAATCCAAATAAATACATTTGGCTTATGTTTCCTTAGTGGTCTTGTCTATGGACTTTGAAAGTCTGAATTTCATTTGGATGTTGTGATTTCTGTAGATTCTGATGAGTTTGTCAGTATTTTGACCTTGAATTTTAAGACACTTTTGACTTCTGACCTATAAAATATTAATATATTAGTGTGCAGTCTCCATCCTTCTTCACCCCTGAAAATGGAAAATGTAACTAATACCACAACACTTGCAGGCACAATCTGCAAAACTGTGAAGTGGTTCACTGTGTGCCCTGGGTACTCTCCAGTGCTCTATGAAAGAAAAGCAAGTGCTTCAATGAGTCAAATATGGGAATTAAGGAAACTTTCATGTTCATTCAATACATTATGCCATCCAGTGAGGTTCACCATGACTGATGCTAAAAGTCAAGAAAGTACTGTATCCTTTCGTTTCTCCTTTTATCTCTTTTTGTTGTTCTCAATGGAACGAAAGACTTGATCACATTTTAAACATAAAATAGAGAAGACTTTTTACCCATATAAAAAAAATACAACTAAATTTTAGTGTCATCTTGAAATGAAAATTTAAACAGAACAAGTGTTTTGAAGTTGTTGAAGCAATTCTTAATCATCATTGGGTTACGGGTTTTATATTTGCTGCAACTTCCCTGAGTTCAGGCCATTTTTATGAGTGGCTCTGGTAGGTCTACAACTGAAGTTTTCCATAGAAGTGTAGTTTTGTTACATTGTTTTTCTAAGGAGAAGAAGGAGAAAAATCTGAAAGCAAGGAAGCAACTCTAAATTTTAAAATGCCCTCAGTAATGTATAATAAAATCGACAGTTTATCAGAAAGTTTAGCCAAGTGGGCTGTGATGAGGCTGGTGCTCTGAAATGCTTGAATTCTTTCTAAGCCTAAATTGGCTATTGTACACTATTTACAGTTGTGTCTTTTGCCTCATCCCTAAGACGAGGACACCTGTTAGCTGTCTGAGTGGGGTGTGGTGAAGGGAAGTGAGGTCAGGATTACTTTTAGAATGGCATTATGAAGGGGTTGGTACAGTGAAACATGGGCATTTCAGGTATTTATTGAGCAGTCAGACTCCATTTACCAGAATTAAAATAACGTATAAGATGGGTTAGACTGGTTAAAGATTCCCAAAATACAGTAACAGGTTTTTTTAGAACACAGTATTTATAAAGGTATGTCCCATTTGGGGTATGCCATCGCTATGTTCTATGTGCAACCAAATACCAAAGGTGCTGGCATTAAAGATAGAATCCTCCAAACTAAATTCTGTTGAGTTTACACAGTGCTAACTAATGTCAAGGTGTCAGGAAAATTAAATCACTTTTAAAAATGCAGGCTATGAAATTTGAAGACACATCTGCAAGTTCTTTTTGTAATCCAAATGGAAATTAAGAGATTGTCAAAACACGGGTTGCCTCATTTATTATTTGCAGATGGTACTCTCCCTCTGATCCCTTAGCAATAAACTGGCATTTTGAAGAGTTCCTTCTTGCAGCAAGTGAAATCAGCTGTAAGTCATTAAGAATAGGTGGCTGCATTAACAAAGCTTTCTCAGGCTTAAGGGGAGGGATGGCTTAATATTACCATAGTTTTAATTACTATTTGATGATCTGGATAATCTTTGAGCAAAGCACTGTTCTTGGTTCATTTATAACTTTCCATTGGCTTTAACACTAATAAAATCTGTCCTATTGGTGCTTATGTTCAGATGATTTTCAATAGAAGCAGAGAGCAAATTAAAGATTTGTCTTTAAAAAAAACCACACTTGAAAACTAACAAACACCCTAATGTTACAGCTGATCAGGTTCCAAGTCCAATGGTTAGTAAAACACCAAAAAGGCTCCACTAGTTGCCTGCAACTTAAAAATTAGCTTTGGGGAGAGAGTCAGTAGGTGTTAAATTGCATTAAGAGCAGCTGAGGCAGGACACAATTTCCTACAAATAAGTGAGTTTGAAAAATTATGTAAGTGCCCACCTCAAATTATGTGAGAAATGCAGAAGAAACGTGAAATACTTTCTTCCTATTGTTCTTCTTCTGTTACAAGAAAGATTCACTTCTTGTGCATGTTGTACTCATTGTGAGTTGGGTTTTTTGGGTTCTCATCCAGTCTTAGCTAAAAGCCTGAGTGAAAACTGCTGTGAAACCAGTAAATGATGTAGTCTTGTTATTTAATGCTGTATTGCTATCATTATGGAACAAAATCAAATGCCTGAAAGTACGTTTTTCTTAACAAAAGGGGATTTATAGATCTGTTTTTGATGTTTGTACACTAGCAGAGGTACAAAGCTGAACTCACATTTTTTGAAGGTTTGAATACAAAGTGATAATTACAAAAATTACTTCTTAATTTTTAAGTCCTCTAGACTATTTTGTTAATTATCAACAGTCAAAAGCGTCTGATGATTCCATCCTACAAGGTATCCCTGATTATCTGCTTTCCTTTAAGTAGGCACCTGAGTGAGCCAATTTATTCTGGCACTACTTATACTCTGATGTTAACTGAGGCATAAGTGTATCCAGCATCTTGCAGAATTCAGCTTGAATTACTTAAGAATGAACTAGCTCTGGTAATTTTTTTTCCTAATGTGCACATTGCTACTATGATATGTCATGGTTTTCAACCTGTCAGCTGCCTTGTCACTTGTCATCCCAGACCTTTACAGCGGTAAGTGATCAGGCAAGTGATTCTGAAAAGCAACAGCTACAGTAAACTATTGGGGTGTTTTTTTCCTTTGTGTTGTTGCCATGAATTTCAAGAATGAAGGCATCTGTGAGTTGCTAGGGAGCAGCTGTAATCTTATTTATGCATTATATATAGCAGAGAGTAAGACATTTTTAAAATATTCAGACTGATTTCTTTGAACATATAGAATGCTCCTTGGGAAGGAACATTTTTCAATGTGTTCCACAATGGATCGCTTGTGATTCAAAGAAAAGAAATGCCTTGTGAGAAAAAAAATTCTCTGGCATGTATTAGAAACACAAAGTATTAGTATAACTTTGGAAATAAGATATGGTGGTAAGAAGATGGAATTTGCTGCCTCTGGCCAAATTACATAGTTGTTTGTGGTAATAAAAAAGTTGTGTGTGTAATAAAAAGTTAGCAACAATAATCACTCACATGGATTGGAGTGGTTATTTCTGTTTTCTGACTTTTCCTGCTCCCAAGATCTCTTCATCAGTTTGGATGTCTGTCAAACAGCCCCCCTTCTCTGCGTTTCTCACATAAATGAGAACATGGCATGTAACTTCATGGCATTCACAAAGCCAAAAAATAAAATTAGTGAACATTTGAGTGTTACTAGTCGATACTTTGTTAGCTAAACAAAGTTATTAAAACTGAAACTGTTTGCAATTCTGTAAAACGTGTTGAATATTGTTGAAGAGAAACGGCTTTGGTGTTGAGTTGCACCCAAAGCTGTATGCCCTGGATGGGACTTCAGAAGCTATCTTGAACCTGTTGGCTGGGCTGGACCCCAGCAGCATCCTGCAGACACTGGGGCATTGCTGCATCTTGCTCCCCAGGAATCAAGGCTCTGAATATTCTTTTACTTTGAGGGCAGCTCTGCACCTAAGCTACTTCTCTGCGTTCATGACATACTGTGCTGCAGCTAGTAAGTAATCTGGAGTTGCTGGTGCCTGAGGTGTCTGTTGCAGAAGTGCTGGCTCTGAACGTGGCGTCAGATTAGATCATGCAAGCACCTGAGAAAAACGTTCCCCAATTCTTCTAGTTCTGGGCAGTTAATGCCAAGAGGATGTAGTTTCCTTTGTGTAGCTTCAAACTGAGTCAGGGATGGAGGGGAGCTTTAAACCCTGACTGCACAGTTTTAAGGGAGCTGGATGCTGGTAATGGGGTCTGTCAGCAGTCTCAGACATGACAAGCAATGAACCAAGTCTAGGTTTCACCCAGGGCCTCCAGTCAGGAGATACGGAGCCAGGGACAGGTTGGAGACAAGGTTGCAGTGTGGATCCAACACCCATCCAAGAGACAGGACTGGAGAAAAGCTTTAACATACATCTGTGGCGTCCATCTAGGAGATGGGCTAACTACGGCATAGGGGCAAGGGTCACTGAACGGGTAGGGCTGGAGACAGGCATACGTGTCCCATAGCCGAGGACTGGGCTGAAATGGAGTCTGTGGACTAGGGTGCAGGCGGATGTTCCCAGCGAGGCAGGTCATGGTCACTGAGGCCTATTAGTGCTCCACGGAGGTAGAAAGCAAGAGAATTTTTGGAAGGACCAGGGGGAACTGTCCATGGGAGGCCCTCTGCAAAAGCAGGGAGTGGGCAGGAAGAGAATAGTTTACAAAACCTTTATTTAAATTTTGCTTTGTTCTGAGGGATTTTAATAAGTTAATTACTTTAGTACATAAGCTTGTGAAACCTAGCTCAAGATTTCACAAGCACTCAGTATTTTGGTGTAGTCACTTTCAGAGAAGATGGAGAAAGACCCACCGCAAAGTTTTGTTTCATTTGGGGTCCCAAGCTCAGTAGTATCCTTCAGCAGAAGTTTTACCATCATGATAATCTCTAGCTAGTCTAGGCTGATTATAAAGCATTGTCGTTGACAGAGGTGTCCTATCAACATACTGGAGCTAAGTGGTCTTGAAAGTAGCATTGAAATAATAAAAACATCAATAGATTTACCTTGTGTAGACAGGTATTACTGGAATTGTTGAGTTATTTTGTTTCTCTATTCCAAAGCATATTTCAAGGTAGGAAAAAAACCAGTTACTTTTGATGCAGGTGTACTTCACACAGTCATGAATGAAGTTTAAAGAATTTGGCACTACACTTCTCTTCAAAGAATAAGACACAAACACCTGGTAACACCCATATGCCATTGTCTGTTCCTTACGTGACTGGGCTGAATCTTTACTAATGATGGGAAGACCTACAAGTTTTGCCAGATTTGATGGTCACTCCAATTCAGATGCTCCTCAGAAATTTCCGTTCTTGATTCAAACCATTTGGATCTATAAAACTGATTTCTACTCTTGCCTTGCCTGTAGGACTGTAAGGCTCATCTGGTCACTACAGTCGATTTGACTCCAAATCCCATTGCTGACTGTGCATATTTAATGAGTTTCAGAGAAAAAATGTAAGAAATTCTATAGTGATGAGTTATAGGATAAAATGTCTTTATTTCAAATTGTGTTGACTAATAATTGGCCTATAGGCCATTTCTACTGTTAAGATCTGTTGTCAGGAAAAAAACACCCAAGAGATTTTGGGTTATACCTAAGATAAACTTTCTGTGTGTGCAATTTTGAAAATCAAGAACCTAAAAAATATCCAAACTATAATCTGAGTTCATTAAAAATTACCTTCTTTTTTAGTGGTTTTCTGCTCATGATGCACTGATTTTTCAAAATAATTACTATGGTATGAAGAATTAAAGCATATTGCAATTACTCAGTTACTGGTGGAAAGGAAAGACTACTTCTGCAGGAAAAAAAACCAAAACCCAACATAAGTGTTGTGAAATTCAAAAATGGTGAAAGCCTATGACAGCTTATGAGACATGCCTGATAAAAATTTTCAGCTATAACTGTAGCTGTCAGAAATTTATTTGTGATAAATACCCATCAGCTACAAGCACCAGAGACATACTTTGCTGAGTTTCTTTAAGGTCTCCGTAGCTTTAACCCGAGAAACCTGGTGGGGCTGGTAGACTCAATCTGGTCTGCAGTTTCTCGGTTCTTGTGCTGGATGGCAGCCAGTGCATTAGCGCTGGACCCATTCCTGCCTGTGCCTGGAATTACTCCCTGGGAGACTGCACAGCCCCCACCAGGCAGCCGTACGGAGAGGCAGAGTACTTGAGTAAACTCAGGCCATCTGTTGGTTGCATAAATTAGTTTTCCCCTTTTGCCCATATAGCCATAAGGTATCCACTTTTTTTTTTCTCCCACCCCCCGCCCCCCCCAAATAATGTATTTTTTCTTTATCCAGTTGTAGTAGGACAGAGATAGGCAAATGGATTTCTTGCTACTTTTTTCTTCTTTACTTGTGTTGTGGTTGTGTGCATCTCATTGTAGTGGCTTTGTTTAACACATCAGATTATCTCCTTCATATATGGAGTGTTCTGCTTTGGAAACAGTTAATGGCTTCTCACCAGAGATAACCTTTATTCATGATAGGGGAGAAACACGATTTTATTTCCTTTACCCTCTTCCCCCCATCTTTTTTCCTTTTTCATTTTTTCTCTATTTCCCCTTTTCTTTTCCCTTTTTTCCTCTTTTCTTATTTGTTTTCTTCTTCTTTCCTCATGAATACTAACACTATAATATGAATAAATAGGTAAGGGACTAAACTGATTAGATTAGCATAACTTAAATTATTTACTAAAAACACTATGTTTGTTGTTCAGCATTTAAGGAAGAATTAAATTCAGTAATAACTATCAACTTCAGTCATTTTAAAGGATCTCCATTTTACTTTTCTCTTAGCACTCTGTGGGAGTCGGATTCCTTGAGCATTTAGCAGTTGAATAGTCTGTCACTAGAAACAGTCAGTTTTGAAGCTTTGTTAAATGATTTTTAGTGGCAGCTTCTACCTCTCAGACAAGAAGGTGAAATACTTCTTTCACAAGGCACATGTGGATTTTCCTAGCAATAGTCTCTCTGAAGCTCTCCAGTAGGAACAGAGGACATCTTGATTCCTGTTCTGTCAAGTCACTGGTTATTTTGAATGTCTGTTGCCATTTTGATTTATTTCCATTTTTTCCTCTTGCAGATTTATTTGAAAAACAGAGAATTGTATACTGTAGAAGCCAACAACCCTCGTCAGCTAGTGGAAATTGCAGCCAGAGACATTGAAAAACTTCTGAGTAACAGGTCTAAAGCCTTGGTGGTGAGTACTAATGGGTTAGGTTTTCTATTTAGCATTTAAAAAAATATCTTTATTTGTCATTGAAATATGCTTTTATTGTTATTGCTGCCTATACACTTAAGGGCAGTGTCAGCCTGATGTGTACAGGACATGACATGTAGAAAGATGGCTCATGACTTCATGGCGGAAAATGAACTCATTAGTTTATTGGCATAGGACAGATGCTTATAATAAAGATGGACAGATTAGGAACCATGGTCAAGTAACAAATCAAGTTATAAATAGATTGGAAAATAGTCCTCTAAGTGATGCACATGGAACATTTATGACTTGAAGATCGCTGTACTCTACAGTCAGTAGTGATCTTGGGGAAACAAGAAGTAGAGCTTTTTTTAAATGTGATTTGAAAATAATGATATCTTTGCAGTCACGATGTTCATTTTGGTATTATTGCTAACTACATCTGTTGATATTTGGTCTCTTCATCTTTTTAGTTACTCAGTCTTTCTTGATGGTAACAACTAATTCTCCTACAACAAATGCAGCTGTGTGTGAATCAGATTCATTTCCATACCTATTCTATTTCTGACTTGCTAATTTAATCTGTATTTCAATCATGTTTCGTATCAGCAAAGTTAATCCTGAACTATTAGTGTGAAGACCATCTTGCATTGTGACCTCACAATTCTTTGCTTTTTAAATAAGTAGCTATTTCTTTAAAGTGCTTTTGCCAGCAGTCTCTTTCTTTTCTATCCTGTAAGACACCAAACCTGCGTAATTGCTTTTTATGATTCCCACTCACATCAGTCTGACTTGTATAAGAGTTTAGAGTGCTTTTCAGAAGATACTGACCAAACATGCACGGGGGGATCCAGATGAATTCATAAACATGCTTTTTACAGAGTAGAGCTATTAGAAATGGGTTTAAAGGATGGAACAGCAGACTGGGATTCCCTGAGCAATTACATATCCACATAGACTTGCAGATGAGTTTGGATGTGTCATTTAAAGTGAAACAGAGGAGAAAGAGGGATTAATTCACCTAACTGTAGACATCTTCTCAGCTGGTTGTCCTAAGTTCCTTTTTTGTTCTGTGGAATAAAACAGGCACTTCTCACTCAGGACTGACCTGACACATTCTGAATCAGACTTTAAAATGGGATGAACTATAGCCCAGAAGTACTTACTTCTCTCTTTTTCTATCAGAGGAGCCTCGATGTAAATGTCTATACTGTAGGTGTGTAAAATTGGTGGAGATAAGTCCCACCCAAACTGTCCTTTTATCAGTACAGTTTCATGCAGCCAAAGAATCAGAAACCGCTGCTGCATGCTATCCTGAGGACTAACCTTCTTGCAGGTGATGAGATTTTGCTTCGTCCATTGTCTATGCATAGGTACCACTGGATGTACCCGTTTTCCTGCCTTCTGTTCTTAGCAGGAATTCACTCTTCCAGTTCCCATAGCTTCTGTAACATGCAACATACATCAGTGTTACCTGGGCGAAAGTTTCTCTGCTTCAGTCAAATGAGTGTAAAAGTGATGATTTTTTTTTCTGTTTTAACTTGGTGGGCATGTGTTTATGTAGTACTCTGTGGACTTTGTATTATTATTGCAAAATATTGTAAGACATTTGCAGACCTTCGTGAACACATCAGTTTTTCCACCATTTTCCCATCAACCCATATTAGTCTGATGTTTTTAAATTATGACAGCCAAATCATATATTTGACTCAAGATTAATGTCAGGGTTTGTGTGTGTCTGTGGTGGTTTGATCTTAAAACTTTAGGGAAATCAAATAACTATTTCATGCTTATTTTAGAAAAGATTCCAGAACAGTTTTCCTGTGAATGTAGAAGAAGAAGGATGCCTACCTCAGTTTAGGCAAGCCCATGGTCACTTTTTGAAAAGGGTAATACAATTTGGTTCCCTGATGTAAAAGAAGATTAAATTAGGGCAAGGATGTACCTTCAATTCAGTTGCTCTCTTTTTTTTTCTTTCTTTAAAAAGAAGTCTTGTAGTCTTCAGAACTTCTCAGGTAATTTTAATTTTAAATGATCAAGTCAATGCATCCTGAAGGCAAATAAAAAGTCCTCCAGATGTATTGGTGGTTAAAAACTTATGACTTTAAACCAATTTTATTATTTTGTGGGGTGTGACTCATGATGTCTGTAATGTTTGGGGTTGCCATTACTGCCAGTGCTGCAGTGAACGTACAATACTTATTATATTTAGCTGCATGCCATAATTTCAGGATGTGTGTCAGCAAGACTTCTGCATGACATCTTTATCAATCTTGCCACTTCCTGCAGAATGAAATTCATCTCTGAACAGGTGGAAATAACTTAGCTCCCCACCCACACTTCACACAACTGTATTTGATTTGCCATCCTTTAAATACTGATAAGTGATGCTTTTCTTCAGTGTTGGAATATCCCTAATTTGTTTTTTAATTACTTTTTTTTAATTGCCTGAGACTTTACAAACATTAATTACATGATCACAGCACATACGTAAGATCATTTTTGCAGCAAAGTAATTGAAGTGACCTATCAAAACATTCCTCTACTCCAGTTCAAGGACAGAGCTGTTTTACAGAGGTTGTCAGGTTTCAGATGTTTGCCTTGCTGAAACTTTCTCTGAACTTTCTGTACCTTCTATCTGATATATATATATATATATATATATATACATAAAATTCCTAATTTGATATATAAATATAAATATATGTGTATTTGGTAACCTGCTGTGCTTTTTTTCAGGAAGTGATATTTAATTTCTCTCTATATATCCTAGTTTGGTTTTTTTTTTTACTTTTTTTACTTTTTTAAAAAAATATTTCCATTACATTTAAAAAAAAATTATCAAACCCACTTTCTTCAGAACAGCTTTCTAGGGGTGGTTGGTCATAGATGGTTCCTGAGAAAACTTACTTTTCCTTTTGTATCAAATGCCAGACACAGGCAAAGCCAAGGCATTAAAAAATGGGTATAACCTCTCAAATAAGTAAAGATAACTTAAGATTTTTAATATTATTTTCATTATTATTAAGTTTATTAAGCCATTTTCATTGTTTGACTTAGCTTCCAATTTCTGATTCAGAGATTTTTCTCGACCATTGTAAAGGTTAGCTGTTCTGGGGAATTCTGTTGTTTTTTCTTTAAAAAATGTATTTCTGATATACATTCATGTACCCAGGGGCTTAGTCCGACTAAAAAAAAGAAAAGAGGAAAAGGCCTAAGAAGCATTACATAAGGGGAAATATAGCCTTTTATTAATCTCAGTCCCAGTCAGATCCCTTTACTGACTCAAATTCTACATGGTTATTAATTTTGGATCACTTCATGTTGGTTTCTCTTGTGCTATCACCTGTATTCGAACTATTACTTTCTGCTAACAGAATTTCTTCAGCTTCCATATGTATTTCTCTTAATTCTTTTTTAAAGGACTATCTTTATGCCGACATTTTGTAAACTTTATGTAGTGAAGCTGAATTATTTATCTGAAATTTAAGTCTTCTTAAATCTGCTGGGTCACATTTTCTCTGAAATCAGGAGTGGAGTTGAATGGAACTGTTACGAATGACTGCATAGAGAGTTTTACTGCTGGGGCTAATATGACTCAAAGTGTTAATTAAGACCTGAATCCTGAAAAGAGTATGATGCAAGAGGATCATACATCCTCCAGTGATGCCACAAGGAAGGTGCCAGTGAATGACATCAACAGTGTCATTGTTCAGAGAGTAGCATACCCAAGGGGTGCCATGATTTTCTCTAGGCATGCTACACAATCTTTGGGCAAGGTTATAATAAGCAAATATTACTGATGACTTTTCTAATAATAAGTTGGCTTCCCTTGAGCTGCAAGAGCACGTTTAAATGAGAAACAACTCTTGCATTCCAAATTATTTGTGTCTTCATGCAATTTTGTGGTAGAAAACTCTCTAGCTGTGACTTAAAGGTAAAATTACTTAGTGGTTTTGTACATTACACACAAAAGGCTTGAGTAACATGGAGAAGCTTTGTGATTTCATTTCTGGTTTATATGAGAAAAAGATTATAACAGAAATCTGGACAAAGATGACTTGTCCCACCATAAGGAAAAAAGTCTGGTTTTATTTTTTTCATATGTATGGATTTATGCTTTGGAGAAACTTAAAAATGGTGGTTGAAACAGGTACCCAGCTGAGGAAGGAGAAAGGGGAAAGTCCTGATCTGAACGCAGAGGGCTTTCCTACATAGCTATTCCTAGAAAATGTTAGCCACAGAAGAAAAAGTTAGGATGAAAACAAAATGGAGAATTTTCTAGCAAAGCATAGTGGAGGAAGAGATTGGTATGAGTAGTAAGGAGAGAGACAGGCAACAGCCTTATAGTCAGGGATGTCAAAGACCATCTTGCAGTAGAGCCTGTTGTTCCAATAGCAAACATTTCTGGTTTGGTTTATTGTTGTTTACTATTGCATATTTGCCTGGCCTAACCCTATGTAACACACACTATTTCAATATTATGGAATTTCCATATGCATATGGTATGCATAAGGTCCTGTGAGGCGCAGGGAGTTGGACTCAGTGATCCTTATGGGTCCATTCCAACTTGAGACACTCCGCGATTCTTTGGTATTATGGGCAATTAATATTCTGTCTCTGTGTATTCTGCTAAAAGGCAGTGTACAGACTAGCTGTGCTACCATTGCAACCTGCATTTCTAGGTATGTAATGGAAGGCAGTTGGAGGTTTCATTGAAAATATATCCTGCAGTAACTACAAGCAAAACTTACAAAGGTTCTTGGTATTTTTCAGGTATACAACCTTTCCAAGGATACCAACAAATAGTATGCCTAGCCCTGTTAGGCAGTCTGGCACCTAAATTGTCTATTTTCAGTAGAATTATCCTCTGTTTTAAAGTTCTTACCCAATTCATTAGTGTAATAGCTTTCTGAAGCTATGTAGATCATGCTAATAGATCATAAACTTTCAGTTCAAATGGAAACTAAATAATTTAAACAAAAACTATTCTAAATACATGTCATGGTTCAAGCCCAGCTGGCAACACGGCACCATGAGGCCGCTCGCTCACTCCTCCCCCCCTGCCTTGGTGGGATGAGGAGGAGAAAATATAAAGAAACACTTGTGGGTCAAGAGAAGGACAGGGAGGGATCACTCTCCACTTATGGTCACAGGCAAAGACAGACTCAACTTGGGGAAGAAACAAAATCAATTTAATTTACTACCAATCAAATCAAAACAAGGATAATGAGAAGTAAACCCCAGATCTTAAAGCACCCTCCCCCCATCTCTCCCTTCTTCCCAGGCTTAATTTTACTCATGATTTTTTCCACCTCCTCCTCTGCAGCAGTGCAGGGGGACAGGGAATGGGGGTTGGGGTCAGTTCATCACACCTTGTCTCTGCTGCTTCTTCCTCCTCAAGGGGAGGACTCCTCACTCCTCCCCTGCTCCAGTGTGGGTTCTCCACTAACTTCTCCAATGTGGGTGCCTCCCACGGGAGACAGTTTTCCAACTTCTCCAACACGAGTCCTTCCCATGGGCTGCAGTACTTCGAACTGCTCCAGTGTGGGTCCCTTCCGCAGGCTGCAGTCCTTCAGGCATAGACTGCTCCAGTGTGGGCTTTCCCATGGAGTCCCGGCCATCTTGGGGGCATCGCCCTGCTCCGGCGTGGGCTCCTCTCTCCCCGGGCTGCAGGTGGGCATCTGCTCCCCCGCTGCCCTCC
>JANZLQ010000005.1:10874078-10892125 GCA_026212715.1 Elanus axillaris
GTCTAGCGAAGAGGGGGGGAGTGATAGAACGACTTGGTGGGCACCTGGCGTCCAGCCATGGTCAACCCATCACAGGTTTCCTTTGGTTATAAAGTTATTTTTTCAGCTTCAGAAGCTCAGATTTAAAAAGCAAACAATGCAACCCAAACCTCTGTAGTTACTTTTCTTGGATTTGTCCCAGTTTTTGTCTCCAGGGCTTTGCTACCCTTCTTAGCTGAAGCTTACCCCTCAGGCAGCTGCTTCTCCTGTAGATATTTTTGTTTTCCTTGTATGTGCTTCGGCCTGATAGGCAAAGACATCTTTTTTTTTTTTTGCTTATTTCTTGGTCTGATGACTTCATTCAGATTGTCTGCCCAAGAAACAAATTGATGTATTTATTGGTGTAAGACTGTTCTCCACTGTAGCTAGTTGGAAATTTTACAGAAGAATGATTTTCCATGGTAAAACATGCATTTTTCAAAATCACAATATTTCATGCTAGTAGTTTAATTTGCTCAAATTTGTCTGGTTTAATGGAAGGTTTCCTATCTAAACAGACTGAAAAAGAATATAGAAGCTCTTGAGCATTGCAAGTGTTGGCTTCCATACTCTGATGCTGTTTAGCCAACCATCCCAAGACTCCTAATATTTCCTTCAGTCACTAAGTTTACTTTTTCAACCACAACAAAATTGAATTTTAAAATTTTAAAATCTTTTGTGAAATGAAAAGTCCACTTATTTGCTGAAAGCTCTATTAAACATTACTGGGAAGAACCAAATGTAAGTGGTGTTTACAGTGGTCCAAACTTGCAAACACAATTTACACATAAACTGTTGTATAGTAGTTGTACACAACTCAGCCTAGATTCTGCCTTTATGAGGCCTTTTTTCCCAGGTCTTGGATAATTTTGGCACTCTTTCCTGCATCTTCTCTTGTATTTCAGTATTTTTTTTTAAGAGCATTGATACCTGACTGTATGCATGATGCCAGTATTTGTCTCAGTGCAATGCTTTGTACACTTTGTTTCTCTTTTTCTGCATTCCCCGTATTAAAAGTTCAAATTAGACTGTGTTACTACAGCATCACACTAACTCATGTTGAATGGTTCATTCACTTCACCCTGTAAATACTTTTCAAGGTACCTGTGTATAATAGTTGTACAGTAAATAATGAGTGTTTCTACAAAGTAGGTCTTCATGCCATAGTCCAGCTGACATGTAGTGTTTCCACAGGTTTCCTTAACCAATGATGACTTTGAGGAAATGTCACTTTCCATACTTCTAACAGCCTTGAAAGTCAGTGTTGTAACAAAGATGACTACTCTTTTTTGCTAGACAGAATGCATTAGCAATATAAACACTTTTAAAAAATGACAAGAGATTTGTTTAATATCTACCTTAATTAAAAAAAGGTATATGAAAACTTTTGAATTGCAACATTTTCTCTAAGAATTTTAGAGTTTTAATAAGTTCTCAAAACATTTGAATTATAATTCAGTTCAGTTTGCATTTCAGAGGGCAGAATTAAAGCACAAATGCAGGTGGAAGCTAGATTATTTAAAATGGAACCCTTCCTAATGGTTATGTACAAAATTGTCAAGGACTTTTGAGTCTCCAGGCTTACCATTTCACTGCTCTGTGCTCATGGCAATGTTCACTTTGACAGTCAATGTGTAATGTAGGAAGCAGACCTTTTGGGGCAGGGCAGAGCAGAGATTTTATCAGGGAACAGCAGAAAGAAGCATCTGACATGCCCTCTGTTTTTCTGTGCCTTTGTCACATGTTCATCTTCCTCGTTGCTCTTTTTCCTTCCTTCCCTGCAGTAGGTATGTGGAAGGGAGAAGTTACAGATTTATCAAGGCTCTGTTCTGCACTGAATGGAGTTGGTGATACTTGGTACTGTTTAAGTGAAATGAAATTTATTCATTAAAGCAGAGCCACTGTGATTTCCTGCTACCTGAAGCTGCAAGTTACATTTATCACTGTTTTCAAGGTCCACAAAGATTTTTTTTTCCCTCCACCAAAATACTAAGACCTCATTTTTTTTTAGTGGGAGTGGTAGCTGAAGCCAGGGGGGTAGTCTATGGGATAAGAGCACAGGAAATGCCCTGCTGGGTTGAGGTAGCCTGTGTAGTCAGCATTCTGCCCTGATGTTGGCACCGGGAGATGCTGGGTAAGAAGACATACAAGCCTGGCCAGTATCTGTGGTCCACTATGCATATGATCCCTCAGTGTTCACAGGTTTTGGATTAGAAATTTCAAAGAGGATGTCTCTGCCTGTTCCCTTCAATGTCTATTAGTGAATGTAGTGGATATTTACCTATAAATTTGCCTAGCCCCTAACCTGCCTGAACTATCTGCCTCCATGACATCCTGTAGTAAATGCTTCCAAGACCTCACTAGTCATGGGTAAAAAAGTATTTTCTCTTCTCTGTTCTAACTGATCTCTGACTAGCTGCAGTGAGTCCTTCCTGGCCCAGTATTGCCAGATTTGGTGTATCACAGTTTTGGCATTTGGTATATAACTTCAGCCATATCTGCTGTCAGCCGCCTTCTCTACCAGAAGGAGTCCTAGCTTTTCTAGTCTCTCCTTGGCATGCTATCTTACAGGGAATGCACGACTGTTTTATAGCAGCTGCCTACATCCTATTAATCATTTTATATAAGTATTTGGAAGAGGAGAGGCTTAGGTACAGTGCAGGAGTTTCTTCTACCATGGCTTGGGTGCCTGCATCATGATCCAGGTCCTCTTCTAGAACATGACTAGGAATAGAATAGAATAGAATAGAATAGAATAGAATAGAATAGAATAGAATAGAATAGAATAGAATAGGGCATTCATCGTTCAGCACATGATTTCCCTCATTTCTTTTCTGACTTCAGGCCTAAGATCAGATCATGACAAAATGCTTAGATGCTGCAACTACATGTGTAGTGGTAGGTTTCAGACAAGCCCTTCTCAACAAGAAAAAAACAAGAGTAAAACACTACCAGCCAGACAAAATATTTTAAATAAAAAAATTAAATTCAGATCTAAATAAATGTTATCCAAATCCAAAGTGTTTAAATTATTTAATTATTTTAATTACTTTGGAAGATAAGTGTAGTTAAATCTTTTTTTTTTTCCCTAATGAGAAATTGAAATACTTTGCTACAGTGAAACTGCTCATTCTCTCCAGACGTTTTTTTCCACCTTTTTCTTGGTCAAATTTTTAGTGAGACTGAGCTGAATGCAAGAAATTGTTACTGTGGAGCCAGAGTAAGATTAAATTTAAAAATACCAGTTTTGACTGATGAAATATGTACACGCATCAGACTGACTTTCAACTGTAGTAGAACTCTTGCTGCAATAAGGACTTGTTGAATTGCAAAATGGACATCAGATTCTGATTTTAAACCCATTTCAGTCTTGTTCTTTGCACAAATAAAAGATAAAACCCCACATTTGGGTTAGTTGCTGGTCATGTAACTTGGTAAACTAACATTAAACAATGAGTAGTTGAATAGTCTTTTCTTTCAAACAGTCTTCCTAATTTTTTTTTCTTTCTGTAAAGGCTTTTGTTTTCTGAGTGTTATAGCAGCCATCTACAGTATGACCATAATGCTTATTATATAGCTGCAGTATCCTTAAATGCACTGTAGGACTGGATAACAGTATGGGTTCAGTAGTGTAACAAATATTTTCCTGGAATATTTGAGTTTTTCCTCAAGCATTCTGGTAGCACACTTTGTGCCAGTATTTCAGGTGTGCAGCTAATTGGGACCCTCGGGAAAGAATGCAGGTAGATCTGGGGCTCTTCCAAGTGAGCTTCAAAGGAATCAGATCAGCGGAGCCTGAATCCTTGGAAACAGATTGCTGCAGAGCTAGTTAAGAGAAATACTGAATTTCTGTCTTCATGAAAGTATGAAGCAGATTCAGCTAGTGTGTTCACCTGGCATCTTTCTTGCATAGGTTTTTCTTCTTTACCAGTTAAATGTGTCCACCTGCCACCTCTATCATACCTTTCAGGTTTTCTAGTGGAATTTCCATGTTAAAACTTTCCTTAAGAGAGCTTCTGTCAGGTTTCTTTGCAACACTGACTTTTGATGTACTTGCTAGTACAAAAGGCAAAATTCCCCAGGAATGCAGAAATTTCCTTGTACCATAAGTCTCTGTGGAAAACATCAGAAAGCAGAATATGCTGAAGGAAAGCAGTGTAATAAACTGTTTTGTGCTGTTTCCTGAAGGTCTAGATTGCAATTTCTAACTTTCTGTGATCCAGCTGTAAATTTGCTGATAAACAAATGTAAGCTTCACCTGCAAAAAGCTTTATTAATCAATAGAGGCTGAGGTACTTCACATGTTTTTTTATGCTAATCTTTTTGCTGAATTAAAAGAATCACTTTGATGTGGAAGCTTCAAGAAACAAGATGATGACACATTTTATGGTATGTCAATGTGATCAAGATATGGTTTCTTCAAAGTCCAAGGGCTGTCTGGGAACATTTTTCACACCCTTTTATGCAGCTGCTTAGCAGATACAAATTGATGCTCTTCAACTAGATTCCTAAAGGGCTCAGATTTACTATATATTTGGATTTGATTTATGAACTCACATGGAGGCGGAAGTGGTCCCCCATGGTCCGTCTACAAACATCTTTTAGTGTTCGGAGGGAAGGAGACTCTTGCTGCACTAGCTCCAAAGACTGAAAAGTCTCCAAAGTATGCCTGATTTTAACACACCTGACTGTCCTGGTGGAATCAGAAACATGGAGTCACCCGCATCTAAATTCTGCCTTTGGCTTATGGACATGAGACGAGCACAGCTGAAGGACAGATATATACATGCTAAGCACAAGATGTCTTACGTAGATGCAACTAAAATCCTCTGTCTGGAGCATTGCCAGTTAGGTCAGTGTTGCAAGATGACACATCTCTTCCTCGGGATCAGAGACTGAAATCTTCTACCTAGGACTGGTAGCTACAGAGATGTTGAGGGTTTGGTGGTTTTGGTTTTTTTTTTTGTTTGGGTTATTTTTTTGGTAATTTTTTCTTTTTTAATATGTTTCGAAAAAGATTCCATAACTCAAATGGCTGTCTAGAAAATCAGGGATCTGAGATCAAATTTATCCTCAGTCTAAAAAGGTTTATGTTTGTCTCCTACCCCCTAAAAGAGTGCTCTGATCACTTAAATTACAAGCTAGACTGAACAGAAACAACACTATTCTTCCTCGGTTATTCCTCCATTGTAGCAGTGCTGAGCCACTGTGTGAGGTATGGAGGATTCATGGAACTGGGAGGGAGGATAACAGAGGAGAGCTTGGATCTTAGTTTTTGTAGCACTCAGCTAGGTGAGAGTAAAATCTTTTCCCATTGGTCTTTGTATAAATTTAAACATCTTCACCATCTTATTTATATTGCAAGACATCTCAAAAAACTATGACAGTTGGTCAGAACATGTACTAGGCATGGCAACTCTGAATTAAGCACTGTAGATGGGTATTTGAAGTGTAAGTAGTTGCGCTTGCACTTCTGCTAATGGCCAAAAGTCAGACATATAGTTACCTAGGCAAATCTCTGCTCACATTCTCTGAACCTTTGATGCCAGCAAAGTTAGTAAATAAGGTTTTTCCTAATTAGTGGGTTTTGGCTACATTCTCCTTAGTCTTGTTCTAGGCTCTTAATTTCTACTTAAAAAAAATATTTTATTTTTGCCCTTTATAAATTGCGTTTTTCATACCTTCCACACTGTATTTACAAAATTCTGCTTATACTTTGCAAACACAACGCCAGTCACTTAGCTCCTCCAAGTTAATGGACATGATTTTTGTCAAACAAAATCACCATCAGTAGAAGATGTAAAGCACCAGTTCCCAAGGGAGGGGAATGAATGCAGAAGTATGTTTCAACAGTTTGCATTGGATTGTGACTGCCAGAGAAATTCACTTTCATTTAATATTAATTTTCAAAATAGTTAAAAAACATCAATATTGATTTGGAAGTGGTCTCACAAATAGAAATCATTTAGAAGCCACTGTTATAGGTGAGTACCAAATGTAACACTTGCAGACAAAGTTTGGTGAAGTCTAGTTTAGCTATGAGAAAATACAATTTTTGTACAATGGTTATTTATGGACTATGCCTTCCATAACAAAGCAGTTTGAATTCCTAGTGGGTGTTTTGGTTGGTTTGTTTGCTTGGGTTTTGTTGTTGTTTGGATTTGTTTTGTTTTGTTTGGTTTGTTTTTTTCTTTCTTTTTTTTTTTTCTTCTTTTTGGGCCAGCATCAAATTAATTCCTTACAAGCTGATAGAAATGCATTGTGTGAATTTTTAAAACCTTGCCTACATTTAGTTAAAAGTGACATCATTAACCTATTTCAAGTTTTTCATCTTTTAATAACAAGGTAAGTTCCGCCAGTCTTAAGGTTCAGCACACCCTGAGACAAAGATTGTGGTTTTTTATAGAATAGTTTGGGGATTTAATGTATTTTTAATTCACTGTTTCTTATTAAAACTTCAATCACCCACCATTTGATTGTAATTAAAACTGCCCCTAGGCAATAACTTTTGTTCTATGCAAATATGACAGGTATAATTATGGAAAATCTAATTGTTCATATATTGCTACTTCTCATGTGGTGTTAAAATAAGTGATGAAGTAATTAGATTTTTTCCCTTTAAATACCAGAACAAAACAACAGAGTTTGTACTTTAGCTTGAACCTGGGTCCGTATCCTGACTGCTTGAATTCTGAAATTGTCTCCAGACCAAAGACAGAAAGTTGTTGATTTGCACCCTGTTGAATTAGTGCAGGGGAAAATGTTTCTGCGCAGTGGTGGACTTACAAGGGATGCAGTATGACGAAGAGTGAAGGGAGCTGGATTCCCCTCCTGGAGTAACGTGGTCAGTACAGTGTTCAGGGAGTCAAATGTCAAATGTGACAATGGTGTTCCCCTCTAGATTCCTCCATTAACATCTTCAATACATCCAGCTCTGACATTGCTAAGGAAAAATAGGTATTTCTTTACATTTAGTTAACAAACCTGAAATTCATCAGTGGTTATGTTTCAAGAGTATTTCCTCAAATATTTCTGTGGTGTGACCTGTTACAGATCTCAGCAGGTTGCACCTTCATTATGAAGGGGATTTTCCCACCCCCCACAAAGGAGCTAGCAGGGAACAGTTGCCAAAACGAAACAGATCACGATGATGCTTCAGGTCTTGCTCTCTCATACAGAAAAACCTTATATAACCCTTCGGCTTCAATTTTAGCTTGCACGCTGGCTATGGCCAGGTTTCTTCTCCTTTGCTCTTTATGCTGTCTCCAAGTTGGTTTGTGTTACAGCAGCAGTGACTCACTAATGCTCAGTCCAGTGTAAAGTACTAAACAGACAGCCTCTGCTGCTAAATTCAGTGGCTATTCCCCAAGTACCTTGTCTGAGTCAGAGCACTGTGGAGCAATGATTTTGTTTTTGCTGGATGTGTTTGGGCGGATGATGCAGGAGTGGGCGGCTGTAATGCTCTTGTTGCTGAGCAGGCAGTGAGCAATCCCCCTTGATGTTTGTTCTGGGTTTGTTTGTTGGTTTTTTTTCTCCTTCTTTTTTATTTTAAGAGTTTACGTGTATTCTGGAGTTGTCAGGATGTATTTATGTTTAACCAGGTCTTTAAAAAAATTAATGTGAATGAACAGAAAATGCTAGAGGAGCAGGTTCACTTGTTCCCAAGGTGATGAAAGTGGATTGAGTTGAAATCCTAGGGGTGAATATTTCCAGGTAGATTTCAAACAGAATCAGCCTTTAGTGACATAGAAGATACTGATGTGGTAAACCATGCGGTCCCACCAGGCACTTCCTCAGCATTTCCAAACCGTGTTATCTTCCACAGTGTTGATGCCATGTCAGACTTCCCATCAGATGAGCAGAGGAGTCCTTCCCTCCTAGCCCCCCCAACTATCCTCTTTTTTTCTTTTTTTTCCCTCAAAGCCTGTATATATTGTAATGGCTCTATGCCAGGAGAAGAAATAACTGAAGAGCATCTTAAGGACATTCCTTTCATGAGCAATGGAGGGGAATGGAAGTCGAGGGACTAGTCCATGGCATTTTGCAATTCTAGGAGAGTATTTCATCTCCTGACACACTTCATGGGCTTCAACTCCTTGTAAAAAGATGGTAACATATCTAAATGTGGTCCTGTCTTCTTATGTGTACTAAAACTTTGAAAATATTATGTATAAGGGTATGGAAGTACACTGTAAATTTAAGGCTATTATCTGAGAAAGTTTTCATTAAGAATATATTTCTGTTTTTTCTCCACAAGTAGAAATCCAGATGGCATAATTTTACCCTCAATTATCATTTTCTGTGCCTTCTGATTTTTCCGTATATTTTCTCTGTACCCTGTGTATTACAACCTCAACTTTTGATATGCATCTTATTTTTAGGTTACTGTTTTCTAAAGCCAATGCTTGCTACAGCAAGTCTTTGCATTTGTTAAGAATATGCTAAGGAGGTGACTACAGTGGATGAAAATGACGAAAAATTAATGTTACAAAGTACACACTATGGTGTAGCTTGACTATAATCCTGTGCCATTGTAGTTGGGAGAGTGGAGCATAGGTAGTGTTATAAGGTATTTTAGCTTTCTGATTTCATGGTTTTAACCTTTTTAATGAAGCATGTTATGTTTTTAATTTCAGAAAGGACTTTCTGTATCTGCAGTAGATTCACACGAGATGCATATTTGCATAATCATTGCTGTATTGTAGACAAAGCTTATAGCTGCAGGCTATGTTCCTGATTTTGTGCAAAATAAAGCATGGATTTAGTATTAAGCATGTAATAGTATTACTGACATTTTTTTCCTTGAATCAAGGTGTATAGCATGACTTGGAATTAAAAAAACGTAATAGTGAATATAATAATAAACATAATGGAAACATTGAATAGAATTATATTCATGTGGTGCAAAGAAACAATGCACAATCTGGTTTCTCCTAGACTTTGGACTTCCACTAGTTTCTCACTGAGATATGTTAAATGGTCACAATATTTCTAACCTTGTATGTCTGCCTGCAGTTTGAGTATTTCCTGTGCAGGAGTACTATTCACCTGGTTTAGTTACACTTATGAAATTTAGGTTAAGCTACTAAAAAGACACGTCATGTAGGAGACACCTTTGGGTTTAGTGTTAAGGATTTGGTATTTTCCTACTCATTGATCTTGAAAGCAGGTGGTGATGTTTTGTATATAAATATTAGTGCTATTCAGGAGTGCCTTCCTATTATTACAAAATTCCGCTCTCAGGATAAGGGAGGGATAGCGGTACAACATGTCCTTGCTGCAGTCAGGCTTTCTACACTGATATTCAAGGAGTTTACATGGGATGGATCTAGTGCTACTTTAGTCTTGTTAGATTGTCTGGACCTGAACTGAACTAGTGGTTCAGAATTGCATATATATATATTTATATAACACATTCTTTAGAACAGGTTTGAGCTTTGGAGGCTTGCATAAGTTGCTGTAAAAGGCTTATCAACTTTGTGCTTCTCTACTCTTAGCCAAATCACAACACAACACTGCTGGGTTTTGCTTTTTGTTTTTTTCTTTTTTTTTTCTCAGTACTTGGTTATACTCTGGATAGTCTCATGAATTATCAGTAAAATTCTTGGTTATGCTGTTTAAATTAAATTCTTCTGTTAAGAAGTCGTCATTGTGGTCTCAGCTGCAACTACAACTGTGTCAACTATTGGCCATGGATTGGAATTTGTAGGAAGGACATGAAGTGGCAGAGATGTGGGAACGACATGTGCTTTTGCAGGGTGCTTGACTACATGCTCTGATTTATTATTTAGCTGTGAGCTATGTTCAGTTCAGCAGGGGAGCTCTTCTTCCTGCAGTTCCATTGAGATTGCTGTGTGTCAGTTTACTCTTGTGCAGTGACTTAGACATTGTTCCTACTCTCATGCTACTACTGCATGCTTTCAACAGAATGTATTTTCACAGTGTCCTCAAAGCCTAGAAAAGACTTGTTTCTATTCTGCTGATACTCAGGATGTTCACATGAACATTATACTGCTAATTGCTTCTTTACTGACAACCCTTTTTCAGCTTGGAAACTATAGAATTCCATTCCATTATATAGAATTAAATTAATTATATTAAATAGCTGCATAATTAGAAGCTGTCTTACCATGTCAGAGTAAACTCCCATCTTTTCAAATTGCATCTAATCTCAGCAAAAATTTCTGGTATCTTTTTGATGTATTTGAGTAAGGATCAGGCAAGCAAGTGGGGAAGGTGATAAACGTTGATGGAAAGAAGTTTTCATTTGGTTCCAGTAAGCAGGTTGTTTGGATGGAGCAATGTTTATATCAACATGTACCAGAGGTATTTTTACATCTCCAAAAGTATCCTATCTTATGAATAAAAACTTTAATAGTAATCTAGCTAACTTTATAAGTCACTTAATGCAAGGGAAAATACTGTTGTCTAAAAAGGATAGACATAGAAATACAAATTTTAAAAAGTTTTGAAGTGAAACTTTTTTTGATCTGCAGTGAGAATTGTTGCAATATCTACTCTTTATAATAATGGAATAGAAGTCTAGGCTCTGATATTTTTCCAAGCAATTTTTTCATCTGCAGTTGTAATGGCCGTGATAAAAATGGAGCACTACAGTAAAAGCCACCAGGAAACTTTTGTGATCAGCAAATAAATTTCATAGGCAAGGGCTTGGCAATTGCTTAGAAACTGTCTGTAGCTGTTTTTTCAGCCCCACAAGAAGTTTTGTGAGGAAGTGTTTCACAGCAGCCCACAGCATATTAAAGGTAGGGGACTCGGATAACCCGACAAAGATAGGAAGATTACAGATACTTCTCAATTTTTCACAGGTTTTCAAAATGAAGACTGATACATCAACTGTGTCAGTACTTGTGCTGCCACTGACCATTGCTGTGTCATGGAGTCCAAGTGAACTGCGTGTTATATATATACTGCCTCTGCAATACGTTGTAGAGCTGCATGCAAGAAAATATAAATCCCTGACACAAGATATGTGAGTAACAGGTTCATTTTTACACCATTGCCCATAAGCTATCCTTGAGGTCACTTTGTTTATACTATCTATCAAATGCTGAATACAAAATAAAAAAAAAACATGGTATATGATTCGGTTTGCTTAAATTAAGCTTTGTAAAAGAAAATTGTCTAGTTTAAGCTAGGAATGCAGGCTTCCTCTGTGCCTGCTGGAAAATAATCACTGCCAGTGTGAAGTGGAGGATTCATTTCACTCTTTTTCAGTCCCTTCAGTGCTATTTGCTCTTCTGCAGCAGAGTAAAACTTATGATCCTTTAAAATTTCTTTACAGTTTAGCTCCTTCTTGCTCATCTACCTTGTGGATTATTTTTTTTAATGCCAGCAGTGACCTGCAACCTTTTTCCACCTCCTGCAAGCCCTTATTCTCTCTGAAAGCTCAAGCTCCAATACGTTAAGGTATAAATGCTGATTATTTCATGTATCTGACAGATTTCTCAAATTGACAAACATTTCAAAATGGAACAGATAGAAATAGCAGGCTTCTGTCTGACCTGCAAAACACAGTTTTCATTAGTATCCTGATAGGTAGTGGGCATAATTTATACCTGTGTAACTTCCCTAAGCTTGATAGGTTTTCCATAATTGTATTTTCCCCTGTCAATTGAGAATCAAAGCTGTAAAATCCTGTCTGTCTGATATCAATTTTGTCACTGACAGAACCAAAGGAAGCATTTTGTCATGTTATTCATCATTCACTAATAAAGATGGTGCCAGTTACAATGGATCAGGTTCTCATCTGTTGTTGGCTGAATTTGAATGTGCTACTTATGTGTAGGTCTGGTTCAAGGCACTTTTATGATGAGATCTTTGGACATCCTGGGAGATTTTTTGTGTTTATTTATACCAACCATCTGAGGTGAATTTAGGAGACTGAAAAAGGTAGCTCAAACCTGGTCATCTTCACTGTAAGCTGCCTAACTGTTAAAGAATGATGGAGAATGGGGAGGCTGATTTCATAGAGTAGGGTTTTATTCTGAAATCCCTTATACAGCATTTTCAGGGAATCTTCATGTAAGAGGACTCACTTGTAGAGGCTGGAAAGGGCCAAAAGCCATTTACCAAGATGGAACAGTTAGATATGCAAGAAGTTATAGAATGGGATTTTTAAAGCTCAGAATATAATTAGCCCCTAATGACCTCATTTTCAGTTGGAGGATGGCATACAAGCTCTTCTTATGCTTGCATATATATCACCAGATGTTTATCTTCAGAATCATGAATCTTGGAAATCGGACCCAAGCTGCCTGCCAGTAAGCAGTTTTGGTCCCAAAGTATGGAGAGTTTATTCCCATATCGTAAATATAAAGTTTGTAAGTGCATGTCAATTAAGTGCATGGAGCCACTGGACATATTGTAAACCACTGGTCCTACTTGTATTATCATTTGAGAGGCAGGGTTAACTCCTGCTGAAGATTTTGATTTTCAATCCCTCTCTGACCTTGACTTGTTTTACAATGTGGGCAGTGCAGGGAAACATATTGAACAGATTTTGGTCTGAAAAGGCAACAGACATGTGCACACAAACACAAGCACGGACTGTTCAGCTGAGATTCAGCTATTTGAATTGGAAGGAATGAAAACATCTGCGGGGCAACCACAGCAACAACTACATCATATTTAAGAAAAAAAAAAAAAAAAAGTAAATTCTGTCTGGATCTGCCTGTGTGATAGGAACTCAGCTAATAGTAAATCAAGCTCTTTAAATGTGCCACGGGCCATCTAGCAATGGCAGAGACGAAGGAAATTGGAGAAGGCTGCACCGCCATACACTAATTGATTTGCACGTCAGACCCTGGGGTGTTGCTCTTCAGGCCATGTTCTAGAAGCCGAAAAAAAATATCTGTGATAATTGTGAGTGTCCTCAGATGAAGGTGGTGCTTTAGTGAAAACTAAAAAAAACAGTGTGTAAAGGACAGGCTTAATAAGTAGCAAATGAGTTGTAAAATAGCTGACATTTTGATGTTTTTGTCATTCTCCCTGTCAGCCAGGCTGCGATTGCTATCTCCCTGTGCTTCCCTGTGAGCTGGACATGCTGTCCTGCACTGTGACACCTGTAAATTGGTCAGCCCCAAATTAGCCTAAGGGACATCATGTCATCCTTCTTGTTTGGAGGGAGGGGAGGCAGGATTAATCTCCATGTTCAAAACGAGAGCAAAGCAAATATTTTAGCTGATTTTTTCCCCCTGATGTTTTTCTCTCTTTTTTTTTTTTTTCTTTTTCTTTTTCTCCTCTGTTTTGTTTTTTTGGGGTTGCCTCGGCTGGCTCTGATAACACACAAATGGGTGTTCTTCAGCCTGAGGACTGCATTTACGTCCTACATTATCTGTATTTTTCAGATTGCTCAAAATAACTTTACAGAGTGGATATGGGGAAAAATGAAGTTAACATTATCATTTGGATGTTTCTCTTTATTTTAGGGAATAGAGAGCAGAAATGTCATGTTTCTCTAAATGTGGACACAGGTTTGGTTTTTTTTTTCTGTGTCTAGTATGAGCTTATAAAATGATGTATTGTGAAGGAAGAACAATATCTTCACTCCTGTGAAAAATCACATCGAATGTTTTCTGTGGTTTCTGAAAGCCCTTAATACCACAAGCTGCTAATTGATTAAAAAAAATCAAAGTTGTTATCACTGCAGCAATTTTTGTTTACTTTTCACAATCTTATATAAAAGTGAAAACCTTGAATGTTGCTTAATTGAAGCAAAGATCTGGGTTCTGGGAAAAAAGAGGCCTTTACAACAACAGCAGAGACCTTCAGCTAATTCGTTTACCTTCTGTTCATGGGAGTCAAGGAGCAGCATTATCATTAAAAGGATGAAGTGCATTCAGACAATTGAAACAACAGTAAGATGCTAATTAAAGAAATTACAGAAAAATATCATGCTGTGTCATTTTGTTCTATAGAGGAATTTAACCTGTAGTCCTTTTTACAAAAGTAAAAGTCACATGAGAGATTTATTTTGTTAACATCAGATCTTAGTAAACAGAAAATCCTGTAGCAGAATTACAGAACACCTGATCCTTACACAACAGTGGTTTTATATGTCAATGTCAATTTAAATGTAATTAAAATCTGTCTCAGGGGTCTGCAAACTGCTGTAAAGGGAGAGAAGATACACAAAAGAGAAGCCAGAAACATGGACTGAAAACAAAAAGGAAACTATACAAGAAGATAAACTGCAGAGGTGGATTCAGGTAGAAGCAACAGTTAACTGGTGTGCAAGGAGAGCAAGGTGAGACTTGAAATAGGCAAGATCAATCCAAAAAGATGAAAGAAAAAGAAGAAAACACAGTAGAAATTGATTATTTGTCCATGTTCATAGTTCTCTTGATCCTCATGTTCTGTCTTTTATAATTGATCAGTAAATGATTCTTTATTAACTTTTCATTACAGGTATCAAGATTTTATGATTAGGTTTGGGATCTTGAGCTTGGAAAGAAAGGAGACTCAGGCCTGTGTCCATAAATCTCAGTGCAATGGGCTTGAGATGGGTGAGAACAGACTACAAAGTAATTTCTGTTGTGGCATGAGGGAGAAGACTTGGTGATGTTTTACCTGCAGATTAGCAACCAAGGGATTTCTGAAGACTGCAGAACAGAAAGCGTGAATGGCAACAGTGAACAGTTGAAAATCTGGTATCGACAAACTGGCACCCTAATAAACTATGCTTTGCACATCAGGAAGACAAGGGGGCACATAATATGCTGATCGACTTGACTGATGTAGTCTTCATGGTGGAGGATGGAAGGATCAGGAAATTATATGCTTCCTGTTGGCATGGAGTAGATATTCTCTATATCGGTGGTTCTCAGTTAGAAATCGAGGACGAAACTCAGTTTTATACCGTGTAGGTTATGGATTTTTTATTTAGTTTATCATAATTTGATAAGATTAAACACTAAATCTAACTGAATATATTCTGAATACAGACCAAGACCTAAATCTGTCATGAAAAGAGACAAAATAAGTGGCATGGCAGTACTTAATTAGTGGACCAGTAAATCTTGTTAACTTTAACAGTGAGTGAGCCTTTAGCACATTAATTAGTTTTTGACGCCTTTAACAACAGACATCAGACACCCAGCAAGCTCTTTCTTTCAGTAAACATTTTGAAGAGGTAAGAATTGGAAAAATGGGAAGCCTGATTTGCCATCTACTAGACAGAACCTTGATGAACTCCTCCCTACTACAGCTTATAGGAAGGTTGTGGTAACAGAGACAAAAATATTGCTTTAAATCCTGTCTTGGCTTATCTGGATTTTGTGACTTACTAAAAGTTAGTAACTTATTCAAAGCTGAAAAAGTCACTACTAGAAAAAGCAATAAAATATTAAACATCATAGTCTCTTATTGATTTCTGAAGCAAGGACTGATGCTATAAGGCTTCAGTTCCTGCAGATAAATGTTACTGTGATTTGATATTTCATAAGCATGGGCATATTGGTCCCTCAAGGGAGACCGTATTGTAGGGAAACATAATTACTCCGGCTCGTTTCTTGCATTCAGGTTTGGGGCTTTTTTTCTGAATTCAGGGAAACAAAAGGTCTTGCTTGGTTCAGAGCTAAAGTTAAAAACCTGTCAGAAAATTTAAAATATAGAAACACAGAAGTATGTTAACAATACTATGGAGATGCAAACCACCAAAAGTTGTCAGTGAAAACTCCAGTGAAGCTTATGCTTAGTTTACCTTCAGTGTTTTCAAAATTGGTTTCAGAAATTTTGTTTTTCTGGAATTTTATGAAAGAAGACATTACTTCACATGTCAGGCTGAACTACTTGGTCTCACAAATCAGTGGAACTTCCATAACGAGATATAATTTGTTTCACTGAACAGTAAGGATATTTAGTGAATATGAGCATGAATATGAATGTATTCTCTATATCCTGTTTTAATGCCCATTTCATGCCAGCATAGTGGGATTTGTGCTTCAGTCTTTTCCTTATGATTAGCTGAATAATGCTTCTTGCTGCAGTTCAGGATTTAGATCATATATGCCAATGTAGAACCTCATTTCCTAGGGAGATTAGGACTGTTTGATCACACTTTCTTGTATAGAAACTCTGGTTTCTGTCATGTCTGCACATGAGCTTGTTGTCTACTCAAACTTTGCAAGCAGTTCAGAGAAATAGCCTTTTTCTAGAGCATGATTCATTTGGTCCAGTTCAGATACCTACCTGTAGATGAGATAGAGGAAGTCTGGACTGCCTCAGGTGTAAATGCCTGGTCAGATGAATCTCACCTCCCTCTTTGTCCCCTTCTCCCTTTATCCACTCTCTCCTCTACTAACAGACTGTAAATCAGAAAGAGGGGAAAAGTATTGATGGGGCACTACTACAGCCCCGAAGTATAGGAACTAACTCCAGTTTCTGCTGCTTTTCTTTGTGTACTTACAGGGGAGGTTATAGAAACAGTACAGATGAGCCAGCAAGTAAGTGTCTTTCCATACTAGGACCTCCTCATGAGGGTTTGTGGGGACATGGATGATTATCAGGCCCAGAAAGTCATGCTTGATTTGTTTAGGACTATGGAAATTTGCCTTCCCTGTTGGGTACTGTTTTTTAATGCATTCAGTACTAGTTATTATTAAGCCTACTTTATCAGTGGTGAAATATGAGATCTAATGCCACAAGTATTGGACTTGGCATCTTGGCAAAGTAACACCGATAAAAATTTTGGCTGATCTGTTTCAGCAGTGCTATGTTAAGCAAGTGCTCATGTTGTATCCTCTAAACGCACTGTATTGCTTTGGTCCTGGTTTGCAGTCTGATTAGATGCCATCTGAGGAAATTCTAGTGTGTAAAATATTATGTCCCTGCTGAAGCAATAGTTTAAGGGCAAACCCCATTTTACCATAGAATCACAGAATAGTGAAGGGAACTTAAGGAAAATGAAGGGACCTTTAAAGGTCATCTAGTCCAACCCCATTGCAATGAGCAGGGACATCTTCAACTAGATCAGGTTGCTCAGAGCCCTGTCCAACCAGGGATGGGGCATCTACTACCTCGCTGGGCAACCTGTGCCAGTGTTTCACCACCATCACCATAAAAAATTTCTTCCTTATATATAGTCTGAATCTACCCTCTTCTAGTTTAAAATGATTACCCCTTGTCCTATTGCAACAGGCTCTACTAAAAAGTTTGCCCCCATCTTTCTTGTAAGGCCCCTTTAAGTACTGGAAGGCTGCTATAAGGTCTTCCTGGAGCCTTCCTTCTCCAGGCTGAACAACCCCAACTCTCTCAGCCTGTCCTCAGATCGTTTTTGTGGCCCCCTCTGGACCCGCTCCAACAGGTGCTCCTGTGCTGAGGACGCCAGAGCTGGACGCAGAACTGCAGGTGGGATCTCACCAGAGCAGAGGGGCAGAATCCCCTCCCTTGACCTGCTGGCCACGCTTCTTTTGATGCAGCCCAGGATACAGTTGGTTTTCTGGGCTGCAAGCTCACATTGACAGCTCATGTCCAGCTTTTCACCTACCAGTACCCCCATGTCCTTCTCAGCATGGCTGCTCTCAATCCCTTCATCCCCTAGCTGTGTTGATACTGGGGGTTGCCCTCACCAAGGTGCAGGACTTGTTGAACCTCATGATGTTCACATGGCCCCACTTGCTGAAGATACTGAACAGTACTGGTCCCAGTATGCTCCCCTGAGGGACACCACTTGTCACTGATCTCCATCTGGACATTAACCCGTTGACCACTACTCTCTGGATGTGAACAGCCAGCCAATTCCTCATCCACTGAACAGCCCACCCATCAAATCCATATCTCTCCAATTTAGAGAGAAGGATGGTGTAGGGGACTGTGTCAAAGGTCTTACAGAAGTCCAGATAGATGGCATAGTTATAACATAGTTATAACATAGTTGAAGGAAGAAGTTGTGATGGGTTGACCCTGGCTGGACGCCAGGCGAGGGGTGGAATGTATTGGGTTTCTGTGGCAAGGTTTTGGTAGCGGGGGGTTACAGGGGTGGCTTCTGTGAGAAGCTGCTGGAAGCT
>JANZLQ010000005.1:10892225-10910083 GCA_026212715.1 Elanus axillaris
CTAGCGAAGAGGGGGGGGAGTGATAGAACGACTTGGTGGGCACCTGGCGTCCAGCCATGGTCAACCCATCACAGAAGTAAAGAAGGAGACTGCTGGAAGACCTTTTGTTTGTTTCTTTGTTTTCAAATAAGCTATAAAAATGAAGCCTTTTCTTACAGTCATTAGAGATCCCAGGGCACATTTTATAAGATCAGAATACTTCAGTAACTCGATGTAATCAACTAAGACAAATTCCACTTTAGGAAATTGAACTGTGCTTGCTATTCAAATAATTCCTGCAGTTCTCAATGAGAAATTGTATCTTTTACCTTCTCTTATTCTACCCTAAATAGTGGTTTCATAGTGTATCATTGTATGGTTATAGAGTTCAAAACATTTTCTCTGCAGGAAGTACCTATATTTCAGTAGTTTTGTAAAACATTTTTTTTGTTTTCAGAGGGAAGGACCTATAAACCTGATGTGATTTACTTTCCATCATAAGACAAAGAATGTACTGTTGTATGGCCCTGGAATTAGTATTGCAATTGTCTATTAATAAAGGTGATCCTGATAAATATTAATAACCCTCTATAGACTTCACCTCTCATCTACAGTTCCCATTGCTATCTTCATAGCAGTCCAGTGGGTCCAAGCAGTAAAGGTTCCTACAGCGTTATGAGAAAATAATCAGACTTGCCTTGGACATTTAGCTGTATATTAAAGGAGTGAATAGAGCAGAACTGATTAAGTAAGTGAAATACTTGTACAGAGCTTGAGTCGCAGAAGGGTATTAAACTGCAGCACTGTGCAAACGTCATTAAATGCTGTGTCTTTATGTGAATCAACGCTGATGAGATATTCCCCTAGCTGTCTGTGATATGTCACTTTGTGCCATTGAGAGTCTTTGGCCTTTCATCAGTTAAACAGACTGAAGTGTCGCCTTTAGAAGATAATTACAGGTTCTCAATGAAAATGGCAGAGTTAAACCCTCCTAGATGGTACTTGTCGCACTGGAGAGAGCACAAAAAGCATACACAGGCCATGGGTTCTTTGCAGAAGGGCCCCTTCCTGGGATAATGATACAGCTCTGTGTAGGCCTGATGGATCTGGATAGGAACCTGATGGGGGAAATGTGGTTTTACCTTATGTGACCGGCTGTGCTAGCCTTTCCAGAAGAGCAACAGAGTTGAGAAGGAAATGTTGAACAACAGGCAGCCTGTGCCAACTCCTCCTTTTCGGGGGGGATCTTTGCATTCCAAATAACTGATGAAAACAGGATTTGTTGACTTGGAGACGCTCTGGGAAGTATCCAAAAGTATTACATTCTCCACTACTATTTCAGAAAGCCACTCTGAGAGATTCAAGTCTCCTGCTGGAGGTCCTTTGTAAATTCTCATGTTTAATTAATGTAGTAAGGTTTACATTGCTGCTTAATTGGCATTGCCATTGAGAGATGTCTGCTTGGTGGCTAGAACAGTGCGTAGTGCTTGTCTCTGAGTATATGCCTTTATTAAAGCCTGATTTGTTCTTGTTCATATGATCACATTCTACAGGGATACAGTTACTGAGCCAAATCTTCAGCTGATTAATATCAGGGTAAGTTCAAATGAAATTAATGGATCTTTCCTGACTTGGCCCATAGATTGCAGGGAATATTAGAGGGCATGTACAGGGGACTCCCTACTTTCAAAGTTGCATGAAGGTCTTTTTGTATTTATTATTATCTCATTAGGAATTGGATCCTCAAATGATAAAAAAAGCAGCAGATATTAAATTGCTTAATTTAAGAGGAAACTTCATTTCATGTTTTCAGTATTTCTTATCATTTGTGAGCAGAGGACGCAGAGTAGCATTGAAAACCTGTTGCCACAAATGTGGAAAGTTAGAGAAACTGTCAAGTTGCAAGTGTGTAACTTTCATTCTGCAAAATTCTGTTTAGGATTGAGTATTTGTCTACAGATTAATATATATCAATCACTTGCCAGCTCCGTTTGCTTTCAGAAAGCATATAAAAATATAACGTGAAAAAAAAAGGGATGAATCAGTACAGATATTCCAAGTACACAAATAGAGAATTTGAGAGCCAATGATTATAATTTTTTCAAAAAATCTGTTAAAATGCAGGAGGAACAAGGAGAAGAAAAAAAAGCTGAGAAATGGAATCAAAAGAATAACTGCCAAGATGACTTGGTTGCACTTTTCTGATATGAATGCTGGCGAAAGACTTTTCACTTCTGGAGAGACAGACGAGAAGTTCCCTTTGTGAGAATACATCAGATGGCAGCAAAATCACAAGCAATCTGATTAGTTCGACAAGTTGTCAATTTTCACAGACTCTCTCTTCAGGCAGGGAGCACTGATGGAGTTTTGTGTGTGGAAGACAGATGTTCTCTTTACAGTCTTTAAGCGAGATAATAAAAGTTCCCTGTCTTGCCAACCTGCATTGGAGCAAACCCAGAAAGAGATAATAATGCGCTGCTGGTGCCACTGCTTCTGGTTCTTTTGTACCAGACGTGGGAAGGCACAAGAAAATGGAATCTAAAAATAATAACAGATGCAAAGGCCTTTGTGCTATGTAACTGTGTTTGTGCTACAGAAGCCTTTGCTTGTCTTTTTATTTTGTAATATTTCCTATCTCACAATTATTTTGAAGGAAGTGTGATAAAAACGTTCAGTATGGACAAATATATGGTAGTGCATACCAGGAGATGACTGGGCAGTAAAAACAATCTTTACCCTAATCTTCTCTTAAATTGTTTAGCAAGGTTTTTCAACTGACAAGATGTTAGATCAACCTGAAATAACAAAAGTGTCTATGATGAAAGGAGAGGAGGGGAGAGAAAGGGCAGCGTTTAGTGCCAGACCATGCTAATTGGTTTGAATTGCAATGAAATATTTGTATTCAGAAAAGAGTTAATGCCATTTTAGATCCATACCTAATGTCAGCTCAACTCAAGCCTTGAATTTAATTACCTTAGTATATTTTTGATTGAATTAATATCTGATCCTCCAGCATTAGGATCTGTTTCTGTAGATTTACTTTTGGGTTGGAGCCAAATCTACAGGGAATATGTGGCCCTGAGTCTCCTTTGGATGCATGCTGCAGCTCACAAGAGCAGCTGTTTTGCAAGATGCATGCCTCAGGTTTTCAAAACTTTTGTCTAAAGATGTGATTGTATGTGGTTATTGTTGTTTGGGGCTGAAATTTTAAAAGTAAATGAATTCTTAAGTTATCAAAAATGTAACATTTCTTAATTCAGAGTTAATGAAGAAACGTCAAATTGGAAATCTGGTACTAGCTTAAGCTTCATGTCCAACAAGAGGAACAGGCACCAAATCTCTGCTCCAAGCAATGTGGAGACACTATGAAAAACCTTTCAGGATTAAAGAATAAAATAAATTGAAAAACACTGGTCACATGAGATGTCATCTGATGTTAATTCAGGCCTTTGGGTCTCTTGCCTCTTCTGTAGCTTCTTTAGATTTTAGACTATAACATCAGCTCAAGGACACAGGAGATAGATGGAAAAGATGGTGAAAACAAAGTTGCAGACATAATGCTCTGCTACTGAAATTCCTATGAGGCTGGAGGAATCCAACTGAAAGAAGAATAAAAGCCAAATTTGTAGGTTTTATTTCAACACAGCAGGAGAATGAAAAAAAAAAAAAAAAAACAGAAAGGAAAAAGAGCACCATATTGTCAAAGACCTTTACAATACATTAGCACATGGCACTGTGCCTCTGAGAATAACAGAGGCACTTTTGGGGACATTTTGTGGTAAATTTCTCAACAGTACTTAAATCTTGTCTTTCAAAAGCAATTTGAGAAGCTTAAGTTTGTTGACTTGCTATGTGACTTCAGGCTTCATAATGAAAAACGTAAAGCGGAGTTTCTGCAAACTTTACTCTGTCTTGAGGCGTACACTCTAAAATTTGTATTTAGTACGAGCACACTAAAAAGCAAATTTTTTGCCATATTAAGTTAACCTTCTTTTAGAATTAAAAAAAATCAGTCTCATACATAGATTTAGATAGAATATGCAGCCTAAAATCTTTATTGCTGAGTTAAACTGGGCTGTCTCATATGCAAAGCATTCAGTGGGAAAGATCAGAACCTGCGGCCTTTCCTACAGGCATGATTTTAATAGCCAAAATAAATTCTTTCTCTTTGATTAACTTACTTAGAAATTCTGACTGATCAATTAGGAGTTTAGGAAGAAGTAATTTAGCAGTCAGCAGTAGCTCTTAATTAATTCTGCATCAGTGTCTGTGGATTTACATTACTGACAAAATGTAAAAATTATTTTTCAGTATCTGGTTTTGACACATTAATTATGTGTTGGTTTCTTCTGGTTCTTTGTTTGCTTGTTTTGATCTTTACTGAAAGCTATTGATTCATTGATTGTAACCATAGTAGCATTTAAGGTGAACAAACGAATCCTGTCTGTAAGGATCAGCTTCTGTCTGTGTCCTTCCATAGAAAGTTTCTCTTCATGCCAGGCAATCTCTTAAACGAGTCGTTCCTCTGGAAATCCCTCACAGGTTGTCACTCTCCAAGTTAGCTACTTCACACAAAGCCTTGCTCACAGCAGATTAGTGAAACTTGGGAATCCTAAACTCTCCTTAGGGTTCTGTAGGCAAATGTGTTCTTTTAGGTAGAAAGTATTTTGCCTAATTACTGCCAAGTATAATTGCCACTTGCTTTTCTGCTCTGCTTGTCTTTTTTTTTTTTTCCTCTCCCCCTTAACCTGCCTGCTCATTATATTCCTGTTTCCCAGAATAGAAAGTCCTTCCTTTCTCTTTTATGCTGCTTATCCTAGCCCGAGTCCTCATGATCAGGAGCAACCTCCAGAGGTTTCCCTCCATCTGCCTCCATCAGCAGTTCCAAATCTTCCGTCTGGCTTCTCTTCTTATCTTTCACCTTTTTTTCCTAGGCTTCTGTTCCCCTATTTTTTGTCCTCGAGATTTCCATCCTTTCTACCCACACAGTCTGAGTCTTTTCACTCTTGGTACCCTACCCCCTTCAGTCTGACTTTTTTCTCTGTGCCACTCCCAGGTGGCAGGTCAAGAGTGAGAACGCTACATGTTTCTCAAAATGCTGCTTTGAAATGTAGACCTTATTGGCTCTTCTTCCTGAGGCTGAATAATTTATGGATTAAATATTTCTGCCACATGCCAAGCGCGTGTATGTCACAGTGACTATCAAATCACAGAAATGTTAGTAGGAAGGGACCTCCGGAGGTCATCTAATCCGGGCTCCCGCGCAGGGTGGGCCAGTTGCCAGCACTACATACAGCCAGGTCAGCCGCAGCATTACCTAGCCAAGTCTTGAAAACCTCCAAGGATGGAGATTCAATAGCTTCTTTCAGTGACCTGATTCAGAGTTGCACTACTCGCTTAGTGAGTTTCTTCCCCCTAATGTATAACTTGAACTTCTCAAGCTGCAATCTGTGGTCCCTGCCCCTTGTTGTATTGTCTGCCAACATGGCAAACAATTGTAGGCTTCTACTCGATCCCTTCTTAGCCTCTCCTTTGCTGGACTAAAAAACCTCACTGTCTCCTTCTAGGTCAGATGCTTTGGGCCTGTGTCCATCCTGGCAGCCCTGTTTTGAACACTTTCTAATTTCTCAACATCTCTATTGAACTGGGAAGACTGCAGGTGGACGCAGTATTTCAGATGCAGCCTCACCATTGGTGGGCAGAGAAGAATAAAAACTTGATTCGATCTACTGGCCACATTGCTCCTGGCTCCTCTGATAGGCAGTCTGACTTCTTTGCAATGAGAGCCAAGTATTGGCTCATTTTTGGTGTGTCCTCTGCACCAAGCCCTTTTCTGCAGGGCAATTGTAGCCAGTAAGTTCCCATGTGGTGCTGCTGCATAGGACTTTGCCATCCTCGGTGCAGACCTTTGACTTTCTCCTTGTTGATCCGGATGATGATTTTTTTGATTCAGTTCTCAAGTTTCTCAAGGTCTCTTTAGGTTGAAGATCTGGTATTCAGCATGTCAGCCACTCTGCCTAATTTAGTATCACCTTTAAATTTGCTGAGGATATACTCTGTCTCATCATCCCGGTTGTCAATGAAGATATTGAACAACACTGGCCTCACTATTGACCTCTCATGTGCTCTGCTTGTTACCAGCCACCAATTAGATGGCAAGCAACTGATTACTCCCTTTCAGCCTGGCAGTCCCTCTCTTTCCTGCCCAGCAATACAATACAACCCTGCTTCTTTTCTTCACTCTGATTTTTTGATTTTTAGGAAGCAAAAAGTTCAAAATCCCCATGAGGAAAGGAAGTAAAGTCCAAAGAAGTTTTGAAGAGAAGTTGGGAGAAACGAAGCAGAGTCCTAAATCTTGTCTTTCAACTGCTAATAAGAAGAGCAAGGAATGGACACTTTTTTTTTTTTTCCTCAAGGACCTTGTAACCACAAGTTTTATTCTTTTTTATTGATACTGGAGACATTTTTCAAGGTAGCGTCTGCTTCATTTCTACAGCTGATCAAGATGTTATTAGCACAAAGCACTGCAAAAATCTTCTTCAGTAACTGTTGGGTTTTGACAGAAAATTTAAGTAAATAACTACCTCAAAGGGGCATGCCTTAGGTTGCACTTCAAAAGATATGTGAGAATTCATAAACAAGAAAAATATGGATTGTTTGGCTTTCTTTGTTCATAGTCATTCACTTACAGTTGTTGGTTATACCACTGAGCTGAAGAGCAACCCTGGCAAAAAAAGGCCCTGCCTTCTTTCCCTGTCACTGCAAAAGCAGGCTGAACTAGCATTAACTTCTTTACCCCTGCATCCAAATGATTCTCCACTTTTGATTTCAGTACTTACCCTTTAGATTCCAATCCCTCTCTTCTGTGCTTTCATAAAAAACGTATTATTCTTCTTCACAGTCCCCCTTTTTTTCTGCAATTAACATAACTTTTAGTCCTTGACTCTGTTTCTGATATCTCTGTGTTGTGGATTGTGTAATGATTTTTAACTCCTTTACTAAAGTTGAGTCATTCAGTATGCCATGTTCCTCAGGCAGTAAGGGATTTTGCTGCTATGCAAGGCTGCTCATGCTGCACATTAGGACAACTTCTGTGATTTTTTTGTCACTCTCGTGAATGGGATGGGAACAGGGTAATTCTTGTTTCAGTAGTGGTCTATGATCACACATAGTTGTGATCTGACAACCTTCTGCAGAGAAGATGAGCTGTGTACTTTGGAACCAATACATTTCTAGGACCTCATCGCAGATGATAATGATACCTCACACTTAAAATAAAGCCACAGTAATACAGTAGAATGGGATTCTCTTTCTAATGCAGTGTCAATCAATTTTGCTAAGCTTCAGTGCTTGTTTACTCTTTCGGTTGTAAGTTAATACCCAGCAGACTTTGTTATTTGAATTATTGATAAAGCATTTTGTTCCATGTAAGAATGCAAACCCAGTTTTGAATTGCAAAGGTAAGAGAATGCCCAGTGCTCATTCCCAAGGTGTCGCTGTGAATATGTAGCTTGGAACTTAATAACAAAATACAATTGCTTTTACTTCAGCTTTACAAAAAAAATTATTAATGAACAAGATCATTAAATATTAAGTTAACAAGGAAGCTTTTATTTTGCACCTAACTCAAAAGCCTTTCTGTCTGTGGTATATGAGATCTAGCCAGACTGCAGCAGGACCAAATACAGCTTTCAAAAGGAAGAGTGTAGTATCTCAGAGACTAATCTGTAAACTCAGCCCAATAGTCCCTTTTTCTTTCAGTACAGAATTTAATTTGTCATCTCTTCCGAATAGTAAATAAGAATAAATTTTACGTTTGATTTCACCCTTAAAGGACAAAACTCACAGGGTTTGAGTCTAAATGGGACCTTTATGATGGCATGGTCGCAGCACAGCTCCTAACAGAAGCTTTAGGGTCTCCCTTAATGTTTCTCAAATGAAGTTCACAGCCAGAGGCCAAGGGTATCCTGTGAAATATGTCCCAGCTGCAGCCTATGCTGCAGAATTATGTGGAAAGCATAAAATGAGATTCAAGCTACAGCTTCTGGAGTTGAATTAAAGTGACTGAGAAATGAAGAAACTGAATTTGTTGTTACATTGAATTCAAATGTAATTACTATAGATATTTTACAGGAAATAGATGTAGTAAAGTAATTTTCAATCTTGGCACTTTTTTGTACGACTTCTGTATTTTCTTAGGAATATGTGTATTTATCATTCCTAGTCTTTTGGGGGATTATGTGAGTTCATGAAAATGAGGTCTTGTGAAGTGTTTGCTTACTAAAGAAATAGAGTGAGGGGAGTAGAAAGATGGTAACTCTTACAGAAATGTCTAAAAATTATGTTCTTTTTCTAAAATAGAGCAAGACCTTTAATCCTGCAGATGAATTTAGGGATCTGTTCATGCCAGATCCTTCAAGTACATTCTCTTCCAGGGAATACCATGGCAAGGGCAGTGCTTTGTATGTCAGGGCCGTGTCCTGTATAGTGCTGCAGCCAGTGGTTGAGATATGCCTGATGCAGGAGACAACAGAAGAAGGATTCCTTTGCTGGGGGAATTAACGTTGCTGCATTATTGTTGGGAGGAAAGTGACTGTGCTGCCCTGTGAAAATGGTTGAGAGCAGAAATCAGGAGACAGCTTTATGAGGCTTCTGGTCACTGTATGAGATCTGAAATGTCAGAAAATGTGAAGGCCATCCTAGCAGGCAAAGGCAGGCAGCCGTGCTCTCAGCTCACTTAAGCCTTCTAGTTAGCAGTCTTAGCTGTTTAGACACCAATTAGGTAATGGAGGAAAAAGAAACTTATTTTTCTTCAGAGCACCGATGTGCAGTGAACTTGTCAGAAGGTTTCTGAAGCTGATGGCACAGGATTCACCAGATGGGACATGTGGTTGTAGATTTCAGATGGAGTCATTAATTTATTTGCTTGTTTTAGAAGATGTGTTTACACTTCAAAATGTATTTTATTGGCTTAGGCATATGGAAAGTTGTAGGAATTTTGTCCTTCCGGATAAACTAGAATAGATACTAGTGTGTACACATAATTTTGGGCACTTTTCTTTGGTTTTCATGTTCACTTAAAATGAAAATTGACTTACCTAGGATTTCTCAGACATCCCTGTGTCAACAGAGACTACTCTGACTACCTGCACTGGAACTTTCCAGAATTCACAGGCGGAAACCTGTGAAGAGTCTTTGCAGGGGCAAAATCCCTCTGAAGTGCAATTCCTGTAAAAACATCAGCTCTGGGTATGAACGCCCTCTCTCTGAGGCTCGTAGCTCAGGAACAACTCTGCTTCTATTAGAGAACTCCCTTCTTATGCATTAATCTAATTAATTCTTACACATTTTATTGTGTGTTGCCCCCACTCGTCCTGCCACTTTAGATATAATACTCATTATTGAATGGAGAATGAGATTTCTGATCTTTTTGTTTGTATTGTGGCCATGGTGTTGTCTGCTTCTGTGGCCACTATCTTTTCAGAAGAGCCAAGAAATGCAACTAACCACTTACAGATTTTTTAAAATGCTTTTATTTTATATTTTATTTGTTTTACATTGAAAAGTTGTTAAAACAATTTTAAATTCAGCTGCTTAGCTCTGCTTTCTCATTTTGATATATTTTATCTTTCATTTTTGAATATGTTTATTACCAAAATGCTCAATTATTTTTTGAGGCACGCATTCTAGGTAAATATTTACATCTCTTTAAATGTTTACAGAAATTGAACTGACCATAAGATAAGATCTTAGTTATATTTTTACCCATTGGCTTGTTTGAAGACAGGAAGCCTTGATGCAGGGCTTTCACAGTAGCCAAATGGTTTTGTGGCAGATGATCAGATGATTTCCGGGCTTGCTGTGGTTCTCAGTGTGGGTACACACTCACTGCTGGGAGGTTGAGGAGATTATTACCAGGAAGCCATGTGTTCTCACTAGTAGGAGGAATATACTCTTCGCTAGGCTTACATTTTATAGGGTCTATTGCCTTAAAAGACTCCCAAAATAATAATAATAATAAAATCAAATAAAAGCCGTGTTAACCATGCCTACTTTAATTCTCTTTGGATGGAAGTTAAGCATAACGTAACTTACTTTAAATGTTACCTGGAGTCAAGTTTTCTTACTGTGTCTGTGTAAACAAGCTCTTGGTCTGTCTTTATGATTTTGGTTCATCTTAGCTCCAAAAGTGAATGGGATTTTTGGGGGAGAGAGAGGACTTGATTCAGATACAAGCCTACAGGGTACTGCAGTCTCCCTCACCATCTGAAAAGTTAAAAAAGTAAAGCTTTTGCCATTTAAAGCTGGTATTTTCTGAACAGATGGTGAGATTTCAGCACTGTGTAACTTAGACCCATGTGGAAAATCAATTTCAAACACTGGATCTGAAGCCTGCTATGCAAGTTCACATACACAAAGGAAGAGATGCATGGAGTTCACCATATTCTCTTTCTATAACTTTAATCTATATGTCAGTCTTTAGCATTCTCATATTTTAAAGAATGAGATGAGGAACTTGTTCAGGAAGAATAATCTTCCAGCCACCTGGTATTGATGTTCTGGTTTAGCCATTGAGCTTTTTACCAAGGGCTTTCAGAGTGCAAAGTTTATATTTACTTTTACAGCAATAAAGGAGTGATGTTTGTAATGAACTTCCAGAACTGACACACTGAACTAGCTGACAAAAACCCAGAGAGTTTATCTGATGGTCATTTGTTGAAAGAAAAAATTATTCTGTCAGATCAAATCTACATATTTACATTAAAATAATAATCTGTTTTCCCACAAGAGTGCTTTAGTTTAGTTTAGTTTTGTTTTGTTTTGTTTTAATCTAGAGAAATTAAGGGACTGAAGAACTTTATACAGAACATAGCAGTTCCCTCACTATTCAGAATGGATCCCTATGTTTCTGATAAAATCAGTCTTGGATAGAAGATACCATACAATGAAAGAACAATATCAGAGAAATGAACTGCCTCCAATGTCATTCAGTTCTGTCTGAAATTCAGAATTAAGAAGGTACATTTTTTGTAAGGGGAGGGGTTTTGGCAAGTATTAAGACAGCATGAGATTGTACAAACTCTGAATCACATATATTCATTGGTTTGGGGCATCACCACTGCACAAAACATCCAGAACCTAATTGAAGTCGTGGGAATGCACTTAGTTATTCTTCAAGAATGCAGCCACTGAATGCTTTGGAGTATTTAGTGTGTGTCTCTGTGAAGCACCTAATTCAGTACAAACCACCTGATACATATGGTACTTTATAACCATTATATGCTTTAACATAGTCTAAGGAATTATAAAATACATATTTATAATTTGAAAACTTTTTGTCTGTTGGCTTTCACTTGGGTCACTTGAAAACAACCAGGTGTGCTTTATGCCAATTTTATGCTTATGAACAGTCCTAATGAATTCTGTGTGAGAACAGAAAAATGTAAAAAAAAATGAAGCATGTGTTTATACATGAGCTTTTGTTGGATGAGGACCTGTGTGTGCAAATGGAAAAATGGCCCAGTATTTAGAACTTTATCCTCAATTATGGGGAATGCTGGTTGAAGATTTTGCTTTGCTGCAGATTCTTTGCATTGGTTTCAGTCTAATTACTTGCAGGATAAGGTTCATCTTAGTTGTCTAAGTAGGTGTTTCTCTAAGTTAGTTACATCTCCCTTCCTTTTCAGAAACTGAAGAGAGGTAGGTATTTCCAGGGAATATCTGCAAGTGCCCTCTCTTTCTGTAGAGGGAGCGTGGATAACTAGCTCAGAGAAGACACTTAATATTGAAGCAGGTGAAGTTAGATACTTCATCCATGGTATCTTCTGCCTGATCCATCACAACTGTCCTGGAAGTGTAGACAAATGAAGTCAGAACCTATCCTCTCTGTCGTGTTTGTTATTTTCAGAAGTGTTCATAGGTGGGATGCTAGGACAACCTACGTGGTGCACGTGTGACTCCAATGCACTGAGCCTTGTCTGGCTACCTTCTCACTAATGTCATGGGACGCATCAGTAATCTTGCTTGCGTAGAAATCCAAGAGAGATGTGATTTGAAGGTGACCTGATCCTGGGCTGACTTTCTAGTCTTCAGGATATTCCTGGGACAAGCCATGTCAAGTAGATATAGAGATTTTAATTCTGCATTAGTTGATCTCTGAAGAGGAAATACCCTTCTGTGTTACTCTGCAAGGATTTGAAGATCAGTGCGTTCAACATTCAGTTACGCTGGCCACACCTAGCCTGGGCACAGGCATATGATGTGACTGCCTTTTAGCCTGTGTCCCCTGTTCCCACTTGACATACCTAAGAGTCTGCCAGTGATGAAACGGCAACATGTGTGTAGGTCTGGTCCCAGGGCAGGTTGGGGATATGTACCTACATCAAAGCATTTGGAAACGTTCCTTGTCAACAGCTTAGCTACAGCTTTAATTACCATAGTGATGGGTCATATATATCACAAGATTCAGCAAAACTACTAAAGATCACCAACCTGTGTATTTTTCTGCCGTTTATTAACTACTGCAGCATTTGGATGTAAAACAAACAAGAGAAGTCAAAATACGTGGTCTCAGATGAACTGTGTTTCTTAAATCAAGTGCGCTGCATTCTGTAATGCAGGCAATTCCCGTACCCTTCTGATTACTAACTAATTAATAAAATCGTAGCAATTTATCATTATCTTCCATAAAATACCTTTGCAGCAGCTTTAACACAATGAGCTTTGGCCTATATAACAGTGTGGGCTGAATTCTGCAGCCTGAATTCTGAAATTAGAAATGTGGAAGCCCACCAGCTCTGTATATGGTATCAATAGGTAATATTGTTTCAGGAAGAAATCATGACAAACCAAATAGCTGCCACTCAAAATAAATCTCGGGAGTTTTGGACAAAAGCTACAGTTAGTTTGTATTTCTTGTGGGTTTTTTTAGGGAACTTTTAGAAAGAAATGCATTAATATGCGCAATATAAATCCAACCCCACAGGTCACAGAGAGTTTGCAATTTGCAAGCGCTTTAGGAATGGTTGTTAAATATTGGAGAGGAGGAGGGGTAGGAAGTGTCAGTAGGAGAAGTAGTGCTGTAGTGCTAATGAGCAGATGCTTTGCTGTGTATTGAGAGACCTCCTTGCAATTAAAAAATAGTTGTAGGTAGGAGGAGATCATTTAGCTGTCTGTGTGCTGTCGGTTGTACCTTGACCAGCTTTTTGTATGTCAGATGCATTTTGATTAAAACAAAAAAAGGGGGAAAAACCCATGTCTGTAGCTGGTGGTTGATTTGGCAGCAATGTTTTCTGCAGTAGAGGAGTGAGACCTGGGTGCAAAGGGAGCTGCAGAACTTCTATGGCAGCTGGTAGAAGCCAGTTGTCATTCATGCAATGATAGCTAATGGTTTCCTCCTGAAGTCCTGGTTCATCTGTGCTTACAGGAACATGAATGTTCCCTGGAGGAGGGTATAGAGGGGCAGTTCCTATCTCACCTCTTCAGGTAACGAGTCACAGGGGAAAAGAGAATAACCAATACTGGATTTCCTAGCCCTTATCAAGGAGTTCAAAGAGGAGAAATGAGGAGCAAGAAGTAAAGTAGAGGTTCTTCTGTGGCTGGTTTTCTTCCTTCTGTTGTGTCAGGGCAATGTGCAAGGCCAGCAGAGGAGGGGTCAGCATGGTCAATTCACCCAGAGCAGGAGCACGTCTTGCTGATGTGTGTACCTTCTGGAATGAGGAAAGCGGGTGGAGAAGAAGCAGATTCCAGAATGATTATCTTGAACTCTAATTTTGTATGGAATCCTGTCAGGTTTATTAGAGGAACACTTCAAGGTTTGGGAAGGAGGTGCATCTTGTATGGGTGGAATAGCTTAGTAAGAGTAGCTCAGTTGCTGCAGGCATTGTTTGATCCAACATATGCACTTTCCCCCTCCCTTTCCCCTACTTTTCTACCTTTCTTTATTCTTCTCTAGGGTTGGGGGCTTATGGCATAATTAGAAACTGAATTATTTATGAGGAGCCATTAAAATGGGTGGCTTACAGATTAATCAAAGACAGGAGATATGATGTGAAACTGCCTTTTCCTCTGCTGCTTTTGCTTGTAGTGACTGCAGGGAAGCCTAGATAAAGCATCCTGAGCTCTGGAACAAAAACTTCGATGCTTTGAGATACTACCTGTGTATGTGTGCAAATACCCATATGAGTGTTAGGGGAAAATAAAAAATACGGGGGAGATTAGCTAACAGAAGGGTATTCTGAGGAGACAAAGGGAAGGGATAGGTCATGACTCATTATGCAGCTTTGGAAATCAGGAAATGTAATTTCTCTGCCAACTGGAGGAGTTTATGAGCCTAATGAAATTTAAAATCAGTGGGAGCTCATTTAATAGCAGTAAACATATAGTATTCTACTAATATTATGAAGAGTCTGTCTAAAAATAACATAGGATGCCTTTATTTATATCCTGCTGTGATACTAAGGACATATCTCTAAGTAGATAAGATCTGTTCCTCTCATGAATGAGATTCAAGACAAACCAAGTTAAGCCTTTTAACTACCCTGCTATTTTTGTCTTTATAAAACTTACTTATCCGAAGGTATTCTGTGAAATACATATTCATGCCACTGATATAGTCTCTTTAACACTGGCTTCTGGTTTGTTTTCAGGTGCAGTTTGGGTGCTGATGCTAGTCCTTTCAAAGCCTTGTCTTTAGAGTGTGAGAAATCATGGGGGTTTTGCCGCAATCACTGGTGAACTCGGGTCATCTGAATTAGCAAAGCTAGTAGTCCCTACATACTATTAGAAGTGCTTGTGGTATTAATCATAGATTTACTGAATTTGGGTGTATGGTGAAGGGATGGAAAGGGAGCAAGGATGAAGTTTTTTCTCCTAAGTTCTGGAGTAAATAACTTTTCATATATCTTAATTTTTTTGAAGTGCATTTTCATGCTCTGAGCCTATTGAAGGAGGGGTCATTAAAATAACAATCATTACAACTATGTTTATAAAAGAGCATAGGGAGGAGCTAGGGTCCTTTACACAAGGTACTTTCTTTTATTGGGATGTCACATATTCAGTTTGGTCATCTGGGCAAATAATAGCAGTCCAGCTCCTGTGGAAATAAGTGAACAGTACAGCTGCTAGCTTGGTGGTTGGAGTCAGCATGAAAATGGAGTGTACATACCATCTTGAAGATATGTTAATTAATGCATTGCTTCAGTGCTTGTAATACAGGTTTCAATCATTTCTCTCTAAATGTGTGTGAATGCATATGCACGTGTAGGCTGACCAGAAGGTACAGAACCCCACTGTTATTTTTTAAATCAGTTTTTAAATTCCTCATTGAGCCATGATTGATACAACTGAAACCCCTCTATTATCCATTTCAGATGCACTTTTGTTGCTATATTGGCATAAGTGCATGAATGTACAGGAAGAAACTCCAACACCTGTTAAGCCCTTGCTAGCTGAGAGGTAGTATTATTTTGTACAAGAATACAGATACATCATCACATTAATATAAATTGTTTCAAGCTTAGTATGCACAAATAAAATAACTTCCAGTTGTCTTCACTTGCGTACTCAGGGTTTACAGTGAATGTTCCCATGGTAATTAATCTTTTAGTCTATATTAATAAATAATTGCCACAGTGAACTCCTAAAAGGTCACTTCCTGCTCAGGTGGTGTAGTAGTCTATTTTCATCATCGAGATGTTCCCTGAGTATGCACAAGCTGTTACTATTTCTAGCTAATCAACATTTTCAACAAAGACTTGTGCTTTGGAGTGTTTATGTTTTTTGGGAGTTCCACATGCCACAGCATTAAACCAAACTGATTTTGAAAAAGAGTTGAGGAACTGCACTGATGACCACATACCTGCACAAGGTCTGTCACTTTGGATATACCTAAACCAGAGGTTCTCTGAATAACCACTTAAAATGCAATACTAAAAATACTAACTAGAGCCTCTTCTATTTACATGTTATTCAATGTTAACATCAGCTCAGTACCACAGTCATCTCTTGGGGTCACTAATATCCGTTCACATTATTTAATATCTCCATATTTAGTATCTCCACAGTATTTAAGATTTCCACAGTTCCCATGCATAAGCCCAATGCTTACATTTTTCTACTTTTCTATAAGAATTATAAAGTTGCCCTCCTTGGGGCCAATTCTGCCACATTATTTGGCTTTTTTCCAGCCATGTGGTTTTGATACAGCTTAATACAGTTTTGTTATATATGCTTACCTTTCTTAATTATAATTTCTGCAGGCAATTTACATACTAATATCCCCAGTTTTAGCTTAGCATATCATTTTGTTAGTGTGGTATGAATATAATAGTAGTATTTCTATCTGAAAAGTTATTGGGCCATGTTACAAGTAGGCAGGATGCTTGCTTTGCGCCTTTCTTGATAGTTTTTTCTGAGACGTTACCATTATGTTCTTGAAATGGCATACTATATGGTATTTTTTTCAAGAGAAAGCTACCTGCACAGAGAATAAATACAGTTCATGTAAAAGAACACAGACCATGTTTCTCCCTCCGTGCTGTGTCACTGCTGGTGACACAGTGCTTGAAAACAGTATTTGCTGTAAAGTTTCTAGAGTTTGGGTTTTTAAAAATAATTTTTACAAGTTTTTCCCTCTTTGTACATATAATTTTTCCCTTAATCATTTTTCTTCTAGATGATTTTTTTTTTTTTTACTACTGATATTCCGTTTTCCTTAGTCATCAGAGGAGACAACCTCAATATACAGAATGCAGTAAATAATTCAAATTCAGGACAAACTTCTGAAATGGTGGATTTCACTGGTAGAGATTTTGATTATTTCTTTTCCAAATAGTAGTGTCAAGCTCCACTTCCATACTTTTACAGTGCACTGTATAAGCACAATACAGAAAGATGATCACTGTTTCTAGTGAAATAGTGATAAAAGATAAAAATAAGTTGTTACAGAAGGAAAAGGTAAAAGGGAAAAAAGAAGGGAAAAAAGTACAAGGAAAACCAGTAGGATATTCTAAGAATTGGATGGTAATTTGGGGACTATTGTTAAAGTTCTGTTGTTTTTTGAACAAAAATTCAGATCTATGTAGAATATTTGCTATTTTTTCTATTCTAGTACCCTTCTGTTTTTGTTACTGAGCTGTGTAAATTATCTTGTCCAAACTGGTAATCCTTCAAATATGGCACACTTGCTAGTAAGCAAATTAATAAATAGATGTTAAAAAATTCCTTCTAGTTTTTATCTATAGTTTATCTATAGTTCCTCCTTTCCAGACTTTGACTTTTTTGGATATATTTATGTGCAGAACTGTGCCAATAACAAGTGGATGACCATTAGCGGATCTTAGGAAGGATGCTTAGTGCTGCTTAACAGGATGCAATGCTAGGAGTCCTCAGGGAGACCCCCAATGATGTGAATTGCATTGCTCTTTCACAGTTTGAGATATGGCCTACAATGTCTTTTGCCATCTTTCCTAGTTATGTGCTGGTTTTCCACGTGAGAAGAAACAAGCTGCTTCATTGCTCTGTGCTTCATGCTCAGAATAATTTTGTGTGTGTGTGTAGAGAGCTTAGGGCTTTACAAATGAAAAGGCACTAAATGAATACTAAGTATGAGGACTTTATTTTACTGCTGTGTAAATTGAAGGACTTGAACATCTATGGTGCTTTCTCCTGTTTTTCTGGTCTAGCAAATAGCATATAATTCATGAATTCTTGTCCTCTATATGGATAATGCCAACATTTCTGTGTTGTACTCTTACATTTTAAAATTATTCCTACAATCTGTCATATACATTTAGGTACATCCCACATTTGCTTTTATTTATCTACAAAGTGGGGCCTCCTTATTCATTACATTTTGGCTGCCAGCATGGATGGAAACC
>JANZLQ010000005.1:10915805-10941772 GCA_026212715.1 Elanus axillaris
CCACTTGTCTTTTTTTGACTGGTTCACCTTTATTGCTGAGTAGAGGCTAACTGATTTAGCTATGCACAGTAGAACACATAAAAATTGAACCATAAATCTGAAAAGAGTTTTTTTTTTTTAAAGAAAAAAAAGGGGGGGGGAAGAAAATTTGTGCTTTTTTTATTTTCTGTTGTCATGGAAAGGATGAATGACTTGACATAAAAAGCTTAAAATAAATTAAACCTGAACATAGATTACATTTTCAGCACTCAGCAATTGCTCTGCTGCACTTCGTATCTTCTGTGATGCATGTACATCAGTTTACATTCTAAATTCTGCAGGGTGTGTGACTCCGTCATCTCTGTTGATGCATGATCTTAAACAAACCAGATTACATTGTTAGCTTGGTATATGCACTGAAGGAACAGCAAAATAGAAATCCATTTTTTTCCTGGAGGATGAGAGGGAGAAAACTAAAGTTTACTGTCACCTAATTCTGTGGAATATATACTTTGTTGTGTCTGTAGTCTATATCCTTGCCAGAGTTGATAAGAAATCAAGATCTGTCTATGAGTATTTCATTCACTAATTTTCTGTACCTTCAAAACTTTCTTTGGATGAAAATTAAAGGAAGTTTCAGAACCTCTAATGTATTTTATTTCTTTGATGTCAAAAGTAAAAATAAAAGAGGATCAAACTTTTATACAGCAGTGAAAGAAGGCAAGACAAGTTAAATGAATCACTTTCAGATTTCCCTATTTACAATAGAACAAAACCACCACTTAAACAAATAATCAGTTTTTATCAACTGTAAAGTTTCTTTTTCCCACGGGAAACATCTTGGTCAAGATTATGGACTGTCCCTGTCATGGCAGTGTCACTCAGAACTCTGAAGTGGCAAACTGGTGTTCACTGGAGAGGAAATCAAGGACTTGCATATTTCCTTATCCTCTACCAAATATAAACCCAGAATTAGAATAGATTATCACAGTTCAAAATAGTTCTCAAGTATTATATTGTATTGGGATTTCACAGACTTGTTCTTTGACTTACAAGCATGAGATTTTACTCATTCATTCTAGGGAGTATAATGTTAGTTGTTAGACTTCTAGTATTTAGGATATTTACTTCCAGAAAGAAGTCACTTTATTTACTGAATTGGCTGAAGGGAAGAAGGTATGCAGTCCAGTAAATTATAAGAAAGAGATAATAACATTTTTAATTGCATTTTACTGTGGTCATTGTTTTAAATTCTGTGGCAGCTAATAGTGTCACTTCTACTTCTGAAAGTAAATTCATAATTGCATTCTGTAAAGGTTTTTGGGACATAAATATATTTGCCAGGTTACAAAATACTAGAGAAAAAAAACTAGCAATCAGTTAAAACAATTTTACAGAATTATGTATTTTTAAAATTATTTTTTATTATAGAAAAAACTACAGCAAGAACTGAAAAGCCTCCTGATTTAGAATTTAAGTAGAGAGGGACAATTTCACATTGGAAAAACACATCTGAAAATGTACTAAGAGCAAGAGCTCCACAGAACTAGGGATGCCTCCTCTAGAAACAGCTTTTGAAATTTCAGTGAAAGATGACTGACTACATGTTAGACTTTATTTAAAAGTATTAGGGGAGGTCTGAGGTCTGGCACATTCATTCTTTTCACTTGTATTAAGCGTAAGTGCAGTAACTGTTGAAGGGCCTGATTTTTTAGGGTTTTGTTTAGCCTTTGAAAGCCCAATACTAGGACAAATACTTGTATAGAACCTACCAAACTAACAATTAAAGCCTTTTCCCTTCTTACTACATCTTTTGATTTAAGCCCTGAAGTCTTTGCAGTTCAAATGCTGCAGCAGCCTGCAGAGGAACTGAGAAATGAAAAGAACTGCAAACAGGCTAGGATAGTTTCATCCCTAAGCAATGACTTGCAGAGTAGATACGCAAAAAAAAGGAACCCACCTGGCAACTGGACCCATCCACACATAGAAAAGTCAGTATTTGTTCAGATTTAACTACAGCATTTTTAACTGTACTGTCCAGTTTTACATTTCAGACTGAACAGCTTCCGACCAATTTAATTTGAGGGAAGAATTATGTGGACACACCTAGAGTTCAAAGAAAAATTGACAGCCAGGAGTGACCTATCTGAAATTAATTAGTGCTCTCGTCCTGTCTCACACTACATATGTGTCCATTAACAGAAGTGTTGCCAGGTCCAATTATCACTAATTGGCAGTTAATCTGACAGGGAAATACAAGGCTAAGTATTAGGGACCAACCGTGCACTCATTAACATAGAGGACAAAAATTCTTAAAAATGCTACAAATGAGCCAGAAAAGTAATATGAAGAGGAATCTCTGTCTCTTTATTGTCTCTAAGCAATTGGTTGTGTATCCGATGAGGTGAAACAAGGATTGCTGTGCTACTAACAGACCAGTCCAATAACTGACATGCAGGAAATCAAAGACCCGGAGCAGTGAACTTATGTGTGAAACTCTTTGGGAAATGAGTTAACAAAAGGAATTTACTTTACTTGGCACTTAGAGCTTTCTTTAGTGATAGAAGGTGGAAACAGTTACAAAAGAGATGCAGTTCCCATGGTGTTTACAGGAACCTTATACACTTTGTGAAAGGGGATAAGAAATACCTTTATTTTTTTTCTTCCCTGACGCCCACCCCCGACCCCCTACCTCCCTCAATTTCTATTCCTTTTTGTATTTAGCAAAAGAAGTCACAAAATAATTACAAATGGGCTGGACAGTGGCTTTGCACTGAGATAGGTACCTTTTCATTGTACAAGAAATGAATGTCTCTGTGTAACAAAGGTCATGGCTAATGTTTTACATTTCATTCCTCATTTTCCTTTTCCCTCTAGCAGAAGTATTTAATTGGGGGTTAGTGAAACTCTCTGCACTTTAGAACTTCACCTCTTAATTGAAACTGAGTTACTGTGACTGCTGAGAATTGCAGCTGGTTCTTCTACCTGCAAATCTCTTCTGTATTTCACTTCATATTGAGTAATCGTTTTCCCTTGTTATCAACAATGTGAAAAAATAATCCTTTGTTTCTGTGAAAAGTTCCACTTACTGCCCCTGGCAAGCTTTGTGTAATTACTATGTTGACAATGGACAAAATGCTTTTCTTTAAGGAAGGAAAAGGAAAAACAGAGGACTACTTTAATGTCTTTTATTCTCTGGACACTACTGGTCTTTGGTATTAGGCCTAGGGTACATCTTTTAGAGTCATAGAAGTAAAGTGAAAATTAGTAAGTACATAGGCAGAGATGAGGAGAAAGAATATGAATCACATAAATACTTTTGAAGACTATAGTATAAAGGTATTTCCAAACTCACCAGATATTTGATCTGTAGAGTCAATTGTTTTTTCATTACACTGTTAATCAGATAAAATCACAGTCTTTTTTTTTACAGTTCTTAGAATGTGTTGGCATCTTCCTCCACTACTTTATGTACCTCATTTGATCTGTGCAATACATGCTAATCCCAAGGCAGCAGATCCCTTCCAACTGCTTGCTTGAGGGGCCACATCCAGCTATCATCTGTGCAAACTATATATGTGGGAAGACCAGCCTGTTTGTTCCACTAGAAGTAGGAGGCATTATAGGAAACTATCAGATAACAGGCTGAACTGGAGAAAGTAGGCAGGACCCGTGTCACAGCTTGGCTGGAACTCATGGCTGCAGGTCTTCCCAAATGCCTTAAGGTTACATTCAAGGGTTCTGTACCAGTTTATAAAGCAAAACCCATCAAAGCTCTTAGAAAAGCACCACATGGGGCTCAGGCTGTGCTTGAATGGCAAATTATTAAAGGTTGAAAAAGTGTCTTTGTTGGCTTGCCTTATTTATAACTCTTCCACGGATATCCTTTTTTGGTTACTGTTGGAGAGAAGATACCAACGCAGTTCCACTGTACAATGGTGTGTCTGTTCAAGTTTGTATGAGGCATGGCTGTATTGCACATTAAGTGGATGTCTGAACAATATGTACAAAGCAAGAAGAGCTCCTGCCCCTCAGCAGAGCTTCCCATTTATTAAGCTCCAGGATCATGTTCACTCTTCACTTCTTCCTTGGGCTCAATATGAATTAAATTTGTTTTCTACAACTGATGAAACTTGACCATCTCTGACAGTGGGCAGCTTTTAGCTAATTGTCTAGGGTACTCTCCAGGCAGGGAGGTGAGTCCGGGTCTCTTTAGGTGGGCCTGAGCTTCAGACTGTCACGGTACTCAGCAATCTACTGCTGGTAGCAGTGGCATGGGTAATAGCTGAGCCTGGAAAGCAAAGAATGAACCCTGTCATCCCATGGCAGCTTTCCATGCAGTGCGTAGATCTGTCATGAAATGCTTAAGTACCTCCCATTTAGGGGGCTTATTTGTCTGCTATTTGGGCTGCAATTGTCCCTTTGGAGTATAAATTGTCCTGTGTGCTTCTCTCTGTCCTCTGTGTGGCTTTGCTCTTCTATCATCAGTAGTGACATAATAGTACTTGCCAATTTCAATGGTGCATGACAAATGCATAGAAGACTGGCTTAGTCAGCCAACTTTCATTCCTTTTTTTTTTTTCAATGTTTTTGTAGCAATGTAGAATGTCATGTCACCTAACATCAACAGAAATGCTGTAGAGTTACACAGCCATAGTCAAACTGAGTGTCCAATGCAATAGATTTTGACCGATTGCTGCATGTTTGCTGTGCTTGGAATGAGATAAGTATAACAGACTTATAATAATAGTTCCTAAGAAAAAGGAAAACCTCTTATGAGTGGTGTTATTTTTTTTTAGTGAGACTGACAGCAGCAAGAGTAGCCCACTTAATTTAGTGATATGTCAGATACTGTTGCATGAAATCTTAGTTGCAAGATTAATTACAACTGGCTTTACACATTTTCACGCCACTGTAAAATGAGTACATGCCTACAAACAAAGCCTAATGAAGAAAGGTTAACGGGTCAGAGTCATTGCTGGCATACACTGGTGCAAGTTTTTACAAGTCATTGTAGTTATCCTTTGTTTACAACAAGAGTAAATTTGGCCAGGTATGTTAAACTGTGGAGAGGTGTCTAATGAATTATCACAGGGGAGATTTTAAGTTTGGCCTAGATTAACATAATCATTAATGATCTTAATGATCTGGAAGAAGGAGGCAGTCAGCATGTTCATTAAATTTGCATGTGATATAAAGATTGATTTCAAATACTATTAAAGGTACAAAACCACAGAGGGGCAGAAAGAAGCTTTACAGAACAAAACCAATAAATTAAAAAAAAAAGAGATTCAGCTCAGCAGAATGTAGCTTTATAAATGTAACGATTAATAGTCTGAATTACAGTGTAGGAAGGAAAAATCCAGGTAATGCTGACAAAGATTTGTCATATAATTATTAATAATAATAATACCAAAACCCAGGTAAAAAATAATGTTTGCACTATATTAGTGGGATCACACCACTGATATACTTCTTTAAACAAGGATGCACATTAGGTAGACTTCTGGGCATGTTAAAATATTGAGAGATTGGAAAAAACCCAAAGGAATACCTACAAATACACTAATAACATTAAGTGAGAAGGGATTGATTTCAGAGGAGAGTTTAAAAAAATCTATACAAAGTACTGGAGCTAAAATATATTTTCAAGGAGGAGTTAAGATGTGGGGAAATATTGCAGTGCGTGTGTGAGAATGGCAGACGTGTTCAGGGTAACATTGTGGGGTGTGACTGAAGCAAGGGCAATGGAGTCACAGCAGCAAAGACTCAAACTGAGCACAAGGAAAGTATCTTAGAAGTAAAATCTTTTCATCTGGGAAGTAATTTCCCCAAGGATGGTTGGGATTTAATATTTCTCTGTATTTTAGCCTCTCTATTATATATCTGTCTTCCCAAACCATGTGAGATAGGCAAGTGCTATTGTCCCCATTTACCTGGTGGGGTATTAAGGATGCTGCTTGACAGCACTGCTGAGCTCTCATGGGCTGTTGCTGCTGGCAGGGGATGGATCTGCTCATACGTCCCTACAAGACAGGACAGCAAAATGCCTTGAGCTCTAAAGAGATATGAGCAAAGCATCCAGATCATTAATGAAGATAATTTTTTTTTCAATATAAAGACTCAGAGTAAGGCTATTTGTATTTATTGTGTCTGCCTCAAATTGTAGTGCTATATTTTTTCATCTTCTTGTCTAGCTTTGAGGATCTGGTGACTTTACTACATTTCACCCTGAATGAGGCAGTTCTCTCAAAGTACTAGATGTGTTAAAAGACTGCTTTGCCTGAAGTATGCCCTTGCAGTGTCCAATTTTGCTCTTCCTTTTGAGAATCCACTTTTATTGGATAGGAACAGGAAAATACTTCTTTTATTCTTTAATCATGTTGAAATGAGTAATAAATGCTTCAGAAGAAAACCGTCAGTGTTTCTTTTTTTCACAGAGCAATTTCAGGATGATGGATATTTTTGCAAGAAATACTTCTTCATTAGTATCTTCTGTTTGGTGATGGTCTCATCAGCTGCTGTAGTGAATTTAGTGAGTCTTTTTAATTTGCCTGCTTATTTCAGTTTAATTAATTTTCTTGTTAAGTTTTTGGTGGTGAATGTATCTAGGACTGATGTAAGTTTAAGATAAAATTCCTGCTTCGGATAGCTGAAATAAATTGTCAAATTAAAACAGCAGCTATTACTCACTATCCTCTAGGTTTTTAAAATAAAATTACTTTTTTTTGCCATCATATGATCCTAAAAGTCTATGAAATTGTTTTCCAACCTCTCTAAGCTGTAATTACTGTATCAGGAATGAGAACTCTGGAGACCTTTATTTGTAAAGACACTCAACAGCCAAGCCTCAGCAATGTGTAGTACCAGTAGAAGGAAGGATCATTTCTGAGATACTGTAATTAATTCAGTCTTCTCATTCAAAAAAAAAAATTAACTTAAACACAATACTGGAAATAATCATAGGACTCTAAATGTCAGTGACTAAAGAATCTGTGTGGAAGAACACCAGCCTTTTGGAGAAGAACTGTGGAGATCAGCTTTAAGTTGCTTTTCTGCCAGAGATCTTGTGTTTCATAAGGCAATTGATTTAATCACTTTATGCTACTGAAAAATTGTGCAATTATATTTCTTTTTCCATCCTTTTTGAGACAGTAAGCTCTTCACAGTAGGCAGTGTCATTTGCCATGTGTTTCTTCCAGTTTAGACTGAAAGTGTTTGGGGATCTCCAGATGATACTGTAGTATAGATAACTGACAAAAAAGCTGGTTTCTTGTCAGCAGGATCCTTCCATCTGAAACTCCAGATTACAAGACATAGGAAGGGCTGTGTTTGCAGTTTTTTGTTTCTTTATAACCCAGAAGAAAAATAACTGGTAAAAGATACAAATACAATGTTGTAATTAAGACAAAAATATCAGTACAGAAGACCTGAAATATTTGGCACTACAGGTGTGGGAGAGAGCAAGGTGCATGGCAAACACTCCCACCTGCTCATCATAAGAATCCCTTCACACTACATGCTCCAACATTTCAGGAAGAAAAAACAACCCACATACAGGCTTAGACAATGCACATTTTGTGCCTACTCTGTCCTCCCTGATGTAGCTTATGTCTGCCTCTGTTGCCAAAGGAGCCTTAGGCTATGGATTCAGTTTCTTTCTTGCCTGATTTACTCCTCGACACAATTCTTGAATTTTTGGCCGCTCACAGACTAAGCTTTAACAGCTTTGTAGGTTGAATCCAGGTCTTCAGAATGTTGGCAAAAGAAATTAAATTATCAATGTTAATCAATCAAAATAGCTGCTGTATTATTCATAGAAAGAAACAATATACTCCTCTGATAGGAAAGCAATTAAAACAGTAACGAATGAATAAACTAAAGGGATGAATAACAATATGAAGCATAAATATCTTGAACATAACGTACATCCATACGTTTTAAGGAACCCTAAGAATAAGCTGAGAAAACATCTGGTCCAGTGGTATTCACTTTTATTATATCTTTAAATAATGGAGAGATTGCAAAAGTCTGGAAGAGCAGTAACGTATTTCATGATTCATAAAAGTAAACAGCATTACTTGGTTAACCTGATACCAATTCACCAGTCATCCAGAAACGGAGATCATCATCCGTATTCCGTTGCTGAAGGTGCACTAGAAGCAGATCAGTAGATTGAAGGAGTTGACTGATGCCCTACCTACATGTACAATATCTGTAATTTAAAGGTTCTACTTCAGACTGGATATTAGTGTGGTCCTCTGGAGTCAGTATGGCCCAATATAAATATGTTCCTCTGGGAAAAAAAAAAGGAGCCTGGGCCTGCCAGTTCTGAGGTGGCATTGACTGTGCATCCTTGCATCCAGGTGTGTGCTCCTTCTCTCCTCTCCTCGCTTGTTCCCCTTCACCTCTTTTCAATCCTTTGCTCCACTTCAGGTGGTCCCTTCTGGCTTCAGACTCTGTAGTAGAATAGTGGAAAGGATTATTATCAATAATACTTTTCTGTGCAAAGTGCTTTGCCTTTTGTTTGTACAAGCCACCTGTTTATCAGCATTTCTGAATACAAGTGCCTAGCTGTAACTGCAGACGCACAAAGCATTTCAGCACAGAAACTGCTTGAGGTCAACTCTGAAACGAAATCTAACATGACAATGAACTCTAAAATAGTCAGTCTATCAGTTACTCCATATGCCTCCTGTGAGGTGATAGTGATGTTCAGTGCAGGCACATGGAGAAAAATATGTCTATGAAAAGTTTATTGAGTCTATCAGAAAAGGAAAGCCTGTACATCAGTAATAAATTAGCAGAAAAAAAACATTCCAAACAAATCACATTATGGTATGTCCATAATATAATCAGCCTGTGCTTCAGGATTAATGCATTAATTTTATACTGAAATTGCAGTGAGAGTTTTTGTTCTAAATACAGAGCAGTGAAAATAATCTTCTCTGCCCTTTCAATTTGTATTAATTTGCCTTTTTTTCTTTAGAAACAAGTAATTTGAGCTATGGGAAGGTAATATTCCTGAAAGTAGATGATATACTTGTAATAGCACTTCATCACATATATCCTAGCAAGACTTAATGCTTGAATAATAGGGCTTTCATAGATCTGTAATGGGTACTATCAGAAACAGTATTGAGTGGGCATTAGAAGATAGGACTTCTCAGCAATGGAAATTTCCATTTACTCCATTTGTAAATATAAACCCCAGGTATTAACTACTTTCAAGTGAATCCCAGAAGATTTTCATTTTGCCATGGTAATAATGTATTTAAACAAAACTGTTAGTTAGGACAGGAAATATCTGTTGTCTCCTAGCTTATATGTTTTGGTTTTCATGGTGATTAGTGCTATTACATGTTTAAAAAATATAGTTGTTGCAGGCTGTCTAAGCTAGATCAGAAACAAAATGGGACAAGCATTGCAGGCATGATTCTTTCATGAGAATAAGAGGGTTTAATCTGCAAATATGGCGTAATACCTATTCCCGGGTCCTCTGTTTTGCTCACTAAGGTAAACGGTGTGAATTGGTTTAAATAGGTGGTGGAATTGAAGTGACAAGAATAATTTATACTAGCTGGGGTTCTGCTCAGTCCGTTAAAAGATGAGACACTCTGTTAAAGTCCTTGCAGACTGGTCTAATTGGGCAGGCTTGAAGGATGCTCAGTGCTCTGTAAGTTCCCATGGGTCCTGCAGCTCATTTGCAGAGTCTGCAGGCAGAGTCCTGCAGGATGGCTTGGTTATCAGCTGCCTGCCATCTTGGTCTCTGTAGCTATTTCCATTCTAGCCTTCACACAGGGTTCAGACCGTTTTTGTTTCTACCACTGTGTTATTAAATATTGAATGTGCTCTTTGCACTCACAAGTATCTTTAGTGCTCAGAAGTATGTGAACAATTTGAGATATAGCAGTATCTACCTCAAATCCTTTTCATAGATAACACTCACTGGTCCTGAAACATGTACCATTTGCATAGACTGCTGCTAACAACATTTGATCCATCAGCTATGCTTGTAGCAAACTACACCTTAGTCTCAACTGTGTGATACCAGAATGCCAAGACAACTCAAGTTTATGTTGTTTTACATATGACCCTCACTATTAAAACACATATTTTAGAGCAATGCAAATTTTTCTATTGCAGAACTCTTAGTTGGGTAAAGAAGCAAGGGCAAAGAAATGAACCCCAATTTGTTCTTCTTTTTATTCTGGAAAAAGGAGCAGCAATGTGTCACTTGACTACTCTTTCCTCAAGTGGCTTTCCTGGCAACTTACGTAGTTTCTCTTGCATGCCACATGCATCATTAACCATTCCATCTATCTCCCAGTGCTTCTCCATCCTAACACTGAGGAAGCCAGTAATAAGATTAATCTTTGTCACTAACAATCACTTGCATAGCTGTAAGGGAGAAACATTACATGTAGAAATGCACAACAGAGGTCAAAGGTTAAGCTGAGGGCTACTAAATTAAGGGCATCTATAAGTATACTCAGTTTTCACATACGCCTTCATGTATTCCTGCGATGGTGTTATATTCAGGCATTTAAATGCTAATCCAGGGATCCAAATGATTGGTAGTTAACCACCTGCACTTGATATAAACAGTAATAGCAAAGAGAAAGCCAGACCTGAAACTATGGCTATATATTCACTCAGGGCTCTGAGATTACTTTCTTTTCACATCCTTAACAACATCCTTGAGGAATCAGTGCTTTCTCTTCTATCCAGGCTTCTGAGCTACCCCTAACTCTTAACTAGAACTGTGAGTTAGAAGAAATAGGTTTCTGGGCTTGCCTGAGAACACTGGGATGCAATTGATCCTATAAACAGCTATGCCCTTGTTGTATGGTTGTACCTAAGGATGAGGATTTAGCATTCCTGGTTTGTTGAAACGCATGCTGGAGGACTCTCCTGCAACTCCTGTGGAGACCGTCCCCTTGCAATTCTATGCTGCTGTGCTGCTGAATCCTTCCAGTCTTATGACCTCCGTGAATTCCGTGTTGGTGACAGCCCATACTGCTTGCAAAATGCAAGATGGTGTCAAGAGGCAAGTGCTGTTTCAGGGTGAGAAGGAGGGTGTATTCTGGATTCATTTTTCTGATATTGCATGTACATCTTTGTAAGTAACATTGCAGAACTACGTAGGCACACATGAACAACACATGATGCCACTCATGTTAACAATTAATTAGCTATTTTACTTCATCATGCGTTTCTAGGCATTATCCAAGAATTAGATCTTTGGCAGACAAAGAAGTAGAGAGTACTTGATAGTGACCTAGATAAGCCAGATATGTCTAGGAAATGCTAATAAGCATTTTACCTCTCTGCTCTCTTTCTGCACGACTGATTTATCATTTAATACAGCACATTGCTGTGCAGGTATCCTTTCTTTTCATGATCTTGTATTCCACCTAATAAGCCCTGCCTTTCAGCTGGGCTTGTTAACACAAGCAGCATGTAGTATTAATAGCTGTTACTGTTCTCAGTTCTTTCCTCAGCTTGGGCATGGCTGTTACCAGACAACATCTATTCTGCATTTGAGCCATGTCCTCTGAATTAAAGTCCCACAGCCCAGAAAAATGGATATGAAAATAAAACCAGCTTCCTGATCCTGACAAGCCAGTGTCAAGGCTCCAGGTGCCAGAGATGCAATTTTCATTCCTTCTGATAAGCCGAGGTACTAAAATGGTGAGAGGTGGTGTTCTGAGCTGTTAGAGCTGAGCAGGGAGGACTCCTCCAGTTCTGAAGTTTGTGCTGCATTTTAGGAATCCTTCAGGGTGAAAAATGTGATAAGCCACTGTGTGTAAAAATGGGAATGTGGGGTTTATCTTCCCTTCTGTTCAAGACCCAAATGTAGTCAGCTGATTAGGAAATTTGGGCAACACAGGTGAGATATCACATATATTAAGTTCATTTACTTGATAAAATATTTTGAGAATATAGGTATGTCTAGACCTTTTTCCTCTCTACTATTTGAGTAGCTAATCTGGCATCTACAGTCAAAACCTACTGCTGAAGGGAGTTACCTAGATTTCTTTAAGAAGTAATTTTGTCTATTTTCTGCCAAAAAATAGCCTGATAGGGAAAGGTGCCTTTCATATAAAATGAAACGATAAGGCACTCTCCACAGAGGTGCAAGGTGTGAGTAATCTCTCATGCTGAGAAAAAAATGGAGCTTGGTCTCATGTTCTGTATAAGTACTTAACTCCTAGTACCAAGAGATACTGTGTGTTTAGAAAGAGGGGGAAGGATAGCACTGCACCTCACCCCATGCCTGAGCTTTTAGGTATGTGTTAGGCATCCTCTAAGAATGGATACAGTTCAAAGTACATAGGAAGACAATGTGGAATTATTTAATGTCTGGATTTTATTTGGGTTTATGTGTAAGGTAGGTGTCAAGCTTACTTACTGTTGTCAAGAGCAAGGTACTTCGTAGTATGTCCAGAAGCTAAACTTGAAGACCATCTGGATTTCACATGTCTCCAAAAGCAAGGTGATAACAAAAAGTAGATTTCAGGAGACTGAGGCTTCATTTCTGTCCTTTTCTAGGTACACCCCTCTTCTGTGACTCTGTTTCCTCTCTTAAACTTGACTAATAGTATCTATATCATGAAGGATTTCCAAGTCCAAAGTAATTAAGTCTGAAAAGCATGTTGAGACATTCAGATGGAAAGCACTGTCTGACTGCACTGGTATAATTATACACTGCATAACTGATCCAAGTACCAAAGAAAAGTGGAACACAAAAGAACAGCTAAATTTATCCTAGAAAATGGGTTCAGCAGTTCAGCATTCAGATTTAGATCAGTAGAGCAGGCTCACTGCTGCTAAAAGCCACGTAATCAGCTAATTTTGGCTGATGTAGTATCGGTTGTTGTGAAGTGCCTTTTTATGTGTGTTGGTTTAGTTATTAATTAAAAGAAGTTTTAGCATACAATTAACATATGGTTTTGTTTTAAGAATGTTCTCTGGATAAAACATTTATTGCTTGATTTCAATGCTTAAATATTTTCCTTCCATTAAACTTACAGTACTTCTAGGTTTTACAACCCATACACAGATCATGGCATTAATAAAATGTTTTTAGGATATTGAGATGAACAATTTTCCACAAATTTTGCATACTGCAAATGAAAACTTGGAAAATATTTAAAATCTGCCTGGTGGTGTGCAAAGTTGCTGACTGGGCTACAGGTACAGTATTTAATCTCTTAGCCTTTTTCACCACTAAGGTGTAGAACAAATGCCAGCATAACCTGCTAATAATGTAATCTGGTTTGTAAAACAGCTAATGTGTTATTTCCCAAATTCTGATAGCAGTGCTTGTGCAAACTGAGGTTTTATAGCTCACACTCGTGCATTCAAAATGTTAGCTGATTAGAGATGTTGCTTATGTTTTTCCTGATGTCACCAAGTTACTTAAGAGGTCCAGTAGCTTTTACAACTGATTTTTTTTAAAGAACAGCAACCCCTTTGCTAAAAGAGGTAATATAGTTATGTATCTGAAATTTATCCTAATGTTGCAGGTGTGCTACAGCTTTGTGCACGTCAGAGTAGTGCTGCCCAGAAACTTTGACTTAAAAAGAGAATTATAAAACCAATCACCCAACCCCATCCCCATAAACACTTTCAGGACCAAGTTTTCAGTTAGTGTTAACTGAGCTAACACTATTGCATGCAGTGGAGAGCTGGTGTTTTATACTGGTTTTGCACCTGGCTCAGTGAGTTAAGGCACTCAGTATCATGTCTTTCCAACTTGTTTTTCACAGCAGAAGCAAGCAGAAAGGGCTGTCCTCAGTTGATGGCTCTGTGTCTTGTTGAGTGCTGAGTTACAGTGCAAAGAGCTTTACCAGACTACGCTGGGGGACATAATTTCAGCCAAGTAAAAGTGTCCAGCCTGGGAAATAAAGTAATGCACACAAACTGTGCTGTGCAGGGTGCTGTCCTGTTGTAGGCTTACACACGGGGGTAAAAAACATCCCAATGTGCAACATTAAACTCATAATGTTCTCAGTGGTGCTCCTTAAAAAACACATACTCTACATTGCTTGCAGTGAATATTAAAAAACCTATATACTTAAGAACAGTAAGAGTATAGTTCATATTATATATAATACATTAATGATGTTCAGAATTCTTACTATGCTTTTAAATCCCAATGGGACTTTTGGATCATCGAAGAAGTGGTTGTTGAGTTTTAAGTTCTAAACTAAATGCTGCAATTACCACTGGGTAATGAAAGGGATGGCTGGTTAAGTTTTACTCTGTCACCGCTATATACTTGTTGTGGAAGAGAAAAACACAGAACAGTGCTATTGCTGCTTATTTGTACTGCAGAAGTCAGGTCCCTTTTCTCCTACCAGATGCAGACAAATCAGGCATAAATACTTGAGTACTTACCTAAAAATTGAGTTTGACCCAAATCTGCACAGAGACTCTGGTAGTAATAAAGCCTCCTAGAGAAGAGAAAAATTCACAAAAGATAAGAGTAATGAAAGTCCTAAGATAATTTTGGTTTCAATTTTAAGCTGCTGCTGTTGCTACTTAACAGAATGGGTACTTAAGGATTTTTGCTTTTTTTTTTTTAAAAGGAAGTAATTCTAAATTATGTTGTCACTCCTAATACCATCCATATCATACATTATATTATCATTCTGAATTATAACTTAGTGTATAAAATTGAAAATTCCATTTAACTTTTCAAGATAACGGCATTACAGCTGAATCACTCCACTGGGGTGAAAAGTTCTAACTGACACTGTTCATCTGAGCCGTTTGTAATGACCACATTTCGGTTAGAGCGCATCGGTGAGCTTAATTAAGATGCATTTTTAAAAACCAAGTGCGCAGCAGCTACCGGCCTGGCTTTGACGGGCGCAGGCGTGCCTGGCTGTACCCCTGACACCCCGCTGACGTTACCTCCCGGTGTGCTTCCTCGCTTCCCTGCGGGGGGGTTTCTCACCCAGCCGCATCGCCCGGGTTTGCTTTGTTTGGCTCTCGCTCTTGCCCGGTCCTGCCTCGTTGCGGTTGCCGGTATTGCTGTACTAATACTAATACTAATGTTACCGCGGCGGGGGGGGGTCGGGCCTTTCGGCCCCTGACGGGCGCTGAGCGGCGCGGCCGGCAGGTGGCGCCAGAGGAGCGCAGGCGGCGGCCGGCGCGGGAGACGTGCGCGTCCCCCGTGAGCCGTGCGCGCCCCCCGTGAGCCGTGCGCGCCCCGCCGGGAGGTAGCTGCTCGCGAAGGCCCTTGGGTGCGCGCGCGGCCAGGGGGCCTCTGCCCGCTGGAGGTTCGCTGTCGCTGTAAGCGAGCGCGTTAGGCAAGGATCGGTTTAGAAATAAACGTTTGCGGTTGGTTTTTTGGTTTTTGGGTTGTTGTTTTTTTTGCCTTGATGGTAGAGGCCTGGGAGAGCCACTGGCAGAGGTGGAGGGGTAAAGCGCTGCGCGTGCTCGGCATCCAGCCGGAATTTGGCAGGAGTGCCGGAGGCCCAACAAGCCCTGGGTGTTGGTTGCTGCCTGTGTTGTCCTGCTGGCATGGCAGGGCGTGTTGATGCTGGAGCTGTGCAAAGAGGCAGCTAAAATGGCGCCGTTTGCCCCAGCTGCTGACGATAAATGACACGGGCTGAATAAGCGGTGTCCTTTTGGACAACGGGAAGGTGTCTCGGGATCTTGCCAGAGCCTGGCTTTTGTCAGGGATTGGGCGTTTTTCCTTTGTTTTACTGAAGAGAAAGAAGTTTGAGTCTGATTTTAGCCACTGGAATTGAGCCGATTGTCAGTCACCCACCAGAAGTTTTTAGTTTGAGCAAGTTAGTCTTTGTAATAAACACCTGAGGCTGTGAATCATCAACAGTAGCTAGTGCATGGCAGTGGAACTTGCAGCTATGGATAACATAACCTGGAGACAAAATGTAGAGGAGAATAAAAAAACCTCCCAAAAACATAGTCAAAGCCCTACGAAACTCCCATAAGAATCCTGCAGAAAAATGACAAGGTTCTGCTAAACTTGATGTAGTAGAGATCAAAGCAATGGGAGGAGAAGTAGGAAAGGATGATATCAGAGAAACTGAGAAAAAAAAAATTCTCAGGAGAACCTTTGTGCTGGAAGTGATGTGTTTGAAAGATGAAGTCTGAAGACAGATTCTTGAGATTGGTTAATACAAGGTTATTAGAAGAACTAATTATTTTATTGTGAGCATATTGCAAAGAGCAAATCTGATTACAGCTGGCCAGTCATCTCATTAATGAACTGTGCTTTGCTCGTATGATACGGGGTTTTTTTATGTTCAAAACTGAGCCTTCAGAGCTTCTAATGCATCGTCCTGCAGCCTACATACTTGATAAATGTGGCAAGGTTAGACAAGGAGATACTTATTCATACGCGTCAGAGACAGTCAGAAGCTAGAGAATTCTTAGGATGTTATCGCCAGTCACTGACCCTGAAAAGATTGACATATGATAACACTGTGAGACAGCCAGGTTGGGAGTTACTCCGGTTTGAGGTCATGCCTCTCTGCTGGTGAGAGACGACTCTTACTCTAGCTTTGTCTGTCCTCCAGAGTGAGAGTCATTCCTTCCTCTGTGCTTTGATTTTACTCTTTAACTACAGATACGTATCTCAATGTGAGAGCCCATCTAGGAAAGAAGATTCTAAAACCACTAATTTGATCCAAAAGTATATTATGGAAAAAAAGCTGTGAAGAAGAAACTCTCCAGAAATTGTAATTTGATTGGTTTTCTTGCTTGCAACTTGAAAATAAGGACAGAATAATACTAAGCATATTATGTCCTTGCATCTGAAGAATAGGGGTATTAACCACATGCTGGGCACGTGTCCCAAAATAATTGTTACCATTTAATAAAGTACCACAATATTCTAAATTCTGGGTTTCACCTACATATATATGATCCATATGCATTTTAGTATGTGTAAGGTATGGCTGTGGAAGTATTGTTCAACTCTGGAAATGATTTCTTTTTCTGGTTCGTGTAATAAGAGGTGTTTTGGCCTTCATTATGAATCCTCTCTCAACTTGCAATCTAAATTCTCAGGTGAAAAGCAAGGACTTGTGTCTTTCTCCTGGGAAACTGGTAAAGAGCTGGGAGTGAAAGGTTTTATATTTTAATGAGATGAGTCAGAAATATTTCATTAGTAATGTCTTGTAAAGCATGTTTTGGATAGGAAACTGTCCAAATAATATAAACAAATCTTACTTTGCATTTGAGATACTTTTATCGTTGATATCATGTAAATTTAATGTTAAAAACTGGACTCAGTATTCTGCTGATGAAACAGTGATTGGTCTTACAAAGAAATAATATGCAAAATAACAAATGACAGGGATGTTAAAATCAGCATCTGTTATCTGTTAGCTAATGTCATGATTTATAAAAGCAAACAGCCAGTTATGTCTTCAATAGAAATTTATGAGAACCCTATTAATTAACAGGAGATACACTGTAGTTTGAGGCAAATCTCTATTTAGGAAGATGTAAAATATCATCGGTAACATACTGTGTATGAACCTGATAGACCACAGCAGCCCCTTTGTTGGTGGGAAATAATATATATATAATCAAGATAAGCCTTGGCAGAGAGCCTTAAACCACAAGAAAATAGGAGTCCTAAAAGAGGAGCTAACAGAAAGAACATTATCCAGAGGCCACTAGGGGTATTACACTGAATATTGAACATGCTGAGAATTAACAGAAAATGCATATAGGCTGGCTGAAGTATAAATTATTGTCTTGTATGTGTATTTACATTTCTTTCACACTCTGCAGTGCTATGACTTTAAGGTGGCTGAGGACTTCAGTGCATTTCTGAAATAACCATTTACTTGGTTTGCCACAGAGATCTAGCTAGTGAAGATAAGCAATTTAAACAATTGACATTGAAAAGGCCAATGGATTTTCCCATACAAGGAGAGACCTGTTGCCACAGTGTAGCCTCAGGTCATTGACTCTTCCCTCTTCCATACTGCAGCCTTTTGAGCTTCATTAGTCCATAGCTGCTGGAGAAATACTTCTCTGCATACCTTCTGCCCTGCGTCTTTTAGGTATCTGAGAACTGGTGTGAGAAGGTCTCACACATGTATCTACATTTTATTTCAGAGGTATTTGCACTTGAGAAGAGGCTAAAGTGTTGCTGGTTATAGTAATTGACTTAGTCTGTAAAAAACTAAGGAATCAATTTTTCAGAAAAATAGTGATACAAAAATTGTAGGATTTCATTGGTCCCAAAGTAAACATCACTGTATAGCATAGCAACATGTTCTCACTATAGCTTGCTTTGTTATTTCATTTCAGAACCTCTCATAGAATGCCATACAAGAGCAAGGAGAAGCCAAAACAAAGACCAAAGAGTTAAATTTTGAATGTGAACTTAGCAGTGCTTAATGGGAAGGGTCTGATGGCCTTTTGTTGTCCTAAACTCACCTGACTGGCCTTGACTTTAAATTAATCTTTTCTGATCTGTGTCAAAAGTCATCAGTCAATAAAGCACGAGGCATTTACTGTTTTGCTGTTACTCATATTTTTCTCAGTTTTCCTTGTATTAGCCATCAGGCTTGTGGCAACAATTTATGAACATTGAGGTCCGAATATATTTATTTTTAGGTGGCTTCATACTTATATATTGCTAGTTAGTATGTCCCTAGAAATGAGGCAAGACGAGATACAGGTTTTGTTTTGCTGTCAGTGTATTTATTTTGCCCACTCCCACCTGGGTGCACAGAAGATATAACTCATTCCTGCTGAGAAGCTGACCAGAACATTTGTTCTCCATCACAAGACAGAGTTGCCCCATGTGTTCCTAGCTAAGGACTTCAGACATGGTATTTGTTTTCTCTGTTTTTTGGGAGGGTGGTGTTTTGTGCATGGAAAAAGTTTTGAGGCCATGAAGATGACTACTTTTTGGCACACGTAATTTTTGTATCAGATTCAGTTTACTGTGTTCTACCCCAGTGAAGGTTGGGTATCCAGAATATACCTGTTTGCTTCTCTCAGTACAAGAAAGGCATCCTGGAGCAGTCCCACTGCCTGTCCCTCAGCATCCTCTCTCCAAGGGTCAAAAGCAGATATGTATGTAGGAGAGGGTATAAAACCAGGACAGACATTGTGTTACTTCCTTAAAGTGCTCTCCATCCCTCCAGCAGTTTACAATTCAGGAATTTCCCTCATCACAGATGGTTTTAATTGCATTAATAACCCTTGGTAGATTTTCTCTCCATGAATATGTCTAATCTGTTCTAAACAGATGTAAACTTTTAGCCTTCTCAGTAATCTGTGACAAGTTCTGCAGCCTGCCTGCTGTGTGAAGAAGAATCTCCTCTTTGTTTCAACCATCCCCCCTTAAACTTGTATTGGAAGAGCTGGAGATCAAAGAATCTGTGGTCATTCTCTGTGCCAATCATGTTTTTATAGGCTGCTATCATGTGTTTAACCAGTGGTCTTATCCAAGCTAATAATAATACATACTACATTTAATTTTATAACAGCATCCCTGAAATTGTCTTCTGTAATATGACAGCTTACAGTTGTTGACTTGGACTTCCCTTTGGTTCTGTTCAGAAGTATAGTTTACACAGTGCTGTCACCAAAGCTCACTGAAGTGTCATGTGGTGTCCAGTTTTAGTGTGAAACCAGGCTTGTGAGTGTGTCTTTATTAAATCTGTTACTTTTTGTCTGTAAGAGATATTGTAAAGTACTTTAAAATTAAATCATAGCATGGGCTATGCAATTGATATTAAAAAAAAATTAGATGTTTCAATAATAAGTATCTATTATAATTAGATCTGGGAGATTATTTGGGAGACACTTACATGCTTTAATGACAGAGTGGGTTTCTGGGGAAATAGGAAGATATGAAAATGAGACTTATTAAACAAGCTAAGTCCCCAGACAGCATCTCACTCAGCATGACCAATTCGTGGGCTGAGTTATAACTGACAGTCCAGGATTCTTCATCTGTTGTGAAGTGATGCTTCCCTGTTTGAACATGTGTTTGTATAATATTATGAGTAATGATAAACTCTGAAAGTACACAAGTGAGAAAAAAAAGCTGGTATAAAATATGGATGGAAGTCAAGTGAAACTAAAAGCAGTGATGCAGGGTTTCTAAAGCTAATCTCTATAATAATGACAGTTTTTAGTTTAGTAGGGGTGATGGATAGAGTTAGAGCACGTAAGATCACATTGCAACCATGTGAAGAGTGAAGCTTCACCAAGGTTCTGTTATGCTTTAGGGGATGGCCCTATGTAAAGACCAAAACTTTACAAATTCTATTGATTTCTGTGCAGTTTACTACAGCTTTATCAATAAGTGCAGTATGGTCTTTTCCTTATTTAAAGCCTTCCTGTAGCACTGAACCTGAACAGTAGAACAAGTGCTAAAAATACACTGGCTATTTGTGCTAACAGTGTCCCTGATTAAGATCAAATACTCATGCTGGTCACCACAATACATGCCACAAGCTAAGGTTCATACATTTTGGATTTATTTTCCATTTTTAGATGTGATAGACCAAAGACAGAAAAACAGTTATAGAATGGTGATATCCCCAAGCGTGCCTCTGGCATTGGCAGTAAGCCTAGCTGTGAGTTTAGTATTCTCTCCCAGCTATGGTGCTGTTGATGATGTTGTAATCTAAGGTTGACCATAATACTCTGGGGGAGTTGGATGTGTTGCATGCAGGATGCTCGTCTGCTCCTTGGAAGCAAAAGGAAGTTTGCAGTGAAAATGAGAAGCTGTTGCTGTCAGCAAAAAATCGCTGTGTGAACATTAGAGAGCACCTAAGGAACATTTAATGACTTGGCAAGTCTAAGCTTTGCATCATTGTCAGGGAGGATGGGAAAATTAATTTAATTGGTACAATCTTTCATTTAGAGTTAAACTCAATAGGTAATTTCTTCTTGCTATGAGCATATGTTATTTACTGGGTTTATCTTTCCAGTGCTTTATCAGCCTTACATCACCTGATCTTACTGAGAAGAAACTAAATTTAAATTCTGTCTACTTAGCTCAGATTTCTCTGTTCAAATTTATTCAGAAATAATTATAAAAGACTAAAGAGTGGAAAGGCTAATTAAAAGCCCACCTTTTTTGTTTGTTTTTGGTTTTTGTTTACTCAGTGACAAATATGATTAATTTACCAAATATGGTAAATTTCTTATACTCGTATGCCTTGGTCATAAAAGGAACAACATAGAAAATCTTGTATTTCATAAAGAAAGTGAATGAGCAATATATCCCGTTATGACAGGCTGTGAAGAGCATCAAATGCTGGAGGAAGTTTAGTAAAGAAATTACAAAGAAACTGGAATTTTTTAATGGGATATAATAAAGGAATAGAAAAGAATAGCTTGGAGGCAAAGTGTGGACAAGAAATGTTAGATTTTTCAGAAAATTAAGCATCTTCATTTTTAATTGTCACAGATAAGCAGTATGTCTGGTTTTATCACAGCTGAATGAAAATCCTGTGGTGACAGGGAATTTTATTGATAATGGATACTTTAGTCCCTAAGCCACAATATCAACTTATGCTTGGTTCTGTTTGCATAATACTTTATGAGTGTCTGATTGAGTCTTTAGTAAGCCTATTTCATGAGGCTTAATACATCTGTGGTGTTGGTTCTGGCTCTGAATTGAGGTTGTTGTCACAGCTATCCTCGTTTGTCATGAGATTAATTTCATTTGATAAGTAATGTTGGCAAACAATATATATATTTTAAACTGCATAACTCAATGGTACTATAGCACACAAAAAACCCCACAACTTAAGACATTTATAAATTATATTTATAAAATTAAAGGAATACATGGAACTCATCTGTAGAACAAAGCATCTTCCTTACCAACAGAATATTGCCATTTTCTCTGTTGGCCACTGTTACTGGGAAATGATTATCCAAAAGAATAATTTTATCATAAAACTTGCTGTTAAAGCAACAATGCTATTTACTTTTTCCAAAGCTGGCCTGCTGCCAATGAAGCTAGCTATATATAAAAAAGGAAAACATGCATGGGAAAGCTATATTGTGGATAAAACAGGTTTATGCTGAAAGCCACTTCATCTCCATGCTTCTTGAGTTCTGGAACAATGTCATTTATTATCTTGCCTAATTTCCTCCCCTAGTATCTCAGTTCAGTATTTTGTGCATCATAAACCATGCCACATGTTCCTGTAGTACTTACACACTGTCTAGCTTAATTTCACATTCATAATTATTCTCCTATGCATTGCCAAGGTCTGGATTTGAGTAGCTGACTAATTCAAATATTTGTGTGTCAAACCATCTGCATGTTATGTCTTTTCTGCTCCTGTGTCCCCTATCCTGGTCTAGCCTGTATGAAAAATGGGAAATGTGGAAGGCAACAGAGTATTGAACACACAAGTTTTGGTGTCAGTTGTGGCACTTGAAAATGGGATAGTATATATATAGTAACAGGCAAATCAGAAGCTATTGCTGTCAGGGCTTTATGCACCATGCTGTAGTATTTGCTCTGTGACACTGATGTAATGGAGAGGTTCATAAGACTGAGGAAGAAAAGGTACACCTGGAGTACCAGAGAATAATGGTATTACCCTTATCTGAAATAAATTATATTGAATAAAATTGCCATTGTCATAAAATAGGAAGTTATGTTTTTTTCTAAAGCTCTATCATTTCATTTAACCATCAGATGAACAGCTGTTGTAAAAATGCATGATTTTGGCTCCACCAAGTAAATGCTTAAGAATTCTTATTGATTTTGTATAAACGAGATATGGATTTGAAAATGGTTTGTAAAATTAATTCTAGCTTTCTTTACATGTTTTCTTCCTCTGTTTTTAAAACCTGTTTATCTTAACATCACTCGTTGCCGAAAGAGGAATTTTCACAGCAAAAAGTATGAGAACTTGGAAACAGTTTACATTTTTTCCCTTGCTTTGCATTGCTTCTATCTTAAAGTGTGAAGCACCAATATTTATTAGGACTAGCGATCTACCTGGAAGTCAGATTGAGGAAGGATTTCTTGGCTCTGATGTTGCACAGGTTTCAGTGTTTATGTAAATTTGACAAATGTACTATTTTATATATCCCAGAGAGAATACTTCTTTGTTTTTGTATGAAGCATAGTTAAGATAAAAACTCAGTGTCTGACATATGTAGAGAAAGCAATACCTTTGCCTGTTATATATTTTTCAACTTTGATCATACTCAAAAGCTCTAGATATTTAAAGCTGTATTAGTCATATACATCTTTGCCTGTCTTAGAAACATGGAATAACTTAGGGTGGAAGAGAACTTGTGAGGATATCTGGTCCAGTCTTCACCTAACCCAGAGGTTATGAATATGAAATAGAGATATGAATAAATAAGCAATGTAACTTTTTTTTCCTCAGGTGATTACGCTGTTTGAGCATTGTTCTGTCAATCAGATCCCTAGTCCATCATCAGGTGATGATGGATGAAGGAAGAAGGTGTTAACCTCTTAACACTTAGCCAAACTTATTTAATTCCCAATGAGCCACATGTCTGTGTTCAGATCTGCATTTTGATAGGACTTGTAAGTGAGGCAGTGCGCTGTTGAAATGGGAGGAGTTATAAATCTTTATGTTCTGTTGTATTTCTGCCTGTTTACTGGCTATCCTTGTGTCCCTTGTTATTATCGTATCAGATGAGAAAATTTGGCATGGAATATTCTGATCCAAGTACAATGACAACACTCAGCCGAAGTATTTTAAGGTTTCTTTCAACTTTGTGCAGGCTTTTTGTTTAAAAAAAGTAGTTACTAATAGTAGTTACTATTCGCTGTTGTTTGGAGGATTGCTGCACAAATATCTACAATTACTAGCAATTAAGTAATTGCTTAAGTAATCCTTTTTTTTTGTTACCAGTTGCTCTTCTGATTGTGATGTAATGAAGCATATTATGGATGATTGTATTTTGAAACACAAAATGATTAAATAATGAGATCATGTATTAATAACTTTTAGAGTTACTAGGGAAATCTCATTGCTTAAATAATGCATCAGAACATCAAGTCCAGGGGCAATGTTGTGAAGTTACACATTTTGAACTTAATACAGTAGGAAAAAGGTTATTTTATTATCTTTTATAATGCATTTCTTATTCCATCCCAATCCATATGTAAACATAAATATTTAAAAATAACTGTATTACATTATTATATATTAGTGTACCTGTACTATGTTGACTTCATTAACAACCAGTTTGTTTTCTTTTTCACTATGAATATTTCCATGTCTAACAAATAAAAAATCAGATTGAAAGAAATTAAGGTTATATTAAAGATATGATAGAATCTCGATACATTCCAGGTTGAAGTCACAGTTTATGTGTGACACTGCTTCAGTGAGAGAGAAAGAAGCTTCCAGAAGTGAATAATCAGATTATGCCTCGTGTGTGGCTTACCAATTTGGTATGATACTTTTGATTTTCTATGCCTATCTCAGTGTATAGTATAGAAGAAAATTCAGTAGAACAAAACCTCTGCTCTCTCTGACAAAGATATAGGTAATATTTTATAAATTAAAATGTTATTAATTATATATAATACATCTGTATATAAATAAAGAAATAGCTTTTTTCCCCTCAAGAATTTAATTCAGTATTACTGAAGAATAAGGGAAATTTTGGTATTTTACTGTATCAGATACTGTATCAGATGTATCAGGCCTGCTAACCAGCAAAAGAGAATTCTACATGCAAAACAGGTCTGAATGGTTTGTGGCTGGTATGATAAAACTCCATATATTATATTAAATGCTGAAACTGAATTGAAGTATTAGCTCTACCAATCTTGTCTAATTGGTCTGGTAAGAGACTTCTGAAACTATGACCATTTAATTATAGACTGCGTATGGTCCCAAGAGGAACAAAGTTACATTAAGCAGGCAACCCAGTTCAGCTGTTTCCCAATTTTTGCACACTTAGCTTTGCAAGAGTTTTTTATGTATATATGGAGAAAGGCAGAGGCACATATACAGTCACATCTGGTTGCATTTGTGAGTGAGTGACTTGCCTCCAGGTGCAGACTGTGTTGTTTTACTAGCTGACTATTGTTCTTGGTTATGTTTACATCAAGAAGCTGCTTTTCATATTAAGTTGTCTAACTTTGGTTGCTCTTTTGCTTTGTATAATTTATTGAAATATATTTTAACAAGCTTTAGAATTCTGTCTTTGGTCTTTAGTTAGTTTAGAGTTGTGATTCACAGAAGTTAAGCAAGCTGAGTTTATCTGAGTATGGTTACTGAATTATTCATTTCAAATATGTGAATAACTATTCATAAACATATTGAGAGCAAGTACCCCTGAGAATGCATTTACTAAATGTATGCATAAAGACATGTACTTCACTATGTGAGTAGTTTGGAAAGTGGCAGGTTGGAGAACTCGCTTTGTGAATGACAACTTAAGTCAGATAATGCTCCTTGTGCCTCGTAATTGGCTATGTGACATTTTTTGTGCAAGAGCATATTGTATAGCTGTTGATAATTTATTTCCAATATGAGTATTAAAGTAATGGAATTAAATGGAATTCGCAAACACCTACTAGCTAAGGAATCTTTCAAATTATGGTGGTTTAGCCCTGGCTGGACACCAGGTGCCCACCAAAGCCACTCTTATCACTCTCCTCCTCAGCTGGGCAGGGGAGAGAAAATATAACGAAAGGCTCATGGGTTGAAATAAGGAGAGGGAGAGATCACTCACTAATTCCCATCACAGGCAAAACAGGCTTGACTTGGGGAAATAAATTTAAATTATTACCAATCAAATCAGAGTAGGGTAATGAGAAATAAACCCAAATCTTAAAACGCCTTCCTCCTACCCCTCCCTTCTTCCCAGGCACAGCTTCACTCCTGAATTCTCTCCCTTCTCCCCTCCAAGTGGTGCAGGGGGATGGGGAATGGGGGTTGGGGTCAGTTCATCACACCTTGTCTCTGCCACTTCATCCTCCTCAGGGGCAGGACTCATCACTC